>CM035409.1:140200017-140747517 GCA_020310875.1 Ceratopteris richardii | reverse complement strand
GGTGTTCGGACTCTTCTAGCTCCATTATCATTCTATTCAGTTTTCTATCATCATGGCATCAAAGATCTCAGGCACATCCGGTGGATCAGAGTGTGCTAGTGTTTCGAGAAGGAGCTATAACTTGCAGGGCAAATATCATTTTGAGATCCGATAGCACAAACTTTGCTCTATGGAATAATCAGATTAAAGATGTGCTGATTCATAGGAGGCAATGGAAGCCAAAGAAGCTTGCTGACATGGATGAAGATGATTGGGATGAGTTAAATGAAATGGCCAGGTTTACCATTCGCTTGCACCTGTCGGATAATGTTTACAGTATTAGATTGTGAAAGTGCAGAGGAGATTTGGAAGAAGTTATGCAATACATATGAAAAAGAGACGGCATCAAATAAAGTCTATCTGATGAGAAAATTATATGACCTTCGTATGAAGGACACACATAGTGTTGTTGCTCATCTAAATGAGTTTGATGCTATATTCTCTCAGTTACAGGCTCAGAAAATGGATATGGATAATGAAATGAAAGCAATATTGATGTAATGCACCTTGCCATCATCATGGGATACGTTTTGCACAACTATTAGCAATAGTGCACTTGGTGGTAAACTCGTCTATGATGACATATGTGCAACACTCTTGAGTGAGGAGATTCGTAGAAAATCCATGGTTGGCACTCAGAGTGGAGATGCATATAATGTTCGTGATTCTTACCAAGGAAAGAATCAACAACGTGGAAGGAGCAAGAACAAGGAAAAGAATGGTCAATGGAATAAGAGTAGAAGTAAATCAAGGAAGAGGGATAGCGAATGCCATTATTGTCATAAGAAAGGACACATCAAGAAAGATTGTTATGCATTAAAGAATGCTAAAGGTAAAAGACAAAATGTTGATGGGCATGTTAAACAATTACCTGCACCCTCTACTTCGACTGTGAAGATTGAAGATATTAATGGTATTTTTGATGATGATGTGTTGACACTTGATAGTACTATGCCAACTGAGGCTAATTCTCTTTCCCACACCTGGCTGTTAGATTTTGGTGCTTCTTTCCATGTGACACCACACGGAGAATGGTTCTCTAATTATGCAGCGGAGTCTCTTGGTACCGTAAGACTTGGTGACTCTTACCAGTGTGATGTGGGGATTGGAGATGTGGTTGTGCAGTTCATTGATGGTTCAAAATTTACTATGCATAGTGTATGCCATGTGCCTCAATTATCACGCCGTTTGATGTCAGTTGTTCAACTTGATGACCTTGATTACAAGGTGGTCTTCTATGCTCAGTCCTTTCGCACATCAAAGGGCAATATGGTTATTGCAAAAGGAAGCAAAGTTGGTTCACTTTATCCTTTATTTGTATTACAAAAAGAACACTTGTTAATTGTTACTGAACAACCTATGGCTTGTATTTGGCATGGTCGTTTGGGCCATATATCACATAGTTGAATGGAAAATCTTTCTCGTTCTGGCAACTTACTTGTGTTATCTTTCTCTGATTTTTCATTTTGTGAGCATTGTCAATATGAAAAGCAAACCAGATTGCATAGAATGCACATTGACTCTTCATTTCAGCCTTTAGATCTCGTTGATACAGATGTGTGTGGTCCTATGCTCACTAGGTCCTTAGGTGGTTCTCTTTACTTTGTCACTTTCATAGATGATGCTACTAGAAAAGTCTGGGTATATCCTATCAAATCGAAGGATGAGGTATTTCTTACTTTCAGAAAATGGCTTGCTTCAGTTGAGATTGAAAAAGAAACTAAGCTTAAGGCTTTACGTTTAGATAATGGGGGTGAGTATACCTCATATGAATTCAATCTTTTTTGTCAATCTAGAGGGATTCGTAAAGAGTTTACAACTCCTTATATCCCAGTACACAATGGTGTAGCTGAAAGGATGAATATAACTATTCAAGATAGAGTACTTTCTATGTTGCATCATGCAAACCTCTCACAAGGCTTTTGGGCAGAAGCAGTATTGACTACAGTTCATGTGACTAACCTTTCACCTATAGTGCCAAAGGTCTGAAAGTGGCACAAGAGTTATGGATAGGGAAGCCACCATATTATGATAATCTTCGAGTTTTTGGGTGTGAAGCATATGTTCATATACCCAAGAATCTTAGAGAAAAGTTGGACCATAAGTCAAAGAAATGCATTTTTCTTGGATATGGTCGAGAAGGACAATTTGGATATCGCTTATGGGATCCTCAAACACGGTCAGTGATCAAAAGTAGTAATGTCATTTTCAATGAGTCTAAGATGCATAAACAACCCATTAAGGATGTTGAAGTGATAAGAGTGGTGTTTGAGGATACCCTTCTGTTTGGTGGTAGCCCTCTAGGAAGTCCAATGGGAAAAACATCTTTAAATTCAAACATTAAATCCTTAAAACATTTAACTACACACTCTTGCAAAAATGAATAATGGGAAGTCATGTCCTTATTCAAATTATTTTCATGAAAATATACATCAAATGAGGTGCCTATACAATGCTCAAAATCATAATTATACAATAAAGATATATGTTGTAGGTGTTGAAAATGAAACAAACTCCCTAACTCTAAATATGAGATGAGAGTTTCACTAGGTACATCTCTCTCTTGATGAATACAAAATCTACATACGTTCTTCAAAAATTCAAGATTTTTTTTTTCTGATAGTTGCGTTTAAGTGTATCTCCCAACCCCCGAATCCACTCTCTGCCTAACACAAGATTTGTCCTCTCCATACTTATTTGGAAGTCCAAATAATCTATGTATCCCTATATCTAGACTTCCAAATCAACACCATAGTGTCCCATATCCTCTTATCCTCACCCTAAATCATAGATATAACATATTTGTGTGCACCGGGTTGTTGGGGAATCTTTAATTTCTTGACAAGAGCATAGTTTATAAAATTATGAGTAGTAGTGTCATTTATCATGACTCTCACCCTGGTCGAGTATCTTTTTCTTAAACTTTGTAGTACTAATAGGTTATGGTCCTCATATATTTGTGCGTACTTAATCACCTCTTCAAACATGTTAGATGTATTTCTCCTTACCTCTCTCTTTATGGGCTTGTCTAATCCTCTCATAAATCCCCTAGTGTTTTGGAAATCATCAAGCCCCTTGAGCTTCAATAGTGGGATATGTAGATAGATAATGGCCTACCCCTCGATTTGATCCTATCCCACTCATCCCAGTTCATCTCTTCTTCGTTCTCAGGAAGAACTCCTTCAAGAAAATAGTTTCGAACTAAGTCCAGTATGTAGGGATGGATTTCACATCCTTGAGACTCATCCACTCTCTAGATATTTCTCCCTTAAGTTTGCTAGGTTGGAGAGTATGCTTCCTAGCCATCTCATGTGTGAGAAGGATAGGAGTTTTTATTTCCTTCTGAATCAGGAAAGAGGTAACTTGTTTCTCCAAAGAGACCATATGGGTCTTCAATTGCTCTATTAGAGAGGTCATGCTATCATTGACCATTTATATCCTATGGGTTTGTTCCTTGAGCTCATCGATTTGCTTCTATGTAACAAAATCATCATGAAGATTAGTGTATTGGTCATCTTGTTCTTGTTCAGGCTCTCCCATCTTTTGATCATATCCCTCTAGATTTTGGAAGTGTGTTCTAATTGCAGTTGTTCCTCATTTTCCATGTTTATCTCACCCAAATGTGAAAACTAGAGAGCCAAATGAAGATGGAAGTAAACTTTATATAACAAAACAGAGATAGAGAAATATCATAAGAGCACTTCCTTGATGATCTCCAAGCTATCCAAAGTGATTTTGAAATGATCCTTGAAGTCTTACGGCTCATATTTGAAGATCTTGCCAGACACAAAATAAAATTCGGTTGGCCTAAGGAGAGTATTAGCACCATAAGCCACTCAAAAGACCTCCAAAAACAACCTTCAAGTCCTCAAAAACCAAAATTGAGGTAGAATTGAAAAACTTTGAGCTTCTCACTACTCATTTCTAGTCCTCAAAATATAGTCCACCACCTATAGATCATGTCGAAGAGACTAACACAAGCAACATAAGTTGAGATTGGACACCAAATGCTCCAAAATGAGGGCCAAAAAGAGGTCAAATAGTTCCTACTGAAGTGTTGTGAAGATTTTTTGGCCTATCAAATCTTGTCCAAATGATTTATCATTTATTTTTCAACAAAGTTTGGAAGGCAAATTTAAGTAAGTGAAATGAAGAAAATGATGAAAGTCTCTTTGTCAAGATCCGAATGACTTCAATGGAAGGTTTCTACCTATTTTCTTTATCGCATTCCGATCTTCACAATCCATATTACATATAAATATGTTTGGTAGCTCGAATTTCCCCTAAAATCTCCTCCAAAGATATTCGAAATCGATGAAAAATCTAGATGATGAGTATTTTACCTCCTCTTGATGTATGGAAGCTCACAAAAATCTTTTGAGGAAACTTCTTAGTAGTCCTTCTATCCCAAATGGTGGATCTCAATGGAAAAATCACACCTATATAACGAGGAGCTCATTCCTCTTTAAGCTATCCAAGAGGAGGGAGGAGAGGAAGCGAGATGAGCTCCCTTGGGTGCTTGTTAGTTCGTTGGCTTGTGTGAAGGAGCCCTCCACCGTGGTGTCATCCACTTGTGCCTTATCTTGCTCTCTATGTGCGCATTCACATGGTCAATATTAAGCTTGGATACCAATGCTATAAGCCCTTAATGATTCCTCCCATTTTCTTATTCTCTCTCCACAAAGATGACATATTCTTATCGTACACTTCTTATTTACCTTCCAGCCCACCTATACAGATTGTTGATGTGTAAAACACCACAAGAAATGAACTAATGTGACACTAGAACACCTCTATGGTCACCATTAACTCATTGACACTCCAAACTTTGAGAAGTGATAGCCAAAACCAATAACTTTACTTCTTCAGAAATTTCAAGTCACTAAAATGACATACCTTCAGTATTTTGATAATTTCTCTTAGCTCAAATATTATTTTTCCAAGATCTTTTGATGGATGAAAATAGAAGAGTAGAGCTTTGCAACAAGCTATCATATGCTAGAAAGGGATCTCTAGAACTCAAGTTATGACCTTCACAAGATGACCCTATGAGTCACTATAGGCTCTCAACTTCAAATCTGATGTAAAAGGATAATATAATCCTTCCTTTATAGTTCCTTTGATATATATGAGAACTCTTTGACATGCAATCCAATGTGGGTCCTTTGGACAATGCATGAATTGTGATAAAACTCCCACTGCATAACGAAGATCAGGTCTTGTTAGTGTAGCATAAATCAAACTACCCACAAGAGATTGATACTTCCTCATATCTTTGTATTTTGCACCATCATATTTACTGAGCTTGTGATTAACTTCAAGTGGAGTTGAAGCTTCTCTGCAATTTTCCATATCAAAATTCTTCAATAGATTCAAAAGATACCTTTCTTGTGATACATATATGCCATGATTTGTATAAGTGACTTCCATTCCAAGAAAATATGATAACTTTCCTAGATCACTGATCTTGAATTCTTTTTCAAGTAATCTCTTTACCTCCTTGATTCCTTCATCTGAAGTACCTGTGATTATAATGTCATCTACATAAATACAAATGTAGATTTTACCTTCCTCTATTCTTTTGATGAGTAGACTTGGATCTGCTTTTGAACTTTGATATCCAAGATCATTCAGATACTTCACCAGTCTATAGTTCCATGCTCTTGGAGCTTGCTTCAATCCATATAGTGCTCTTCTCAGTCTGCAAACAAAATTTGGATACCTGGAATCTATAAACCCTTGACGTTGTTCCATGTATACCTCATCTGATATGTATCCATTCAAGAATGCATTCTTTATATCCAATTGACTTAGGGTCCATCCTTTTGAAGCTGCAATAGCAATGATTGTCCTTATAGTTGACATCTTAGCTACAGGACTGAATGTCTCATCATAATCTATGCCATAGGTTTGGGCATAGCCTTTCACCACCAGCCTAGCTTTGTATCTGGCTATACTTCCATATGCAAGCTTCTTCACTTTATAAAACCATTTATTTCTAATTAATTTCTTACCATTTGGTTTAGGAACAAGTTCCCATGTCTTGTTCTCCTCTAATGCATTGAATTCTTCCTTCATGGCTTCTTCCCATTGCTTCTTACCTTTAGCTTTATCATAGTTATGAGGTTCTTCATCATCTTTGACCATATATGCATAGTTCTTCTGAGTTATGTAAGAAGTATCATAAGAATACCTTTCTGGTTGTCTTCTAGTCCTGCTTGACCTTCTTGGTTCACATTCTTCATAAGTGTCTGGATACACTTCTTCATCAAATATAGGAGCTTCTTCATTTCTTCTTGCTAATCCACTTCTGGATGTACTTGCTTGCATATGGTCTTCATCTCTATTTACCTGCACAATTGATTTTCCTTTCTCACATCTTCTTACCTCTTCTTCAAATTCTTCAGTTGTATGACTTTGATTTGCAAACCAACTTTTCTGTTCATCAAATGTAACATCTCTTGAAACAAGAAATTGTTTGGTTAGAGGATTCCACAACCTGTAACCCATCTGCTTTTCATCATAACCAATAAATACATATTTTTCTGCCTTTGGTTCACGTTTATGTCTAAGTTGTGATGGCACATAAGCATATGCAATTGATCCAAACACTCTACAATGATCTAGTGTTGTTTTCTTACCCCACGAAGCTTCATATGGAGTCATTCCATTTAGAGCTGCACATGGTAATCTATTCACAAGATATGTAGCTGTATTTACAGCCTCAGCCCAAAGATAATTTGGACAATTCTTCTCCTTCAACATAGCTCTAGCAAACTCAACCAAAGTCCTGTTCCTTCTTTCTGCTACACCATTTTGTTGTGGTGTATACCTGCAAGTTATTTCTCTCTTAATACCTGCATTCCAAAGATAATCATTGAACTCTTGGGAGAAGTATTCTCCCCCTCCATCAGACCTCAATCTCTTAAGCTTTTGACCTGTGACTCTCTCTACATATGCATGAAAATGCTTAAAGGCTCCAAACACTTCTGATCTTTCCTTCAAAACATATAATGTTAATCATCTTGTAGCATCATCAATGAAAAGAACATAGTACCTTGAGCCACTGATAGATCCTTCTTTTGTTTGTCCCCATATAATTTGCATGAATGAGCTCTAGTAATCCATCATGTTTAAAACCTTTCTTCTGAAATGGTAACCTGTGTGCTTTTCCCATCTGATATGCTTCACATTTATAAACCATATGTTGACTCTGCACATTTGGTAATCCTAGTACAGACTGATTTTCAACCATAGCTTTAATTCCTCTTTCATTGAAATGACCTAATCTCTTATGCCAGAGATCAAGTTCTGTAATCACTCCTTCACCATGTGTGAGCAAAGCTTGACCAATGTTCCCTTGCACTCTTAAAGTAAAGAGTCTACCTTCTTTCTTACCACAAACAATCTGATTATATCCATTCTCTAGATCTTCAACAAATACTCCTTCATTTGTAAACCTGACTTGAAAACCGTTTTCAACTATCTGTCCCACACTAATCAAGTTTTTAGGTATTGTGGGAACATACAAAACATTGGTTAGCAAATCTGCTCCACTCTTGCATTTCACTTTTCCAATTGAATATACACTATGTCTGATATTATCACCTGTTTGAATTGTATGACTAGAAATACCAATTCCAATTCTGGATGTTCTAATCATTTGTATGTATGACTTTCATTCTGTGTGTCATTTGCATAGTTGTAGTAGGTGGTGTTGTAGGATTGATTATGTCCCCAACTTCTTCCTCCACCTCTACCATAGCCTCCTCTTTGACTTTGTCTACCTCTTTGAAAATTACTTTGATATCTTCCACCTCGACCTCTGTTATTGTTGTTTTGATTCTGGTTTGATCCTTGTTGGTTGTGCCAACAGTCATGAGCCAAATGATTACTCAATCCTCACATCCAACAAGCCTTCTTGTTGTTATTCTGATTACCTCTACCTCTTCCAAAGGCTCTTGGTCTTCCTCTGCCAATGCCTTTACCTCTTGCATAATAAACTTGAAAAATCGACTCCTCTTCATCCTTTGCTTTACCTTTATCTCCTTTCTTCTTGTTCTTCATGTACATTGTAGAACTTTGTCCTTTATCTCCATCTCCCTTCAAGTCTTGCTCAAATGTGAGCATCAAACCAAGCAATTGGTTCAAATCTGGAACATAATGATTTAATGAAAGTTCTGTTGATAAGACAAAAGGTTTCCACCTTTCATCTCCTCTCAAACCTGTAAGTAATTGAGCAATCAACTTGTGATCCTCAATATCTTCATCTATGGATCCAAGATTATCTGCAAGATCCTTCATCTTAGTGACATAATCACTAATACTTTGACTTGGCTTCTTCTTGAATGTTGTAAACTCTGACCATGGGCTTGCTTTCCTTGCTTTGGTAGTACTTTGGAAATGATATTCCAATGCATTCCATATATCTTCAGATGATTCCAATCCTCTGATGTGTGGTAGCAAATGATCTGAGATTGCATTGTAGATGTAAGCTTTTGCACTTGCATCCTTCTTCTGCCAATGTTTTAAAGCATCAAGTTCCTCTTTCTTTGGTCGGCTTTCATCTTCAAATACTGGCTTCTCTTCTTCACCTACATATACCATGAGATCGTTACTCATAAGTAAGGCTTCCTTCTCATTACCCATCCGGGATAATTATCTCTGTCCAGTTTGTCAATGGAAATATGATCTGCCATACTCCTTTCCTTCTGGTGCAACCTTTAAGCTTAAAGGATAAAGGATAATACCTTTTGAAGTTCTTTATGTATGAAGATACTTCTGAAGTAACCTTCCAATGCTTTGAGTCTTCCAATGCTTCAGCTTTCAAACTTTAATGAAAACTTCTCAAAACTTCTCGTACCTTTGTCGGCTTCTGCTCTTTAGAACCTTTCTGCTCTGATACCACTTGATGTGTAAAACACCACAAGAAATGAACTAATGTGACACTAGAACACCTCTATGGTCACCATTAACTCATTAACACTCCAAACTTTGAGAAGTGATAGCCAAAACCAATAACTTTACTTCTTCAGAAATTTCGAGTCACTAAAATGACATGCCTTCAGTATTTTTCTAATTTCTCTTAACTAAAATATTATTTTCCCAAGAACTTTTGATGGATGAAAATAGAAGAGTAGAGCTTTCCAACAAGCTATGATATGCTTGAAACGGATCTCTACAACTCAAGTTATGACCTTTACACGATGACCCTGTATGACTTGCAAAAATGGAAATTTTGCTTGTTTTAGTAATCCTGAGTGTCTAAAAATGAAAATTCGATGCATAGCATCGACTTGCAACCAAAAGTCGATGCCAGGCATCGACTTTCAGCTTTTTCAGCCACTTTTTCATTCTTGAAATAGGCGCATGTAACCAAAGATATGAATGAAGCACTTTTATGCTAGAAATCGATGCCAGGCATCGACTTTATGCTGAAACTCGATGCCAGGCATCGAGTTGCTCCACAAACATCATCTTTTCAAGAAGATTTAGCAGGTGTTAGAACTCAGAAAATAAAACACAGACTTATCAACACAAACTCGATGCCAGGCATCGAGTTGCTTGGAAAACTTGAACTTTTGAAATCATTTCACAGTAGACAAGCATGGAGATGATGGAGAGAATCTCAAACACAGAACTTTAGCTATTTCTTCTCATAACTATGAAAAAACTCAGAAGTTTTACAAATGCTTTCTCACTCAGAAAAGCCTGACTATACTCAGTCGTACAAAATGAAATTCTTCTCACATTCTATCACTCTCTTCCACTTCTTCTCTCATCACGTCAGTTGATACAAACTAACTTATATAGATTTTCTCATTCTCGTGACTTTTAAAAAAACTTCTAGAACTAAAGTGAACTAACTTTACAAATATAACACACTTGTGAATTTGTCCCTTCACATAGGCACGTAGTTTTATTATAAAATTTTGATCTTCAAATGTATGTCCAATTAGTGATTGTTTCTCCAACACACATCTCTTAGGGTGGATTCACACACCCATTCCTTGAGAGATTCCAAGCATCCATATAATAGAGAATGACAATGTGGATGAAGGAAAAGATACTCAAAGTGAAGTCAACTTAGAGCTTATGTACATTAACAAGGAACCACATAGTCAAAAGGCAAAAGCTATGAAGGTTTCTTGAGGAGCTGTTTATTGGCATTTCAAAATTCAACTTTGCACCGTTAGAGTTCCTCAAAATCAGATGCTGAGGAAGAAAATCAAGTTGAACACAAGGAGTTGAAAGATAATAGAAAATCAGATGAATTAAACAAAGTGGGAAGAAGTAGAGGAGGATCATCAATAGGTTGAAGTTGAAGAAGTACAAAAAGAAAGAACAAAAAAGGTTATGCTGGACTTTTTAGAAATATTAAGGGACACTTTTAAAATCTGCCCCTTGTGGGCCAACTTCAACTTTACAATTGTTTGCTTTGCCAAAGGCAACTTCCTTCCGAAAGCCTCCCCACACCCCCCCCCCCCCCCCCCCCCCCCCTTATTAGAGGCATTTGGACTTCTAAGTTCATCCAGAAGAATCATGTGAATAGTAGTCTTCTTGATTGTGGGAGTTGGATTAACACCTCTAACTAGTTTGTTCCTTTTGACCCTCCCCTCCATTCTTCTAATTTCAAAACTGGTCTTAAGATTATTAGGTTCTCCTTTAACCTTTCCACTCACTTGCTTATTAATAATCAATGGCCCCCTTACGCTTCAACCATTATGAATTGCTTTGGTACCTTCGTTGGGGCTTGCAAGCTCCTCATGGAAAGATACTTCTCCCCACATTCCCCTTCTAACCTCCTCTCCATTTCTAAGTGGTGGAAAGCATCGAGCTCCAAGTCCCCCTTGAATAGTACTTCAATTCTCAAACAAAAATGGATTATTATTTGGTCTACAAATAATTGGAAGTACATGTTTCTTTCTATTTGATATCTAAGCAATAACCAAAAAGAAATCTTCCTCCTTTGGTCTATTATTCATAAAAATGTTTGAGCAATAACCAAAAAGAAATCTTCCTCCTTTGGTCTATTATTCATAAAAATGTTTGAGCAATAACCAAAAAGAAATATTCCTCCTTTGGTCTATTATTCATAAAAATGTTTGGACCATCAGTAAAGTCCTTAAGTTTGCTATCATTAATGGCAATTTCTCCTTTTGCTCACAAACTAAGGACATTACTTATCTATTTTTTCATGTGCTCATGTTAAGCTATATTGGATTACTTTGCAGAAGCTATGGGTTAAAGTTCATCTTGAACTTCTCTCATGGAGAAGTGATTCTCAGAGAAAACAATGCCTTGGGATCTAGAGAAAACAATGCCTTGGGATCTGCTTCTATGGTTTTTTGCTTGTTTTCATATCTTTTAAACAATTTGGAAAGAAAGAATGCTCTAATATTTAATGGCACTAAACCCAGAGGACTCAGAAGTTTAAGATCCTTGTTTATCCCTCTTTTCTTATAGAAATATTCTTGAGAAATAGCAATTGAGGCAACTTGAATCCATGATTGTTACCTTCATCCTAAATCATACCAAAATAAAAATCAATGCCCTCAATACTTAATGTGTGGTGTCCTCAAGACTACATAAAACCAAACTATATCAAGGCATAAAGTAAAATACACACCAAAGGTTATAAAACTTAACATAAAAACTAAATGAAAATACATAATTTTTTTGTTACTCAAAGACTAGCATTACAAATCATGTAGAGAATCACATTAGAAGGCTGGAACCATCCTACAAGTGCACACATCTATGTCTAATACCCTCAACTTGCTAAGACCTACTAGGGTTACTTCAAATGTCACCTACGCTATCCCTACTCAAAGACTCATCATGCCTTTTCTATAGTCACACTGAAAAAAATGGGGGAAATCTAACTCTCTTTCCACCAATAATGACTCTATGTATAGGTGGTGTTGGACATGGCCTGTCAGTTGTTGTACGGGGTTGTTAAAATGTTTGTTAGAAAGAGATCCCTTTCTTCCTAATTGCTTTTCCAAAAATCATCCATGCTTTGTTCCATTAACAAAAGGCACCCAAGTACATGTCATGTTAATTACATCTGAGGTAATACAATTTATATATCTAACAAAGATTACCCAAGGTAAATAAGAATTACAACTAAAAAAAATTTAAAATAGGATCTACTTTGGCAAAAAAGAAGAATTACAATTCACATGGTAGCAATCTAAAGAAATCTTTATATGCTCTCAAGCAAGCTCTAAGGCCTTGGAACTAAAGGCTAGTTTAGCATCTGAGTGGCTTTCCCTTTGTTGGCTAAATTTTTAGAGAAATCTTGGAAAAGATGCTCTTTTCCATAGTCAAGACAAAATCTACACTCAGCTCTTGTACTAGGTTGGTCACGAATGAAGTGGTCCCATAAGAAGGCCCTCTTGATGGTGGTGCTCTAGTTTGCCTCATAGGAGGTCTAATTGTGGTGTACCATGCATTAAAGTAGTTTTCTTCCTTTCCTTGATTCCAATATGGATTTGGACCATAGTGTCGGGCATTGTAAGGTGAATAATAGTCAGTTCGTGGCTCCTTATAATAGTATTTCTCTCTTCCCAAATATTCATATGTGAAGTGGAGCGTTGGTGCTCCTTGTAGCACATATTATCTTTCTGGATGGCATGACAATGCTTCTCTATACCTGTCTGTGTAACTTGCAAGAAAAATGCAAAAATCTAGAAAATAGAGAGTATGAGTTTGTTCTATGTAGGTTTCACAAATGGGCAGTCTCAATACAATTTGTGGCTAACCAAGTGACTATATTTTGTATTAGAACAAACATATACAAGAGTGTCCGATGGCCATTTGCCTTTCACATAGACACTAATAGTAACAATCTCCCACTTAAGGGTAATATGGCCAAAGTAAACTATGATAGAAAAAGTAAAAAATAATAATGGATACCAAAGAGTAAGTATACATACGATACCTCCCCTCTGATGGGTATGTTTCATAGTGTACAAGTATCTGTGCAAGGTCATGAATCAAGTAACCCGCATCAAGTGATAATAGTGTCAAAAGCTATTGTGTGGTAGAGCTTTAGTCAAGCATCAACAACATTATCTTGAGTATGAAACTTCTCAAGAATAATGAAGTTAGTGGCTAACCAATTTTTAATGAAGTGATAGCTCACCTCAATGTGCTTGATCTTTGCATGATAGACCAGGTTCTTAGCCAAAGCACATATTTAATTTAGGGGTATTATACCCAACACAACAAGAGTGTGCATGTTACATTTACACACACATGATCTCTTATCATGGTATCTTTTGTGATCACAAAAACAATGACATGATCAAACCCCAATGTCGCAATAGTATTGGATGCAAGTCAGGCAACCATCTCATGGTACACTTAATTAAGTATTGGATGCTTGCATACATACACACGTACTCATGTACACATAGACATACATGAATGCATATATCATGTGATTAGTATAATACGCTCATGCTAGCATCCAAATAAAAAAAATAGTATTCTTTCATCTCTTCTAGTTTTTACTAGTATTTGTGTGTCTGCTAGATAGATAGTTACTTTACATCTCTTGTATTTCGACCACACCATTTTCTATCAAATAATGACATATCCCTATGATAATCATTCTCAAACATTGTTTCAAACATATGATAGTCATTCACAAACATTGTTATCAAATAATGACATTCTACCACGTGAAAATAAGAAAGAAATATCTTCTTGCAAACATTTATCAGATAGGGCGTTATGCCACGTTGTTGAATGCATTTAGAAACTTATGGAATTCTTTCCAATATCACATAGAGAAACATAAATAGATAGATCAAAAGATAGAAAGACAAACAAACAAATAGAAATACAGATACAATGAAACACAAAGAGACACATATATACATAAACAAACAAAAACACACATACACATAGGAGCACATGCACAAACACAAAGACACACTAATTAACACACATATAGATAGTCACATAGAAAAATAGATAGATAGATAGAAAAATAGATACACATAGATAGACACACACACACACAGATATATATATATATATATATATATATATATATATATATATATATATATATATATATATATATATATATATATATATATATATATATATATATAGAGAGAGAGAGAGAGAGAGAGAGAGAGAGAGAGAGAGAGAGAGAGAGAGAGAGAGAGAGAGAGAGAGAGAGAGAGAGAGAGAGAGAGAGAGAGAGAGAGAGAGAGAGAGAGAGAGAGAGAGAGAGAGAGAGAGAGAGATGGATGGATGGATGGATGGATGGGTGGATGGATAGATGTATAGATAAATAGATAGATAGATAGATAGATAGATAGATAGATAGATAGATAGATAGATAGATAGATAGATAGATAGATAGATAGATAGATAGATAGATAGATAGATAGATAGATAGATAGATAGATGGATATATAGACAAACAGACAGACAGATAGACAGAGAGGCAAACAAGCAGACAGATAGACAGATAGCCAGACAGATAGATAGATAGGCAGACAAACAGATAGACATACAGGTAGACAGATAGATAGATAGATAGATATATAGATAGATAGATAGATAGATAGATAGATAGATAGATAGATAGATAGATAGATAGATAGATAGATAGATAGATAGATAGATAGATAGATAGATAGATAGATAGATAGATATATAGATACATAGATAGATTGATGGATAGATAAATAGATAGATAGATAGATTGGTAGATAGATATTGTAGCATTGTGGATGTATTCCAATCGTATGGTCAATTTTGATGTCTTTCAACACACATAATTAATCAACCTATTTGCCTTAAGCCCAATAAATAAGGTCACTATATTTTCTTCTTACAAATCCATTGTGCACTTGCTAGATTTTGCATATAAATGAGCTGCCCAAGTTTGCTAAGAAGCCCAAAATGAGTCACCCAAGTTTGCTCTTAAGACAAAATAAAGTCGCCCAACTTTTCATCAAGTTCAAAACCCACTTGTCTTTTTTCTTGAAAGGAATCTCCCACTAAAGACCAATATGACCAAAGTAACTGTGGGAGAAAAAAATGAAGGATGATAAAGAATACCTAAGTGTAAGTATACAAACTATACCTCCCACTTGATGGGCATGTTACATAGTATACAAGTGATTGTGTAAAATCATGAATCAAGTAACCCCCATCAAGTAAGAACAGTGTCAAAAGCTATTCTATGGTAGAGGTTTAGTCAAAGCATCTGCAACATCATCTCGAGTGTGAACCCTCTCAAGAATAATGCACTTAGCGACTAAGCAATCTCTAATGAAGTGATACCTCACTTCAATGTTCTTAGTCTTTGCATGATAGACCAGATTCTTAGCCAAAGCAATGGCACTTTGACTATCACTGAGCAAACGAGGTACATGCTAAGGTAAACCCATATCACAAGCAAGACGAGAAAGCCACAATGTTTCTTACATGCCTCACTTGCTTCAACATACTTCGCTTCTATGGTAGAAATAGCTGTACATTCTTAAAGACGATCTCCAAGAGATAGCACCTCTAACAAAATGAAAAATGTACCTTGATGTAGACTTATGATTGCCTACATAAACTAGCATAGTAAAAATCTGTGTAACCAATAATGGATGCTTTCCCTCTACCTAAGCATAAACGCTTGTCCTTAGTGCCACTCAGATATCTCAAAATCATCTTGATTGCTTCCCAATGGTGCTTGTCAAGATTAGACATATATCTGCTCACAACTTCCATTGCAAATGCAATGTCTGTTCTTCTAGCTACCATAGCATATACATGAGACTACCAACAACAAACTGATAAGGAATTTTGGTCATGAATTCATTTTCCTCATCTAATTTGGGGCAATCCTTGCTCAATTTCACATACATGGGTAAAGGTGTACTCAATACTTTTCCACCTTGCATATTGAATCTGTGAAGTACTTTGGATATGTACTTGCTTTGAGACAAGTATATGCATTTCTTACTCTTATCACAAGTAATGCGCATGCCAAGAATATGTTTGACATCCCCCAAATTCTTCATATCAAATGTCTGACTTAACTTCTTTTTGAGAATTTACAAGTCATAAGAGGACTTCCCAGGAATCAATATATCATCAACATAACGTATCAAGCATATCAAGCTACCATCTGAGCATCTCTTTGTGTAGAGACAATGATCCTCACTACTACGAGAATAGCCTTGAGACTTCATAAAAGCATCAAACTTTTGGTACCATTGTCTAGGGGATTGTTTAAGTCCATATAAGCTCTTCTTGAGCTTACAAACTAGACTTTCTTTTCTAGGAACTACATAACCCTCTCGTTGTTCCATATAGATCTCGTTTGTAAGTTCTCCATTCAAAAAATTAGTTTTCACATCCATTTGGACTAGCTCTAGGTCCTCCATTGCAAGGAATCCAAACAACATGCACAGGGTAGTCATCTTGACCATTGGAGAGAAGATTTCCTTGAAATCAACACCATGTTGTTGCTTAAAACCCTTTGCAACAAGTCATGCTTTATACTTTGGAGAAGCACTATTTGATGTGAATTTCAACTTATATACCCATTTACATGGTAAA
This sequence comes from Ceratopteris richardii, assembly GCA_020310875.1. Lineage (NCBI taxonomy): Eukaryota > Viridiplantae > Streptophyta > Polypodiopsida > Polypodiales > Pteridaceae > Ceratopteris > Ceratopteris richardii. Next base: position 140,730,891 of record CM035409.1, on the reverse strand, counting down.
GCTTTCTTGCCCTTTGGCAAAGGTACTAAATCCCAAGTACCATTCTTGTGAATAGAATCCAACTCACTCTTAATGGCACTCTCCCACTTGACATGATCCATTGTCTGCATAGCCTCTTTGTAGCAAGAAGGCTCACCAACATCTGTTAGCATAACAAAATCCAAACCTAGAACATATCTATCAGGTGGATGTGAGACACGTGTAGAGCGTCTCAATGGTTGTTGAACATGGATATTTGCAGACTAATATGATCGGACATTGTCTTGAACATCCCTATGTATAGCATTTTTGTTGGAGTTTGAGGTCTGTAGAGGCACAAGAACAGCACAAGGAAGAAGAAGAAGCTTGGAGCACAACACACAATACTAAATATATTACTACTAGAATGTACAAAGATAAATGACCCATTAGGGTTATAAGCGTATATACAAGCCCGGGGAAAAAACCTCCTAAAGAGGGAAAAAAGTGCCCGAATGGTCCTAATGTGTTCACACACATCACGACCTAAATATATCAAAAACTCCCCCCTGAGAGTGATGCAATGAACAAGGATTTATCACTCATATATAAGGAAGTGCCAAGCTATGTGGAACAATCCAAAAAGGGAAGTAAGCCCAAAGCTTTGTGAAAAGCTTCAAACTTCTCCCTACGTAGAGCCTTTGTGAAAAGGTCTGCAATGTTCTCTTGCATGTGCACATATGCGAAGCTGATCTCTCTAGCAATGAACCGCTCCCTGACATAATGATAGTGCACCTCTGTTAGCTCACAAAATGGTTGGTTTTATGCACTAATATGTTTGTATTTGGTAGGGGAATTGATTTGATTTCAGGTACTTGAAGAATGAATTTGATGATTGACGAGAAGTATGTGGAGATATTGATTGCAGGGATGTGGAGAAAAGGGATTGAGCATGGAGGAGCTGTAGATGGAAAAGATGGTGGTAGAATTTTGGGTGCTTGGGAAGTTGACATGAGAGGAAGAAGAAATAAGAGAATTGCTTCTTGATTATGTTGGTCGACATTGTTGCTGGGGCGCTCACCAGCAAGGACATGAAGGATAGTAAAGGTTGAGGATTGCAACTCATATATTGGAACAGCATTGATTGATATGTATGCCAAATTTGGATTGCCGATTATGGCACAAGAAGTGTTTGATAAACTTGTTCATAAGGATGTTGTTATATGGACAGCATTAATCGCTTGCCTTACAGAAGCGGAGTATGCAGAAAAGGCCATCAAGTGTTTTGAAAGAATGCAGTTGGAAGGTATCTCTCAAGATTTTAAGGCATTTACATCTGTTCTCAGAGCTTGTGGTAAGTCTAGAGACATTATTAAAGGCCATGAGGTTCATGTTAAAGTCTGTGAAGTGGGGGGATCTGAAGGCAATGTTTTTATTGGGAGCACTTTAGTGGACATGTATGCCAAGTGTGGAACACTTACATATGCCCATGAGGTATTTGATAAGCTTATGGTTCGAAATGATGTCTCGTGGACAACTCTCATCAAGGGTTATATAGAAGTAGGATTTTTTGAGGATGCAATGAATTGTTTTGAACAAATGCAACTTGAAGGTGTTTGTCCAGATTCAGTCACGTTTATCTGTATCTTAAATTCCTGTAGTAGTATGTTTTCTGAACAGAAATGTCTGCAAGTGCATGCAGAGATAGGAAGACTCCAGTTCCGAAACGATCATAGGCTTGGTTGTGCTTTGGTGGAAATGTACGGTAGAATTGGAGCTCTGCAGAAGGCTCACGAAGTCTTTGAGTATATTCTGGTAAAAGATATAGATGCTTGGAATGCATTAATTGCTACCTATGGGACACATGGATGCGTTGATGACACAGTTCGATGTTTCAAGGAAATGGAAGCTGAGGGCATCTCACCAAATTTGGCGACATATGTTTCTCTTTCGAAGGCTTACATAGCCACTGAAGACATAAATCCGTTTTTTTCCTCTGACAAGAGAAACCAAAAAAGGGCGACAATTTTTTTTCTTTTGTCCGTTTCCTTGTTTGTCCTCCAGCTCTCTTTTTTCGGCCGCAGGCATTGAAGGAGGGCACGCAGCAGGCCTTTGGTGGAGGCGGCACTCAATGTGGAAAAAGACCTGGCAGGGAAGAATTCCTTATTCCGTGGGATTCAAGAGCAAGTATTGGGGGCGTGCTCATCTTCTGGAGACCGGCTGAAGATTGGGGGAGAAGAGGGCGGTTGGCTTTGTTTTTGTCAAGGGGGAGATTGCATCTCAGAACAGGGAGGCAAGGGCTCTGCTCGACGGGGGATTCGGTGACACTAGCATCGTGTGATATCGACATAAAAGGGGAAGCATTCTGCACTAAGGAATCAATAATTAGAGGAGTCCCGAAATGTCTTCATCATGGTGTAGAAGATGGAGAAAACGAAGGAAGATGCTTGCTGTGGATGTGAGTGCTAGGAAGGATGCCATGAATAAGGGGGAGAATTTCTGAAAGATTGCTTCCTTTGTGTGTCGAGGGGGCATCACTTTTTGAAGAGGGAGTTATTTTTTTGTGTGCGCAGAGGAGAAATGAGGAAAAAAACTTCGAATGGTTCAGAGGAAATCAAGGGGACACTATTGATGAGAATCGTGCAGGCTTTCTTCTTGTCTTGCGCATTTTGCCCTTCTTGAACACAGTTGATCAAATAGTTTCTACAGAGTTTGGATTCAGTAACAGCAAAGTCTGGAGGTTTTATGTAAGATGTTGGAGAAAGAAATATGGCAGCAATATGTATTGCTATCAAAACTGACAACTTGGCTAGACTACTTGGGACATGTCGGCATACTTGCAAGACATCTAAAAGAGGGAATGCGTTCATTCTGGGAGTGAAAATTTATAAGAACAAAGGTTTATAAGAACTATTATCAGAGTAGGAGCTTTACCAAGGGAGAAAAGGTGCTGCGGTTCAAACAAATTACGTTACATATTCGACATTGATAGACAAGCTGGAGTGCTTCTTCGACTCGGGCATGAGAAGCAAAGTGGAGTTCACATGCTGTTGGTAGAGTTTTTTATCAGACGGAGATTGGCAGGAACTCTCGAGGAGGGAACAGAAGAAAGGTTTGCTTTGCTATTTTCTTTTGAGAAAGTTTGGCGTTTGGATATGTTTGCGCATTACTGCATGGCAAGAGTTTTCTTTGACAAAGTATTACTTTGATGGTTTACACATATGCTCTTGATATATGTCTCATGTAAAGAGTCGATTCTGTTGAATATAGATGTTATTCATGGGATAAGTGAAGTAATGAGCATGTTCGAGTTTTGTTGATATACTTTATCACTCAAAGCTTTGAAGAGTTCTCTGCACTACATTTAATGAAAATACTGTTGTGGTTTCTATATCATGTTGAAAAAAAAAAACTTTCGTGTCCCTCCATTCTTGATGTCATAGTCTGTTGAATGATGACCCCAACTATATTCATCCACCAGCAAGGTCATGATCCATTAATAGGAGTGAAAGAGAAAGTCAAGCCTCTTGACTGAACATGTATGCACATTGGGTTGCGCCCAACTCTTCTAGAGGCTCTCCAGGTTATGAATAAGGCGCATTGTGTGTACGAGAAGAAGAAAGAAGAACGGTTTGAAGCTGTTGTGCACGTAGAATATATATGGGTAAGTGTGCGTGTGTGTGTCTGAAGCATACACATGTGTGGAGAGTATGTAGGGGTGTGTATGCGAGACAAGAAAAGAGAGTGTAGAGGTGTGCTCTAGAAAAAATAAGGAGAGCAAACAAAAGAGAGAGCAAGGGATTAAGTGGATTCGAAAGGTGTGGGAGAGGCAACCACCAAAGTTGGACATCCATTGGTGCATGTATTTACTCCTATCCCCCGTCAGTACTTTGGAAGTGAAATTTTGGACTTAAGGTGATCAAATCTAACCTAGCATTAGAAGTCTGGGCAACAATATCGTTAGTATAGGCACTTTCCCTTGGACTAAGTGGCCAACCATTTTGGTGCGTTTGCCGGGAATCTATGAGCTAGTGCATAGACATAGGAAGAATCCATTGCAAGATAATTGTGGGTTCCAAGTGATCCAATTGGACCGATTCTGAGGGTTTTGAACAACATAAAGTCTCGGATAATCACTTTTTCCTTGGGCTTAAGAGCACAACATTTTGGTGCGTTTGCCGGGAAGCATTTGAACTAGTACATATACAAAGGAAGGACTCCTCGAGAGATAATTGTGGGCTCCAGGTAATCCAAGTAGACCGATTCCGAGGGGATTTGAGTAAAATAAAGGCTTTCACAATCATTCTTTTCCTGGGCGTAGGAACTAAACATTTTGGTGCGTCTGCCGGGAATAGCTTGGTACGTCTCTATAAGAGAGTGCCATAGGTTCGCCTAGCACCACAGGTTGGCCGAGCTTGTGGACCCCAAGATCTAGTACATGAGCGAGGCGAGCTCATCGTGAGGAGCAACACAAACGCAAAGAGAGGAACGCGCTCAGAGAAGAGCCCTTGAAAGAGAAAGGAGAAGGTGGGAACCGCCAGGCGAGTGGACCTCGATTGGTTCGAAGAAATCAGCCAAAAACATGTACTCCCGTAGGAGGGTCGCGAATCAAGTGCGGAAGTTTGAAGGAGGGATCCTGAAGCCACATGTACTAAATTTCTGGGATCGAAGTGATATTGACATCACACCTCTGTTCGAAATGGCTCAGCGGATTTCAGTTCACTTGGGGGACTTCACCAAGTTTTCAGGTACTTGGGACGAAGATCCGGATAGTTTTATCCAGTTGTTTGAGGTTACCTGTGAGGCCAATGATGTAGTTGACCAGGATCAAAGGTTGAGAATTTTTCCAGCTATTCTCCGAGATGAGGCAGCTAATTGGTATGGGAATCTGACACCACAAGAGCGTGGAACGTATCAGATGCTCAAGGAAGCCTTCTTGGCAAAGTTTCGACGGCAAGGCTTCCAAGACAGATTGGCCCAACAAATGGATTACTTGCGACAAGGAGTCAATGAGAGCATCGATAACTACATTCAAAGAATGGAAACGTTGGTAAGAAAGATGGGCGCGAATGCCCCGAATGATGAGACATTGAAACGAAGATTCATTTCGGGATTGCGAGATCCTACGGCACAACAGCATATCAGCCTGACAAGACCTACAACTTTAATGGATGCTAAGGAACAAGCGAGGCTATGGGAGGAAGTACAATTATGCCAACAAAGGAAGATGGAGCTCTTATACGAGCCAATGGGAGGCCCAGGGAGCATACCGATGAAAGATCCTGGTCAAGGAAGTCCCGCATTGACGACTCCAGCTTTTGTAGCTGCCACTAGCACGCCAGGTGAGGCAAAGCCTGCGCTAACTGAAGAACGATTATTGGAATTGGTCACGCAAGCTATAAAAGCTACCACAATGACTCAGGAGACATACACAGTAAAACCAGAGGTCACAACAAACCCGAATCAAGTGTTTCGATCAAATACATGGTGTGGAAAGTGCCATGGTTACGGCCATTTGGCTTCAGAATGCCCTACAGTCTCGAGAGTATTCACAGATAGATCACCACCTAGGCTGCGTTGCACTTTTTGCGGAAGAACAAATCACACAGAGGACCGATGTTACAACAAGAGAGCCTATGAAGAAAGGACCATGAAATCAGGAGATACAAGAGAAAGACCTTACACGGGATTGCCCGCTCAAAGTGTCCCACCTGCATCTTGTTGGGAAAACAGACCGACTTATGGATATGGTGCTCAGGGTCAAGGAGGAGACTATCCAAGAGGAGCCGCGCGTGATCAAAGAAGAGATGGTCCAATCCAGTGCTGGAGATGTCATGGCTTTGGCCATACTCAATCTAGATGTCCAAACGAAAAGAAACCAATTGATTATACCCCACTATGTAGGTACTGTAGTGGAGAGGGCCACTTTGATGAAGATTGTCCAAAACGAAGAGCCGCCGCCGGCAAGGAAAAAGGACCAGTAGGGTCCTCGAATTATGTTGATACTCAGATGCATTCCACATCGAGAGCTCAAGAGCACGTTCCTACGATCGGAGTAGTGTTCAAGACACCGAACCCTCAAGAAGGTTCTAGCTCGTCAATGCACTTTGTGGACGCTTACGAGCCCAAGAAACCACATAAAGAGCCAACTGTGGCAGTAGTCACAAGGACTCAAGAGTATTCGAAGAAGAATCCAGGAGGCGAAGGTGAAGAAGGGAGTCAAGAGAAGATCGCTGAGCGTGAAGAGGTAGAAAACCAAGTTGGAGGATTTGCTGAGCAGCAAGAGCTTGAGGATGGGGAAGAGATTGAGATTCTTCCACCAGTGACCAAGGAGTTTGTGCCGGGCATAGCACCATTCCCTGAAAGATTGAAAGCTCCTAAGAGTAGAAAGGAAAGACGAAGTTCGGAGGAAGTAGATATTGTAAAGTTTCTCGCTGACACGGAAATCACGCTGGATATTGGCACATTGCTAAAATGTTCACCTGCTTATAGGAAACAATTCTACAACGAATATATTAAGAAGCCGAGGAAAGCTCGAGATAAAAATAGACAAGATAAAGATGTCCAAGGAATCATTCAAAGCATTACGACGCAAATTGATTCAAATGCTCCACCTGTGACGGTCGAAATTAAAGGATATGCAGTCCCCGATGCTCAGTTAGATAGTGGAGCCGCAGTCAACCTGATGACTGAGTTCATGATGAAAGCTTTGGGCCTCAACCACATGGAAGAGACGCCGATGTCTTTGAGAATGGCAGATCAAACACAAGTGAAGCCTGCGGGTCTTTTGAAGAATGTAAGCACAGTTGTGGGAGGTTTAGAGTTTAAAGTTGATTATCTGATAGTAAGACCAAGGACCTCAGAGGCTACCTTCTCGATCCTACTTGGACGGCCATGGCTGGTGCAAGCCGAATGTGTGCATGACTGGCACACAGGTTTTATTTCAATAGGGCCAAAGTCTGATCGGATTCAAATACAAGTATCCCCACCCTCAAGCAACAAGAAGAAGACAATAATAGTCGATGAGATGGAAAAGAAAGAGAAGGAGAAAGCAAGGCACGAGATTGCACGAGCTAGGTTTTCCTTGAACACGGACGCCTACAAGAATCTGCTTCAAGACGGGTTCAACTTGCAGCTCTTTAAGAATCAAGACACGAAGATGGGAGAGTATCAAAATCCATTGCTCTATAACGACGATTCCGATCAGGAGTTGCTAGGATGGTTGACACATACAAGTGAATTTGAGTGCTACATGTTGAGTATAGACGCAAGTAAAAACAAAGCTACTCAATCCCTGGAGAAGGGAACTTCAAAAGAAGAGCTGGAACTGGAGTTAGCTCCGACGATGGAAGTGCAACAGTTGAGAGAAAGAGTCAGAATGCTAGAAGCAGAGATTCTAAAGAGAAGTCGAGAATCAGAAAAAGAAGCGAAGAGTAAGACTAAAGTATCGGAAGCCATTGCAAAAGCTGAGCTTAAGAAATTGGGTGCGGTTGAAAAAGAACAAAATAATGATTTACTGGCTAACCATGCACTCGTGATTGGAGATCACATTCCAATCACAACTTCATCAAGGAATAAGGAATATTCGCGAGAAGCTCAGTTGGAAAAATGGGAAGTTTTTCCAGAAAAGTTCCTGAGTGTGGGGGCAGAGCTACCAGATGAAGTACGAAATTCTATTAAAATGACACTAAAAAATTTCAGCAAGGCCTTTGCATGGTCATACAGTGATCTGAGAGGAATTGATCCCCGAATCTGCCAACATTATATAGATTTGGAAGAAGGTACACGACCAATATGTCAACGACTTAGGCGGACAAATCCAGTCTACTTGGAATTGATCAAGCTGGAATTGACCAAATTATTGGAAGCAGGATTCATATATCCCATCGCATCCAGCGAATGGGTATCACCAATTGTAGTGGTTCCGAAGAAAAATAAGAAAATCTGTATTTGCATAGATTATCGAAAGTTGAACGAGCGCACAAAGAAGGATCACTTCCCCTTGCCATTTACTGATCAAATCTTGGACAGAGTGGCTGGCCATAAATTGTACTCATTTTTGGATGGTTTCAGCGGGTACAACCAGATCCAAATCCATGAAGAGGATCAATCAAAAACTACTTTCACGACAGAATGGGGTACGTACGCATATCGTGTGATGCCATTTGGATTATGCAATGCACCGGCCACATTCCAGAGAGCAATGATAGCTGCATATCAAGACTACTTGCAGGATTGGATGGAGATATTTGTCGATGACTTTGCGATCAGAGGTGACGATGAAAACATGATGGAGAGGATCGAAGCTATTTTAAGAAGAAGCATTGAAAAAGGCATCGCATTAAATCCTGAAAAGTGTACATTTGGAGTACGAAGGGGATTGCTTTTGGGACATGTTATTTCCGAAAAAGGGATTGCGGTTGACGAGGATAAGGTGGAAAAGATCGGACAACTTCCACCTCCTCAAAACTTGCGGCAACTCAGAGGATTCTTGGGCCATGCGAATTATTATCGACGTTTTATATTAAATTTTGCATCCATAGCGGCACCACTGACGAATCTTTTGAGGAAGGACCAACAATACCAATGGACTGGAGAGTGTCAAGTTGCATTCGACTCGATCAAGGAGAGATTGATAAATGCACCGATTTTGGTAGCACCCGACTGGACGAAAGAATTCCATGTGCATACCGACGCTTCTCATACCGCGGTTGGAGCAGTACTATGCCAAGCCGATGGAAAGAAGTTGGACCACCCTATTTATTATGCAAGTCGCAATTTGAATAGCACTGAGAGGAACTACACGACTACAGAGAAGGAATGCCTCTCGATGATCTTTGCGGTGAACAAGTATCGGCATTACCTGATGGGAAAGCATTTCACGTTTTATGTGGATCATGAAGCCCTTAAGTACATCATTAATAAACCCGAGCTATCAGGGCGATTGATGAGGTGGATGCTACTTCTCCAAGAATTTCAGTTCACAGTGGTAACCAGACCAGGCAAAGCACATATATTGGCTGACCATTTATCTCGAATTGTTAATGAGGAGCCAATCTCTGGTGTGCCCGATGATGCTCCTGATGGGCATCTATTCCAGGTTGAAGCTAAAGTACCTTGGTATGCCGACTTGGTGAATTTCTTGTGCACTACTAAATATCCACCAGGAGCAAGCAAGAGAGAGAAGCAAAAACTGTTAGCATTGGCGAAGCACCATAGCATCATTGGGGGGCAACTCTATCGATATTTTGTTCATGAGAGCATTTATCGGAGGTGTCTAGAGGAAGAAGAAGCAAATCTAGTGTTGAGGGCTTTGCATGACGAACCTTGCGGTGGGCATTTTGCTGGTGAATTGACGGCAAGAAAGATTTTATTAGCTGGGTATTGGTGGCCAACGCTGTTCAAAGACTCGCACAGATACTGTAAGAAATGCGACAAATGCCAACGAATGGGCAAACCCACATTAGCACATGCTGCTCCTCTCACGCCGGTGCTCGCTCTTAAGCCCTTTGAGAAATGGGGAATTGATTTTGTGGGGCCTATTGATCCTCCCTCAAGACGTCGGTCTAATAGGTATATTTTGGTCTGCACAGATTATGTTACCAAGTGGGTAGAAGCCAAAGCTCTGAAGACTGATCGAGCTGTTGATGTAGCTAAATTTTTGTACGAACAAATTATCACTCGATTCGGATGCCCGTTGGAGATAGTAAGTGATAGAGGAACCCATTTTGTCAACGAACTGATCGAAGAATTAATGGAATTATATAAGATCAAACATAGAAAAAGCTTTCCATATTACCCGAGGGCAAATGGACAAGTGGAGGTCACCAACAAAATTCTTGAACAGATTCTAACAAAGACAGTAGCTGTGCATAGGAGAGACTGGGATGAGAGACTTTTGGAAGCCTTGTGGGCATATCGAACATCCTACCGAGTGACGACCAAGAGCACTCCGTTCTCCCTAGTATACGGCGAGGAAGCCATCTTTCCCATCGAAAAAGAAGTTCCAACATTAAGAGTGGCCATCGAAGCCAGGTTGGGAGAGGAAGGGTCATTAAAGGAGAGGTATGTACAACTGGTCAAGCTAGAAGAAAAGAGACTCATCGCACAGCAAAGTCTGGAAGCTATTCAGAAGAGACGTAAGGAGAGGCATGACAAGAATCTCAAAGCCTATGTGATTCAAGAAGGGGATTTGGTGCTAGTTTATGATAGTAAATATTATAAATTCCCGGGGAAGCTACAGACAAGATGGGCAGGACCGTTTAAGGTGGTGGAACTCAATTCCAATGGTTCCATGCAAATTCAAGATTTAGGAGAAGAATATGCTCCCGTGAAGGTTAACGCGCTTCGAGTTAAACCATATTTCACGTGACAATAGGACGGGAGAAGCCAGTTGAGATCCAAGCAGAAGGACGTAGTAGACTCCTTGTACATACATATATAGTTATATATATATTTATATATATGCGCATATGTTAGTTATGATTGTTGATTGTCATAAATATGATCCTCTGCTAGCTCAAGAATTTTGGACTTCTAATATTTTTGTGTTATGCAGAGACTGTTAGGAGTTAAGTAACAAAATGGCAGATCAGATAACGCAACTCTACTTGTACGAGCTAAGGATATATTTCTCGGACCAAACATTCGCCCGCATGGACATAGATGTCGACAACTTTGAGACGGAATATGATGTAGAGGAAGCGCATTGGCTGGTATGCTTTATAAACCAGGGTTTGGGTGTTGCATTTTACATTGAGTGTTTTGAGGAATACCTGACTCGACATGTAGGATGGGCGGGAGATCGATATTACTATTTCGATTCTTCGAGGGAAATGCCTAACGAGGAAAACAATATCACATGGGCTTGGGCAGATGTGCTAACGCTAGGAAGCAATGACGGAGCTCTTGAAGTTGAGCCTGACTCGCCCTAGGGAAGTTGTCGGGATGCGAGTACGATGTGAGGCTACATGAGACATCCCGGAGACCCACATTCTAGATCATCTAAGGATAGGTATACGAGGGACTAAGGCATAGCCGGTTGTAGTTACCTAGTGGAAAGTCAACTCGATGAATACATATGTAGTGTCTGTAATTGAGAGAATGGAGTGAAGAGGTGGTTGATCTGTCAAAGGCTAGTGTGTATATGTTTGCATGCATGTGTGGGAACAGTGGGAAAAGTCCCTTTCTTCCTCTCCCTAATTCTCAGGACTTGGGTGAACTAATTAACTATGAAAAAAACGAAGAAAAGAAAAGAAAAGAAAAAATTTGTGTTACTGTGATCGTACCAATGCGCTATGGTGGGCTAGTAGGTGGGTGGATTTATCCTCGCCGGGTGGTTAGGACCACGAGCCGCAGCTAGTTTCGCCATAGGCTTGGGAGGTATATGTTTGTGTCTTAGCTACGTGCCATAATGGGTTGGTAGGTAGGTGGAGCCATCGTGGCTGGGTAGTCACGACCATGAGCCATATCCAGCTTCGTTATGGGCTAGCTGATATATGTTATGTGTTATCATTATGTGTTTGTGTGTTGTGCGTTGCATTGCATTGGTAGATGGGTGGAATCAACCTGATCGGGTGGTCAGGTCCACGAATCGCATCCAGTGTCAATGTAGGCCAACGTGTGATTAAAATAAAATTTTCATATGAAGTTATTCCCCACTCCTGAGGGGGAGAGAGAGAGAGGAGAGGGCGATGATCGCCTGGAAGGGAACGTTATTTTCTTGTGTGATTGGTATGTGTTGGCTTGCGACAGATCAGCTCACTTTGAATCAACATTCTTGAAGGCACAGATATTCTATATGTACTTATGGATGAGGCTTTAGCGAGGTAATGCAACGGTCTTGCTTTATAACTTGTGTGCTCTATCTGAGGGTTTTTCTGGTATGTGGGACACTCTAGGGTTCTGATGTATGTCTTCACTTGCACTCGAGTCTCGATGGCTTTTGTAGGACGAAGATGGGGATTCTTTGCGAGTATCTAGTCAGGGAATAATTGTACATAGCGAATAGTAGGTCAATAATGGGGTATGCATTTTGGGTATTTTTGCATCTCCGATTGGATTCATTTCAGTTGTTGTTGTTTATTTCGGTATTTTCTTTTCTGTTTTCCGCAATGGTAGTTGCATGTGTAAAACATGGAAAGGTATGCATGTGTTATTTTGGTTGAGACCATTTTCCTTAATGGAATGTATGAGCAAATTGACGTATGGCTGAAATGGAATTGCATATATGTGCATGCTCTGGGATCATTTTGGAAGTGACTGATCTGTATGTATTCATGAGTGATTTTTGAGCACTAATAGCTTCGATGAGTGCAGGTTCAGTGGAAGTGACGGCTCGATGGAAAGGTATGTAAACTAGTTGTACACTGACATTTTCATGGCTGTTTTGATCATATTGCAGAAATAGTGGCTTGTCGAGGACGACTTCGCAAATAAGAAGAGGGGAGTATGTTAGCTCACAAAATGGTTGGTTTTATGCACTAATATGTTTGTATTTGGCAGGGGAATTTGTTTGATTTCAGGTACTTGAAGAATGAATTTGATGATTGACGAGAAGTATGTGGAGATATTGATTGCAGGGATGTGGAGAAAAGGGATTGAGCATGGAGGAGCTGTAGATGGAAAAGATGGTGGTAGAATTTTGGGTGCTTGGGAAGTTGACATGAGAGGAAGAAGAAATAAGAGGATTGCTTCTTGATTATGTTGGTCGACATTGTTGCTGGGGCGCTCACCAGCAAGGACATGAAGGATAGTAAAGGTTGAGGATTGCAACTCATATATTGGAACATCATTGATTGATATGTATGCCAAATTTGGATTGCCGATTATGGCACAAGAAGTGTTTGATAAACTTGTTCATAGGGATGTTGTTATATGGACTGCATTAATCGCTTGCCTTACAGAAGCGGAGTATGCAGAAAAGGCCATCAAGTGTTTTGAAAGAATGCAGCTGGAAGGTATCTCTCCAAATTTTAAGGCATTTACATCTGTTCTCAGAGCTTGTGGTAAGTCTAGAGACATTATTAAAGGCCATGAGGTTCATGTTAAAGTCTGTGAAGTGGGGGGATCTGAAGGCAATGTTTTTATTGGGAGCACTTTAGTGGACATGTATGCCAAGTGTGGAACACTTACATATGCCCATGAGGTGTTTGATAAGCTTATGGTTCGAAATGATGTCTCGTGGACAACTCTCATCAAGGGTTATATAGAAGTAGGATTTTTTGAGGATGCAATGAATTGTTTTGAACAAATGCAACTTGAAGGTGTTTGTCCAGATTCAGTCACGTTTATCTGTATCTTAAATTCCTGTAGTAGTATGTTTTCTGAACAGAAATGTCTGCAAGTGCATGCAGAGATAGGAAGACTCCAGTTCCGAAACGATCATAGGCTTGGTTGTGCTTTGGTGGAAATGTACGGTAGAATTGGAGCTCTGCAGAAGGCTCATGAAGTCTTTGAGTATATTCTGGTAAAAGATATAGATGCTTGGAATGCATTAATTGCTGCCTATGGGACACATGGATGCGTTGATGACACAGTTCGATGTTTCAAGGAAATGGAAGCTGAGGGCATCTCACCAAATTTGGCGACATATGTTTCTCTTTCGAAGGCTTACATAGCCACTGAAGACATAAATCCTTTTTTTTCCTCTGACAAGAGAAACCGAAAAAGGGCGACAGTTTTTTTTCTTTTGTCTGTTTCCTTGTTTGTCCTCCAGCTCTCTTTTTTCGGCCGCAGGCATTGAAGGAGGGCGCGCAGCAGGCCTTTGGTGGGGGCGGCACTCAATGTGGAAAAAGACCTGGCAGGGAAGAATTCCTTATTCCGTGGGATTCGAGAGCAAGTATTGGGGGCGTGCTCATCTTCTGGAGACCGGCTGAAGATTGGGGGAGAAGAGGGCGGTTGGCTTTGTTTTTGTCAAGGGGGAGATTGCATCTCAGAACAGGGAGGCAAGGGCTCTACTCGACGGGGGATTCGGTGACACTAGCATCGTGTGATATCGACATAAAAGGGGAAGCATTCTGCACTAAGGAATCAATAATTAGAGGAGTCCCGAAATGTCTTCATCATGGTGCAGAAGATGGAGAAAACGAAGGAAGATGCTTGCTGTGGATGTGAGTGCTGGGAAGGATGCCATGAATAAGGGGGAGAATTTCTGAAAGATTGCTTCCTTTGTGTGTCGAGGGGGCATCACTTTTTGAAGAGGGAGTTATTTTTTTGTGTGCGCAGAGGAGAAATGAGGAAAAAACTTCGAATGGTTCAGAGGAAATCAAGGGGACACTATTGATGAGAATCGTGCAGGCTTTCTTCTTGTCTTGCGCATTTTGCCCTTCTTCAACACAGTTGATCAAATAGTTTCTACAGAGTTTGGATTCAGTAACAGCAAAGTCTGGAGGTTTTATGTAAGATGTTGGAGAAAGAAATATGGCAGCAATATGTATTGCTATCAAAACTGACAACTTGGCTAGACTACTTGGGACATGTCGGCATACTTGCAAGACATCTAAAAGAGGGAATGCGTTCATTCTGGGAGTGAAAATTTATAAGAACAAAGGTTTAGAAGAGCTATTATCAGAGTAGGAGCTTTACCAAGGGAGAAAAGGTGCTGCGGTTCAAACAAATTACGTTACATATTCGACATTGATAGACAAGCTGGAGTGCTTCTTCGACTCGGGCATGAGAAGCAAAGTGGAGTTCACATGCTGTTGGTAGAGTTTTTTATCAGACGGAGATTGGCAAGAACTCTCGAGGAGGGAACAGAAGAAAGGTTTTCTTTGCTATTTTCTTTTGAGAAAGTTTGGCGTTTGGATATGTTTGCGCATTACTGTATGGCAAGAGTTTTCTTTGACAAAGTATTACTTTGATGGTTTACACATATGCTCTTGATATATGTCTCATGTAAAGAGTCGATTCTGTTGAATATAGATGTTATTCATGGGATAAGTGAAGTAATGAGCATGTTCGAGTTTTGTTGATATACTTTATCACTCAAAGCTTTGAAGAATTCTCTGCGCTACATTTAATGAAAATACTGTTGTGGTTTCTATATCATGTTGAAAAAAAAAACTTTCGTGTCCCTCCATTCTTGATGTCATAGTCTGTTGAATGATGACCCCAACTATATTCATCCACCAGCAAGGTCATGATCCATTAATAGGAGTGAAAGAGAAAGTCAAGCCTCTTGACTGAACATGTATGCACATTGGGTTGCGCCCAACTCTTCTAGAGGCTCTCCAGGTTATGAATAAGGCGCATTGTGTGTACGAGAAGAAGAAAGAAGAAAGGTTTGAAGCTGTTGTGCACGTAGAATATATATGAGTAAGTGTGCGTGTGTGTGTCTGAAGCATACGCATGTGTGGAGAGTATGTAGGGGTGTGTATGCGAGACAAGAAAAGAGAGTGTAGAGGTGTGCTCTAGAAAAAATAAGGAGAGCAAACAAAAGAGAGAGCAAGGGATTAAGTGGATTCGAAAGGTGTGCGAGAGGCAACCACCAAAGTTGGACATCCATTGGTGCATGTATTTACTCCTATCCCCCGTCAGTACTTTGGAAGTGAAATTGTGGACTTAAGGTGATCAAATCTAACCTAGCATTAGAAGTCTGGGCAACAATATCGTTAGTATAGGCACTTTCCCTTGGACTAAGTGGCCAACCATTTTGGTGCGTTTGCCGGGAATCTATGAGCTAGTGCATAGACATAGGAAGAATCCATTGCAAGATAATTGTGGGTTCCAAGTGATGCAATTGGACCGATTCTGAGGGTTTTGAACAACATAAAGTCTCGGATAATCACTTTTTCCTTGGGCTTAAGAGCACAACATTTTGGTGCGTTTGCCGGGAAGCATTTGAACTAGTACATATACAAAGGAAGGACTCCTCGAGAGATAATTGTGGGCTCCAGGTAATCCAAGTAGACCGATTCCGAGGGGATTTGAGTAAAATAAAGGCTTTCACAATCATTTTTTTCCTGGGCGTAGGAACTAAACAACCTCAATGTGCTTAGTGCGAGCATGGAACACAGGGTTTCTCGCAACTGCCAATGCACTCTGACTATTAGTGAAGATGGTGGTGGTAGAGGACTGACCAACATCCAGATCAACCATAAGGCATCTGAGCCACACACTCAACAATCACTGTGAAAGCTATCCTATACTCAGCCTCACAACTGGAAGTGGCCACAGTAGGTTGCTTCTTGCTCAACCAAGATATGTATGAGCTACTAAGCATGAATCAAAAACCATTGGTGGACACACAAGTGTCATAGCAAACAACCCATTCAGAGTAAAAAAAAAGCATGTATATCTGGCGGTAGTGATCCCCCCTTGGGATAAAACAATCCAAGTAGTTGGGTAGCACTTAGGCAGCCAAAGATGCACTTAACTGCCTACCAATGCTTGATGCCTGGGCATGCATAAACTTGCTCATCTATGAGACCGCAAATGGATATTTGGCCGAGTAATGCATAAGTAAATCAAGCATCCAATAGCCTACTGATAAAGAATAGCATCAAGTGCATCTCCAACATCATGAAGACTCAATCGTAAACTTGTCTCCATAGGGGTGGCAATACATTTGCAATCTTCAAGGCCGAAATGCTGCAATAGTGTGTCAATATATTTTGTTTGAAACAAAGTTATTCCACCATCAATGTGCATGAACTCAATGCCCAAATAATGATGCAAATGCCCTAAATCTGACATCTCATGAGGCATGAAAATCAGCCTTAAAATCAGCAATATCCTTCTCATGAGGACTAGTGAGTAGCATGTCATCACATACATAACAATGATCAGAAGCACATCATTAGCACGCTTAACATATAAGGTGCTCTCTATCGGATTGTTCTCAAAACCATGTGCAATCAGGTAGGCATGTATCTTTTCACAAGCACATGGTGCTTGCTTCAAACCATATAATGCCTTTTTCAACCTGCACACTTGGTTTTCATGCCCTTTTTGCACAAAGCCATTGGGTTGAAAAATATACACTTCTTCATGCAAATCACCATTAAAAAATGTAGCTTTAATGTCCAACTAATGTACATTCCAACCATGATGAGCTGTAATGGCACAAATGCTATGAGCAGTAGTCATTCGCCATGTATGAGAAAAAGTGTCATCAAAATCAATCCCTCTTTCAGAAAAGAGGCACAAAAGGGAAGCCCCAAAATTTTCGAATTAATGGGCATAAATTTCTTCTTCAAAATCCTAGGAATTTCCCTCAAAGCTATGTAAATGCACTAGAGGAGTCCTCTAGATGCATAAACGTGGAAGCATGTGAAGGCGGATCACAATGAAGTAGTGGGGAGCCTGTCGGATTCTTTTTCAAAAGAAATATGTTTTATAAATACTTTTCAAAACTCTCAACAATGATTTTCATCACTTTTGTACCATGTGTAACATAGAACAACCACTTTTGTAATTCGTAGCTCCATTTTGTGCAAGCCGAGGAGTCCTCGAGCTTGAGGAGCTTAGGTAGAATGAGCCTACCAATTTTGGTTACTTTTGGATCCCATTTACCCTTTCAAATAGCACCTAGAACCTATTTTTTAACTATGCCGGTCACTAGATGTGAAACCAGTCAAAACTAGTCTAAAAACTATAAATAGAGCTAGAGAGCTCATTTTTGAGGTTAGCTTGTATGAGTAGAGAAGAGCTTAGAGCTATTTTGAGCTTGTAATTGAGATCTTGAGTAATAGAGTATATTTCCTACCTTCCATTGTGTCTTGCTTGTCTCCTACATGTGTGTGTGTATATGTGTGTGCATCTCTATGCTTCTCACCTTCACTCTCACTACATCTCACATTCACGATCTTCATATCACTCCCATCTCTTTTGCGGATTGACATTAAGGAGGTGGAGCTTCTTAACGTGGTACTTACCATTGTGCTAGAGCAACACCAAATTAGGCGCCGTTGTTGGGATCGAGTCTAGGACGAATGTGTGATGGTAAGAGTATAGCAAGAAGTGGCATTGGAAGGTAAAAATTTTAGTTTTTGTTGTTGTTTTTAATTAGTTTTTTGTGTTTTTCATCTCCTCTACACTCCTTCTTCACCACCGCATCATCTTCTTCCACTCTCAAAAAATCAAAAGATTCACCATATCCACCCATTCTCCTCATTTCCTCTCATTTGTGCATGCGAGAGAGAGAGCTTTTGTGCTTGCATGTGCATGTGTGTTTTTGAGTTTTCTTGTAGATACAGTGCTCTAGAGCAACAGGAGAGCTTCCAAAAGGTAAAAAATCCACTCTCTGTCAAAATCTGCCATGTGTGTCAGACCATCGCGATGGTCTGCCAAGTTCGGCATTTTTGGTAAGCGAGTACACCAAGAGGTAGGCGACTGTAGCACACACACGAATCCACAAACGCATTTCAAAAATTCATAGTTTGGTGGACCATCACGATTTTCTCACGCCATCGCAATTGTGTCACACCATCGCGATTGGCTCATGCCATCCCGACGGCTCGACCGGACCATTGCGACGGTCTCACACCATCGCAACAGTTCACTTCAGCCATCGCAACAGTCCCTAACCATCGCGACGATCTCGTCGACCCCACGCCATTGCAATTGGCCCACGCCATCACGATGACTCACTTGCCACGTGGCAATCCAGACCATGGCGATGATACCAGGTACGCCATCGTGATGCCTCGAAGTTGGACCATCGTGATTGGCTCAAGCCATCACGCCTCGTGACCATCACGATTGGCTCATGCCATTGCGATGGTTGCGTTGACCGTTGACCGACACCATCACGATTGCTCGCCGATTAGACCATCGTGATGCTTCATTGGGACTAGAAAAGAAAGGGGACATTAAAATTTTGGGCAAAGGAAAAAGGAACCTAAAAGGTGTATATATTAAAGTGCTTGAGCATCCATTTGGGAAGTGGTCTAAACATTGAATTTTTACAGGTCTAGCAAGGGCTATCAATGGCAAGCAAGGCAAGGCAGTGAAGAACGCAAGGCTTGGGAAGTGTGACTTCTTGGGCATCAGAGCACTCAAAGCAGCTGACTTGAGGTTGGAAGAATACTCAACCCCCTCAGTCAATTATTAACTTAGGCTAAATGGTAGCATTGTGGATTAAAGACGATAGGAACACCTCAAGTTCAAGAGACTTAATTTTTCAAGTCCAAGGCTAAATAACATTGTGCGATAAGAAAACCTAAAGGAAAGAATTAAAGTCTGACGGAACGAGAACTCAAAAATATAACGAAAAGTGGATTCCTGAGGCATACAGTAAGACAAGACAAGAATCTAAAGGAATTTACAAAGAAACAAGCAACTAAGAACAAAGAAACATTGACGACTAGAGAGTGCCAGTAAGTAAATTCATGAAACTTAGATCGGGCAAGCATATAGGTAAGTCAAACCGACAAAGCCTTAGATCATCAGAAGCAAGTGTAGGAACTACTACATGTTCGTGGGCACAACAATTGAATAGTTATCCTTACAAGTTGAGCTCAGATACGAGTGAATTGCAAATGGATTTTAGCATGGAAAGACCAGAAGGAGGGTCAAACATAGCATATCTGGAAAGACCCGAAGGACCCTATAGAACTCAATTAGAATTTGTCCGAACCAACCACTTAGGTGCTCGCATCTATGAGGATGGTTTGCGAAGACAAGTGGTGCAAATGCACAATCCTGATCAACCCATTGGATTGGAATATCCAGTAGTGAAGTTTGAGAGAGACGCATATATAGACAAAGAAGGAACAATGTACATCATAAGTACTCAGCCAAATCATACCAATGAGTTTGGTGTAATTCAGCCAAAGACAGAAGCGAGAACCCAAGGAAAAGAACCATTAGGAGAAGAACCTAGGACACCTAGAGGGAAATCTGTACTGACAAGAGGACTAATTCTAGATTGGATCCTTTAGGATAACAGAAGCATATAGTTGTTTCTAAATAAGGAAATTGACGAAGCATTTTGGAGATACCGGATGGAACAACCTAGTGAGGTAGGCTCCATCATGATTTACGAATTCAAGGACCAAGATACTCTTGGAAAGGTGGTATACTTGGATGAGACTTCAAAACGGGTATTTGTAGTACCAGATCATGCAAGAAATACCTACACATGGAGAGGCGAGTTAGTATTCCCTCCATCATGAGCAAATGTGAATCCAAGCCATCAAGGTGCTGGAACATCCTCAGCCCATGGTAATCAAAGAGAGAAGAATAAAGAGAGATCGGAAGTAAGTTTCACTCATCCAATAGAGAGAGATAGAACAACCACGGATGCCGATAGAATGGAATCCATAAAAATCTACTTTGATGGGACAGGAGATCCCTATGACCATGTTGCGGAATTTAAGCAAGTGCTACGAGTAGAGCAAGTAGAAGACATGTTCACACAATACAATGCATTTGGACTAACGTTAAAGAATACGGCTTTAACTTGGTTCCAACCATTGCAACAAAGGCAATTTAGAGACATCCATCACTTGTTAGAGTCATTCATCACAAAATTCTCTAAAAGTGGAATCAAGCATGATACATCTTCGTTAATTCATAGTTTCAAACAAACCCCTTAAGAAATAGTTAGACTTGTAGGACGTAGGTTTAGACAATATGTGGAGAGATGTCCGATGCAAGAGCTACCTTCACAAGCCAATCAAGTGTCATTGTTTTTAGATGGCCTCTTAAGCTCTAAACTGCGCTCCTATGTATACTTAAAGGAACCCAGAATGCTAGAGCAATGTGTAAGAATTTGTATAGACATTGAAGACAACTTAGGAGATGAGTTGGAACTCTCAAAGGTCTATACGGACTCAGATTGTTCATCTCTCGTATCCTCAAAACTGTCTAGCTTGATAGAAGACCTAGCAGAAAAAGTGGCCCAGAAACTAGGAGTTTCTAGTAAATAGATGCCTAGGTTGACAACAAACAAGTGTTGTTACACCTATGGTGGAGATCATATGGCAAATGTGTGTGCGAATGCAACACAACCGCAAGCCAACCCTAGTGGTCAATACTGTATGATTGAGAGACGATACACAAATCATACGGCTCAAGACTGCCCATACAATAGACAAGCAGTAAGACAGAATTACCTGCAAGCATACCCACAACCAGGTAGGTATCAAGGTCAATACAATGCTCAACCTCATTACTATAGGCCTCCTCAGAACTATCCTTATCAGGCTCAACACAGACACAACCTGTTTTAGCTCAGCAACCATCCCCACCAGCTAATGTCATCTCAGTCAAATATGTTGCTGCAGAAGAAAACCTCAATAGGGATTTAGTGCCTTCTTCACCCCTGATCACAGAAAGTGGCCCGAACTCAAATAGTTTTGACTCTACTCATGTAGATGGTCCATCCACATATTATATGGAGTCACCAGAACATGTGGAAACATATCAATACGATAGTCCACCATTGGAATCCAGTTGGGAGCCCGATTATGCTAATGTGATGTATACCAACCCTAATCCGTGGCCCCAATTAAGACAACAAAGACCACAAGGCCTTAGAGGACCATGCTTTAGATGCCAGAGAGATCACTTCATAAAGGATTGTCCACATCCTCCGATAGTAGGACCATCACAATACTATAACATACAAGGCTTTTGTGCTGATTGTGGTAAAGAGCATATCATCAAAAATTGTCCTAAGAACCTTGCTAATGCTTCAAAAGTGATACCAATCAACGTGATAGGTATTGTGCACAATGTATATGGATCCAACCCTACATATGTGCCTATCCAAGCTATAACAAGAGCCCAGGCACTCTTACAAAATCAACAGCTTAATCCTGAGAAAATAGCCGGAACCAGTGAAGTTGGAGAATCTAGTAACAAAAAGACAAAATCTTGGAAAGATTCCAGAGAAAGAATTAAGAGAAAATGGAGCAAAAAGATAACTGAGTTGGAAGGAAGTTTAAAGGAATCCAGAGCCAAAATCCTAGAATTGACATCACAAGAATCTAATCAAGAGAATCTAGCTCAGAGATCAGGATCAGTTTTAGCGGAACCCATGCTAGAAAACTTAGACATGATGTTTTGTGCATATCAGGCTAGATTAAAAGGACCCCAGATAGCTAAAATGAGTAAGAATTATCCTCAAGAAGATTTAGAAATTGAAAGGACTAAACTTTGTATGAACATGGTAGAATTAGCACAAACTATGTTTGAAGCCTCGTGTTATCTAAATTGGAATAACATGGCAAAACCTGAATTACACTTTCAAGGACTATTGGAGAGGTTAGAGTACTTGATTGATAACAAGGAGAAAAAGAATCTGCATAGGAACCCGAATGACTTTGAGACACAGGAAAGGAATGCTCCATCCCTGTCTCAAGTATCAAATACAGAGGTTGAAGATAACCTGTCTTCCATACATAAGTATTCACATGAATTTTAAAGAGAAATCCAAGAAGAGAAGTGGAGAAAAAGAACAAGGAACCCATCCTCCTATTCAGGAAATAGATGACTTGCAAGAGCAATTTCCCCAAGATATCCCCTCTATCTACAATGATGTAGATGAAGAGCAACTGAGTGAAAACACAGGTTTTGAATCCAACTCTTTGCAAGAATTACCTCAGTTCACAGGACCTTGGGAAGCCAAGTCTATTAGTATGAGAGCACCCATGATACTAGTGAGGAATGAAGAATCAGTCATCCCTAGAACACGGAAGTGATAAAGAACAGCAAAGTACAATGTCACCTCACTCTAGAAAAGTTGTTAAAGGTTAAACCAGAATTGTGGAAACATGTAGCAAATCAATTCCTTGAGGTTGCTGTTACTCACTCTCAGTTAGGATCACGCAAGAAGGTACCCGAGATACTCGTAGAAAGAATTGGAGATGTAAGCGAAGGAGAGGAAGGTAACACTTATCTTCCAATAACCCATCAATGCTACACCACCAAAGCCATCTTAGATTCAGGAGCCGGAGTAGCTATCGCTACCACAACTTTATGGAAACGTTGGGGTAAGCCAGCATTAAGACCCACCACGATGAAGCTACAAATGGCTGATGGACATATAGAAAAACCATTAGGCTTACTAGAAGGCATTTCTCTCACCACTTGTGGTGTGGAGTTCGAGCATACTTTTGCCATTTGTGACTTTGGGAAAAATCATGCTTACGAGATGATTTTAGGACGACCATTCATGCGTCAGTTGCAAATCGTACAAGATTGGGGAACTAATTCCTTGTACTTGCAACATTTAAGAGTGACTGTTAAAGTCAATCTTAAAGACTATTCCCATCGAGATGTACCCCCAATACAATGGAGCACCATCCATAAGACACAAGAAGAAACAAAATCAGTACACTCATTGGAATCAGATCCCTCATGGTTGCACGAGGATAATCATCTATGGATGTGTAAAGTAGCCAAACAAGAGGAAGAACGGTTAGAAGCGAGGACCTTAGGTTCAGAACAACATCCACGAACCCTTCAAGACCCAGCTTACGCACCTGTAGTATTTGCAGAAGAAGAATTCGAGCCTCATGGTTGGGCGGAAATTTTAGCAACAATGGATGTAGCCATCAATGAAGAACAATGGACACCCCACTGTGACAAGGATGGCTATGACATTTTGGTCTTCACAATAGAGCCAATCATGTGTGATTTCATTGTTGAAGAATGCGAACCTAGCACTGATGCATTCGAGGATGCAAGTGACTTTGATCTAGAGTCAATTATTATGGACCCTCCTTTTGCATCAGACGAGGAAGGAAGTAGAAGCTCACCCTCAGAGACACAGAGAAATTATGAATGAGATGAGATTAACCACATAAGTGACGACAAAAAGTGAAGGTAAGAAAAGAAAGAAGAAAGAAACCATGTCAGAGGAAGAAGAATCTTTGTTTGAGGTTCCCGAAAACTTCAAGAAGTATGAACTAGAAGATAGAAGAATCATGGTACGAATGCCTAAAAGAAAATCCGACGTTGGAGAAGTATATGATAATCGAGAGAAAACCAAAAAAATCATAGTCACCATAGAAGGAGAAGAAGAAAAATGTACCTACATAGGGCATGATTTGACGAATGAAGAAGAAGAAGAATTAGTGCCCTATTATGCGAATATAGAGATGTGTTTGCTTGGAGTTACAAAGACTTGAAAGGAGTAGACCTAGATATATGCTCCCATAGAATCCCTATGACTCCAGATGCTAAACCTATGAAACAGAAACCATACACGTACAATGATAACTACGCTGCGAAAATTAAAGAGGAAATAGATCGTTTGATAGAAGCAAGATTCATTTACGAGATTGAGCATACCAAATGGGTATCCCCCATTGTGGTTGTGACCAAGAAGAATGGAAAATTGCATGTGTGTATTAACCTTAAAAAAGTTAACGCCGCCACGATTAGAGACAGTTATCCTCTTCCTATCACAGAACATTTATTGGAAAGAGTTGCGGGCAAGGAAGTTTACAGCTTTCTTGATGGTTCCTCAGGCTATAATCAAGTAGCCATTGCTCCAGAAGATCAACACAAGATGGCTTTTGCCACAGAATGGGGCATATTTGCATTTCGCGTAATGCCATTTGGGCTGACAAATGCACCTGCCACCTTCCAACGACTCATGTGTCATGTTTTTAAGGAATTCTTACGCAAAAATTTGGAAGTTTATGTCGATGACATATGTGCACATTCGAATATGAGGCAGACTCATATCCCATAACTAAGGCAAGTATTTGACAAATGTCGAGAATATCAAGTTTGTATGAACCCAGAAAAGTGCGTTTTTATGGTCAGACAAGGCAAAATTCTAGGACACATTGTGTCAAAGAATGGAATCTCTACGGATGAAGAAAAGGTGAAAGTAATTGCCGATCTACCTAGACCAAATAATGTAAAAGAGGTACAAGCATTTATGGGTCATTGTGGTTATTATAGACGATTCATACACATGTATGCAATCATAGCCAAGCCTCTGTACTCTCTTTTAACCAAGTTTGAATGGACAGATGAATGTGAATATTCATTTAATGAACTTAAACGACGTTTGTGCTCAACACCGATATTGACAACCCCAGATTGGACTAAGCCATTCCATGTACATGTGGATGCATCCAACTATGCCATAGGATGTGTGTTGGCACAATCCATGAATGAAGGAAATATAGAACTCCCTATAGCTTACGCAAGCAGACAGTTGAATGCAGCAGAAAGAGATTACACCACTACAGAACGAGAAGGATTAGGAATGATCTGCAGAGTAAATAAATTCAGACATTAGTTGTTGGGAAACAAGTTCAAGTTCTTCACGGATCACCAAGCATTACTGTACTTAGTCAACAAGCCTTGTAACACAAGACGATTAATACGTTGGTTTCTATTACTCATGGAGTATGACTTTGAAGTCGTAGTAAGGAAGGGAAGGACACATCTTAGAGCTGACCACCTTTCAAGATTAACCACAGGAGAAGCTCCTCAAGGAATAGCGGATGAATTACCTGACGCATATTTGTTTAACCTTGAGATAGTACCAGATTGGGCTAAGCCTATAGTCCCTATTCTCACATATGGACCCAAGAATCCTAGGATAAGGATCAAAGAAGGAGAGATTACCAAGTCACAAAGATATCAAATCATAGCAGGAAGTATATATAAACAGAATAATCAGAAGATTCTTGCTTGTTGTGTAGATGAATCGGAACACGCGAATTGGTTGCAATTAGCACACGTAGGTGCATTAAGGCAACATCACTCAAAACATCGTACATTGCAGACTCTGCATAGACTAGGAGTATATTGGCCTTCTATGGAAGCAAATGTCTACAAGTTGTGTAAAGAATGCCCTGTTTGTTGTGAAAGACCACCAGTCGAACATGCTACATTATATCATGTGTCTCTCACACCAGAATGGAGTGAATCGTTAGTGACATACTTGAGGACGAAAACATTCCCTCACGGAATGACTTTAGCACAACAACACAGTCTAGAGCAGGAAGCTCAAGACTATTCACTTATTGGTGACAATTTATACAAATGAGGATGAGACTGATACTTAAGACAGTGTGTTTATGAGAATGATTATTTGAGCATACTAGAGACTACACACCAAGGTGTTGCAGGAGGTCATTTTGGCCCCGATAGGATAATCAAAGCCATACTATTTGTAGGATTATGGTGGCACACTCTTCACATGGATGCACATAACTATGTTAAGAGGTGTGATGTGTGCTAGAGAACTCAATTTCCTACTCGCAGAGATGAAATGCCATTGAAACCCATGATGGGAGGACGTGCATTTTCTAAGTGGGGTATAGAATTTGTGGGATCCATTAACCCCCTTGCAAAAGGTACTCATGCTGAATACATCATTGTTGCAATAGATTATCTTACCAAAAGGGTAGAGGCCAAGGCCACAAAAAAGAATGATGCATGCATGACTGCAAAATTCTTATTTGAAAATGTCTTTACAAGATATGGACTTCATATAGAGTTAGTGAGCGATTGAGAAACTCACTTTCTAAACCAAGTCATTGAATATTTGTTACAGGATTTTATGGTGATTCACAAGATTTCTGCACCATATCATCCTCAGGCCAATGGTCAAGCAGAAAGCACTAACAAGATCCTTTGTAACGTACTGACGAAACTCGTGAACAACAAACATTCAGATTGGGACAACAATTACACCACGCTGTTTGGGCATATCGAGTGGCCTAAAAGACTGTACTCAATGCAACTCCCCTTTGGATGGTTTTTGGTCAGAATGCTATGCTTCCTTTGGACTTCTTGATACGGACCCTTAAGGCTGCACAAGTACATCAGTGGACCAGCCATGAATTATCATCAAGAATAATGGACTTGGAACACTTAGGAGAAACCAGGCTGAAAGCAGCAGCGTTTATATATGCAGCAAAGAAGCGACAGAAAGCTTATTTTGATGCACATGTGAAAGATAAAGGCTTAAAAGAAGGAGAATTAGTCCTAGTGTATATGCTGAAACAACACGCACGGAAGTTAGAAAAGCGAGGTTATGGACCTATGATCATTAACAAACTCTCGACAAGTGGAGCAGTACAACTAGACACCCTAGAAGGAGACATAATGCCTAATTACATCAGTGGCTATAGAGTCAAGTTATATCAGGAACCTCTTATTGAGGATATGCTTAGAAGACTCAAGCGTAAGAAGGAAGAAAATAGAATACGAGCTGAAGCTCAGGCAGAAGCTATATAACACATTAAGCACATGAAGTTAAGAAGACAAGGACTAGGGAGAGAACATTATAACCATCTGGAAACAACACCCAAATACCCCATGGCCATGTGTCAAGCAAAGTCAAATACTCATCCTCGTATAGTGGATAGGAGACCATTCATTACAGTCAGGCTAGAGCACGGAAACCCTTGCCAGGAGCTCAGGGCTTTAATTGACTCAGGTGTTGCGACTAGTGCGATTAGATCGTCCCACTATAAGGACTCAAGAATAGAAATGCGGCCAATTGAGGCATACCTCATAGGGCTACGAGGCATGGAAACCCCTTGCATGGATGAGGTGGATCTTCCTATCCTCATACACGACATGACCATGATAGCAAAGCTACTAGTGTGCCATGATGACGACCTGATAGAACCCCCTAATCCTTGGCCAAGATTGGCTATATGATCACTTAGTGGACCTAAATCTTAGACAAGGCTCCTTGCAGATTGGAACCTTAGACCAGTGGCGAGTGATACTGCTTGAATTCCCTAACAACACTCCACCTGAGGTATGTAACCCTAGACCATATGAAACACATGCGATGGAGGAGTGAAAGATCTTTGGCCCGATCCCTTGGCTAAGCACGCTCCTTCCAAAGTCAACCCATGAGAGCTTGCCGATGGATAGGGGCTAGACAAAAGAATGTCAACAGATTTTTCCTTGATTTTCTAGTAGCGGTCAGGTGGGGTTCATTAGTGGTCAGATGGACTGCATCAGCCGCCACAAGGGCACGATACCCTGTAGTGCCCATCCTTCCACACTTACTGCAGACTGGCCTAGATTAATGGTACAAAATGCTGCACTTCCTAATGGGTAGGTTTTGCAAGTGTTGGACCTCCCTTCTTTTCCAAAGCAGAGTGTCCATCCGACCTCTCAACCTCAACCACGAAGGAGTCAACCACAACGGAGGAACCCAAACCGACGACCATATCGGATGACACAAGGAGGAAAGCAGTATCAATATCACAAAGCAAGTGGTGCAAGACAAATAGAGTGCCAAAAGGATAGAAACCATCGACACTTTGTAGCAGTGCAGACAAGGACAAGACAAAGTTTCAGCAAAATTAGAGGCAGTATCCAAAGTCTTCTCAACCTTCTTCTATGAGTATGAACAATCGATAGATTTGGATCGCCAAGAAGTACCTAATGAATTGACCCACACCCACACAGATATGGGTACCCAAACTGTGTATCATAGCTCAACCCTCAAGCCATGTAATATATACCCCTCAAAAATCTTTTCACCCCTCAGTACCACCACATCCAATACCACCTTTTGCCCCTCGGCAGAAACATACCACCTTCTCAAAAACTCTTAGGAAGTGGATACCGAAACATATCCAAATGTATCCTCATGAACCATTGTCTAACATTACTCCCACCCCGACTGAACACCATCCTTGTAATAACTCATTCCTAACTGAACTTTGTACAAATCCATACACCATAACCCAACATCACTTATAATAACAACCTCATCAAGCAATGTATGCACTATCTGAAGCATGTAGGTGTCTAGTGACTTGCATTAGTTTTGCAAAACCCATGAACCACCTCACAACACTTGGCTACACGGGTTACACATCGGTTATGGAAAGGGATTGAAGTCTCACTTTAATGGGATCATGATTAATTTCCATACTAATGTGCTAATCTTTTGTAGCAGATCTTCTCCACACTTGCATCACTCATCATGCAGACAGAAGGACCACCTGAAGCTGGCCCCAGTGTACCAGTGGTAAATTTTGATGTTTTATTGGCTGAATCATATCCTACCGTATAACCACCAGAATTTCAAGGCTTCCCAGGACCAATGCCTATTGATGACCCACCCAGGGGATATATCGAGAAAGTTCATCGTAATTCACATTGGTTCCAAGGTCTAGCAGGACCTTTGGTAGATGTAGATTTTATTTTTGATGCCAATTTGACTTTTGATAATAGTAAATGGGGCAAGTATCAGTTCTTCTCTAGAGAGTTTGAAGCGCTCCAGAATACAGAAGACTTAAAGCATGTTTGGGCTAGAGCAGGTTTTACAGAATACTTCAGTGATCCAGTGCCCAAACCAGATTTTTACAGATGTTACTACCTGGTGACCACTCTGACAGCCTCCGAGAACAAGGACCTGCCGGGCACGTTCATTCTGCTGCCCTTGGTAAATGACCCCCCATTCAAGAAGTTCTATCTTTCAAAGGATTTGATTCGAGCTGCGATTAAGATTCATGGAACTCACATGTCGACAGAGTGAGAAAGGCTGATTCCAGGCCGATGAAGCATGGTGATGTTACCAAATGGGAAGACAATTTGGCCATCACACCTGAGCTATCTAAGCCATTATGTATATGTATGCAACACTTTGCATTCTTGGCTCAGGATCGTTTTACTATGCCTCACAAGCGTATTTGGTTTGGATTATATTTAGCTTGTATTGGACCCCAAACAGTTGATCTTGCAAGTTGGATTATTGATCAGTTGTATCTAACACAACAGAGATGGGAAAGGAAAAAAATCATCCATGGATGTTGCGCTCTCACGAGAATTGTGTATATGTGTTTGGAATACGACTTGCCTATAGAACGGGTGATGATAAGTGAAGAATTGAAGGCATTCAAAGGGACCGCCAAGAAAGCCAGATTATCCAGCAAGGGACGAGCAAGCAAGTGCATGTGAGGATCTATCCCATGCCTGCAAGTTCTAGAGTCCCCGTCTCCTCAACCGTCTCCAAAACAGTCACCTACGGAACCCCTTGCTGTGATACAACCCATTCACATATGACTATCATGACCAGTTATCATAGAAGGCACTACCAATGCAGTTACCTCTTAGGCAACCTTAGTTTAGGAACCTACCACTGCAGCTGAAGTTCCCACCACCATTGGTGCAGAAGCGTTTACTTTTCCGATACCTAATCTAGAAGCAGAACCAATCAATACCACATTCGATTTTGAAATCCCGGATGCTTTTCCAAACGAATTTCAATTTTCAGAAGGACAATTTTTCTCCCAGGAATATGAACAACCGAGTTACCCTACCACACCCCTTGATCAAACACAAGAACAAGTAGTCTCCAGCTCTGAAGAAGAGAGAACAGAAACCGATGATGATGACGGAGACGATGAAACCAGTCAGGCTAGTCATGACTCGCAAGAGAATGTGCAGACTGACACACAAGAACAGCAAACTGATACCCAGGGTGACACAAGCATCATGAAGATGAAACATTTGAAGCGGCGGCCTATACATTGGCAATCAAGAAGTTATACCGAACTATGAAAAAAGTTTGGACGCGCATAAAACTCTCAGAGGAAGAAAGCCAAGCGCTTGTAGAACAAGAACTAGCTACAGGAGGCTTCAAAGAAGCCTACATTCAAGGTTTCAGAGAACTGGTTAAATCAGTGGGCACTAATGAAGCATTATGCTATTTGCAGAGAAAGCCACTACCACAATTTGACCCACGATGTGTACGCGTACTATCAAAACCAGGTCAATATATTCGTGTACCAACGGATGGCCAGTCATCACAATAGGCCCGTGAAGCACGCCTCATTCCTGAAGGATCTTTGGCAAAAGAAACAATCATCATCGACTCCTTATCTCACACCTCTACTATACAGACCACCACAATTGTTGAAGTACCCACCACACCAATTGCCCCTCTTTCACCTCGTGTCCCTCCAATCTCTCTCGTACACCCTGCCTCTCCCATACCCTCCACATCCTTCAATAGTGTAGTAGTAGAAGCCTTTGTTGCCTCAATTCCTCTCACCCTTTCTGCACCCACCCAACCTAACCTCCCTCCTCGGAGTTCAACCCTTCTATCTAGTCCATTTCTCCCTTCAACCATCCCTTCCTTCCTCACCCCTCCAAGACCCCTATTTCCACTTCCCCCTCCATTGACCTTTTCCCCCGTCTCACCTTCCCGACCCACTATATTTCCTCTTTCCCCTTTCCAACAAGCAATACAAGAAACCCCATCTATAAATTACTCGGCAACTTTTGTAAATCCTGTTTTCACACCCACTCACGCACCCACTGTCACCCCACTATTCACAATCACGGCACTCGACACCACGTCTAGTGACATGGACATATCACCACCCACTGCATCACCACTCACGTCATCCATTTCACCACCACATTTAGGCACATCACATTTTTCCACTGTCACTACTGCATCCACATTCCCATCCCTTGCATCAACACCTGCACCCACAACATCTTCACTCAACCCGCCATTAATATTATCACCCACAATCGACACTGCATTTCGTCAAATGTTCATGTGTATGACACAAGTAAGAGATGAATTCACATCTCTAGGCACCAGTTACCAGATGCTGCAGCAGACCACTAACGAATTAAAGTCGAAGCTCAATTCTTTATCAATCAAGAATGCCTCCCTTAACAAGCGCTACCAAGAGCTATGCACGGCCTACCACAAACTTGAACTAGAAAGTGAGCAGAAGACAAAAGAGGTCGTTACAGATATTGACAACTTGTTAAGGGCTCAAACTATTTGCAATGCGACACTCACTAGAAACATGGGACTACTCAGACGCCACCTAGAAGCAACTAAAGAAGAGAATCAATGCTCATAGGAACAGAATAGAGAAAACCTAGAAGCTGCTTTAGATCAACTGAACGAACCCTTGAGTCCCAATCGTTTCAAAGTTGTCCCCTCCGAATCCATGAAGATGTTATTGGAAGATCATGTCCGACTACTAGAGGAATATGACAGTATGAATGAGGAATACCAGAAGCTCAAAGAGGAACACAAAATATTACTGTTACGAGCACCTGTACAGCAAGTACCACCAGCTCTTGCGGCCACATCTCTTGAGATCATAGAGGAACTCAACTCTTTACGTGCCCAAGTATTGAATCTTCAAACACAGATAGCAGCATACGAAGCACCCCCTAGGCCAGATTCCCCATCGGAACTACCAGCAGATGAAGAAACAGTGACTATCCCAGTGGACGACACTTTTGAAGAAGCCTATGAACCACAACCCATCCCAAGCAGACGCATCATGGCCGAGGGCCAGACCACATTCGAACTCCCTACTCCCGCATGGATGAAGACTATCGAAGAGCTTGGAAAGACCCACTCAACACGTGTGGAAGCACAATTACACGCAATGGCCATGATAGAGGAATGTATACTACAATCCCCTTACTTTGCTCATTTGGCCCCTCGCATGTATATATCTAGGCATGAGCTACAATATAAGCCATATTTTATGTTAATGGCAGAATACCAATTGACCATCAAAAAGGAAACAGGCAAGAAACCCTCCCATGCAACTCAGTTTGAGCCTGATGATTTGCCACCAGACGCGTAGAGAGGAGAAATATTTCAAGCAACTTGGCATCAGGACTTATTACAAGAATATTCAGAAATGATGAGCACATGGGTCAAGGCGCCACTCCACTTAAAGTATAACCCATGTTGGGGACCGATACCAAGACGCCGCTCTTGGAAGGCCTTTGCAATCAAAGTACAGAACAACAAGCAGTGCCAAGACTGGTTAAATTACCCATACTTCACTCCACCCACTGGACCGGTCATGGTAGGGTATATGATGGCAACGATTCGCCACTGGCTCCCTCGCTTACGACGAATGGACGATGTAGCAGCACATATGACTATCAAAATCTTTGACATGATGCAGATAGTATTCAAAGTCTTTCGTCGCGTCAAGGCACCACATGTTAACACCCGGGGATTCGAGCATGGCAATCAAGATTTAGCATATGATATGAGCATGACACCATCGCTCTGGGTGTGTTATGTGTCACTATCGAATTAAATATTTATCGGCATGTTACAAAATGACCTTCGAAGAAATGTTTACTACAGGTTTTTGGGAGTATCACTCAAAGGTGTTCATAAGCAGGCCTACACATCTACTCCAATTATTTGCCTATGAAGAACTGGTGTACTCCACACATTACAGACTCCCACCACCAGAGGAACCTCAACCCATAGACTGGAAAAAACTCAAAGTAGATCTTGCAAGAGGTATCTACATTTCAAAGCACACCCTCGCTTAGGACCTCCCACAAAATTATATCCAACAGATCCCGCAACAAGGTTCTGTCGAGGATGACAGAAGCAAGAGGGAGGGGGGTGTTGGCAGTAGCCAGAGGCATAGACGACATGGAAGCATGTGAAGGTGAATCACAATGAAGTAGTGGGGAACCAGTCGGATTATTTTTCAAAAGAAATATGTTTTAAAAATACTTTTCAAAACTCCGAATAGTGATTTTCATCACTTTTGTACCATGTGTAACATAGAACAACCACTTTTGTAATTTGTAGCTCCATTTTGTGCAAGCTGAGGAGTCCTCGAGCTTGAGGAGCTTAGGTAGAACGAGGCTACCAATTTTGGTTATTTTTGGATCCCGTTTACCCTTTTAAATAGCACCTAGAACCTATTTTTTAACTATGCCGGTCAGTAGATGTGAAACCGGTCAAAACTAGTATAAAAACTATAAATAGATCTAGAGAGCTCCTTTTTGAGGTGAGCTTGTATGAGTAGAGAAGAGCTTAGAGCTATTTTGAGCTTGTAATTGAGATCTTGAGTAATAGAGTATATTTCCTACCTTCCATTGTGTCTTGCTTGTCTCCTACATGTGTGTGTATGTGTGTGTGTGTGCATCTCTATGCTTCTCACCTTCACTCTGACTACATCTCACATTCACGATCTTCATATCACTCCTATCTCTTCCGCGGATTGACATTAAGGAGGTGGAGCTTCTTAACGTGGTACTTACCATTGTGCTAGAGTAACAAGTCCTCCAGATGCATAAACCCCAAATCATTGTAACATAATTCTTGTAAAATAGTATAAAATGAGAGATTAGTCAATAAAGTGCCGGTCTCTTGTGTGAAAGGACCATTTTTAGGGCACATGTATATTAGTCACTTGGTGACTCTTTGTAAGAACTTTTTACCATTGTGAAGAAGGAGAACTAAAATTTCAAATTTGCTTGTTCCTTGCTGATTTTCATCTTCTCTTTGATCTTTTGTGTGTGCGTGATGCATGAAATGTGTGTGTAGGACTCTTGTCTATCCCTCCCCATCACTTTTGAACTACTGTAGTGTGTGAGTGAACCAATATGATTTGTGGAGTGAGTGTAGGTGTTTCCTGCCATTCACTGTTTTGGCCATAACTTGAAGAGCGTTTGTCAGATTCGAGTGAAGATACTAGCCATAGATGAGTCTCGTCGAGAACTTTGAAATGAACCTGCTATTGGCCATATTCAGAGTTCAGAGTTGGGAGAAACATTTGAACTTGTAATTACTATTGTAAGTGGTATCATGACAGACATTTCTAGAGATTTAGTGAGTTGGAGAGGTAGTTTAGTCTTTTCACATGCATTGTAGATGAGCCACTTCACTTTCCATCACGTGTGCACACGTCCTCATACACTTGGTTCATGTGGTTCTTCGTATTGATAATTAAACGTGTGTCAATCCACCACTATACGTACTTGTGGGGCAAATAAGATTTAGTCTCTTTGACACAAGTCCCTAAGACCTCGTGACTTAGGTACACACATTTTTGGCACTGTTGCTAGGGATCAAACTCAACCAAGGTGCCTTTGTGATGGTTATAGCTCTGGAGTGAAGGAATCGTACTTATAGAAGTGAACTTGTTTAGTGGCAAGTAGTCAGACACTTCAGCACTTGTTACTTCACATCCCTGAGGTGTGTAATGAGTTTTTAGGTTTAGGGTTAGGAGTGAGGAAGAGAAGGAAAAATTAGGGTTAGGTTAAAGAGAGGAGTGGAGTAGGAGGAAGTTGGAATCACCAAGAAAAATCTCAAAAAATTTCCAAAATTAGTGTAGAGTAGGCTTCAGGCATCACAAACTATAAAAACCAAAAAATTTGACACAAGTACTGGAACTAGTATCGTGTGGAGACAGCGACTGGTATCGCCTGAGTGGTATCGCTCCTTACAAGCCAAAAAACTACCTTGTGAGCTCAAATCTTAAGCAAGGCATCCCTGAAGGTAAGCTACAACAAGATTTCAATATCAGAACTACTTTATAAAACACATTTGCACGTGCTTAGAGATGTTTTTGGTATCGCGGGGTGGGACAGAGAGTTTTGGGAGATTCTTTGAGAGGGTCAAGAGTGAGGAGGGGTGAGAACTAAACCTTTTTGTGCAAAAAATTTTTAATTTTAGAGCGATTTTGGCTGTAGTATTGCGATCAATTGAGTTTTGGTATCACCATACCAAAATTCCCTAGTATTGCGATACTCGCCTAGTATTGTATCGCTGCATACCACTTGAGGTATTGTGATACCTTTTTTGGTATCGTATCATCAAGTTGGTATCGCGATCGTGATTAGCCAGTGGTATCGTATCGCGATCCACTTGGTATCGTATCGTCCCAATCATGGTATTGTATCATCAAACGAGCAGTATTGTATCGGCTGTTTAATATCCTATCATCCAAAAAGGTGGTAGTGTATTGCCTGACCTCCTTGGTATCGTATCGTGCAGAGCACCAGTATCGTATCACGCACATTACTAGTATCGTATCGTCTATCTAGTATCATATCGTCTGACCCCCGTGGTATCATATCGTTGATGTTGTTAGTATCGTATCATTCAAAATACCCGTATCGTATCATGCAAGAAGGTGGTATCGTATCGTCTGACATTCGGTATCGTATCGTGAGAAATTGTGGTATCATATCGCGCTAAGCATTAGTATCGTATTGTACAGTGCACTGGTATCATATCGTGCAGAGAGTGGTATCGTATCACGAGGAGTTTGGTATCGTATCGTCTGTTGTCCTAGTATCATATCGTGTGAATTAGTGGTATCGTATCGCTTCAAGTTTCAGTATCGTATCGTGCAGAGAGTGGTATCGCCCAGAGTGGTATCGACTAGAACATACCAAGCCATTTGAGGGCAAAATTAGAGGAAATAGAGGAGCCAATTATGAGATAGTGGGGAACCAAGATAGCCCCAGGAGGGTGGATGAACTTGAGATCAGGACATGTGCTAAGTAGCTGGAGGAGTGTTATTTCATCGGTAGGAAGTGTAACTCAGGCAAGTCATCACTCTATCTATACCGACACCTCTAGTGACTCAGAGGAAGAGACACCAATGGCTTCAGAAGACATGCAAGGTTCTGTCCCTAGGGGAAACTTCATGTCCACAGTAGAGGGGGAATACCGTACCTCTTTGCAATAGGTGTCCACTAATTCCCAGGAGATCCCCATCTACCTGGATGGTTTAAATAGATCGGTAGCCAGGATGGTGAATTCCACTGATTTAGCAATAGTGCCCAGACCTGTAGTCAAGTATGAAGGAGGTGTGTACATGGACAAATTAGGTCACATCTATGTGG
Organism: Ceratopteris richardii; assembly: GCA_020310875.1. Classification (NCBI taxonomy): domain Eukaryota; kingdom Viridiplantae; phylum Streptophyta; class Polypodiopsida; order Polypodiales; family Pteridaceae; genus Ceratopteris; species Ceratopteris richardii. The sequence continues at coordinate 140,694,378 of CM035409.1, read as the reverse complement.
TAACAGAACATCCAAACCGGATCAACAAGAGAGGAGGGTTGGAAGGACAAGGAAACTCTAGAAGACTGGATCCTGAGGAGTTAGTAACTACACCCAGAGGCAAGTCAGTAGTGACTCAAGTCTTGAGAGGAGATTTGATATCTCAAGATGATTACCTATTAGAGGTCTACGTGATCCATGGATCAGACTTATTGTTACAAATCAATTCACCCACACGTGGACAAGAAGAAAGCCCAATGACATTCTATGAGTTAGAAGGTCCTGAAGAGGAGTCTAGAGTCACGTACCTAGACAAGAACCAGAGAAGGTATTGGCCGATAGATGCCATTGATAGGGCTCAATTAAAGTATATGGGGTTTCCTATGTTCCCTCTACGAGAACAAGCAACTACCTCCCATAATCCTTTTAGGATGCATCAAGAGCCAGAGAATACAATGTCGGGGCAAACCAGTCAACGAAGTGTTCCTAACCGAACCCATGTGCACTTCTCAATGTCAGGGCTACAAGCACACAACCAAACTCACCCTGGACTAGGCAACCAGCATAGGCCACTAGTGAGACCAAGACCACCACTAGGAGTGCAACCGAGAATGCCTCCAATTAGACCAGCAATTCCCGTAATGCCTAGACCACCCAAACCCATAATAAGATTAAGACCGATTCAAGTGGCTAAGTGTATGAGAAATCATTATGACGGGATGGAAGAACCTTACGATCACATAATTGAATTTAAACAAGTCCTACGGGTTGACCAAGTGGATGATTTCTTTGTGCAGTATGAGCCCTTTGGACTTACCCTCACAGGAACGACTTTGACATGGTTCCAACCATTGGATCCCAATCAATTTGGAGATATTGAACAATTTTTTCAGGAATTCATTGGGGAATTCACCAAGAGAGGAATTAAACACAACTCTTCATCTTTAATCCATAGCTTCAAACAAAACCCAAATGAAACGGTGAAAATAGCTCAACCCCGAATCTATTTCCTGAACACTTCAAAAGATACGAAGTAGAGGAAAGGAAAATAGCCGTATATGCCTAAGAGAGAGGCAAGAGAAGGAGAAGCTTATGACAACAAGGAAAAAACGAAAAAAATCATAGTGACGGTAGAAAAGGGAGAAGAAAGATGCACATACATAGGAAAGGATGTGTCACCTGAGGAAGGAGAAGAATTGATAAGACTGATTCGAGACTATCGAGATGTGTTTGCATGCACCTACAAGGACCTCAAAGGTGTGGAACCCACCATTTGTTCTCATCGAATACCAATGACTCTTGATGCAAAACCATCAAAACAATGCCCATACACATATAATGATGTTTATGCAGCAAAAATTAAAGAAGAGATAGACAAGATATTAGCTGCTGGATTTATTTATGAGATAGAACATACCGAATGGGTGTCACCCTTAGTAGTTGTGCCCAAAAAGAACAGGAAACTGAGAGTATGGATTAATCTAAAGAAAGTCAATGTAGCTACGATCCATGATAGCTACCCATTACCTATCATTGATCACCTCTTGGAAAGAGTTGCAGGTAAAGAAGTCTATAACTTCTTGGATGGATTCTCAAGATACAACCAAGTAGCTATTGCTACTGAGGACCAACACAAGACCGCATTCGCTACTGAATGGGGAGTCTATGCTTTCAGAGTGATGCCTTTTGGACTCAACAATGCCCCTACTACTTTCCAAAGGTTGATGTGTCATGTTTTCAAAGAATTCCTAAGGAAGAGTATGGAAGTATATGTAGATGACCTATGTACATACTCAGATCGGAGGCAGGAACATATTCCGGAATTGTGAAGAATATTTGAAAAATTTCGACAATATAGAGTATGTCTAAATCCTGAGAAGTGCGTATTTATGATGAGACAAGGAAAAATCCTAGGACACATTGTATCTATGTTGAAGCTCAAGGTCAAGGAAAAATCATGGAAGCGCATCAAAGAAGTGGATACACAAAAAAGAGGAGCAAGTAGGGAGCTCCAAGAAGCACATGTCAACTTTTCAGAAGAAATCCCTATAAATATAGTGACTTTTGTCACTAAAAAACCATTGTAAATACCATTTTCCATTTTTTACAACTCCATTTTGTTCAAGTCGAGGAGTCCTTGAGCTTTAGGAGTATTAGAAGTATCATCCTACCAATTTTCATAATTTTTAGATTCCGTTTGAGTCCCCAAATAAGCCTTGGAACCTAATCTTTAACTAGGCCGGACACTAGGTCTGGACAGGGCCAAAACCACTCAAGAACTATAAAAAGGGCTGGAGAGCTCATTTGAGGGGTTAACTTATTGTAGATTTCAGTTTTGTGAGAGAGTTCTTTTGTAATCGAAGTCCTTCCATTGTTCCACTCTTTGCTCTTACCTTGTGTGCATGTGTGTGTATGTGTGTGCATGTTTGTATACTTTCACTCATGCACTTGTGCACTTCACTTGCTCTTGGTCTTCATACTGGTCCTCACGTCTTCACGGATTGACATTTATGAGGTGTATCTCCTCACGTTGGTACTTGCCATTGTGTTAGAGTGACACAAAATTTGGCGCCGTTGCTGGGGAGAGAGCTTGGAGGACGAGTGTGTGATGGTAAGATGTAGGGTAGTGATGTTGGAAGGTAAAAAAATCACCATTTTTAGTTCAGTTTTTGAGTTTTTCTCCTTCTTCATCTTCATCATCATCACCACCTTCTCCTACCTTCATCTTCTACTTTATCTATCTCTTCCTAAGTATCAACTTGAGCTTAGGTTCATAAGCCTTGTCTATAAGTCCAAAATTATCCTTTGAATTGCTCAAAATCTTGTGGAACCCCTTGCTTCCTAGTCCAACCTGAGGGTCAACTTCAAAATACCCTATCTAATAATCTTGGTATTAATTTTACCATAACTAGTGGAAGTTTTGGTAGTACTCCCCATGAGCTTTCCAACAAACCAAAGATCACTCCGAACGGATTTCGTATGAGAAAGTTATGCCGGTTCAGGGTTCTGGGGTTTAAAACAGGGAAACAGGATCTCTCTCGGAACTCAGGACAGGCGAGACGATACCAAATTTTCACGATACGATACCAACCTGGCATGCGATACAATACCAACTTGGCTGATGATATGATACCAGTTTGTGAACGATACGATACTACTCCAGTTGCAATACGATACTGCTTGTGCTACGCGATACGATGCCACAAAGTGCACGATACGATACCGCTCAATCAACGAGACGATACCACGAGGTGCACGATACGAAACCAGGTGGACCAAAATATGATACCACCGAGGTGACCGCGATCACGATACCAGCACTTGATGATACAATACCAGAATGGTATCGCGATACCTCAAGTGGGCATGCACGACACGATACCTCGACAAGTATCGTGATACACGGGAGTTCTGGTATCGTGATACCAAAACTCAACCGGACACGATACTTGGAGATTTTCACACCCAAATTCAAACATTTTTGCAGACACGTGTACCTTGTGTCCTCCTTGTCACTTCTATCAGCCTGTAGATGCCAAATCTATCTCCGAATCGGCGATATCACCCGCGCGATACCAGATGCTGTACTTGTCACTCCGCGATACTGAATCATATTTCTGAAGTTTTGAGAGGTTTTCAAGCACGTTTCTTCAGCGCTTCTGTTCTGGGCACCCTCTGCACTTGTTCCTCACAGCCGCAAGTGAAATACGAAGTGAATGTACATGCAAAAATGAAAAAAATCATGAAACTAAGGTCAACCACACAACCAAGTTAGGGACTCACAACTCAATGGTTAACACTACGTGCTGAGTTCATAGACAAGTGAGTCAAAAATGTCATTTAACAAGGAGAGACTCTTGGCTTCTGAAGACATGTATAGATCCATACCTAGGGAAGGTCTTATGTCTACACTAGAAGGGGAATATAGGATGTCTCTTCAATATGTGTCCACTAACCAGCAAGGAATACCCATCTACCGCGACGGTCTATACAGGTCAGTAGCAAGAATGAGAAACACTACTAAATTAGAAATAGTTCCAAGACCAACTAACAAGTACGAAGATGGAGTCTACATGGACAAGATGGGCTAGATCTATGTAGTAACTGAAAACCCTGATCGGATTAATGAAAGAGGAGAGTTAGCTCGAGATCATGCAACTACCTCACAAAACCCATTTGAGACCCAGCAAAGAATAGAAAATGTGATGTTAGGACAAACAAGCCAAGGTAGTATACCCAATAGACCACATGAGCAATTCACCATGCCAAGAATTAACCCCCACGACCACACTAGCCAGGGAATGGGAAATATAAAGATCCACCTTTAGGACTGAACCACCCCAAGGTGTTCCCATCATAATTCGATCCCCAGAGCCAGGTAAAAGAGTGAGACCAATCCAATTGGCCAAATGTATGTGAAATCGTTACGATGGCACAGGAGAGCCCTATGACCACATTGCAGAATTCAAGCAGGTATTGCGAGCAGAGCAAGTGGATGACTTTTTCATGCAATATGAATCCTTTGGGTTAACTCTCATGGGAATAGCCTTAGCTTGGTTTCAATCCTTGGATCCAAATTCCTTTGGCAATATCGAACAATTATTCCAAGAATTTGTCTGGGAATTCACTAAGCGAGGGATCAAGCACAATTCGTCATCCTTACTACATAGTTTCAAACAAGCTCCCAAAGAGACAGTAAAAAATGCAGCACAAAGATTTAGTCAATATGTAGACCGATGCCCTGTGACAGAGAGGCCTTCTCAGTAAAAAATGATATCCCTATTTTTAGAAGGTCTAACCAATGGAACATTGAGAATGTTAGTGTACGTAAAACGGTTGCAAACTTTGAGTGGGTGTCTTCAAGAATGTATAGATTTGGAAGACAACTTAGCTGCGGATCTCAAAATCACACAAGATCTTACCAAATCAGAGGATACAAGGAGCAATGAAACTTCTAGTTCAAGCTATGTGGAGGAAGTGGCAGAGTTAGTGGCCAAGAAATTAGGGGTACAAGGACAACGGAACTACCAGGTTTCTTCCTTGAGATTGCCAAGGTTAGGAAGTTGCACACTTTGCAGTGGAGATCATCCATCTCATGTCTGCACTAGAGAAGGATTATGATTATCACAACCTTACCCTTACAGTAGACAACCAACTCAAGAGCCTAACATGTACTCTTATAGTGAGAAGAAGTACCCCAACCACAATATCGAATACTTTCCAGTGAATAGACAACCACGACCATTCATACCACCCCAATGTAGACCATACGGGTACCCTCCTAGCGAACAAGGTAGAGAAGTTCCTAGGTATAACCCATGTCCAGGAGCACGAGGAGCAACTAGAACATATGAACATGGAAGATATAGACAACCTCAACCTATACCAGAACAACAACCATCCCACCCACCAGCTCCAACACAAGGACAACATCTCACCATACAAGTCGTTTGTCTTGAGTGTGGCAAAGAACAGCTCCTGAGAGATTGTCCCGGACATCCCTCTAGTGCACCGAAGGTTACACCCATTAATGTGGTAGGCCTAGTAGGGGATTCAAGTTCCGATAGCAATAAATTGACTCCTATACATGCAGTTACTAGGGCACAAGCCTTACAACAACCTAAACTAGTTGAGCAATCAGATCCAAGTGAATCAGGAGAGCCTAGTAAGAGAAAAACAAGAACATGGAAGGATACTAGGGAGAAAGCCAATTGTAAGTGGACCAAAAAGTTATCTGAACTAGAAGAAAGCCTGAAAGACGTAAAAACAAAAATAGAAGATATTGCCTCTCAAAGCTCCTCGCATGTCGAAACTCCATCCACACAACCTCACCCCCACCCACCAACCATTGTAAACAGACCACAAACAGGGTCTGTTCTTGCAGATCCAACCCCAGAACACTTGGACATGATGTTCAAGGCATACCATGCTCGACTTCAAGAAGGGCCAACACCTGCAAACCTAGACAAGAGCTACCCTAGAGCAGATTTAGAGATTGAACGGACAAAAATGTGCATAAAAATGGTGGAACTAGCTCAAGCTATGTTCGAGGCCAATCAATCATTCAATCACACGAATGCTATTACACCAGGTTTGCACTTCCAGGGCTTATTAGATAGATTAGAGCAATTGGTAAATAAACCTACAGTTTCTTTACCTCCACAGGCTCAACCTACTGTTGAAAGAGAAAGCTCACCACCACAGAAAGTCTATGTTCCTGACCCCATAGATGAGGGAGAATCTCTTTCAATTCAACAGCACACTCAAAAGTTCTTGCGGGAAATATAAGAAGAGAAATGGGCCAAGGAGAAGGATGTTTTGCCTCCTATTCTTGAAATTGATGACGGTCATGATCAATTCCCACAAGACATTCCATCTAGTTATGGAGACCAAGTAGAGCAACACGAAAACGAAAGTTCAAGATTTGAATCCAATTCTTTACAAGAGTTGCCACAGTTCACAGGCCCATGGGAATCTGAATCTCTTCAGATCAGAGCTCCCACAATACTGGTAAGAAATGAAGACTCAGTGGTTCCAAGAAACACTGATGTCGTTAAAAGAACACTAAGGTTCAATGTCATCTCACTGTGGAAGAGCTACTCAAAGTAAAACGTGAGTTATGGAAACATGTGGCGAATCAGGTCCTAGAACGTGATTCCAATATGCCAAAAGCAGACTCTAAGCAGAAAGTTCCAGAGATACCTCTAGACAAAATAGGGGACATGAGCGAAGGTGAGGAAGGTAATACTTATCTTCCGATCACCTACCAAGGTTACACAACCAAAGCGATCATAGATTCTGGTGCAGGTGTTGCTATTGCGACCACTTCCCTGTGGAAGCAATGGGGTAAACCCGCAGTAAGACCAACTAGAATGAAGCTTCAGATGGTTGACGGCCATGTGGAAAGACCTCTAGGATTTCTAGAAGGGATAACTCTAACCACGTGTGGTGTAGAGTTTGAGCACACCTCTGCTATATGTGACTTTGGTAAAACTACTACCTACGAAATGATCCTAGGAAGGCCCTTCCTATGACAACTGCAAGTTGTACAGGATTGGGGAACCAATTCCTTGTACTTGCAGCGCTTAGGGGTTACAACCAAGGTCAATTTGAAGGATTACACCTTCAGAGATGTACCACCCCTACAGTGGAATCCTATCCACAAGGAGCAAGAAGATTCAATCTCTGTGCATTCTAAAAGTTCATCTGAGACATCTTGGATGCATGAAGATACTCATTTGTGGATGTGCAAGGTAGCAAAGGAAGAGGAGAAATGCCTAAAAGCAAGAGAAAAAGGAACTTCTCAAGGAGAGAGACCAATTAGAGACCCAGCCTATACACCGATGATCTTTCCAGATGAGGAATTTGAGCCAGATGGTTGGGCAGAAATCTTAGCTACCATGGACATTGCAGTGAATGAAGAACAATGGACACCTCATTGTGATGAGGAGGGTTATGATGTCTCAGTGTTCATGTGTCAGCCCTTGCTAGAAGAATGTGACCCTAGTGACTTCATAGAAAAAGAAGAGAACGATGATGATCTAGAGTCCATGGTGATGGATAGTTGTTTTGACTCAGAAAAACATTATCTAGAAGACATAGGAGTATTTACACAAAAGGAAGAAGAACCTCTCACAAGCATTAAAACTGTAAATTCAAAGGATGGAAGTGAAGGAGGTCAAAAGAAAAAGAAAAGACAAGGAGTGAAACAAGAAGAGAAGGAATCATTGTTCGAAGTACCAGAGAATTTCAAGAAGTACGAAGTTGAGGACCGAAAAATTTTGGTACGAATGCCTAAGAGAGAGGCCACAACAGGAGAAGCATATGATAACAAAGAAAAGACCAAAAAAATCGTAGTTACTATTGAAGAGAACGAAGAGAGATGTACGTACATAGGAGATGACCTAAGTAAAGAAGAGGAAGCAGAGGTGGTAGCCTTGTTAAGGGAATATAGGGACGTGTTTGCGTGGCACTATAGAGACTTGAAGGTAGTAGATCCGAAGGTTTGTTCTCATACGATCCCCATGATAGCAGATGCCAAGCCCACCAAACAGAAGCCCTACACATATAATGACACCTATGCAGCCAAAATAAAAGAGGAAATCGACAGATTGATTGAAGCCGGATTCATCTATGAGATTGAGCATACTAAATGGGTGTCCCCCATTGTAGTGGTGCCCAAGAAGAATGGAAAGTTACGTGTGTGTATTAACCTCAAAAAAGTTAAAGCCGCTATGATTAGAGATAGCTATCCACTTCCAATCACTGATCGTTTATTGGAGCGTGTTGCGGGCAATGAAGTTTATAGCTTCCTTGATGGATTTTGAGGTTACAATCAAGTAGCCATTGCCATAGAAGATCAACATAAAACGGCCTTTGCCACAGAGTGGGGAGTCTTTGCATTTCGTGTGATGCCATTTGGGCTCACCAATGCACCTGCAACATTCCAAAGGCTCATGTGTCATGTCTTCAAAGAGTTCTTGCGAAAGAGCTTAGAAGTATATGTGGATGATTTATGTGCTCATTCCTAATAAAGAAAATGCCATATCCCTGAGCTCAGACAGATCTTCAACAAGTGTAGACAATATCAGAGTGTGTCTGAACCTAGAAAAGTGTGCATTCATGGTACGTCAAGGTAAAATCTTAGGTCATATTATTTCTAAGAATGGAATATCAACAGATGAGGACAAAGTAAAAGCCATCGTCGAGCTACCAAGGCCCAGGAATGTTAAAGAGGTGAAAGCCTTTATGGGCCATTGTGGATATTACCGTAGGTTTATTCACATGTATGCCATTATAGCTAAGCCTCTTTATGCCTTGTTGACAAAGTTTGAGTGGAACGACGAATGCGAGAAGTCCTTCAATGAGCTGAAGAAACGCTTATGCACAACACCAATACTGACCACTCCGGATTGGAATAAGCCATTCCATGTACATGTGGATGCATCCAATTATGCAATAGGATGTGTGTTGTCACAACCCATAGGAGAAGGAAATTTAGATTTGCCTATAGCCTATGCTAGTAGGCAATTGAACGCTGCTGAATGAAACTACACCACAACCAAAAGAGAAGGTTTAGGCATGGTATATGCTATAAAGAAGTTTAGAAACTATCTATTGGCCAACAAGTTCAAATTTTTCACTGATGATCAAGCTTTATTATACTTGGTCAATAAACCTTGCAATACAGGACGCTTAGTAAGATGGTTCCTCTTACTAATGGAATATGACTTTGAAGTGGTTGTTAGGCAAGGTAAGACCCACCTCAGAGCGGATCACCTTTCTCGCATCACTTCAGGAGAGCCACTGCAAGGAGTGTGTGATGAATTGCTCGATGCTTATCTATTCAATCTAGAAGTTGTTCCTATATGGGCAAATAAGTTGGTACCTGTCCTAACCTTTGGACCCGCAAATAAGAAGGTGAAGACGAACAAGGATGAAATTGTGCGGTCACAAAGCTATCAAATATTGGTAGGAAGCATGTATAAACAAGATACAGAAGGTGTTCTAGCTTGTTGTGTCGAGGATGATGAACATAGTAGTTGGTTGCAACAAGCCCATGAAGGATTTCTAGGGAATCACTATGCTAAACAACGAACATTGCAAAATCTAAAACGTTTAGGAGTGCATTGGCCTAGTATAGACAAAAAAATTCATGAATGGATCAAGAATTGTCCAGTGTGCCAAAAGAGACCCCCGATGGAGCATGCGACTCATTATCACATATCACTAATTCCAGATTGGAGTTCTCCATTGGTAGAATTTATGAGATCAGGAACATTACCTAGCGAGGCTAGTCTAGCAAGAAGACGGAGCATGGAGAAAAAGGCTAAAGAATATGCCTTAGTAGGCAAAAACCTATATCGGAGAGGCCAAGATGGTTACCTAAGACTATGCGTTCATGAATCAGACTACTTGAAAGTCTTGGAAACTGCACACAGTAGTGTTGCAGGTGGACACTTTGGGCCTGACAGAGTAATCAAGACCATTCTATTCTCAGGACTTTGGTGGCCCACTCTTCATATGGATGCACATACCTATGTGAAGAAATGTGACACATGCCAACGTGCACAATATCCGATTAGAAAAGATGAGATGCCTTTGAGGCCAATGATGGGAGGCCGTGCATTCTGGCCGTGGATTCTCAAAGTGGGGTATCGACTTTGTCGGACCTATTAACCCCCCAGCTAGAAACTCTCATGCCGAGTACATTATTGTAGCCACAGATTACCTTACAAAGTGGGTAGAAGTCAAAGCCACAACAAAGAATGATGCTCAAACAACGGCTAAGTTCTTATTTGAAAACGTGTTCACCAGATATGGGTTACCCATAGAGTTAGTGAGCGATAGAGGCACACACTTCTTGAATGAAGTCATTGAAAATCTTCTCCAAGAATTCTTGGTGATACATAAGAAGTCTGCCCCCTATCATCCACAAGCTAACGGACAAGCTGAGAGCACAAACAAGATCCTATGTAATGTATTGACCAAACTCGTAAATAATAAGCGCTTTGATTGGGATAAACAGCTTCATCATGCTGTTTGGGCTTACCGAGTTGCCTATAAAACGGTACTCAATGCCACCCCCTTTCAAATGGTCTTGGGACAAAATGCTGTGCTACCATTGGACTTCCTAATCCGAACTTTAAAAGTAGCACAAGAGCATGAATGGAATGGACACGAGTTATCCTCTAGGATCTTTGATCTAGAACGCCTAGGTGAGACAAGGCTACGAGCGGTTGCAGGCATCTATGCTGCAAAGAAAAGGCAAAAGGCATACTTTGATGCAGATATCAAAGATAAAGGATTGAAAGAGGGAGACCTAGTGTTGGTTTATACACTCAAGCAACATGCCCGTAAATTGGAAAAAAGAGGATATGGACCCATGATCATTAATAGAATTTCCACTAGCGGTGCAGTTCAATTGGCCCAACTAGAAGGTGATATCTTGCCCAGCTATATCAGTGGTTGTCAAGTCAAGCTATATCAAGAACCTCGTACAGAGGATATGCTAAAGAGACTCAACACTGCCAAGAAGTGAAAAGAAGAGGAGTTAAGGGTTAAATAAGAAGCGCAGACATAGGCTAGAGAACGCATTAGGAGAAATAAGTTAAGACGCCTAGGCCTATATGTCAATCTTGAGGCCCCAAGATACCACATGGCCATGTGTCAAACATCAAGTGCAATTGCTTCTCGAATAATTGATCAACGTCCCTTTGTGAACATTGCAGTAGGACAAGGGAAGAATGCAAGAACTGTGAGAGCATTGATTGACTCAGGCGCAGCAATTAGTGCAGTTAGACTTTCATACTGCCAAGACTTGCAATTGAACATAAAGCCTATAGAAGCCTATCTCATATAGGTTTGGGAGGTGTGGAAACCCCTTGTGTGGGAGAGGTGGAACTTCCCATCTACCTTCAAGATGTTCCAATGAAAGTCAAAATGCTAGTATGTCATGATGAGGACATTATAGAGCCACTTGTCTTGGGTCAAGATTGGATTTACGACCATGCAGTCAACTTGAACCTACGAAGTCAAATCCTTCAAGTTTGGGCACCTGAAAAATGTATCACATTAGAATTAGAGAATTGCATGAGCACAAAGCCAAGTAGCACACATTCTCTTAGTTCTTCCAAAACTAATCTTCGTAAAGAAAATGTCGTGTGTGTCAAAAACCCTACGAAGCAAAAGGACTCAATCATGGAAACAAAAGCTCAAAGGCCAACACACCCCTCTTCTTCATCACATACTAATGCAAGTGTAACTCGACCAAAGAGGCACACAAAAATGACATCTGCTATATCAAGTAGACAGACGGAATTCAAGAAGAAAGAAGTTCAGGGCATGAAGCAGATTTGGGTACGAAAAGGAGAACGACCACCAGCCTTGCCACAAACCTTCCCAGTCAGGCAAGTCAACCATGCTAGAAGAAGCACCAAGAAACGAGGACCAGCTCAATTATACAGTCTTCGACAAATTTGGGTACCAAAGCAATCAAGGGAGGTCGACCATAATAACGTACAAATTTGGGTGCCAAAGAAGTTAGTGGCAGCTCAACAAGGGAGATTACAAATGTGGGTACCCAAGACACTCTTACATGCACAAACACCACAAATCTGCCTCACAAGCAAAGTTTCCACAAAGACGCCACAGAGAAGCAAGGGTCAACACCAAGCACAAAGAACCAAAGCAGATCAACGCACCTCTTTGACAATCATAAAAAGGCAACCAAAAAGGGTATGGGTTTGGAAGCCAAAAGTATCTGCAACTTCCACAAAATCAAAGAGCCAACCACGCTGGATACCAAATTTTAGAGACCATTTCACGATGAAGGGGCCAGAAGTGATCTCCACAAAGCCACATACCATTCTCAAATGGATCCCTATAAGGAGGATTACATCATTGCAAGATTCAATCGACATCTCCAAACAAAGATTGCATCAAGTCTAGAATTAACATAAAAAAGCCTTGACCAACAACAACCATGTGCCTTTGGCATAACCTTGTCTTTTGCACCATTCAGGTCATGCATTTCCAAAGTATGCATTATTCTAGGGCCACATTACATGGCCGTGCATAGACACAATTGAGAATCCCAGGCATAGGCAACACATTGGACATATGTAAAATATTTTATTGATACTAACATCTTCCTTCTTGTTTTGTGACATTGTTCCAAAAAAAAAAAAACGAAAGAAAGAATGGGATTGTGTGTTTGACGAATCCCCAATGCGAACCATCAACAACGGAAGACAAGCTGATGGTCAATCATCATGATGGAAGTACAACACGAAGAGTTAAAGATCGACGGAATTTTCACCATGGTAGGAATTGTATGCTTCCACAACAACATAACCATGATCGATTAGGAAACCTCTTCGTCTGCTTACCCTTGGGCACATAGCTCAAGTTCCAACTTCTTGCAACATAATTCTTCCAATGCATTTTCCAAGTATGCATGCATAGGGCTACATTACAGAGCCGTGCACAAGGCACATTCTTCTTCTAACCCATGCACTAATGCACTTACCCATCAGTCATTATGGGTCACAAGTACTTGGTATGGCAACTAGGGAAGCCATCTTTGGAAGAACCAGAGGACATCACAGCGACAACAACCAGAGCCAGGAAGCAATCCGCCACACGAGTTGCTCATAATCAACATTGACGACCTCTTTCGAGTAGCTCACAATTTTTGAAAGCTCACAAAGACACCATCCAGCTGGAATACACAGACGAAGTCCATACAAAGGTCGCAATGACAAAATGATGAATTAGACAACTACCCAAGCTACAATGGGAAGATGGACCGCTCCCACTGATACGTGAAGGACACTACCTCTTAATGTACTACATGGAACAACCACTACAACAAGGGTCTGTCAGGGACGATAGACTCAAGAGGGGGGGGAGTGTTGAAGCTCAAGTTCAAGGACAAAGCATGGAAGCGCATCAAAGAAGTGGATACACAAAAAAGAGGAGCAATTAGGGAGCTCCAAGAAGCACATGTCAACTTTTAAGAAGAAATCTCTATAAATATAGTGACTTTTGTAACTAAGAAACCATTATAAATACCATTTTCCATTTTTTACAACTCCATTTCGTTCAAGCCAAGGAGTCCTCGAGCTTGAGGAGTATTAGAAGTATCATCCTACCAATTTTCATAATTTTTAGATTCCGTTTGAGTCCCCAAATAAGCCTTGGAACCTAATTTTTAACTAGGCCGGACACTAGGTTTGGATAGGCCCAAAACCACTCAAAAACTATAAAAAGGGCTGGAGAGCTCATTTGAGGGGTTAGCTTCTTATAGATTTCAGTTTTGTGAGAGAGTTATTTTGTAATCGAAGTCCTTCCATTGTTCCACTCTTTGCTCTTACCTTGTATGCGTGTGTGTGTATGTGTGTGCATGTTTGTATGCTTTCACTCACGCACTTGTGCACTTCACTTGCTCTTGGTCTTCATACCGGTCCTCACGTCTCCGCGGATTGACATTTATGAGGTGTATCTCCTCACGTTGGTACTTGCCATTGTGTTAGAGTGACAATCTAGAAATGGAATATCCACTGATGAAGATAAAATCAAAGTAATTCTAGAACTTCCAAGACCAAAAAATGCAAAGGAAGTGCCAACATTTATGGGTCATTGTGGATACTATCGCTGATTTATCCACATGTATGCTATAATTGCCAAGCCATTGTATGGACTGTTGACTCAATTCACATGGACGGACGAATGCGAGAAAGCATTTAATGAGCTAAAAAAGCGACTTAGCATAGCACCTATTTTGAAAACACCCAATTGGAACAAGCCCTTTCATATTCATGTGGATGCTTCCAATTACGCAATAGGATGCATTTTAGCTCAACCGGCGGATGAGGGAAAACTGGACCACCCTATTGCCTATGCAAGCAGAGAACTGAATCAAGCCGAAAGAAACTATACTACCACAGAGGGAGAAGGTTTAGGGATGGTGTACACTGTGAAGAAATTCCAACATTACCTTTTAGCCAATAAGTTCAAGTTCTTCATAGACCATCAAGCCTTGTTGTACTTAGTCAATAAGCCTTGGAACACAGGAAGACTAGTGAGATGGTTTGTGTTGTTAATGGAGTTCGATTTTGAAGTGATTGTGAAAAAAGGAAGTACCCACGTGAGGGCGGATCATCTCTCTAGGTTAACACACAAAGAACCACTTAGTAGAGTACTAGATGATTTGCCAGACACTTACCTATTTAATTTGGAAGTATGTCCTAAGTGGGCAGAAAAGCTAATTCCAGTACTCACTCATGGAACACATCACTCAATTAACAAGGAGATTGTGTACTTGAGCCGAGACGACTCAAGGACTTGTGCCAATGAGACTATACCTCAATTGCCACACAAGTGCATATAGTGGGTACTTTAACACACATTTAAATGTCAATCCTAAGGAGCGACTTACCAAGTGTATGGAGACGTGTGCACACGTGATGGAAAATGAAGTGGTTTAGCTAGCACGCATGAGAAAAGACTACTACCTCTCACACTCTCTGAAATACTGAAATTGTTTGCCGCAAGCCTCTTACAGTAGTTTTGGTATTTTGAGGTTTTCTCCCAGCCCAGAACTCCGAATATAGGCAATAGGGTACTCGTTTCGAAGCTCTCGACGAGACGCATCCAATGGTGGTAGTTTCACTCAATTCTGACCACTCTGCTTCAAGTTATGACAGAAACAGTGAATGACGGGAATCACAAATACCCGCGCCACAGCTTCTCCTAGCTCACGCAAGCACTACAGCAGTTCAAAACCAAGGGGAAGGGGTAGACAACAGTGCTACACATGCATTACAAGCATCACACACACATACAAGAGCGAAATGAAGATCAAAATCAGCAAGAAAGAGGCAAACTCGAAAATTCTGAAGAGCTCCTTCTTCACAATGGCAAGAGGTTTTTTACAAAGAGTCACAAAGTGACTTATATACATGAGCCCTAAGTTTGATCCTTTCACACAAGAGACCGGCACTTTATTCACTAAAATACTAATTTCCTACTATTTTACATGGGTAGATCTCTACTCTTCTGTGGGGATGCATCTAGAGGACTCCTCTAGTGCATTTACAATGAAAATATATTACAAGAATGAATATAATACAAAAGTTTGATGTCCAAATTGAAAAAATTTTGGGGCCCGTCTTTTTCTCCGCTTTGTGCGCTCTTTAGCTCTCCAACACTCTCCCCCTCTTCGTCTCTGTCGTCCCTTGACAGGCTGTAGCTGTTCGTCGGCTGTTTACTTCTTTTCTCCGCACGCATCCCTTGGTCAGTATTGTCTGTAGTTAAACAGACATGCAGATTTGATGGCCTTCTTGATTCAAGCTCTACTGCTCGAGAGTCTGTTGCACTTGTCTTGCCTGTTGACTTGGGTTGCCACGCACGCCACCAGTGACTAAGAATGTGCTGTTCTTAGTCACCCTCTTAAACTTTTCAGCCTCTACCCCTTTATAACTTTTGGTCCTCTGATTTGTCCTGGTTGCACACATCTGACCCTGGTGTATTGCTTTGAGGCTGTTTGCTTTTCCTTGGTGTGTGCGCCCCTGCGGGGCTCTGTGCAGAGATGGGTGTTGCGCCCCTGCGGGGCTTCTTGCAGAGATATATCTTCAGATATTACTTTTTAGTGAAGCCGCTTCTTTCGTTGTCTTCTTCTTTTCTTCTTCTTACTTGACTCTCCCTCAACACTGCCCCCCTCCTGGACTCTGTCGTCCCCGACAGGCATTGATAAGCGACGGGCATATGTTTGATAAACTCTTTGCTCTGTATCATTTAGCTGATTTGCTTCACGTATCATGAGTTGTTTCCATTGTTCTGCCTTCACACCGTCATTGGGTGGCTGTCTGTGATCTGCGAAGAAGCTAAGCTCATATGCCACTAATCTGGCATTTAAATTGGATGACATTTTCAAAAAAATTTCGGAATCCATTTCAAAAAATCCTGTAAAGAAAGCTTCTTCGAAAATCTGCATATATACACTTGGCAAGAACATAATTCTAGAATAATAAGCCATTATTGTTGGGCGGCTAGGCATAACTGAGAGATCAAAAATGAGGATCTCCGTGCCCTGATTAATACCGATGAAGTTCAAAAAGGTGTAAGCCGCATGCTTGAATACTTTCAAAACTGTGAGGATCATGCTAAGTATTTTGTTTGTCATTTTTACAGCTAAATCCGGTACTGTCGCGTAATTCTGTAGCCAAAATTCTATGGTTTTGACCATATAATCCTCCGTTGGCAAGTAATTATGTGGCGGGCTCGGAAGCATGGGATAATTGAGCCACTGCTTATTGATAGTGCCGCTTTTTTGCAAGTCCAAAAATTCCCTGGTATCCCTTCTGCGTGGTAGTGGACAAAATGAAGGGTTTACCTGGAATGCATGAGGACATACTTCCAGGTTAAAAAGATAAGTATCTGGCAAATCATCTGGTACTCCTATGGGTGGTTCTCCATGGGTCATTCGAGATAAGTGGTCTGCTCTTATGTGGGTGTTTCCTTTCTTGACCACTACCTCAAAATCAAATTCCATTAACAATAAAAACCATCGTACTAGTCGTCCTGTATTACAAGGCTTGTTGACTAGGTACAATAGGGCTTGATGATCAATGAAGAATTTGAATTTGTTTGCCAGTAGGTAATGTCTGAATTTCTTGACTGCGTATACCATCCCTAGGCCTTCTCTCTCCGTGGTGGTATAATTTTGTTCCACTTGATTTAATTGTCTGCTAGCATAGGCTATAGGGTGGTCTAATTTTCCTGTGTCAGCAGGTTGAGCTAAGATGCAACCAATGGCAAACTTGGAAGCATCCACATGAATGTGAAACGGTTTATTCCAATTAGGGACTCGAAGGATTGGTGCTGAACTCAATCGATTCTTTAACTCATTAAAAGCTTTTTCACATTCTTCGGTCCAATTAAATAGAGTCAATAATGCATAAAGAGGTCTAGCAATTATGGCGTACATATGTATGAATCTTCGATAGTATCCACAATGTCCCATAAATGCTTGAACTTCTTTAGCAGTCTTAGGTCTTGGTAAATCCAGAATTACTTTAATTTTGTCTTCATCTGTTGAGATTCCGTTCTTAGAGACAATATGTCCTAAGATTTTTCCTTGTCTAATCATGAAGACACATTTTTCAGGATTGAGGCATACTCGATATTGTCGACATTTAGCAAAGATCCTTTCTAGTTCAGGGATATGCTCTGATCGTATAGCTGAATATGTACAAAGATCATCCACGTATACCTCCATACTTTTTCTCAGAAATTCCTTGAACACATGACACATCAATCTTTGGAAGGTAGCTGGGGCATTCGTTAAACCAAAAGGCATGACTCTAAAGGCGTATACTCCCCATTCAGTTGCGAATGCTGTCTTATGTTGGTCCTCAGGAGCAATGGCTACCTGATTATACCCTGAAAAGCCATCCAAAAAGCTATATACTTCCTTCCCTGCTACCCTTTCCAAGAGATGATCAGTGATTGGTAAGGGATAACTATCCCTTATGGTTGCGGCGTTCACTTTCTTCAAATTGATGCACACTCTTAATTTTCCATTCTTTTTTGGTACAACCACCAAAGGTGACACCCATTCCGTGTGCTCAATTTCATAGATGAATCCAGCATCTAGTAACTTGTCTATTTCCTCTTTTACCTTGGTTGAATACACATCATTATAAGTATATGGTCTCTGTTTAGAAGGTTTGGCTTCGGATGTCATGGGGATTCTATGCGCACATATAGATGGATCTACTCCTTTCAAGTCCTTATAGGTCCAAGCAAAGACATCCCGATATTCTCTTATGAGTCGAATTAACTCTTGCTCTTCTTGTAATGAGACATCCTGTCCTATGAAAGTACATCGTTCCTCTCCTCCTTTCATAGTTACAACTATTTTTTTGTTTGTTCCTTATTATCATATGCTATTCCAGGCTTTGCTTCTCTTTTCGGCATTTGAATAGCAATTTTTCTCTCCTCCACTTCATATTTTTTAAAATGAGCTGGTACCTCAAATTGGTCTTGGGGTTTATTTTCTTTATCTTCTGATTCTCTTTCAAATTCTAATTCCCCTTTCTGTGTGGGTTCCTGGTGTTTTCCATAGGTGGTGATATTTATGTTGGTGGTACTATTCCCTAGATCCATGGGTTCGGGCTCCATTTCAATGCTCTCGTAGTCCTCCTTCCAGTCTTTCTCGATCACTTCTCCTTCTTCAGCCTCCTGAAGGACTACCATATACAGGCTAACATCATAACCCTCCTCATCGATACATTCGTTCATGGTCACTACCTCTTCGTTTACACAGACGTCGAGGGTAGCTAAAATTTCCATCCAACCGTGAGGTTCAAATTCTTCATCCGGAAATACTCGTGGCATATAAGCTGGATCTTGTACAGACCTCGCTATTCCATGTTTCTGCTGCCATCCTTTTCTTCTCTCCGCTTCCTTCTTTGCAGCTTGACATATCCACAGATGAGTGTCCTCGTTCATCCAGGATTGATCACTAGAACGTGCACTATGAACCGATTGATCGTCTTCCTCCTTATGGATCTGACTCCATCGTAGAGGTGGAACATCTTGATAAGTGTATGTATGTAGGTTTATTCTAGTGGTGGTTCCTGCGTGTTGTAAGTATACCGCGTCTTTTCCCCAATCTTGTACGACCTTTAGCTGTCTCATGAAAGGCCTTCCCAGGATCATTTCATAATTGCTTGGCCTTTCAAAGTGACATATTGCTAAAGTGTGTTCGAATTCCACTCCACACGTAGTGAAGACTACTCGTTCCAACAATCCTAAGGGTCTCTCCGTATGTCCATCTGCCATTTGTATTTTCATGCGTGTTGGTCTTAATGCTGGTTTTCCCCATTTCTCCCAAATTTCTTTGGTAGCAATGCCAACACCAGCTCCAGAATCTAAGATGGCTTTGGTAGTGTAACCCCTATAAGTAATTGGAAGGCAGGTATTTCCTTCATCTCCCTCACTAAAGTCTCCTACCTTATCCACTAGAATTCTCACCGTGTTTACTTCGTCTGCTATCTCTTTCTTTTCCTCCTTGACTTCCCATTGATTGAGTAATTTCTCTTTCAAATGTGGTTTTACCTTTAGCAGTTCTTCGAATGTTAGGGTACAAGGGATTTTTACCTCTCTAAGGCGTTGTATGATCTCAGATGTTTGGACTGATGGGTTCGTTTCTCGTTTCCTCATTGATGGAATGCGATACAATTCTGAATTTTGCTCGTACTCCCCTGTGTAGTTGGGCAGTTCCTTTACATCTTCCTCTCCTTTGTCACTTGCATCCATTGGAAAAATTTCTTCGGAATTTAGTTCAGGTATTGATCCTTCTATCTCATTCTCTGCTTCTAATTCTTTAAAGGGCGGTTCGATTCCTTCCACCTTCTTCCATTTGTCCTCTTGAATTCGTGCCCATAGATCCTTAGTCCATTCTCCTTCTACTTCGGGAACTATGGATCCTTCCTTTCTCTCAACACCCCGTTCGTCATTCTGTGGTCTATTTACTTCGGGTTTTTCATGAGTGTTTACACACTCTTGGAATTCTCCTTCAGAAATTCGGGTGTTGGGTAACGGCGATGTGGGTTTTTCTAAGGTTTGTTGTGCCACTTCTATCAATTTCTTGCAGATTTCTAGCCTTTCTTTTTCTAAGTCGCCTCTTGGATATTCTCTCTCGTGTTGCTCTATGGTAGGTCCTGCTCTGATTCTTGCCTTGTATGCCTGAATCCACATGGATAATTCTTCAGGCATGGGATCTGCTAAGACTGATCCTACCTCCTCTTTCTGATACTTTTCATTTTTGTTCCCTTCTTCCTTCTTCGGTTCTTCTATTGGTTTTTGTTTGTTTTCCTCCTTTTCCTTCTTCTGTAATAACTTCTTTTCTTTTAGCCTCTCTCTTCGGTACTTCCATCTCTGGGTCCTTTTACTTGCAATACTTTTCTCCGGCTCTTCTGAATCTTCAACTCTTTGAGGGATGGGTGTGTCCCTCTCCTTGTCGCTTTGATTGTTCTCATCCGTTTTATCAGGGGTCTCTCTGGCTTTGGCTCTCGTTATTGCTTTCAATGGTACTGTATACTCTTTATCACTCCCTGATGATTCTATTACTTCTATTACGTTGATTTGTACATTAGATGTAACCTTGTTGGGATTCTTGGGGCAGTCTCTGAATAGGTGTTCCTTACCACAATCACTACAGTAGCCTTCCCAGACTCGTTGTGGTGGTGGTGGGTTTGGCAATGTGCATTCCCTGATATAATGATCACCTCCACACCTATAACATGGTCCTCTGGGTACAGGCGGTCTGTTCATGGGTCGGGGTGGTATGGTTGCTCTAGGAGTTGTATACATTAATGACACATAGTCCTGCTCATATCCGTATGAACTGTCTGGTGCTTCCATGCCATAGGCATATGGTTCATACAGTTGTCCATGTTCCATCATTGAGCTTTCATAATTAGGGTATGCTCCTTGACTAGGGTCATAAAACGAGTCATATGGTTCATTACTAGTCAAAGGTGTGGCTGGTACTATAGCTCTCTCTAGGTTTTCTTTAGGTTGGGCAATCTTGACTGGGACAACATTCTGAGGATGGGGCGGTTGTTGTCCTAGTACTGGCTGTGGTTGTGTGTATCCCTGATAAGCATATGGTCGTGGTGCTGGGGCCTGTGGCTGATAAGAGGGATACCTAAAAGCTTCACCTCCCTGATGATTCTGAGGGTATCCGTACGGTCTCATGTATTGCTGTGCAGGTCTCGCTTGCCTATTGTAGGGACAATTTTCCGTGCTATGATTTGTGTATTTTTGTTCCACACTGCAATATTGTAGAGGTCCTGGGACAGCGGGTCTATTATAACCATAAGCTGGTGGTGGAACTACTCCCCTAGTACAAAAGTGAGAAGGATGATCCCCTCCGCACTGCATACACCTTCTAAGCATGGGTACTCTCATTGGATTATTGGGGTAGTTCCTCTGTCCTTGAACATTCAACTTTTTTGCTAACAGTTCGGCTATTTCCTCTACATTATTGTTAGGAATTGATGAGTTACTGGCCGAATCTTCGCTTTTCAAGCTTCCTTGAGGTATTTTCAGATCCTCAGCTAGGTTATCTTCTAAATCTATGCATTCCTTCATGCATTCTTGCAAGGTCTGAACCCTTTTTACATACACCAATGATCTCAAGGATCCGTTTAATAGTCCTTCCAAAAATAATGACACCATTTTATTTTATGTCGGTCTCTCTTCCACTGGGCATCTGTCTACATATTGCTTGAATCTTCTGGCAGCCAATCTCACTGACTCGGTAGGGACTTGCTTGAAGCTATGTATTAATGATGAGGAATTGTTTTTAATTCCTGATTTAGTAAATTCCTCAATCATTTCTTGGTATACTTGCTCCATGTTCTGAAAGGTATTAGGGTCCAATGGTTGAAACCATGCTAACGCTGTGTCTGACAAGGTAAGGCCAAAGGACTCATATTGAATAAAAAAGTCTTCTACTTGTTCAGCTCTGATTACTTGTTTAAATTCCGCTATATGGTTATAAGGTTCACTAGAGCCATCATAGTGATTTCTCATGCATTTGGCAACTTGGATTGGCCTTAGTCGTCTTCCTGCTTCGGGTGGTCTAGGCATCATTGGGAAAATAGGTCTTCCTATTGGTATGCCTGGTCCTCTTACTACCGGCGGTCTGACTGGAGCATGAACTCCATGTCTTGGGTCATTGGTTGGTTGAGGTCGGTAGTTAGGGTTATTTACAGGTACTGCGAATTGTACAGGAGGTCTGACTGGGATTTGGGTTTGTTGCGTTGTTTGTGTTTGTTGTGTCTGACCTGACTGTTGGTATGAATCATTATGGGAAGTTCCCAGTGGGTTCCTTGATGTAGTGGCTTGGTCTCTAGGTGGGAACACTGGGATGTTCTGATATTTCAACTCGGCTCTTTCCGCTTCTGTCATGGGCCAATATCTTCTCTGATTTTTATCCAGATAAGTGATAATGGTGGAAAAATCAGGATCTTGCAACTCATAAATGGTGACTGGATTAGGAGCAGCTTCCCAAATTGAGGAATGTGCTCTAAGGAGATGCTCCATCCCATTGATCAAATATACATCCATTAAGGTGTCATCCTGGGGAATCAGATCTCCTCTCCACATCCTCGCAACTGTAGATCTTCCTCTAGGCGTGGTTACTTGCTCTTCATTCCCTCCTCCATTTAAGTTTGAAGCAGTATTTTCTTCACCAATTTCATTAATGTTCTCTGGGTGTTCTGTGACAACATATTGTATATCCCTTTTGTCCATGTAAAGTCCTCCTACGTATTTGACTGCGGGTCTAGGCACTATGTAAGCCTCTGAAGCTTTCTTTAACCTAGCCACATATCTGTTTAGACCATCCAGATAAATGGGGACCTCATTGTGGTTGGTGTTCACATACTCCAAGGAGGTTCTATACTCTCCCTCAATGATTGACATCATGCCAATCATGGGTACTGTGTTCTGCATATCCTCTGAAGCCATGGGAATTTCTTCCTCTGACTCACTGGAGGTCTCGGAATAATGTGAACGGTTACTCGGTTCTGCTACACTTCCTACAGAAGAAATTACACTTCTTCGGCTTCCTAGGGTT
The DNA here is from genome assembly GCA_020310875.1 of Ceratopteris richardii. NCBI lineage: Eukaryota > Viridiplantae > Streptophyta > Polypodiopsida > Polypodiales > Pteridaceae > Ceratopteris > Ceratopteris richardii. The sequence goes on along the minus strand of CM035409.1, from coordinate 140,671,241 downwards.
CTTCCGGATCTCAGGTTCATCCACTTCTAAACTCTGTTCGGTCTGTGCTACCCTTGGGCCTTTGGTACTCTTCACTATAGGTCAAAAATTTCTAGAAGCCTTTGACTGGAAAAATGACTAAAAAAGAATTTTTTCAGAACACGATACTTGTCTCCCAAACGATACACGATTTCTGGGTTCAGACGATACCCGATACTTGGGTCAAAACGATACACGATATTTGAAGGAAACGACACTTGTTACTTGGGGGGAAACGATACACGATATTTCAATCCCGACGATATTCGATACTTGGAACAGGCGATACTCGATATGTGGGAAGTATCGCGATCTTTGATCTAAGCGATCTCTGGGCCAAACGATACTTGGTTGGAAACGATATACGATACTTGGGATCCTACGATACACGATCTCTGAACTGAAACGATCGACGATACACGATATTTGGTAAGTATCGCGATCTCTGAGAAGCGATACATGATACTTGACCCAAACGATACGCGACCAACGATCGCCGATACTTGAACGAAACGATACGCGATCTCGGGCAAGTATCGCGATCTCTGAGAAACAATACACGATACTTCAGCCAAACGATACACGACCTCTCACGAACGATCGCTGGCTCAACGATACACGATACTTATCAGGTATCGCGATCTTTGACCAAACGATACTTCTCAAGTATCGCGACCGGCACGAAACGATACACGATCTACGATACACGATCGACGATCGCTGGGAAAATGATCTCTGACCAAGTATCGCGATCGGTATGAAACGATACACGATCGACGGGAAATATCACGATACTCGACCACAGGAGGTCACGATACTTGCTAAGTATCGCGATACTCGACCGCGGGAGCAAAACGATACTTGACCCTTAGACAAATTTAGAAAAATGTTTTTGAAGTTTTGTTTTGAAGCCCTTGATCTCCTAGTTCCTCTCTCCTCTCCTCACTCTCTGTATCAATCAAAACACACCTTTTACCCCCTGAAAGCTCTAAACGATACCTGGCGCAGATCGTTTTACACTGATATGGAAATATTTGAGTGATCAAAAAGATTTAGCTACTGAGTGGCTCACCTTTGATGCTCTTTCTCACTCTTCTAACACCTTTTCTTGCTCAAAGACACTCCACAAGCTCAGATACGATACTCGGCAGCTCGCGATACTTGACAGCTCTTTCTCACGATACTTGCTCAGAAACAAGTGATTTGCAAAATGAATTTTTTTGGCTTTTATAGTTGGGATTTTCTTGCTTACAAAAAGGAAACTTTTCTGAACAAAACTAAACTCTACCCTAATGACTTGGTCTACTCTCTAACTACTCCTACTCTCCTCTTACTACTCCTAACCCTGAAACTTATCACACACACCTCGGGGATGTGAAGTAACAAGTGCTGAAGTGACTGACTACTTGCCAAAGGACAATTTCACCTCTACAAGTACGATTCGATCACACTCGATCTATAACCATCACGAAGGCACCTTGGTTGAGTGTTCCCCGGCAACGGCGCCAAAAACGTGTGTACTTGAGCCGAGACGACTCAAGGACTTGTGCCAATGAGACTATACCTCAATTGCCACACAAGTGCATATAGTGGGTACTTTAACACACATTTAAATGTCAATCCTAAGGAGCGACTTACCAAGTGTATGGAGACGTGTGCACACGTGATGGAAAATGAAGTGGTTTAGCTAGCACGCATGAGAAAAGACTACTACCTCTCACACTCTCTGAAATACTGAAATTGTTTACCGCAAGCCTCTTACAACAGTTTTGGTATTTTGAGGTTTTCTCCCAGCCCAGAACTCTGAATATAGGCAATAGGGTACTCGTTTCGAAGCCCTCGACGAGACGCATCCAATGGTGGTGGTTTCACTCAATTCTGACCACTCTGCTTCAAGTTATGGCAGAAACTGTGAATGACGGGAATCACAAATACCCGCGCCACAGCTTCTCCTAGCTCACGCAAGCACTACAGCAGTTCAAAACCAAGGGGAAGGGGTAGACAACAGTCCTACACATGCATTACAAGCATCACACACACATACAAGAGCGAAATGAAGATCAAAATCAGCAAGAAAGAGGCAAACTCGAAAATTCTAAAGAGCTCCTTCTTCACAATGCCAAGAGGTTTTTTACAAAGAGTTACAAAGTGACTTATATACATGAGCTCTAAGTTTGGTCCTTTCACACAAGAGACCGGCACTTTATTCACTAAAAGACTAATTTCCTACTATTTTACATGGGTAGATCTCTACTCTTCTGTGGGGATGCATCTAGAGGACTCCTCTAGTGCATTTACAATGAAATATATTACAAGAATGAATATAATACAAAAGTTTGATGTCCAAATTGGAAAAAATTTGGGGCCCGTCTTTTTCTCCGCTTTGTGCGCTCTTTAGCTCTGCAACACTCTCCCCCTCTTCGTCTCTGTCGTCCCTTGACAGGCTGTAGCTATTCGTCGGCTGTTTACTTCTTTTCTCCGCACGCATCCCTTGGTCAGTATTGTCTGTAGTTAAACAGACATGCAGATTTGATGGCCTTCTTGATTCAAGCTCTACTGCTCGAGAGTCTGTTGCACTTGTCTTGCCTGTTGACTTGGGTTGCCACGCACGCCACCAGTGACTAGGAATGTGCTGTTCTTAGTCACCCTCTTAAACTTTTCAGCCTCTACCCCTTTATAACTTTTGGTCCTCTGATTTGTCCTGGTTGCACACATCTGACCTTGGTGTATTGCTTTGAGGCTGTTTGCTTTTCCTTGGTGTGTGCGCCCCTGCGGGGCTCTGTGCAGAGATGGGTGTTGCGCCCCTGCGGGGCTTCTTGCAGAGATATATCTTCAGATATTGCTTTTTAGTGAAGCGGCTTCTTTCGTTGTCTTCTTCTTTTCTTCTTCTTACTTGACTCTCCCTCAACAGAGATTCGAAAGGAAATTCTACAATCACGTAACTTACACATTGTAGCAAGAAGTGTGTATCATAAAGAATCCAACGGTGTGTTATCTAGATGTGTGGAAGAAGACGAACAGAAGAACTTGATTGAACAAGCACATGTAAACAAATGGAGAATGCACAAGGGAACTTATGGAATGCTAAGAGAACTGAACCGGTTAGGAGTCTATTGGCCTAATATGCCTAAGGATGTTCATGGGTATGTTAGTAGTTGCATGGAATGTCATGAAAACACTTGAGATGATCATACATCTTTACCTTTCTCTACAATAGCACCCAACTGGAGTAAGACATTAGTGAAGTTTTTAAAGACACGAGAGCATGAGGAAGGAATTAGTTTAGCAAGGAAACGATCCCTCAAAGAAATGAGTAAGGACTATGTTATCATGGGGAGAAAATTATTCAAAAGAGGGAAGGATAACCAAGTATGACTATGTGTGCATGAAGGAGAGTACTTACCCATATTAGAAATGGCACATGCAGGTGCTGCAAGAGGACATTTCTCAGCCGAAAGAACTATAAAAATGATCCTCCTTGCAGGCTTGTGGTGGCCAACTCTACATATGGATGCAGAAACCTATGTACGAAGTTACGAGACATGCCAGAGAGCTAAATATCCGATCAGACAAGATGACATGCCATTGAGACCTATGGTTTGTGCGAGAGTCTTTTCCAAATGGGGTATTGATTTCATAGGACCCATTAATCCACCAGTCAAAGGATCACACGTGGAATATATAATAGTAGCAACTGATTACCTGACTAAATGGGTAGAGGCAAAGACAACTAGAAAAGATGATGCTCAGACCACAACTAAGTTTCTTTTTGAGCATATCTTTACTCGCTTTGGACTACATATAGAGATAGAAAGATAACAACCAGGACTTTTCATGGGAGGTTGCACACAACTTCGTCATCCACCAGGGTCGTGCAGTGGCAAAAAAGGAACATGCTTACTCTTTAGAAGGGAGACGGTACACAAAGGATCCTTTATCCTTGGACCAAAAGTTAGAAAGAGGTAGAGGCTGAGAAGTTGAAGCAGATGACTAAGAATATCACATTCTTAGCCACTAATGGCATGCGTGGTAACTCGACTTAATACAGCAACCCATAGTTATGAATATAGTGAATACCAAGGGGCTTATAGAAGCAAAGGACTAATTTTGGATAAAGTAACAAATTGTCTAACAATCCTTACTGCTTCTTTGACCACTGGGTGCGTGTACCAAGGGCCACAAACAAGCTGCAAACAAGAAGCAAAGCCTGTCAAGGGACGACAGAGACAAAGATGGGGAGAGTGTTGTAGAGAAAAGAGGCACAAAAGGGGGGCCCCAAAATTTTCAAATTAATGGGCATAAATTTCTTCTTCAAAATCCTAGGAATTTCCCTCAAAGCTATGTAAATGCACTAGAGGAGTCCTCTAGATGCATAAACCCCAAATCATTGTAACATAATTCTTGTAAAATAGTAGAAAATTAGAGATTAGTCAATAAAGTGCCGGTCTCTTGTGTGAAAGGGCCATTTTTAGGGCACATGTATATAAGTCACTTGGTGACTCTTTGTAAGAACTTTTTGCCATTATGAAGAAGGAGAACTGAAATTTTGAATTTGCTTCTTCCCTGCTGATTTTCATCTTCTCTTTGATCTTTTGTGTGTGTGTGATGCATGAGATGTGTGTGTAGGACTGTTGTCTATCCCTCCCCATCACTTTTGAACTGCTGTAGTGTGTGAGTGAACCAATACGATTTGTGGAGTGAGTGTAGGTGTTTCCTGCCATTCACTATTTTGGCCATAACTTGAAGAGCGTTTGTCAGATTCAAGTGGAAATACTAGCAATAGGTGTGTGTCATCGAGAGCTTCGAAAAGAACCCAATGTTGGCCATATTTGGAGTTCAGAGCTAGGAGAAACATTCAAATTTGTGCTTACTACTGTAAGTGGTATCGTGGTAGAAATTTTCAGAGATTTAGTGAGTTGGAGAGGTAGTTTAGTCTTTTCACATGCATTGTAGCTGAGCCACTTCACTTTCCATCACGTGTGCACATGTCCTCATACACTTGGTTCATGTGCTTCTTCGGATTGATAATTATACATGTGTCAATCCACCACTATACATACTTGTGGGGCAAATGAGATTTAGTTTCTTTGACACAAGTCCCTAAGACCTCGTGACTTAGGTACACAATAACCCTTTGCAACAAGCCTAGCCTTATACCTATCAACTGTTCCATCAGGCTTATGCTTCATCTTGTATGGATTTCTTGCTAGGAGGAAAGTCACAAAAGAACAAGTACCATTCTTCATAAGCATCATATTCAGATTGTATAACAACCATCAAATTTTTTGAATTTTGTGCTTCGTCAAACAAAACAGGCTCATTATCATCACAGAGACTAGAGGCAACCATAGCATACCAATCTGATGCAAAATACATGTCTTTGGAGCTAACAAATGTCTCCTTACTACCTGAAAGTAAAGGCTAAATGGCATCTTCCACAAAAACAACATCACGGCTAACCAAAATGTGTTTAGGATGTGGATGATACAGATGATAGCCTTTGCTTTTAGAATTATTCCCAACAAAAATACATTTCACTGCTTTATCATCCAATTTCTTGCGTTGTTGTTCAAGCACTAATGCATATGAAAAACAACAAAAAACACATAGGTGAGCAACAGATGGCTCGCGACCATGCCAAGCCACATATGGAGTGATAGACTGCAATGCTTTAGTGGGATACCTATTTAGTACATATGCTGCACACATAATAGCCTCAAGCCAGAAACTATGTGGTGGACTCTTGACAATACACCTCGCCATCTCCATGAGCGACTTGTTCTTGAGTTTAGCAACTCCATTCTATTGAGGTATATACAACACTGTACACTGATGTTTTATCCCACGTTCAGCCAGAAATGCATTAAATAGAAGACATCTATTCCCCCCCTCGATCAAAACTGAAGGTGCCCATTTTACATGCTGACAGATCCTCAGCCAAAACCAGAAACTACTTGAAGCACATAAATACTTCGAGCTTTGCTTTCAATGGATATACCATGCATGTACAAGCTGCAATTCCTAAGTATCTCAAATTGAACCATCTTTTGGGAATGTGGAATGCTGTATTTTGCCAAAAATACAGCCTTCACATACATGTTTAGCAAGTGCCTCAAGTTTGGGCAAAGAGGACACCATTTCAAATTTCTGCAGGCATAACAAACTAACAAAATTAAGAAGATCAAAGTGTGCATGCCAAAGCTTTGCATCTGACATAGCCTGAGAATCATGTACTACACATGTTGAATCGTTCACAAGGGAAGACATTCAGAATAGTTTGCACAAGTGAACTTTCAGGCAAGACTTCATCAACAATAATCAAATGTTTCTTTAAATCTTTGATCTTTGCAAGAAAATTGTCCATGGAATCTCCTTCATTCATGTGCTCACTCTCCAACTATTTTTGGAGGTAAAAACACGAGCTTCATTACTTTCCTGGTATAAAGTGGTAAGTGTATCCGAAGCATCCTTAGTTGTTCTGCAAGAGAGAATGTGAGGAATAATAGCATGTTTGATAGACAACGCTATGAATGCATGTGCCTGAGCATCTCTGCCATGCCAATGAATTTTCTCTACAGTAGGTGCAACAAGAACCACAACACAAAGAGGAACATGAAGAATATCATCATCTTCAATGTTGTCTACATCACCTTCAGCAACCATGTTTGCAGCTGTAATAGGACATTTTTCAACACCCTGCACAATATTCCACAATCCTTTTGCAACCAATACATGAAGTATCATATAAGCCCATAATGGGTAATTTTTACCATCCAACTTATCCTCAACAACCAACATACATAATACATCGCTACTTTCCATCATGGCCACTAACTAAAATACCATGATGCAAAAAATTGATTGTATCTCAAAAAGTTGAACAAAACTACCCTATCAAGTGCTACTAAACCCATAGTAGACTTTGAGACACTTATAATGGCAAACCAAAACCTATATATATCTTTGGCACAAAAGATGAAATTGCCTGCATAGCTTTGTGATAGTGCGTTTAGAGGCCAAAATGAGCTCAGATCGTGATTTGGGCACCACAAAGTGAAGCAATTTTGATCTCCTAATCGCCGTGAGTATGCTCACCAATTTTTGTGTGATTTTGAGACTGTGGCTGAAGAGGTGTTGGTGACACCCTAGATGAAGCAATGACTTGCTCTGATACTAATTTTTGGAGTTTGAGGCCTGCGAAAGCATGCGAACAACACAAGGAAGAAGAAGAAGAAGCTTAGAGCACAACACACAATACTCAATGTATTACCATTAGAATGTACAAAGATAAATGACCCATTAGGGTTATAGGCATATATACAAGCTGAGGGAAAAAACCTCCTAAAAGGCCTATTCAAGAAATTTGGGAATTATTCAAGTCCCACTTATGTTACTTACTATGTTAACTTCTTACGTTTGAGCCCAAATTTGATACCTCATTTATAATACAATTATCCTTAATATTAAAGTATTAATTTAATATACCCCAATCAAGAGATAAAAACATGTTGTAGTGTGTGAATGAGTCAAAAAGTAAAAGATTGCAGCACAAAGAACTGTCTAAAAATCCTATGTAATTCCCATTTTCCTGAATAGGCCTTCTAAACAGGGAAAAAAATGTCGCGACAGTCCTAGTGTGTTCACACACATCACTACCTAAATATAGCAATACTTTTTATGCATTCTAACTAGAGGACTAGTATCCTCAAACACCACTCTTCTCACTTCAAACTCCTTAATGGGTTGTTTATGCATCTTAGACTCATTGAAAATGACATCATTACTTCTGATAACTAATCATGTTTTAGGATCCCATAAGTGATGTCAAAATTGTCTTTCTCGACCATATCCAAGAAAATACATTTCTTTGACATATGGTCCACCTTTTGTCTAAGATTCTAGGGTATAAGAACATATGCTTCAAACCCAAAAACTCAAAGATGATCATAATATGGTGGCTTCCCTATCCATAACTCTTGTGCCACTTCCAGACCTTTGACAATGCTAGGTGAAAGGTTAATCACGTGAACTACAATCAATACTGCTTCTACCCAAAGGCCTTGTGAGAGGTTTGCATGATGCAACATAGAAAGTACTTTATCCTGAATAGTTCTATTCATCTTATTAGCTACACCATTCTATACTGGGGTATAATGAGCACTAAACTCTCTATGAATTGCTCTAGACTGATAGAAAAAGTTGAATTCATGTGAGGTATACTCACCCCCATCATCTGAACGTAAAGCCTTAAACTTAGTTCTTTTTTCAATCTCAACTGAAGCAAGCCATTTTTTGAAAGTACGGAATACCTCATCCTTTGCTTTGATAGAATATACGTAGACTTTTCTAGTAGCATCATCTATTAAAGTGACAAAATAAAGAGAACCACCTAATGAACTTTTGGGCATAGGACCACACACATTTGTATGAATGAAATCTAAAGGTTGAATTGAAGAGTCAATGTGCATCTTGTGCACATTCCTAGTTTGGTTTCCATATTGACAATGCTCACAAAATGAAAAATTAGAGAAAGATAACATAGGTAAGTAGCCATAATGAGAAAGATTTTCCATTCCACTATGTGATATATAGACCAAACAACCATGCCAAATACAAGCCATAGGCTGTTCAATAATAGCTATCAAGTCTTCATTCTATTATACAACTTTGCTTTCTTTTGCAATAACCATATTGCCCTTTGATATGCGAAAGGACTGAACATAGAAGACCACCTTGTAACCAAGGTCATCAAGTTGATCAACTGACATCAAACTACATGATAACTAAGGTACATGGCATACATTATGCATAGTAAATTTTGCACAACCACATCTCCAATCCCCACAATGTCACATTGGTAAGAGTCATCAAGTCTCATGATACTAAGAGACTTTGCTACATAACTAGAGAACCATTCTCTGTGTGATGTCACATGGAAAGAAGCACCAAAATCTAGCAACCATGTGTGGGAAAGGGAGTCAGCCATAAGAGCCTTAGTGGGCACAATACTCTCAAGTATCAACACATTAGCATCATCAAAAATAGCATTAATTTCTTCAATCTTCACCGTCGAAGAAGATGGTGTAGGTAGCTATTTAGCATGCTCATCAACATTCTGTCCTTTACCTTTAGCATTCTTTAATGCATAGTAGTCTTTCTTCACGTGTCCTTTCTTGTGACAAAAATGGCATTAAATATCCCTCTTCCTTGACTTCTACTCTTATTTGTTGACCACTCTTTTCCTTGTTCTTGTTCCTGCCACATTGCTGATTCTTTCCTTGGTAAGAATCATGAACATTATATGCATCTCCACTCTGAGTGCCAACCATAGATTTTCTACAAATCTCCTCACACAAGAGTTCTCCATATATGTCATCACTATGCCAAAATGGCTGGTGTAAACTTTGCATGACAACAAATTAGATTCACCTCTGTCATATTGTACTCATTCAGGCTCTCATAGTGCTTCTTTTGCATCACATTGCTATGCTATGGCTGCCTCTAGTCTCTATGATGAGAATGAGCCTGTTTTGTTTGATGAAGCACAAAATTCAGAAAATTGGATGGCTGCTATGCAATCACAATATGATGCTATAATGAAGAATGGTACCTGGTATTTATGTGACTTGCCTCCTAGCAAGAAGGCTGTTGCAGAGAAAAGAGACACAAAAGAGGAGCCCCAAAATTTTCAAATTAATGGGCATAATTTTCTTCTTTAAAATCCTAGGAAATTCCCTCAAAGCTATGTAAATGCACTAGAGGAGTCCTCTAGATGCATAATCCCAACTCATTGTAACATAATTCTTGTAAACTAGTAGGAAAATAGAGATTAACCAATAAAGTGCCAGTCACTTGTGCGAAATGACCATTTTTAGGGCACATGTATATAAGTCACTTTGTGACTCTTTCTAAAGATGTTTTTGCCATTGTGAAGAAGGAGAGTTCAAAATTTCGAATTTGCTTCTTTCCTGTAGATTTTCATCTTCTCCATGATCTTATGTGTGTGTGTGAAGCTTGGAATGTGTGTGTAGGACTGTTATCTACCCCTCCCCATCACTTTTGAACTACTGTGTTGTGTGTGTGAGCAAGTACGAGTTGTGGAGTGAGTGTGGGTGTTTCCCCACATTCACTGTTTTGTCCATAACTTGAAAAGCAGTTGTCAGATTTGAGTTAAACCACTACTAATAGATGCGTCTTGTCGAGCAAAATGAATGTGCTACTGGCCATATTTGGAGTTCGCAGCTAGGAGAAACATTCGAATTTGTATTTACTACTATAAGTGGTATTGCGGCAGACACTTTCAGAGATTGAGTGAGTTGGAGAGGTAGTTTAGTCTTTTCTCATGCATTTTAGCTGAACCACTTCACTTTCCATCACGTGCACACACGTCCTCATACACTTGGTTTCGATAGGTTCTTCGGATTGATAATTAAGCGTGTGTCAATCCACCACTATACACACTTGTGTGACAAATGAGATTTAGTCTCTTTGGCACAAGTCCCTAAGGACGCGTGACTTAGGTACACACATTTTTGGTGCCGTTGTCAGGGACCAAGCTCAACCAAAGTGCCTTCGTGATGGTTATAGCTCTAGAGCGAAGGAATCGTACTTGTAGGAGTGAATTCGTTAAGTGGCAAGTAGTCAAACACTTCAGCACTTGTTACTTCACATCTCAGAGGTGTGTGTAATGAGTTCTTAGGTTTAGGGTTAGGAGTGAAGGAGAGAAGGAGGAATTAGGGTTAGGTCAAGGAGAGAAATGAAGTAGCAGTAAGTTGAAATCACCAAGAAAAATCCCAAAAAAATTACTAAGTTAGTGTGGAATAGGCCTTAGGCATCACCACCTATAAAAAACAAAAAAAATTAGTTCATTTGACACTTGCTCAGAAATTGGTATCGCTTGTAGATAGCGACCGGTATCGCCTGAGTAGTATCGTGCAGTACAAGCCCTCAAAGCTACCTAGTGAGCTCAAAACTTAAGCAAGATATCCCAAAGGTAAGCTACATTAAGAGTTCAAGATCAAAAGTTTCTTGAAAGCACATATACATATGATCAAAGATGTTTTCAGTATTGCGGGGTGGGACAGAGAGATTTAAGAGGTTCTTTGAGTGAGACAGAGGGTCAAGACTGAAGAGGAGTGATAGATAGACTAAGGGGTACAGGTTGAGTTTTGGTATCGCGATACCAAAATTCCATAGTATCACGATACTTGCCGAGTATCGTATCTTGAGGTATCGCGATACCACTTTTGGTATCGTATCATCAAGTTGGTATCGCGATCGTGATCTGCCAGTGGTATCGTATTGCAGTCCACTTGGTATCGTATCGCCCCGATCACGATATCGTATCCTCGACCGAGCGGTATCGTATCGCGCATAACATTGGTATCATATCCTGTGCCTATTATCATATCGTTGAATCTCCATCACATCGTATCGTGATGAATCTTAGTATCAGATCAGCTGACAATCCAGTATCATATCGTGCAGATTTGCAGTATCGTATCACGGCTTGTATTAGTATCGTATCACGAGGATTCGTAGTATTGTATCGTGCACTGCAACGGTATCGTATTGCGCATTCAGGTGGTATCGTATCACCTCAGCACATAGTATCATACACCTACAGAAGTATCGTATCGCGACAAATAGTGGTATCGTATTGTGGCAAGAGTGGTATCGCCTAGTGCAGTATCGCCAGGGTGGTATCGCCCTAAAGAATTTGAGTCTTTTTAGGGGCAAATTTTGAGGCAAATTGAGGAGCCAAGTAGGGGATAGTAGGACCCTAAACAGCCACAGGAGGGTGGATGAACTTGAGATTAGGAAAGGTGCTAAGTAGTCAGAGAAGTGTTGTTTCATCAGTAGGAAGTGCTACTCAGGCAAGTTATGGCTCTATCTATTCTGATACCTCTAGAGACTCAGAGGAAGAGATACCGATGGCTTCAGAAGACATGCAAGGTCCTGTCCCCAGGAGAAACTTCATGTCCACAGTAGAGGGGGAATACCGTACCTCTCTGCAATATGTGTCTACTAATTCCCAGGGGATTCCCATCTACCTGGATGGTTTAAATAGATCAGTAGCTAGGATGGTAACTTCCACTGATTCCACAATTGTGGCCAGATCAGTAGTCAAGTATGAAGGAGGAGCATACATGGATAAGTTGGGTCACATCTATGTAGTGATAGAATACCAAGATTTGATCAATGAGAGAGGAGGGTTGGAAGAACTATGAAATTCAGGAAGACTAGACCCTAAGGAGTTGGTAACCACTCCCAGAGGCAAATCAATAGTAACTCGAGTCTTGAAAGGGGATTTGATACCTCAAGACGATTACCTGCTCGAGGTCTACTTGATTCATGGATCAGACTTACTGTTACAAATTGATTCACCTACACGTGGACACGAGGAAAGTCCAATTACCTTCTATGAGTTAAAAGATCCTGAAGATGAGTCTAGAGTCACATAGCTAGACAAGAACCAAAGAAGATACTGGCTTGTTGATGCCATTGATAGGGCTCGATTGAAGTATATGGGGTTGCCAGTATTCCCTTGACGAGAGCAGGCAACCACTTCTCAGAATCCCTTTGGGACACAATAAGAGACAAAACATACAATGTCAGGACAGACAAGCCATCAGAGTGTTCCAAACCGAACCCATGTGCAATTCACAACGCCGGGACAACAAACACATAGTCAAACTCACCCAGGACTAGGCAACCAATATCGGCCACCAGTGAGGCCAAGAACACCACTAGGAGTGAAACCTAGAATGCCTCCAATCAGACCAGCAATTCCTATAATGCCTAGACAACCAGAGCCCATCAGAAGATTGAGACCGATTCAGGTGGCTAAGTGTATGAGAAATCATTATGATGGAATAAGAGAACCTTACGATCACATAGCTGAGTTTAAACAAGTTCTAAGAGCTGAACAAGTGGATGATTTCTTTGTGCAATATGAGTCCTTTGGATTCACTCTCACTGGAACAACTTTGACATGGTTTCAACCATTAGATCCCAATCAATTTGGAGATATTGAGCAATTCTTTCAAGAATTCATAGGGGAATTCACTAAGAGAGGGATTAAGCACAACTCTTCATCTTTAATCCATGGTTTCAAACAGAATCCAAATGAAATTGTGAAAACAGCTGCCCGAAGATTCAATCAATATGTCGGTAGATGCCCAGTGGCAGAAAGACCCACTCAGCAAAAAATGATATCATTATTCTTGGACCGACTGATGAATGGAACTCTAAGAGCTTTAGTCTATGTGAAGAGACTACAAATGTTGAATGAATGTCTTCAAGAGTGTATTGACCTAGAGGACAACCTAGCAAATGATCTCAAAAGTACAACCAGTCCTACAAAATCAGGAGACACTAGAAGCATAGTAACATCCAACTCTAGCCACATAGAAGAGTTAGCAGAGTTGGTAGCCAAGAAATTAGGAGTCCACGGACAGAGGAACTACCAACATCCATCACTAAGGATACCCATGTTATGAAGATGCTGTCTATGTGGAGGAGATCACCCTACTCACATGTGTGTAAGAGGAGGAACGGGTGTGCCTCAAGCTTACCCTTACAATAGGTAGCCGCATCAAGGAACTGCTTTGTATTGTCACATAGAAAAAAAATACACCAATCACACCATTGAGAATTACCCATTCAACAGGAAGACACGACCTTTAAATCCAGCTCAGTATAGGCCATATGGATACCCACCGAGAGATCCAGGAAGGGAGATTCCCAGATATAATCCCCATCCAGGACCACCAGGAGCACCTAGACCATATGAGCAAGGACAATTTGGAAACCCTGAACCAGTGTTAGGACCACAACCACCACTTCCTCAACACGTAGTACCTGTCAAATATGCTCAACCAGAGGAAAACTTAGAAAGAGCCTTAGTGCGAGCATCACCAATGGCTAGTGCGGAATCAACAAACCCAGGATATGAGCAAACCCAAGGAGATTACTATTTCTATGATGCCAGTATGATAGAGTATGAGAAAGCTTATGACCTGCAATACTATGGATATGAGGGGTATGACGATGTTTATGGACCAGAGATGGCAACACTAATGTACACTGCACCCAAAGCACTAGCACCCGTGAGAACAACCATTAGACCACCTATGCCAAAAGGACTGTTCTACAAATGCGGAGGAGATCACTTTATTAGAGAATGCACGCGACCATACAACCCACCACCACCTAGGACTTGGGAAGGGTATTGCAATGATTGTGGAAAGGAACATCTCTTTAGAGATTGCTCGAAAAATCCCAGTAAGGCTCAAGACATTGCACCTATTAATGTGATCAAAGTAATTGAATCATCAGGAAGTGATAAGAAATACACCGTACCATTAAAGGCAATCACATGAGCACAAACGAAAGGACAAGAAAGAAAATGAGCAGACCACGAACAAGAAAAGAGAAAAACTATAGAACCCAGAATACAAGTAGTGGAAGATTTAGAAGACCCACGTGAGAATACCCAAATGACAAAAAGCCAAAAGTGGAAGGATAGGAGAGAAAAACTCAAGGAAAAATGGATGAAAAGTAAAAACAACGAAGACAAGAAGCATACACAAGGCAATAAGAAACCTAAAGAACCCGAAATTCTGGAAGAAATTCCCATTACATCGAAGACACTAGGGCCAGAAAAGCCAGGATCAATTCCAGCTGACCCAAAACTAGATGATTTAGACATGTGGTTGAAAGCGTACCAAGCTAGAATCAAGAATGGACCTAATGTAGAGCAACACAAAAAGCTTTACCCACAAGGGGATTTGGAAAAAGAGAGGCTAGAAATATGTAGAAAACTCATAGAGGTAGCTCAGGCCACCCTAGAGAAGACTATCCCAGCCCTCCCCGAGACGAGAGTATCTGAGGATCAATACAATGATTGTATTAAAGCCAAGGACCAGAAACCAAAAGAGAGGGAAGATAAGCTGAACTACTGAAAACCCAGGACAAACCTAGGTCCACAGTACCGGATTTAGATGCTGATTGGCCAAAAGAGTTGTGGACTAGAATTTGAGAAGATCAATGGAAAAGGAATGGAGTTTGCAAAACCTCCTTTTTAGGAATTAGATGTGGAAGATTTTCAATCAACGACAAACATGGAAGAAATATATGAGAAAGTTTCTAGGCTAGACCGTAACAGGGAGGAAGCCCAGAGCATTTCTACCCTAGCAAACTACATGCGAGACTATGAGAAGGAATCCCTGATCTTCTGTGCTCCCACAGGACGAGGGAAAGAAAAGGAGCGTTCATGTAAGAACTCACATAATCTAACAGAACTCAAAAAAACCAAAGTACAATGCCAGTTGATTGTGGAAGAATTACTTCGTACAAAACCACAATTATGGAAACAATTAGCGGAATAATTGGAGCTAGAGGAGGAGAAGAACGAGAAGGAAGGCAAGGAAAATGAAAACCCTTCTATTGCATAAATCCCGGTGGATAAGGTTGGAGAATTTAGTGAAGGACATGAGGGCAACACATGTTTACCTGTCATGTATAATGGATACATGACCAAGGCCATACTAGACACAGGAGCGGGAGTAGGTATTGCCACCAAAGAGATTTGGGAAAAATGGGGAAAACCTGCCCTATGACCAACTCGTATGAAGCTTCAATTAGCAGATGGCCATGTTGAAAAACCATTGAGAATATTAGAAAATATCAAATTAACCACTTGTGGAGTTGAATTTGAGCATACATTAGCTATTTGTCAATTTGGAAAGGCAAATAACTATGAAATGATATTAGAATGGCCTTTCATGAGACAACTCAGGGTAGTGCAAGACTAGGGACGTGACTCATTATACCTTCAACATCAAGGAAACACTACAAAGATAAACTTGCATACCTTTGCATACAGAGATGTACCTCCATTACAATGGAACCCCATACATAAGGAAGAAGATGATTTGTCTATCCATAGTGCTAGATCAAGTGATCAATCATGAATGCATGAGGATGCCCAATTATGGATGTGTAAGGAAGCTAAGAAAGAGGAAAAAAACTATAGTTATGGCCCATAGGACATCCAAATTATGGGCCCATAGAGGACCCTACGTACATGCCTTAAGTTTTCCCTGATGAAGCATTTGAACCACACGGTTGGATGGAGATCCTAGCGACCTTGGATGTATGTGCAAATGAAGAAATCTTGGCCATGAATGAATGTGTGGATGAAGAAGGCTACAATGTTACTTGTACATGGTAGTCCTTCAAGAGGTAGAAGCCGAAGAAATATTAGAAAAGGAATGGAAAGAAGAATACGAGAGCATAGAAATGGAACCAGAGTTTGATTCGGTGGAACGTTATCTAGAAGCCATTCAAGATGAAGACAAGTATGGAACAACCAAGGTGTTAGCAATAGAAGCAGCCCCTACAGTGTTGGAGAATTCCTCTCCTATTCGCAGCGGAAAGTGGTAGAAGACCTTCTTAGGATCAAGACTTTTGCCAATAGCTAAACCTTCAAATGAAAACTGGTACCAACTGCAAAATGCAATGAACTTGAAACTTTGATCACTCAAACTAGAAATCTATAGCTTTCAAATGAGCTATCAAACAATCAATTTAAAGTAGATTTGGGTTGACAACTCTTTGATTCAAAACAGGCTACCTGTCCACTTAGTTAGGCTAAAAACTGGACTTCACTAAAACTTGAATAACTCATAGAGCATAAAGAAATTTGATAAAAATATTCTAGATAAAAGACTTACTTGAGATAAGCTTTCCAACCAATGTTTAAACACTAAAATTGGATACACATATTGAGAGATATGACTCTCACAAGTAGACTACCCAAAAATGGGTGTGCGGCTGGACATACTCTATGAGAGTGAACTGAACGAAATGACTCAAACCAAATGAAATAGCTACAAGGGGACTTCCACGCCTTCTTCCTCTGTTCTTGAGTGTCCTCCCTTGCCTCGTTTATAGCCAAGTGACCAAAAACTCTCATGATGAGTTTGAGAGCTCTTCTCCATCATTTCTCCACTACTTTGGACAACCACTCCTCTTACAGTTCAGTTTTTGGATTTGATTCTCTTTTGATTGATTCTCTTTTGGCCTCCACTACGTGCTAAAGTAAATGATTCCATTTTTCATTTTTGTATTTTTCTTCTATTTGAAGAAAATCCTTTTTGCAAAAATATATACGACCTTACTTCTTTATTTTTAACACTCACCCTCAAGCTCACATGTGAGCTTGCACCTTCAGCCATATCCTGCAAGTTGATGTCATCCTTGAACCATTTTAGCTTAGAAGCATCTAAGGACTTCGTAAAATTTCTACAACCTAGTTCCAATGAACTTTATATCCACATCCTTGCTCAAAACTTTTTCTTGAACATAATGATAATGCACTTCTATGTGCTTGCTTTGTGCATGAAACATTGAATTGTTTGTCAAGTGAATGCTTGACATGTTGTCACCATAAATTGGAATGGTCTCCACCTGCACATCAAGATAAGCCAAGAGCTTCTTAATCCACATAGCTTCACAAGTTGCAAAGGCTAAACCTCTATATGCAGCTTCTGTAGATGATAGTGCAACAGTAGGTTGCTTCTTTGAGCTCCATGTGATAGGTTTGCTACCTATCATGAACACATAACTTGAAGTGGATCTTCTATCTTCCTTCAAACTAGCCCAATCAGCATCACTGAAGCCCTTTACCTGCAATTCTTCATCATATCTATAAAACAAGGCATGATTGACTGTGTGCTTCACATATCTTAGCACTCATTTGGCTGAATTTAAATGTTCACTTGTTGGAGCTTGCATAAATTGAGAAAGAACTCCAACAATATAACACAAATCTAGTCTTGTGATCATAGCATAGATCAATGAACCTATAATACTCCTGTATGTAGTTACATCATGTAACTTCTCTCCATCATTTGAGCATAGCTTCACATTTGTGCCCATAGGTTGAGTGAGTGGTTTGCATTCACTCATTCCAAATCTGAAAAGAACATCCAACAGGTACTTTCTTTGCATCAAGTAAATGCCATCTTTCCCGTAGACTATCTCAATGCCTAAAAAGTATTTCAGCTCACCAAGATCTGAAATTTTAGACTCCTTGCCGAGTTCCCTTTTGATCTCTTGTATTCCTGTAACATTAATTCCTGTTATGATGAGATCATCAACATATATGCAAATATATACCTGCTTGCCTTCTTCTTTCTTCATGTAGAGAGAGGGATCTGCATTAGTTGGACTATACCCACACCTTGTGAGGTACTCGACCAATCTTTGATTCCAAGTACATGGTGCTTGCTTCAGCCCACACAAAGCTTTCTTCAATCTACAATTTGGATGCTTTCTATCTTCAAATCCAATCGGTTGACTCATGTATACCTCTTCTTGAAGTTCACCATTGAGAAAATCATTTTTTATGTCAAGTTGATATAATGGCCATCTCCTTGCTGCACTCACTGCAAGCAAGGTTCTAATTGTTCCCATCTTTGCAACCGGGCTGAAAGTCTCTTCATAGTCGATGCCGTGAGTTTGCTTGAATCCTTTTGCTACTAGTCTAGCTTTATGCCTTGCTAGAGAACCATCAACATTTCTCTTTATTTTAAACACCCATTTATTTGGAACAATCTTCATACCTTCAACCTTTGGAACTAGCTCCCATGTGTGATTGTCCTTGAGAGCTTTCATCTCTTCTTGCATAGCTTCTTGCCATTCTTTTTGTGTACATGCTTCTTCATATGCATCCGATTCTTTGTCTTTGACCACCTGTGTCATATATGCAAAATGATTTACAATAAAACTATCATAGCTTAGCCTTTGAATTGGATACCTTGCTCTGGAAGACCTCCTTTCATTTTCTTTTGAATATTGCTTCTTCAATCGGTTCAAATTTACCTTTGGTGTTATCACCTCTTTATACTCTTCTTCACTTGCATTTGAATCACTATTTTGGGCAGCATTTTCAGCTTTAGATCTTTCATAACATGATATTGGTGATGAGGAATGACTCCTTAGTCTCCCCTTCCATGTTGGGCTTTCTCCAAGTGATGTAGAAGCTTCTGGACCTAACATTTGAGTGCTTGTTTGCTGAAATTCTTCTTGGACAACACCTCCATCATCTTCGCAATCTTCTTCAAGAATCTTCTCTTTCCCTTTGTCTCCAAACCATGATCTTAGCTCATCAAATACCACATCTCTTGAGACTCGTAGCTCCTTTGACATCGGATTGTAGCACCTATATCCCTTTTGCTCCGATGAATATCCAATGAAAATACATTTTTCTGACTTTGCCTCCATCTTTGTCCTTAGTTCTTGATGGATGTGAACATGACACACACATCCAAAAACTTTGAGATGTGTAAGGTCAGGTTTGTTACCAGAATAAACCTCCTCGGGAGTTAGATTATGCACTCCAGCCGTTGTGCACTTGTTCATCGAATAAACGGCCGTACTAGTTGCTTCAGCCCAATAGTTTAGTGGCATCTTCATCTCGTTGAGCATGCATCTTGCAACTTTTGTGATATGTCAATTTTTTCTTTCAACTATTCCATTTTGTTGAGGTGTGTACCTACATGTAAATTGTCTCTTGATGCCATTTTTATAAAGAAAATCTGAAAATTCTTTGGAGAAATATTCTCCTCCTCCATCGGACCTCAAGGTCTTTATGTGGCATCCTGTTTCCTTTTCTACATGTGCTTTAAATCTCTTGAACATGGAGAACACATCTGATTTTTGTTTTATGCAAAACATCCAAACTTTTCTTGAATGATCATCGATAAAAGTGGAAAAATATCTATTACCAGCCACTGATGGTTGTTGTGATGGTCCCCATACATGTGAAGAGATGGATAGGTATGTGCTTGAAGATGAAGAGGTGTTGCAAAATCCTTGATCTACACCAGCCAAATGAACTCCAGAAGTATATGGTGGGCCCTTTTAGCTTGCCAATGGATGTATTAGACACCCTATGTACCTTGGAAGATCACTCTAAAAAAGATAGATCAAAACAGATAAGTTGGAGTTAGCTTAGAGGTGAAAACTTGCTATTCTTCGTTCATACACCTGTCCAGTGTTTTACATAATTCTCTGAGCATAGCAGCAATTAGCTCAATTCCTCTTGAGGAAGTCTAGGAAACTTAAAGAGCTAACTTTCAAGAGTAATCTCATAAAAAATAATGAACCACACACTGAGAATGAGTTTTAACAAGTGATGACATCATCCCGATTTTCACGGGCTGCTATAGAAATAGACCAGTGAGCAGAAAAATCAACATAACTCAACATGTAGAAATCCAATGATTATGAACATTTGTATGGTTATACTAGACAGTAAGCTGAATCTAACAAGCTTTAAATCACTGAATTTGGATAAGTAACCACTGAGAAATGGCTCTGACAAGATGAGTGCAAAAGTCGGGTACCTGACAGAGAAGTGAAGATGAACAGACCCTGTTGACTTCAAATGAACATAACTGAAGATTGCAACATCCAAATGACATGAAAATTTGTGAGCATATAGTAGACTTATAGAGCTAACTTTACCAAGTTAAAGCACGGAAAATTATGCACCAAGCTCAGAGAAAACATCTCTGCAAGCTGACTGAGAAAACTGAGAGTAATGGCAGTGAGTAGTACACTTCACAAGAACATGGAAAGATGAACTCAAATAATCATGAAAATGAAAGTATATTGCTTGTACAATACAATGACTTACTGATACATATGTGTGCCTTGTAATCACACCTTGATATGGCATAAAGCTCAGCTCTTGGAGGTCTTCACATAGGTTTCTCTAACCACGACTGAAACTGCCATCTATTTATAGTTGAGTTTGGGAGGCTAACTTCCCTCAATCACTCTCCAACCAATTAACGATTGATTTGATTCTCTACCTACCACAAATCACGAATTCGTGGCTCCTCTTTCCCTTTTTGATCATGTGGACTCAACCACTTAAGATTCTCTTACTTTTACATTAAGTAAACTCTTCAAAAAATTACAAGAGGTAGTTCACAAGTGAACTTTACATAGTCTTCATTTTAAGGCTTTTTCTATGACTTTGTGGGACTCAAGCCAATACTTAGGCTTGTCATAGACTTGCTCCAATAGCTCCCCCTCAAGCCAAGTATGCTTGAGGTCTTCAATCTTCCAAGATTACCTGCAAACCAATCATAGCCTTGAATTTGCAAAGCTTTGTACCATCCAATGCTTTGGTTAGAATATCTGCACATTGTTGATGAGTGGACACATATGATATTTGAATCTCTTTGCTTAGAACCTTCTCTCGTACATAGTGATAATGAACTTCAATATGTTTAGTCCTTGCATGAAAAATAGGATTAGCAGCCAAATGAATAGAACTCATATTGTCACCAAAAATAGTTGGAGTTCCAAACTCCAATCCAAGATCTTTGAATAATGTCTTCATCCACATAGCTTCTTGTGTAGCTATGGCAAGACCTCTATATTCAGCTTCAGTAGAAGAGAGAGCAACTGTGGGTTGCTTCTTGGATGACCATGAAATAAGATTTGAACCTGCAAAGGTAAGATAACCTGAAGTGCTCCTTCTATCTTCCTTGGAGCCAGCCCAATCTGCATCAAAAAATAGCTTCAAACCTAAATCAGATACATAAGGATAATAAAGTCCTTCATTTATGGTTCCTTTGAGATACTTGAGAATCCTTTTGGCAGCATCCATATGTGGTTTCCTTGGTGTGTGCATAAATTGGCTTAGCACACTCACACTGTAACATATATCTACTCTTGTCAATGTGGCATAGTTGAGACTACCCACTAGACTTTGATATGATGTGATGTCCTCTATGAGTTCACCTTCATGTGAGCTCAATTTGTGATTGACCTCCATTGGAGTACCTGCAATCTTACAATCTTGCATCTTGAATTTTGCCAACATGTCCTTAATGTACTTTCTTTGAGTGAGAAACAAACCATGATCTTTGTAGACAACTTCCAAACCTAGGAAGTAGGTAAGTGAACCCAAATCACTTATCTTGAACTCTTCTCTCATCTGATCTTTGATCTTCTTCATACCATCTGCATCATTTCCTGTCAATATAATATCATCTACATATACACATAGGTAGATGATCTCGGAATTACTCTTTTTAATAAAGAGTGAAGGATCTGCCTTGCTTGGTTGAAAGCCTTTGTCCTGCAAGAATGAAACAAGCCTGAAATTCCAAGCTCTTGGAGCTTGCTTGAGACCATACAATGCTTTGTTAAGTTTACACACATAATCAGGATAAACTTGATTCTCAAAACCAGGTGGTTGTGCCATATATACCTCTTCTGTTATCCAACCATTCAAGAATGCATTCTTTACATCTAGTTGAAGTATCTTCCAATTCTTGGAAGAGGCAATACTAAGCAAAACCCTAATAGTAGGCATCTTTGCCACAGGAGAGAAAGTCTCCTCATAATCAATTCCCTGAGTTTGTGCAAAGCCTTTTGCCACAAGCCTTGCCTTATACCTGTTAATTGAACCATCAGAATTCTTCTTGAGTTTATAGACCCATCTTGAGCCTATTACCTTCATGGATGAAGTCTTGGGCACCAAATCCCAAGTGTTGTTTTCCTCAAGTGCTTCAATCTCTTCCTTCATTGCATGCTTCCATTCTGTTTTTGCTTTGGCCTCTTCAAATGATGATGGCTCCTCTTGGTTTATGTCTTGTGCTATGTAGATAGAATGTTTAGTTACTAATGAGGTGTCAAACCCATACCTTTCTGGTTTTTTCTTTTCCCTCATAGATCTTCTTAGGCCATGATGTGATGATTCTGCCTCATGTCCAAGTTCCTGCAATTTTGCTTTACCTTTAGACTTCCATGCTTTGATCTTTTCCATCTGAGATTCTTCATCATCCTCTGAGGTGTCTTGTTCTTCAATCTTCCGTTGTTCTCTACCAAGCTTTGGAAAATCTTCTTCAAGATTATATGGTAAATTGACCCTCCTGCATGAATCTTCATACCATGAATTGTTCTCATCAAAACTTACATCTCTGCTTACCAAGAATCCTTTGTTGGTAGGGTTGTATAACCTGTAGCCCTTTTGATTGTTGTCATATCCAATAAATACACACCTTTCTGCCTTTGGATCCATCTTGCCTCTAACCTGTGAAGGAACATGAGCAAAAACAATACATCCAAAAATTTTACAATGATCTAAGCTTGGTCTTCTTCCATTCCAAGCCTCATATGGAGTCATCCCATCAAGGGATTTTGAAGGCAACCTGTTAATCAAGTAAGTGGCTGTAGATACAGCCTCAGCCCATAAGTAATTAGGTAAATGCTTTTCATTTAACATAGACCTTGCAGCTTCAACAATTGTCCTATTCCTCCTTTCTACCACTCCATTTTGCTCAGGAGTGTACCTTGTAGTTACCTCTCTTTTGATTCCTCTTTCTTGAAGAAAAGAATCAAACTCATGGGAGAAGTATTCTACCCCTCCATCTGATCTTAGCCTTTTTAGTGATTTACCTGTTTGATTCTCCACAAGAGCCAAATATCTTTTGAAACATGAAAAAACTTCATCTTTGTGTTTCATAAAGAATAGGATAGTCCATTTGCTGCAATCATCAATAAAGGAAACATAATACCTTGATCCAGATATTGAAGCTTCCTTGCTAGGTCCCCATACATCTGTATGAACCAACTCCAAGAGATCTCCATGCATATAACCTTTCTTCATGAATGGTAACCTGTGAGACTTTCCAAATTGACATGCACTACACTTATAAATCATATGTTGTTTTGACAAATTAGGAAGTCCAAGTACACTTTGGTCCCTGCAGATTTGCTTTAATGACCTTTCACCAATATGTGCTAACCTTTTGTGCCATACTTCCAATTCTGTGAGTGTCTGACTACCATAATTAAAGAGAGCAATGTTTCTAGTGTCCTGTAATTCAAATGTGAACAATCTACCTGTCTTTTCACCTTTTGCAATTCTTCTGAATCCTTGACTTGGATCTTCAACAAATGCTCCTGCTTTTGTGAACCTGACTTGCAACCCTTTCTCTACTATCTGCCCAACACTTATCAAATTCTTTGTAATGGTAGGGACATAGAGTACCTTACTGAGTAGGTTGATGTTTCCATCAGGTGCTTTGACATTGCCTATTTTCTCCACAAGATGTTTTGTATCATCTCCTGTTTGTACCTCATGCTTATTCCTTGGATCTTCTAAATCTGATAGGAGTGCCACATTTCCTGCCACATGATTTGAACAACCTGAATCTATGTAGAAAACATGCTCATCAGATTTACCTTGTGGCATAGCCATGTTCATGATCAATAATGAATCCTCTTTGTTTGAGTCTTCTGTGTAGTTATTGTAGTCTCTCCTTCCTTTGTAGCCTCCTTGATAGTTTGAATGATTGTAGTTGTTGTAGTTGCCATGGTAGTTGTTGAACCTTCCTCTTGAGTATCCATAACTTCCTCTATTGTATTCTCTGCCTCTTTGATTCTTGGAATTCCTAAAGCAATTTTCAGTTGTATGATTAGTTAATCCACAAATAGAACATGAGTTGGAGTCTTGGGATCTCCCCCTGCCTTGTCTACCTCCTCTTCCTCTACCTCTGCCATGTCTTCCTCTACCTGCATAGTTAGCTTGATATGTACTTGCTTCATCATCCACTTTCTTTGCCTTTCCTTTGTTATCTTTGGACTTGCTTTTATCAGTGTATAAAGCTGAAGATTGATTACCTTTAGAGCTTTCTCCATTTTTGATAAGCTTTGCCTCTTGGGTAAGTAGTTGTCCAATGAGTGTATTGAAATCAGGTACATGCATGTCCATGTACAAATCCATAGCTGTGGTGAATGCTTCCCACTTGTCATCTGCCTTCAAGCCATTGATGACCTTCCTTACAATTTGCTCTTCATCTATTACCTCTCCAATGCTTCCCAACTGATCCGCTATGTCCTTGAGCTTTGTGACAAAATCAGTCACATTTTGTTTGGGAGCCTTCTTGAGAGTTGTGAAATCCAGCCATAGTTGATGCTTCCTAGCTTTAGTACTTGAAGAAAAGAAAGCTTCAAGTGCATCCCACACTTCCTGAGATGTCTTACAACTTCTAATGTGAGGCAACAAAAAATCTGAGATAGAGTTGAGGAGATAAGACCTTGCAAGTGCATCCTTGGAGCACCATGTGCTCAATCTTTCTTGCTCTTCTTGTGTTGGTTGACTTTTGTTCCTGAAACTTGGCATAACTTCATCTCCAGCCACATAACCATATAAACTTCTACCTTGGAGATAAGCTTCCATTCTTAATGACCAAGCTGAGTAGTTACCTCTGTCCAATTTGTCAATTGATGAAGGAAATCCATCTGCCATGTTCTCCAACCTTGCTCTGATACCACTGTGAAGAGATGGATAGGTATGTGCTTGAAGATGAAGAGGTGTTGCAAAATCCTTGATCTACACCAGCCAAATGAACTCCAAAAGTATATGGTGGGCCCTTTTAGCTTGCCAATGGATGTGTTAGACACCCTATGTACCTTGGAAGATCACTCTCAAAAAGATAGATCAAAACAGATAAGTTGGAGTTAGCTTAGAGGTGAAAACTTGCTATTCTTGGTTCATACACCTGTCCAGTGTTTTACATAATTCTCTGAGCACAGCAGCAATTAGCTCAATTCCTCTTGGGGAAGTCTAGGAAACTTAAAGAGCTAACGTTCAAGAGTAATCTCATAAAAAATAATGAACCACACACTGAGAATGAGTTTTAACAAGTGATGACATCATCCCGATTTTCACGGGCTGCTACAGAAATAGACCAGTGAGCCAAAAAATCAACATAACTCAACATGTAGAAATCGAATGATTATGAAAATTTGTATGGTTATACTAGACAGTACGCTGAATCCAACAAGCTTTAAATCACTGAATTTGGATAAGTAACCACTGAGAAATGGCTCTGACAAGATGAGTGAAAAAGTCGGGTACCTGACAGAGAAGTGAAGATGAACAGACCCTGTTGACTTTAAATGAACATAACTGAAGATTGCAACATCCAAATGACATGAAAATTTGTGGCCATACAGTAGACTTATAGAGCTAACTTTACTAAGTTAAATCACTGAAAATGATGCACCAAGCTTAGAGAAAACATCTCTGCAAGCTGACTCAGAAAACTGAGAGTAATGGCAGTGAGTAGTACACTTCACAAGAACATGGAAAGATGAACTCAAATAATCATGAAAATGAAAGTATATTGCTTGTACAATACAATGACTTACTGATACATATGTGTGCCTTGTAATCACACCTTGATATGGCATAAAGCTCAGCTCTTGGAGGTCTTCACATAGGTCTCTATAACCACGACTAAAACTGCCATCTATTTATAGTTGAGTTTGGGAGGCTAACTTCCCTCAAGCACTCTCCAATCAATCAATGATTGATTTGATTCTCTACCTACCACAAATCACGAATTCGTGGATCCTCTTTCCCTTTTTGATCATGTGGACTCAACCACTTAAGATTCTCTTACTTTTACATTAAGTAAACTCTTCAAAAAATTACAAGAGGTAGTTCACAAGTGAACTTTACATAGTCTTCATTTTAAGGCTTTTTCTATGACTTTGTGGGACTCAAGCCAATACTTAGGCTTGTCATAGACTTGCTCCAATAATACATCCGTGTGTATCAAGTTGAGGACATTCCTTGCCACATAGTTGCTCTTCTTGAATGGTTGTCGAGTTTTCTTTCCTAGTTGGCATGCTTCACAAAACTCATGTAGTCCAACATCATTGAATCTTGGAAGACCTCTTACCACTTCATGGTTGCTCATGTCCTTGAGCTTGGGAATGTTGATATGTCCAAACCTTTTGTGCCACAAATTGATTTCAACAATCCTCTTGTTTCCAAACTGAATATACATCACCTTTCCATGTGGTTGTTGAATGTCCAAGGTGAACAACCTACCTTCTTTCCTTCCTTGAGCAATGACCTTGAATCCTTCTTTTGGATTCTTTATAAAGTAGCCTTTTTCATTGAAGATAACATGATATCCTTTCTCTACCATTTGTCCTACTGAAATCAAATTCTTTGCAATAGTAGGAACATGAAGAACATCAACCAATACCTTCTTATCTCCAAGCTTGATATCTCCAACATGCTCAATTGCGTGTTGAGTTTCATCACTGTTGTCCACACATCCTTTTCCACTTGGAGCTTGCAGCTTTGTGAATAAATCTCCTTGGCATGTCATATGGTTGTTGCAACCTGAATCTATGAATCATTTTTTATCATCACATCTCGAGTTGTTGTGGTCATGCTTCATGGCAAGCATGATTTGCTTGTCTCGTTCACTTGATGTACTCGCATAGTTATTTTAGCTCCTTTGGTTGCCTCCATTCAGCCTTCCATTCTTTTTCCAACAATCATTTGCATAATGTCCTAGTTTACCACAATGATAACATGTTATACCTTTATGAGGATTGTATGAACCTCGACCTCTTCCTCTATTTCTTCCTCGACCTCTTCCATGTGTGTTATCATTTGAGTTGTCCTTTTTGTCCTCCGAGTTGTGTTGGCTGAAATTTGTGTTGTTCTAGCTTCTTCCTCTTCCTCTCAAGCCTCCTCTTGAGTTCCTTTCTCTTCCTCATCTTGCATATAACATTTGACTATGGCTATCCTTACCTTTGTTGCCTTCTCCTTGTTGAGCAACCTCTTCAGCCACAAGATTTGGTATAATCTTGTCGAATGTTGGTAGAGGGTCTCTATAAAGAATGTTTGTGATGAGGGGCTTCCACTTTTCTTCACTCCTCAAGCCATTAATGGCTGTTTGGACGATGTCTTTCTCTTCTATCTTGCATCCAACTGATGCTAGCTGATCTCAAAGCTCCTTGATCATCAATGTATACTCACTAATGCTTTGGTTTGAGCTTTTCCTCATGTTGTTGAGCTCGTTCTTGAGTTGCATCCTTCGAGACCTTGTTGAGGTAGCATACACCTTCTCCAATGCTTCCCAAACCTCCTTAGCTATTTCTAAGCTTTGCACATGACCAATCATAGTGTTAGAAATAACTTGTGAGATGAGGAACATCACCCTTCGATTCCTCTCTTCCCAATCAACAAATTGTCTCCTTTGTGCCGGAGTAATGTTGGGATCTTCAAGGTCCACCGGTTCTGGATCGTCTCCACTAACTAGACTCCATAAACCTTTACCTTTAAGGTAATTTATCATTCTATACCTCCAATACTAAAAATTATCTTTGTCTAACTTCTCAACTTGTTATCCTAAATCAGCCATTCAAAACTTCCAAGATTGAAGTTTACCTCAAGTATTGTGTGGCGCTCTTCCTTGACTTTACGAAGCTCCCCCTTGATTTGTAGCTTCTCCTTTGCTTCACTTTAGTTCCAATTCTTTTCCTCTTCAAAATCCAATGCTCTGATACCAATTGTTGGAGAATTCCTCTCCTATTCGCAGCGGAAAGTGTAGAAGACCTTCTCAGGATCAAGACTTTTGGCAATAGCTGAACCTTCAAATGGAAACTGGTACCAACTAAAAAATGCAATGAACTTGAAACTTTGGTCACTCAAAATAGACACCTATAGCTTTCAAATGAGCTATCCAACACTCAATTTGGAGTAGATTTGGGTTGGCAAATCTTTGATTCAAAATAGGCTACCTGTCCACTCAGTTAGGCTAAAAACTAGACTTCACTAAAACCTGAATAGCTCACAGAACATAAAGAATTTGATAAACTTGTTCTAGATAAAAGATGTACTCATGATAAGGTTTCCAACGAATGTTTAAACACTAAAATTGGATACATATATTGAGAGATATGACTCTCACAAATAGACTACCCAAAAATGGGTGTGCGGCTGGACATACTCTATGAGAGTGAACTGAACGAAATGACTCAAACCAAATGAACTAGCTACAAGGGGACTTTCACGCCTTCTTCCTCTGTTCTTGAGTGTCCTCCCTTGCCTCTTTTATATCCAAGTGACCAAAAACTCTCATGATGAGTTTGAGAGCTCTTTTCGATCATTTCTCCACTACTTTGGATAGTCACTCCTCTTACAGTTTAGTTTTTGGATTTGATTCTCTTTTGATTGATTCTCTTTTGGCCCCCACTACTTTCTGAAGTAAATGCTTCCATTTTTCATTTTTGTATTTTTCTTCTATTTGAAGAAAATCCTTTTTGCAAAAATATATACGACCTTACTTCTTTATTTTTAACATATAGTACCACATGATCTTTTTGAAGTATTGGAACACTTCAAAAGATACAAAGTAGAGGAAAGAAAAATAGCTATTCAGATGCCTAAGAGAGAGGCAAGAGAAGGAGAAGCGCATGACAATAAGGAACAAATGAAGAAAATCATAGTAACCATAGAAGATGGAGAAGAAAGATGTACATACATAGGAAAGGATGTGTTACCTGAGGAGGAAGAAGAATTGATAAGGCTGATTCTAGATGTTACCAATGATACCAGATGAAAAACCATCAAAACAATGCCCTTACACATATAACGAGGTGTATGCCGTAAAAATAAAGGAAGAAATAATGGCAGCTGGATTCATTTACGAGATAGAACATACCGAATGGGTGTCACCATTAGTAGTTGTGCCCAAAAAGAATGGAAAATTGAGAGTGTGCATTAATCTAAAGATATTCAATGTAGCCACGATTCGTGATAGCTACCCAATACTTATCACTGACCACCTATTGGAAAGAGTTGTAGTCAAAGAAGTCTATAGTTTCTTGGACGGATTCTCGGGATACAACCAAGTAGCTATTGCTACGGAGGATCAACATAAGACCGCATTCGTGACTGAATGGGGGGTCTATGCTTTCAGAGCGATGCCTTTTGGACTCACTAACACCCCTGCTACCTTCCAAAGGTTGATGTGTCATGTTTTCAAAGAATTTCTAAAGAAGAGTATGGAAGTATATGTAGGTGACCTATGTACATATTCAAATCAAAGGCAGGAACATATTCTAGAATTGTGAAAAATATTTGATAAATGCTGACAATATAGAGTTTGTCTAAATCCTGAGAAGTGTGTTTTTATGGTAAGACAAGGAAAGATCCTAGGACACATCATATCTAGGAACGGAATATCTACTGATGAGGACAAGATCAAAGTAATTCTAGAACTTCCTAGACCAAAGAATGCAAAAGAAGTGCAAGCATTTATGGGTCATTGTGGATACTACCGTCGATTTATCCACATGTACGCCATAATTGCCAAGCCTTTGTATGGATTGTTGACTCAATTCACATGGATGGACAAATGCGAGAAGGCATTTAATGAGCTAAAGAAACGGCTTAGCACAGCTCCTATTTTGAAAACACCT
Source organism: Ceratopteris richardii (assembly GCA_020310875.1). NCBI lineage: Eukaryota > Viridiplantae > Streptophyta > Polypodiopsida > Polypodiales > Pteridaceae > Ceratopteris > Ceratopteris richardii. Next base: position 140,640,893 of record CM035409.1, on the reverse strand, counting down.
AATTGGAACAAACCTCTTCATATTCATGTGTACGCTTCTAATTACGCAATAGGATGCATCCTAGCTCAACCAGAAAACGAAGGAAAATTGGACCATCCAATTGCCTATGCAAGTAGACAACTGAATCAAGCTGAAAGAAACTATACAACTATAGAGAGAGAGGGACTAGGGATGGTATATGCTGTAAAGAAATTCAGATACTATCTCTTAGCTAATAAGTTCAAATTTTTCATAGACCACCAAGCCTTGTTGTACTTGGTCAATAAGCCTTGCAACACGGGAAGACTAGTGAGATGGTTTCTATTACTAATGGAGTTCGACTTTGAAGTGATTGTGAAAAAAGGGAATACCCAAGTGAGGGCAGACCATCTCTCTAGATTAACACATGGAGAACCACCAAGCAGAGTACCCGATGATTTGCCAAACACTTACCTGTTCAATTTGGAAGTGTGTCCTAAGTGGGGAGAAAAGCTAATCCCAATACTCACTCATGGACCACATCATTCAATTAATAAGGAGAGTAAAAAGGAAATCCTACAATCACGCAACTTACACATTATAGCAGGAAGTGTGTATTATAAAGAATCCAATGGTGTATTGTCTAGATGTGTAGAGGAAGACAAACAGACAAACTTGATTAAACAAGCCCACATAAACAAATGGAGGATGCACAAAGGAACTCATGGAACACTAAGAGAATTGAAATGGTTAGGAGTATACTGGCCTGTATGCCTAAGGATGTCCATGAATATGTTAGTAGTTGCACAGAATGTCAAGAAACCACTCCAGACCACCACACATCTTTACCTTTCTCTATAATAGCACCCAACTGGAGTAAGACACTAGTAAAATTCCTAAAAACACGAGAACACGAAGAAGGAATCATTTTAGCAAGGAAATGATCCCTAGAAGAAATGAGTAAGGACTACATCATCATGGGAAGACAATTATTTAAGAGAGGGAAAGATAATCACTTACGGCTATGTGTACATGAAGGGGAGTACCTACCCATATTAGAGATGGCACATGTAGGTGCCATAGGAGGACATGTCTCAGTAGAAAGAACTGTAAAAATGATCCTCTTTGCAGGCTTGTGGTGGCCAACTCTACATATGGATGCAGACACCTATGTACAAAGTTGCGAAACGTGCCAAAGAGCCAAATATCTGATTAGACAAGATGACATGCCATTGAGACCATGGTTTGCGCAAGAGCATTTTCCAAATGGGGTATTGATTTCATAAGACCCATTAATCCACCAGCCAAAGGATCACATGCACAATACATAATCGTAGCAACGGATTACCTGACTAAATGGGTAGAGGCAAAAGCTACCAAAAAAAATGATGCTTAGACCACCACTAAGTTTCTTTTTGAGCATATATTTACTCACTTTATGAGTTCTTAATGATCCATAAAAAATCAGCCCCTTATCATCCTCAAGCCAACGGGCAAGCGGAAAGTTCCAATAAGGTGGTATGCACAGTCTTGACAAAGATAGTCAATAGTGGAAGGTCAGATTGGGACAAACAATTGCATCATGCAATTTGGGCCTTCCGTATCGCGTACAAGACTACCATAGGAACTACACCATTTAACCCAGTGTATGGACAAAACACAATCTTGCCAATCAATTTTTTAGTACCTACCTTGAGAGTAGCCCAACATTATGAATGGACAGGGCATGAATTATCCAAGCAACTAAACCAAATTGAGAAGCTACATGAGACTAGGATACAAGCTGCTGCATGAATTTATGCGGCAAAGAGAAGATACAAAACATATTATGATGTGCACATTAAAGATAAATGACTAAAAGAAGGGGATTTAGTTTTGGTATATACTTTGAAACAACATGCCAAGAAGCTACAAAAGCGTGGCTATGGACCCCTAATCATCAATAGGATTTCAATGAGTGGAGCAGTTAACCTAGCTACTCTGGATGGAGATGTTCTTCCTAATTACATAAGTGGTTGTCGAGTGAAATGCTACATGGAGCCATTGACGGACCAAATGTTAGCACGACTGTAGGTGCACGAAATAGAAAAAGAGAGGAAGAGAGGATTAGAGAGGAGGCAAGGCAAGAAGCCCTTAAGTGTATCACGAAATGGAAAGAGTGGATAAGAGAAAGGGATGAATGGTATCTACAAGGAGAAGAGCCTATTCCCATGGCCAATTATTAGGTTCACAAGTCTGACACGAACAATGCAAGCATATCCCAACCATACTTAAACCTAGGGATTGGAACGACAGAGTACCAGCTAATAGATGCTTTGATAGACTCGGGGGCAACAATCAGTTGCATACGAAGGACAATCATCATGCAACTTCAAACGACCATAACATCGACTAAAGCACACATGATAGGTGTTGGGGGGTCAAGTCATCGATTGCATTGGCGAAGCCATGATATCCCTCCACCTAGGAAATTCCACTATGGAACAATGACTCTTAGTGTGTACAGACAAGGATCTAATAGAGAACTTGATCCTAGGACAAGACTGGATCATTGAGAATGAGATGAGCATCCACCTAGCGCAAGGGTACATCTCAGCCAAAATAGGGCACAAGGAAATCTTTAGTCTATTAGAAGAGAAACCCTCTCATAGACAAGACATCATCAAGAATGAGAAACAAATCCTAGAAGAGGACATAGCAAATGAATCCTTCAAAAACCAACCAGAAGAAGGACCGATGAAAGAAATGACTACAAATCCCAATGCACTAGTAGTGAAAGCAGATTCATCCTACATGATTGGTGAAGCAAAAAGAAATGATGAGGAAAATGCTCCTAAAGTCATCTACAACAAAGGGAGATCATCAGCATGGAAGTCCATTGTTAGATCATCGCAATCACGAGGTGCTAACTTGCAATGGGTTTGCAAGGATCGAGTTAAGGAATCAAAGAAGTCAACAACAATGCCGGTCATTCATCCTAGGGAGACAAGGCTGAACAAGGGTTCTTCTTCATCACAGTCGGGACCAAAGCGACTTATGAGAGTATGGATCCCAAAGTCATTGGTAGAAGCTCAAAGGACACAACAACACATATGTATTCAGAAGAAAGCCAGACAGATGGAAATTCATGAGATAGATAAGCAAGAAAGAACATTAGATCAATACAATAGGACTATACAGCCTAAAAAAAGTAATCAAATGTATCAAAAGAGAATGATATCAATTACTCAGATTACAAAGAAGAAAGAGGATAAACTGAGAGCCATATGAAACGAAGAGAAGACAAAGCCTCAAACTTCAACTGCAAAGTGGATATGGAAACCAAAGATGCAGTAGGAATCAGAACAACAGAACCAAAAGGATTTTGTTTGCACATATGAAGTTTCGAATGCACCTAAAGTATGCATAACAGGGCCACATCATGAGGCCGTGCATTCGGCACATGATGTATGTAACAAAATTAGTGGTGCACATTCCCCACTTGGGAATAGGTCATAGATTCTACTTCCATAGGAATGAACCTACTATGTACATAAATAAATGCTTCGGCTACACTAATTCTTGTTTTCTTTCAAGAGAAAAAATGAAAAAATATGTGGTAAGAGATCACTTCTATAAGCGAGGGGGACGAAGGGTCGTAACAAACGAAATGTCACTACAACACACATCACTAAAGACTTACTTTCTATAGGAAGCTAATGCTCTTTTCATTATGAGTGCAGATGACTTCTGAGGAATCTGAAGCGAACATTCAAGAGGAAGTGCTGGAATTCCCTCTACAAAGCGTGACTAAAGCAAAGGGTCACTGGTTTAGAGAAGATCAACCAACAGGGGATTATTTGTTCCTAGTAACAATTAAGATCATGGACATGGATCATCAATTTCCTGTGATGTCCCAAGACTTTAAAGTAGTGCATGAACTTCCATCAACAATGGGCATTATGAAGAAAGCTGGTATCCATAAATACTTTGAATTACCAATATACAAACCGAACTTCCAACATCGCACACAAGTCATGAACACCTTGCAGCCAACGTTGCATGATCCATTGGTACCTGAAGCAAGAGTCATGGATGGAGCAGGGAAGTGGGTCATTATACAATTCACTCATGACCTAATTAAGGAAGCTTTTGGATGGGAAAAGGACGGGAATACCATTTTGAAAGAGGAAAGTCGGGGAGCAAAGACCAAGAAGGTCACAGATATCAATCGCATCGACATAGAGGAGTAAGTGCGACTCATTCATCAGCACTTTTATTTTCCCAACATGCACAGATACACTGCTCCACAAAAGATCATCGTATAAATGCTGTCACTTTGAATTACCAATATACAAACCGAACTTCCAACATTGCACACAAGTCATGTCATGAACACCTTGCAGCCAATGTTGCATGATCCATTGGTACCTAAAGCAAGAGTCATGGATGATGGAGAGTGTTAATCTCCAAAAGAACAAGTTAACCTTGAAATTAGACCACCTCTATATCAAGATTAACTTTAGACTCCACCAAACTTGGAGATCATTCACCAAGTTATCAGAAAAATTGAAAGTTCTGAAAAATTCAACTTCTTCAGAAAGTCTGCTGCAGATTAATCACTCATTGACTAATCAATCCTGTAAAGTTTTTGATAAAACTTTGCACAACACTTCGCCTTAAGGTTGCGCAACTCTGCCAAGTTAAATCTCTCAAAAAGATTAAGTACACACTGAGAAATGTGTGAAACACTTTACCTATGTCTGAAAGTGCTTCTCTGCAATGGCGACTTTGACACCTGCAACTTCTTAGCACTGGTTCTCTCAACTCTGAACCCGTTTGATCAAGATCTTCTAGCCATAGATGGCTTACCTTCCAACTTAGATTTTGAGCCCTCACTTGTGTAAAACTTTACACTGTAGACTGAGCAATGATCATTTCATTGAAGATGAAATGTGCGCCAGATTTCTCGACTGTTAAAACATTCTTACATATGAATGTTCCTAAACGAAATTCTCACAGCCTGATTACAATTAACCTCTCAAATTCTAGCCATAGATAGATTAGCTATGGACTTAGATACGTGCAAAAGGATTTCTCAAAAGATTAAGCACAGAAGGAGCAGACAGTAAAATATCGGGCGCAAAAATTCTCGATTTCTCAGAAAACTTACATCTAAGTGAGGATGGACAATTCACTCACTCTTCATGTGTCTAATGACACTAACTTCTCTCTCCCTATTCTCAAATTTCTTCTACTCTCTTTGCCCGACATTTTCCATCATATTTATAGATGAATATATACAAGTGTATGACTAAAACAAAGGTATAAGTCAGCTAATGTACATATGTATACATGTCTTTGGATTTTCTGAATATGTCCTTCCTTCAACCATCTGACTTTGTTTTCTTCTTGACTCCTTGACTTCATTTCTCCATAATCCTTCAATTGATGATTGTCATGCACCAACAGCTCCCCCTCAATCATTAATTGAGGTTCTTCTCTATCTTCTTTACTCCAGCCATATCCTTGAATCTTTGTAGTTTTGGTCCATCTAGACTTTTAGTCATCATATCTGCAACTTGATCTTTTGTGGGAGTGTGTATGACTTCAATCTCTTTCTCAATGACCTTCTCTCTCAGAAAATGATACTGTATTTCAATATGCTTAGTTCTAGCATGAAATACAGGATTAGCTGCCAAGTATAATGAACTCATATTGTCTCCACAAATAATAGGAGTACTCTGAATCACATCAAAAACTTTCAAAAGTGTCTTTAACCATATTACCTCTTTTGCAGCTTCCACCATACCTTTATATTCTGCCTCTGTAGATGACAAAGCAACTGTATGTTGCTTCTTGGAACACCATGAAATCAATTTGTCTCCTACATAGCACAAGTATCCATGTGTTGATCTTCTATCATCCACATTACCTGCCCAATCTGCATCACTATATATCTTGATTCTTGTATCTGAAGTAAACCCATAGTACAACCCTTCTTTGAGTGTACCCTTGATGTACCTAAGTACTCTTTGTCCTGCAATCCAATGTTCCTTTCTAGGACAATGCATGAATTGTGAAAGCACACCAACTTTCTTGGGTCACATATACTCCATGTTGAGTATAAGAGATCTCCATTCCTAAGAAGAATGATAGGTTCCCCAAATCACTGATTTTGAACTCTTTCTCCATCTGCTTTTTGATCATTTGTATCCCCTTATCATCTGTTCCTGTAAGTATTATGTCATCAACATAAATACACACATAAATGAACCCATCTTCACTTGCTTTGACTAGCAAGCTACTATCTGCCTTTGATGCTTGAAAACCAAGATCATTCAAGAATTTTACAAGCCTATAATTCCAAGCCCTTGGGGCTTGCTTCAACCCATACAAAGCTCTCTTGAGCTTACACACATAATTTGGACTCACTTGATCTTTGAACCCATCTGGTTGCTCCATGTAGACTTCATCTGAAATGTAACCATTCAAGAAAGCATTTTTAACATCTAATTGAGACAACTTCCAACCTTTACAAGCAGCAATTGCTATGAGTGTCCTGATGGTTGTCATCTTTGCCACAGGACTATATGTCTCATCATAGTCCACTCCATATGTCTGTGCATACCCTTTCACAACAAGTCTAGCTTTGTACCTAGACACACTTCCATCTGCAAATCTTTTAGTTTTGTAAACCCACTTACATCCAATGATCTTCTGACTATTAGGTTTAGGAACCAAATCCCATGTTTGATTCTCTATCAATGCATCATACTCCTCTTGCATAGCATCTTCCCAATTCTTCTTTCCTTTGGCCTCTTCATATGTAGAAGGGTCTTCATCTGTTTTTACCAAATAAGCATAATCTTTAGTAGTCAAGAATGAAGTGTCATAGCTATACCTTGTAGGTTGCCATCTGTGCCTAGATGATCTCCTAACTTCTACACTTCTTGAGGTCTCTGGTTCATCACATTCTGGATCAAACCTTGGCCTCTCTTCAACTTCAATCTGCACTTCATTACTCTCACTTTCATCAAGTAATTGAACCTTTGCTTTACCTTTCCTTTGTTCCACTACTTCTTCATCATCTGCATGTACATTATATTTACCTGCATACCAAGTACCTTGCTCATCAAATGTAACATCCTTGGATACAATAAATTGCTTTGTGGATGGACTCCACAACCTGTATCCCATTTGCTTATCATCATAACCAATGAATACATACTTCTCTGCCTTAGGCTCCAACTTATGTCTCAATTGAGATGGCACATATGCATATGCCAAGCATCCAAATATTCTGCAATGATCCAAGGTAGGTTTCTTACCCCACCAAGCTTCATATGGTGTCATACCCTGCAAAGCTTTACAAGGTAATCTATTAACCAAATATGTAGCTGTATTAACAGCCTCAGCCCACAAATAATTTGGGCAATTCTTCTCTTTCATCATGGACCTTGCAAACTCAACAAGAGTCCTATTTCTTCTTTCTGCTACCCCATTTTGTTGAGGAGAGTACCTGCAAGTAACTTCTCTCTTTATACCTGCATTCCACAAATAATTATTGAACTCATTTGAAAAATACTCTCCCCCTCCATCTGACCTTAGTCTCTTCAATTTTTGACCTGTAATCCTTTCTGCATATGCATGATAGTGTTTAAATGTATTAAACACTTCTGACTTTTCCTTAATCACATAAATTGTGATCCACCTGGTAGCATCATCAACATATATGACATAATATCTTGAACCATTTATACTAAAGTCCTTTGAAGGACCCCACACATCTGTATGCACCAATTCAAGTCTTTCTGAATACATAAATCCATGCTTGGAATAGGATTGCTTATGAGCCTTACCTAATTGACATGCCTCACATCTGTATGTCATGTGTTGACCTGCAATGTTAGGCATTCCAAGTACTGAATCATTGTTAATCATTTCTTTGATACCTCTTTCATTAAAGTGTCCAAGTCTTTTGTGCCAAAGATCCAATTCTGACACCTTCTGCTCTCCATATGTGAACATAGCATGTCCAACATTTCCTTGTACCTTCAATGTGAAAAGCCTTCCTTCTTTCTTTCCTGCAATAACTTGTTTATATCCTTGACTAGGGTCTTCCACATAAACTCCATCATTTGTGAACCTTACCTCATATCCTTTTTCCACAATTTGACCTACACTGATCAAATTCTTTGGAATTGTGGGAACATAAAGTACCTTACTCAGAAGAGTGCTCCCATCCTTAGCTTTGACTGAACCAATTGACTTTACCTTATGCTTTGTATTATCACCTGTCTGCACTGTATGATTAATTGCATTGTGATCTAGGTCAGTCATCAAAGCAATATTTCCACTCAAATGATTACTACATCCTGAATCAATATAAAACACTCTCATGTCCTCATGTGAAGTTTCACATGTATTCATAATGAGAGTCGAATCCTCCTTTTGATCTGATGCATAGTTGTAGTAGGTGTTATTATAGGATTGATTTTGGAAGCTTCTTCCTCCACCTCTTCCAAAAGAATTCCTACCACCTCTACCTCTGAAATTTCCTCTCTGAAATCTACCACCTCTTGCTCTTTGATTAAAGTTCTGATAATTACCATTGTTTTGATTATTGTGCCAACAATCATGAGATAGATGATTAGTCTTACCACATATCCAACAAGCTCTTGCATTATCTTTGTTGTTTCTGCCTCTTCCTCTACTCCTGCCATTTCCTCTTCCTCTTATGAAGTTTGCTTGGTTTGATGTACCTTCTTCTTCACCTGATTGTTGCTTCCCTTTGTTGACTTTCTTCTTGTCTTTAGAATACATTGCATGACCTGCACTCTTATCAACATCTCCTTTGATATCATTCTCAAAAGTTAGCATATGACCTAACAATTGATTCAAATCAGGAGTAAAGTGATCTAAAGAAAGTTCTGTAGATAAAATGAAAGGCTTCCATTTCTCATCTCCTCTTAGTCCTGTGAGTATTTGTCTTACCAATTTGTCTTCTTCAATATCTTCATCCACTGCACCTAAAGAGTCTGCAATATCCTTCATTTTTGTCACATAATCAGAGATTGATTGTGAGGCCTTCTTCTTGAAGGTAGTAAATTCTGCCCATAGTGAAGCCTTCCTTGATTTGGTTGTATTTTGGAAATGCTCTTCCAAAGCATTCCAAATGTCACAAGCACTTTCAAGTCCTCTAATGTGAGGAAGCAAATAGTCATTGACTGCCATGTAGATGATGCTTCTTGCTTGAGCATCCTTCTTCATCCAATTCTTCAAATCTGCAAGCTCCTCCCTAGTTGGAACACTAGGATCTCTGAATTCTGGCTTTTCTTCATCTCCTGTGATGTATCCTATCAGATCTTTGCTCATAAGATGAGCTTCCATCCTCATAGACCATGCAGGATAGTTCTCTCTATCCAATTTTTCAATTTGGAGACTATCTCCCATCTTTACTTCACCTGTAGCTTCAAATCTTTAACCTTTACAAATAATAAATGTACCTTTACTTCGAATGTTGCTCCTTCTGATCCTTTTGATGCTCTTTGTATGTCTTCCTTTGATCTTTCTTCAACCTTTACCCTTCTGCACTTTCAAAATGTAAAGATTTGTACTTCTGCAATAGTCGGAGTCTTCTTCTTCTCAATTTTGACACAACCTGCTCTGATACCACTGATGGAGAGTGTTAATCTCCAAAAGAACAAGTTAACCTTGAAATTAGACCACCTCTATATCAAGATTAACTTTAGACTCCACCAAACTTGGAGATCATTCACCAAGTTATCAGAAAAATTGAAAGTTCTGAAAAATTCAACTTCTTCAGAAAGTCTGCTGCAGATTAATCACTCATTGACTAATCAATCCTGTAAAGTTTTTGATAAAACTTTGCACAACACTTTGCCTTAAGGTTGCGCAACTCTGCCAAGTTAAATCTCTCAAAAAGATTAAGTACACACTGAGAAATGTGTGAAACACTTTACCTATGTCTGAAAGTGCTTCTCTGCAATGGCGACTTTGACACCTGCAACTTCTTAGCATTGGTTCTCTCAACTCTGAACCCGTTTGATCAAGATCTTCTAGCCATAGATGGCTTACCTTCCAACTTAGATTTTGAGCCCTCACTTGTGTAAAACTTTACACTGTAGACTGAGCAATGATCATTTCATTGAAGATGAAATGTGCGCCAGATTTCTCGACTGTTAAAACATTCTTACATATGAATGTTCCTAAACGAAATTCTCACAGCCTGATTACAATTAACCTCTCAAATTCTAGCCATAGATAGATTAGCTATGGACTTAGATACGTGCAAAAGGATTTCTCAAAAGATTAAGCACAGAAGGAGCAGACAGTAAAATATCGGGCGCAAAAATTCTCGATTTCTCAGAAAACTTACATCTAAGTGAGGATGGACAATTCACTCACTCTTCATGTGTCTAATGACACTAACTTCTCTCTCCCTATTCTCAAATTTCTTCTACTCTCTTTGCCCGACATTTTCCATCATATTTATAGATGAATATATACAAGTGTATGACTAAAACAAAGGTATAAGTCAGCTAATGTACATATGTATACATGTCTTTGGATTTTCTGAATATGTCCTTCCTTCAACCATCTGACTTTGTTTTCTTCTTGACTCCTTGACTTCATTTCTCCATAATCCTTCAATTGATGATTGTCATGCACCAACAATGGATGGAGCAGGGGAGTGGGTCATTATACAATTCACTCATGACCTAATTAAGGAAGCTTTTGGATGGGAAAAGGACGGGAATACCATTTTGAAAGAGGAAAGTCGAGGAGCAAAGACCAGGACGTTCACAGATATCAATCGCATCGACATAGAGGAGTAAGTGCGACTCATTCATCCGCACTTTTGTTTTCCCAACATTCGAGGCTAAGAAGCAGTGGAATCACAAGAAGTTCCTGAATGGAAGTATTGCATTGACCATATTAATATATCATGCTTTACGCAGTAGAGAACATTTAAAGGAGATGTCATCATCTGAAGCAATGACCAAGTGTGCAAAAATTGCTATAGTTCCCAGAAAGAAGAAAGGAGTCAAGATCATAGAGGAAGCGGAAATGAACTCCCAACCAAGAATGAGAGGTACAAAAAGGCTATCGGAAATGATGCAAGTGGAAGCTGAAGCTCCAGCTACAAAGAAAGCACATGTACTCCCAAGGACTAGGCTTGAAGCAAATCCACCAATTACAGAAGAAGAATTGACTAGAGCACTGGAAGCTACCCACTAGTATACCGAAGGATACGTAAACCTCTCAGTGCAAGGGCACCACTACCAGCAAGCCCACCAAGACTCGGAATGAAGAAAGAGGCTGACCAAGGTTCAATGATACAGAGAATTGAGGTTAATGAACTCAAGCTCATCATTAGATACACAAGAAGAACAAGACACCTGGATGCTAAATGTGGATATTAAAAGTGATTCTAGAGACGATGTCCAATGGGAAGAAGTAAATCAAGTGAATGATGATTTTGGCATGGAAGGCACACATATTGAGCAGATGCCTGACAACACAAGCAAAGAAACCATTAAGCAAGAGGCATCTCAAGAAGGAGTCCATATTATCAAGCTAAATGAAGCATCTAACATCCAAATCAAAGAGACTCAACTAGCAGGCGAGGTCTTGTTCAAGAATCCCAAGGAAGAAAAGGTTGAAAACACAGTTGAAGACGCGGAACCCTTCACACCAATAAGGGTGGTGGCAGAACCCTCTCCTATGGATATCACATTTCAAGGGAGCGCCACAAAGTCTATAAATAAAGAAGAGGAAAGAAAAGAACATGAAGTACAACACCAAATAAGGCAACCGCATAACGAGACCATACACGTGGAGCAAGGAAAAGATGTACGAACCAGGGAAGCTCCAAGCATTCCAAAGACATGGTTAAACATGGATGTCGCTCAACTCAAGCCAGTAGTACAACAAATGATACAAACTGCAATGAATACTCAATAGTTAATGCTTGAGGCTGATGCTGACTATGACAAAGCAATGCGGGAAAAGAACCAATTTCAAGAAATAGGCAAGAATCTATCTGCCCAATTACTTCAAGCACAAAAGATAATAGAAGAGAAAGAAGCAGAAGTCCAAGAGACTAAGCATCAATGCAATACACTAGATGCAGAAAATCAGAAACTAACGGAATGATTGAACGATCTACAAAGCAAATATGAAGCTAGTGAGGCAGAAAAGGCATGAATGAATACGAGAAGTAAAATTCTTGAATCTCAAATCAAAGTATACATGGACAAAGCAGATAACCTACGAAATAGGAACAAGGAGCTGATGACATCCCTTCTATGAAATCAACCAATAGAAGCTCCTGAAGGGACAGAGAAAGACACACGAGCATTGGAGGAAAAGTTAGCAGGATATGAAGATCAGCTAAAGAAAGAACAAGCTATCATAACAGAATGGGAGAAAAGATATATGGATGACACTAATGCACTCTGGAAGAAGTGAAAAATTGCAAAGAATAAGTTCCTAGTACAATGCGATGAAGATGCTAGTCAACTGGCTGCTATAGGAGAAGAACTCTTGAAGAACAAAGAAGAAATCAGAAGAGCCACAGAAGAAATCAAAGAAAAGGACGAATTAATAAGGCAATTGCAAAGTCAATTAGCACAAGAGGTCAATGAGGGGACACCAGTAGTACCACACTCCACATCGGCTACTGAGGAGATTGAGGTACGTCCTCTTTCTCCCCCCTTACATCATTCACCGATAAGGGAGGAAACGGAGACTCACACTGAAAGACATACTCGAGATATTGTAGAACTAAGCCGACATGAGCGGGCACTACTGGTGTCCCAGCTTACTGAAGATTTTGAAGATCAAGTAATCAAAGTCATGAAGGAAGCAAAGATTGAAAGCAAAAATCTGGAATAGGTAATGAAACCATTCAATGTACCATATGGACTACTTAAAGAGCAAACACGACAGTACATAACAACCACAACAAATAAAGAGCCAGATAGCTGTTGATATATTTAGGTAGCGATGTGTCTGAACACACTAGGACTGCCGGGGCACTCTTTTTCCTCTTTAGGAGGTTTTTTTCCCCCAGCTTGTATATACGCCCATTGCCCTAATGGGCTACTTATCTTTGTACATTCTCTAGTAATACATTCAGTATTGTGTGTTGTGCTCCAAGCTTCTTCTGCTTCCTTGTGATGTTCACGTGCTTCCGCAGACATCTAACTCCAACAATTGGTATCAGAGCAGGTCGTCGCTTCATCTAGTGCACACTATTTCGTCTTTTTGTGCCAAAGGTATATACCAGTTTCTGTTTGCCAGTATAAGCATCTTGAAGTCTCCTACAAGTCTAGTAGAATTCGTCTAGGCAGTTCTGTTCAACTTTTTGAGATACAATCAATTTTCTGCATCGAGGTATTTTAGTCACCAGCCATGGCTGAAAGCAGTGATGTATTCTGTATGTTGGCTATTGAGGATAAGTTGGATGGTACCAACTACTCGTTATGGGCTTATATGATGCGACATGTGTTGGTTGCAAAAGGACTTTGGAACATTGTGTAGGGTGTCGAAAAACGTCCTATCACACCTGCAATTGTTACAACTTCAGGTACTGAAGCTGATGCAGAAGGTGTCGAAGATGATGATATTCTGCATATTCTTTTTCGTGTTGCGGTTTCTCTTGCACCTACTATAGAGCAGATTTGTTGGGATGGCAGAGATGTCCAGGAACATGCATTGATAGCTTTGTCTGTCAAACGTGCCATTATTCCTCATATTCACTCTTGCATAATAGCTAAGGATGCTTGGGATACACTTACCACATTGTAGCAAGCTAGGAATGAGGCTCGTGTTGCTTACCTCCGAAAATAGTTGGAGAGTGAGCACATGAATGAAGGTGATTCTATGGAAAGTTTCCTAACAAAGATCAAAGACTTGAAGGAATAGTTGATTTGTGATGATGAGGTTATACCAGATAGCTCACTTGTGGAGACCGTTCTGAATGATCTTCCTGATTCATATCAGAGTTTTGCTTCTACTCTTCGGTGATGATGAAAGGCAATCCAAATGCCTTGTCATTTGATGAGTTACTCTCTGTTCTATTGCAGGAAGATCAGTCCATGCAGAACAGGCCCATTATGCGTGTTGCAAATCAAGCTTTCCTCGCTAGTCATAAGGGCAAGGGAAAATGGAGCTCTTTTACTAGTAAGCAGAAATCTACAAATGCTGCACATTCGAAGAACCAAGACAAAGATGAGAAAAAAATCAAAAAAGCATGAGGAAAAAATCAGAAAAGCAGAAATTGTTTTGTAAGTACTGTAAAGGGAATGATCATATCATAAAGAACTGTCCAAAACTAGCTGCAAAAGAGGCAAAGAAGAAAGAGGATGGAATGGTTGTTGCAGAAGCCTCTACACCAAAAACAGAGTCTGCTAATCTTGTGCAAGAAGAAGAATGGGTGTTTACTACTGTTTGCAGTTTTGACCCACCTTCTCATGAGCAGTGCATGCCTACAGTAGAGTCAGATGTTTGGTACTTTGACAGTGGGGCGACCAAACATATTACCTCGCAACGCAATTTCTTCTCTTCACTCAAGCTTGCCCCTAGAGGGAATATTGTTACATGCACCAACAACTCCTCTTATCCTGTTATGGGAGTTGGTAAGATCATTTTGACTACTTTTGATGGTAGTTCTTTCACTTTGTGAGATGCTTTATTTGTGCCAGGGATCAAGAAGAACATGTTATCAGTTTCTGCATTAGCCAAGATTGGTTCGGTTGTGAAATTTGTTGATGACAGGTGTACAGTTCATGATCTGTCAAATGGCGATATGATTATTGCTTCTGGCATTTTATGTCGTGGGCTATATAAGCTCATAGACTATGAAAGATCTGTGAATGATTTGGCATGTGCAGTACATGATTCTCAGGCTATCTCAAATACAAAGCTTTGGCATGCACGCTTTGGTCGTCTGAATTTTGCTAGTTTGCTACGCCTGTAGAAATCTGAAATGGTGTCCTCTTTGCCCAAACTTGAGGCACCTAGAAAACATGTTTGTGAAGGCTGCATTTTGGGCAAAATGCAACATTCTTCATTTCCAAAAGATGGTTCAGCTCAGGCTACTCAGAAATTGTAGCTTGTACATAATGATGTCTGTGGCCCTATGCAGACACCTTCTTTTGGAAATTATCTTTACTGTGACTTTCATTGATGATTTTTCCAAGCATGCATGGGTATATCCATTGAAGGCAAAGTCCGAAGTGTTCATGTGCTTCAAACAGTTTATGGTTTTGGCTGAAAATCTATCAGCATGTAAAATGGGCATCCTCTGTTCAGATAGAGGGGGGGAATCTATGTCTTCTGATTTTAATGCATTTCTGGCTGAATGTGGGATAAAACACCAGTATACACCTCAACAGAATGGAGTTGCTGAACGAAAGAAAAGGTCACTCATGGAGATGGTGAGGTGTATGGTCAAGAGTCAGGCTTTACCACATAGTTTTTGGCTTGAGGTTGTCATGTGTGTAGCATATGTACTTAACAGGTATCCCACTAAAGCACTGCAGTCTAGCACTCCATATGAGGCTTGGCATGATCGCAAGCCATCTGTTGCTCATCTGCGTGTTTTTGGTTGTTTGGCATATGCATTAGTGCCTAAACAACATCATAGAAAATTGGATGATAAAGTAGTAAAATGTATTTTTGTTGGGTACAGTTCTGAAAGTAAAGGCTATCGTTTGTATCATCCATAGAATAAACACATTTTGGTTAGCCGTGATGTTGTTTTGTGGAAGATGCTATTCAACCATTGCTTTCATGTACTAAGGAGACATATCTTAGCTCCAAAGACATGTATGATACTTTGCTGCCTCTTTTTATGGGTGGATAGTCTAGTGCTGGTCCCAATGAGGTAACTTCTCAACCTTTGTAGTTTCATGTGATGATGCAGATCATTCCATTTCTGATGCAGATTTACATGATGCACTAGTTGATGAGAGAGCTGATATTGGGCAGGCAAAAACCATGCCAAAATGGCTAGTGTAGACTTTGCGTGACAATAAATTAGATGCACCTCTATCATATCGTATTCGTTCAGGCTCTCATAGTGCCTCTTTTGCATCAGATTTCTATGCTATGGTTGCATCTAGTCTCTATGATGAGAATGAGCTTGTTTCATTTGATGAAGCACAAAATTCAGACAATTGGATGGCTGCTTTGCAATCTGAATATGATGCTATAATGAAGAATGGTACTTGGTCTTTATGTGACTTGCCTCCAGGCAAGAAGGCCATTGGCACTAAGTGGGTATACAAGCTAAAACATAAATTGGATGGTACAATTGACAGGTATAAGGATAGGCTTGTTGCAAAGGGTTATGCACAGGAAAGAGGCATTGATTTTGATGAGACCTTTGCACCTACATGCCGTATGACTACTGTTCAGAGCATCTATGCACTTGCAACTCATCATGGTTGGAATGTACATCAGTTGGACATTAAAACAACATTTTTGAATGGTGACTTGCCAGTGAAGAAGTGTATGTTTTTCAGCCCCATGGATTTGTGCAGAAAGAGCATGAAAACCAGGTGTGCAGGTTAAAGAAGGCATTATATGGTTTAAAGCAAGCACCACGTGCTTGGTATGAGAAGATACATGCCTATCTGATTGCACATGGTTTTGGGACCAGTTCAACTGAAAGCACCTTATATGTTAAGTGGGATAATGATGTGCTTCTGATCACTGTTGTCTATGTTGATGACATGCTGCTCACTGGTCCTATTGAGAAGCATCTTGTTGATTTTAAGGCTGACTTGCATGCCTCATTTCAGATGTCTGATTTGGGGCATTTGCATCACTATTTGGGCATTCAATTTATGCAAGTTGATGGTGGAATGGCTTTGTGTCAAACAAAATATATTGACACATTATTGCAGTGTTTTGGCCTTGAAGACTGTAAGCCTAATGCGACTCCTATGGGGATAGGTTTACGATTGAGTCTTCATGATGCTGGAGATGCATTTGATGATGTTCGCTATCAACAAGCTCTTGGATGCGTGATTTACTTATGCATTACTCGACCAGATATTCAGTTTGCTGTCTCACAGATGAACATATTTATGCATTGCCTTGGAGTCAAGCATTGGAAGGTGGTTAAGCGCATCTTTCGCTACTTGAGTGGTACTCGGCTACTTGGGTTGTTTTATCCCAAGGGGGGATCACTACTGCCAGATTTGCATGCTTTTTCTGACTTTGATTGGGCTGGTTGCTATGACACTCATGTGTCCACTAGTGGCTTTTGCTTCATGCTTGGTAGCTCATGTATATCTTGGTTGAGCAAGAAGCAGCCTACTATGGCCACTTCCACTTGTGAGGCTGATTATAGGGCAGCTTTCACAGCAACTATTGAGTGTGTGTGGCTCAGACGCCTTATGGCTGATTTAGGTGTTGGTCAGACTTTTGCCACCACCATCTTCACTAACAGTCAGAGCACATTGGCAGTTGCGAGGAACCTTGTGTTCCATGCTCGTACTAAGCACATTGAGGTGCATTATCACTATGTCAAGGAGAGGTTCTTTGCTGGGGAGATCAGCTTGACATATGTGCCCATGCAGGAGAACATTGCAGACCTTTTCACGAAGGATCTGCCTAGGGAGAAGTTTGAAGCTTTCCGCAAAGCTTTGGGCTTACTTCTTTTTGTGGAGTGATTTCCACATAGCTTGACACTTCCTTATACATGAGTGCAAGCTCCTTGTTCACCGCATCATTCCTAGGGGGGATTTGTTGATATATTTAGGTAGTGATGTGTGTGAACACACTAGGACAGCCGGGGCACTTTTTTCCCTCTTTAGGAGGTTTTTTTCCCCTGGCTTGTATATGCGCCCATTGCCCTAATGGGATACTTATCTTTGTACATTCTCTAGTAATACATTTAGTATTGTGTGTTGTGCTCCAAGCTTCTTCTGCTTCCTTGTGCTGTTAAATGCTGTTGGTTCCTTCTAACTATCAGAAGTGTGTTTAAGTGATTCTTGGGTTCTTGGGAGTGGAAGGGGTCTGTTAGACAGAGGCCCTGTACTTATTTCCCAAACTCATTGCTCACACCCATCACTATACTAATGCTGAGAGCACTATCAAAGATTGCCGTACTTAGATATTACCGTCACAATCTTAGCTCAACCACGGGTATCGAATACGCAAGATGCTATGTTGCGGCTACTCATAAACTTATTGGAAATACCGGAAACAAGAGTAATCGTTAACCTTTACCGACTGGATCTAACAGTCAGGCAACACCGTAGACATAGAGAACTTGAGAGTTCAACCACACAGTACTGAAGGCTCAATGCACAACTTAGAAAGATCCCTACTGCACTTAACTTACCATATGAAGACAGATTCCAACATTGCAGACAACACAACACATATCTAAATACCAGAATGCTACTACAGTTGCTCAGATTTCACCAACAACTGGCAGAACATTCCAAGAAGGGGTAACACACAATGCGCGGACTAACACCACAACTCAATAGAGATTCACAAACAACTTACTCAGACAACAATCCACAATCTATTAGCTGTGAATGGAACTCTCAACCTCAACAGAGGTCGATATGGAAGGGGTCTGTTAGACAGAGGTCCTGTACTTATTTCCCAAACTCATTGCTCACACCCATCACTATACTAATGCTGCGAGCACTATCAAAGATTGCCGTACTTAGATATTACCGTCACAATCTTAGCTCAACCATGGGTATCGAATACGCAAGATGCTATGTTGCAGCTACTCATAAACTTACTAGAAATACCGGAAACAAGAGTAATCGTTAACCTTTACCGACTGGATCTAACAGTCAGGCAACACCGTAGACACAGAGAACTTGAGAGTTCAACCACACAGTACTGAAGGCTCAGTGCACAACTTAGAAAGATCCCTACTGCACTTAACTTACCATATGAAGACAGATTCCAACATTGCAAACAACACAACACAGATCTGAATACCAGAATGCTACTACAGTTGCTCAGATTTCACCAACCACTGGAAGAACATTCCAAGAAGGGGTAACACACAATGCGTGGACTAACACCACAACTCAATAGAGATTCACAAACAACTTACTCAGACAACAGTCCACAATCTATTAGCTGTGAATGGAACTCTCAACCTCAACAGAGGTCGATAGGTAACAAAACACAGATACACACAATACAATCGGAGTACGCAGAAGTTAGACAACAGACACTACAGCTATGATCCGCTCAGTCACCCAGACAGACAGTCCGGTGATCGTCACGAACCCGTCTCTGCGCGCCTTCTTGATTTATATAACTTTTTTACAAACTGTTTGTAACTACTTTTTCACTCGTGCGAACAAGATTCAGTTATACAATCTTCCGATCCGGTGGCCGCTAACAATGCTATTTGCGTGCTTCTGCAGACATCTAACTCCAACAATAGAAACCTCTAGTTTAGCATGCAAATGTTCAGCTACACACAAGAGGAATTTGACAAAGGTGATCCTATATAGAGGAGAAAATTTTTGGAGAAGAATCCTACTCTATGGGTACAATGGGAATCATCACCATATATACTACAAATAAATCCATCCTTTTGCCCAGTACCCAAAAGACGCTCCTAGATGCAATTTTGGGAAGGACAGCGCCAGGGAAGCATCAATAATCAATGGCTCAACTATCCATTACTGCCAAGTCCACCTCGTAATTATCTACCGAATTAAGAATACATGATTAAAACCATCAAATTTTGGATTGCTTGATATGCAAATGTTCCAGATTTAGCAGTCAAGATGACTAGTAAGATTTTGAGTATGTTGCTCACGGTCATAAAGGTGTTTCAGCATGCACAGTACACTTTTCTGAATTTTATCGGCATTAATCAGGGACCAGAGGCTTTCATTTTTGATTATCAACTATACCTAGTTGGTTAACGATCATGGAGATATACTCAAGGCTAATGTTTTTGCCAAGTAATTACATGTAGACATTCGAAGAAGCATTTTTCACAGGCTTTTTTGAAATGGATTTAGAAATTTTTGTCAAAATGTCTTCGAATCTTAATGCAAGATTGGTGGCCTATGAATTAAGTTTCTTTGCAGATCATAGACAGGCACTAGATGATGGGGTAACGTCAACCCAATGGAAGGAATTAATGCTATGTCAAGGCAATTTGCTTAATCCACGAGAGCATTAAGTCATCCAAACATACTCACGTCACCACAAACAGCCTGTCGGGGACGACAGAGTTCAGGAGGAGGGACGTGTGGAAGGGGAATCGAGAAAAAAGAGAAGAAGAAGAAGATCCAAGAATAAAACTACTCAGTAAAGAACAAAGTTTACAAAGAAAAAGAACAACTCTCTGCCCAAAGCCCTAGAGGGGCACGCATCAGGCGACAACACCAAAGAACTAGGTCCTGAGGGTTGGAATTAAAGAAAGATAACAACCAGGACATTTCATGGTAGGTTGCACACAGCTTCCTCATCCACCAGGAGCAGGCGGTGAAGCAAAACAAGTAGGGAAGAGAGGCAGCACACGAAGGACTCTTCATCGGATAAGATAACCAATTGTGAAGGTCTTAGCTGCCTCCTTGTCCATGGGATGCGTGCGGTGGAAAGAAGTAAACATGCTCCAAGCAATACAATAGGGTCAGATGTGTGAAGATAAAGACATATCAGAAGACCAAAAGTTAGAAAGAGGTAGAGGCTCAAAAGTTGAAGAGGGTGACTAAGAATATCACAGTCTTAGCCACTAATGGCATGCGTGGCAGCCCGATTTAATACAACAACCCAAATTTATGAATGTATGGAATACCAAGGGGATAGCAACAGACTAATCTCAGATAAAGTAACAAATTTTTTGATAGTTCTTATTGCTTCTTTGACCACTGGGTGCGTGTATTCAAGAGCCATCAACCAGATGCAGACAAAGTAACAAAGCCTGTCAAGGGACAACATAGACAAAGAAGGGGAGAGTGTTGCAGAGAAAAGAGACACAAAGGAGGAGCCCCAAAATTTTCAAATTAATGGGCATAATTTTCTTCTTTAAACTCCTAGTAAATTCCCTCAAAGCTATGTAAATGCACTAGAGGAGTCCTCTAGATGCATAATCCCAACTCATTGTAACATAATTCTTGTAAAATAGTAAGAAAATAGAGATTAGCCAATAAAGTGCCGGTCATTGTGTGAAAGGACCATTTTTGGGGCACATGTATATAAGTCACTTTGTTACTCTTTGTAAATATGTTTTTGCCATTGTGAAGAAGGAGAGTCTAAAATTTCAAATTTTCTTCTTTCCTGCAGCTTTTCATCTTCTCCGTGATCTTATGTGTGTGTGTGAAGCTTGGAATGTATGCATACGACTGTTGTCTACCCCTCCCCATCACTTTTGAACTATTGTCGTGTGTGTGTGAGCAAGTACGAGTTATGGAGTGAGTGTGGGTGTTTCTTGCCATTTACTATTTTGGCCATAACTTGAAGAGTAGTTGTCAGAAGACCAACACGATGCGTCTCGTTGAGAGCTTTGAAATGAACCCACTACTGGGCATATTCGGAGTTCAAAGCTGGGAGAAACATTAGAATTTGTATTTACTATTGTAAGTGGTATTGCGGCAGATAGTTTCAGAGATTGAGTGAGTTGGAGAGGTAGTTTAGTCTTTTCTTATGCATTTTAGCTGAACCACTTCACTTTCCATCACATGCACACACGTCCTCATACACTTGGTTTTGGTACGTTCTTCGGATTGATAATTAAGCGTGTGTCAATCCACCACTATATGCACTTGTGTAGCAAATGAGATTTAGTCTCCTTGGCACAAGTCCCTAAGGCCTCGTGACTTAGGTACACAAAGGCCATTAGCACTAAGTGGGTATGCAAGTTGAAGCATAAGCCTGATGGAATAGTTGATAGGTATAAGGCTAGGCTTGTTGCAAAGGGTTATGATCTACAAAGAGGCATTGATTTTGATGAGACCTTTGCTCGTACTTGCTAAATGACTACTGTTCATAGCATCTGTGCATTTGCAACTCATCATGGTTGGAATGCACATTAATTGGACATTAAAACAACATTTTTGAATGGTAACTTGCATGAAGAAGTGTATGTTTTTCAGCCCCATGGATTTATGTAGAAAGGGCATGAAAACTAAGTGCGTAGGTTGAAAAAGGGATTAAGTGGTTGTTGGTGCAGGGCAATCAACAATTGAAGTTTTGATGAAGGTTTGAAGTTAAGGACTGAAGAAAAGATCAATTCATGAGGCATGGAGAAAGTATATGTTCGGAGAATGAAGATATGTATACATATGTACATTAATTTAGAGATAGCTCACTTATACTTTTGTATATTTATGAGCTTGTACATATTTGCCTATATATACAAGGAAAATGTCGGGGCGAATATGAGAGAGCATGTGAATAGAGAAATTAGAAGTTGTATGAGTCATTAGACACTTTTAGAAGTGAGTAAGATCTCTCTCATCACTCAGATGTAAAGTTTTCCAGAAATGAAGAAAAGTTGCGCCCGATATTTTTGAGTATTCTCCTTCTGTATTGATTTCATCTTTTGTGAAATTCTTGTGTACAAGTCTAAGTCTATAGTTGATTGATCTCTGTACAAATTTTCAGCTTCTAATTGTGATCAGGCTGAGAGAATTGAGTGTAGGAACATTTACATGTGTAAATGTAAAGAAGAGAAGTTGCAGGAGGCGCAACATTTGATGCTAATGTTTTGGTTAGTTCTCCTTCCACAGAGTAAAGTTTTGAGCAAGCAAGCACTCATTCTTTAAGTTGAAAGGTAAGCTACCTATGACTAAAAGCTTTTGATTAAACGGATTCTAGTTTGAGAGAACCAAGCTTAAGAAGTTACAGGTGTCAAAGTCAACTGTAAAGAACTACAATTTTAGACATAGGTGACTTGTTAACATCATTTCTCAAGATCTACTGAGTCTTTTGGAATGAATTAAATTGGAGGAGGTGCGCAAACTATAGGTGACAGCTTGTGCAAAGCTGTATCAAAAGCTTTACACATTTGATAAGTCAATGAGTGAGTTATGTGCAACAGACTTTTTGTGTAGTCATCTTCTTCACAGTTTATCCAAAATTTTCATAATTGATCATTGATCCTCTAAATTGGTGAAGATTTTGAGTTACTCTTGATATAGAGGTGCTCTAACTTCAAGAGTAGCTTGTTCTTTTGGAGATAAGCACTCTCCATTAGTGGTATCAGACAGGAAGTATCAAAATTGAAGAAAGGAGGATCCTGACTGCTGCAATCATAAAGAATTCAACATTTGAAGATTCAAAAGGTGAAAGCTTGAAAGCAAAGCTTGAGAAGGAGGCCATAAGACATCAAGGAAGACAAAAGGAACTTCATTCAAAGTAAAGTTAACCTTATTCCTCATAAAGGTTGAAGGATTTAATACACAGGTGAAGAAAGGATGGGAGATTCTCTTTAGATAGAGAAACTAGATGGGAAGAACTATCCAGCATGGTCAATAAGGATGGAAGCTCATCTTATGAGCAAAGACTTGATAGGTTATATTACAGGTGAAGAAGAAAAGCCTCAGTTCAGAGATCCTAGTGTTCCAACTAGGGAGGAATTATCAGATTTGAAGATTTGGATGAAAAGAGATGCTCAAGCCAAGAGCATTATATACATGGCAGTTAATGACGACTTGCTACCTCACATTAGAGGTCTTGAAAGTGCAAGTTATATATGGAATGCTTTGGAGGAGCATTTCCAAAACACCATAAAGTCAAGGAAGGCATCCTTGTGGGAAAAATTTACCACATTCAAGAAATGGTATCCATTTGCCAAGTTTGCACATCCAACGATCATAATAGAATCTAATGTATAATGAAGAATGTTGTTTCAAATATCAAAATCCTATACCTGTTCCACCTATTTTACAAAGATATTTATCACCTTTTGCAATTCCTTCCATCAAACCCCAATTTTCACCAAGAAGACTTTCGACTTGCTCATATGTGATATCTTTACACATGAACATGGTGGAAGTCTCTTGGAATGAGAATCCTTGGAATAAATATACAAAACAATGAATGGGAAAAGACCAGTGCAAACCTACAGACCTAGACACCTTTGTGAATTTCAAAGAGTTATGTATATCCATTACCATCTTTTGCTTCAAAGATGATACGGACCATATATCGGGTTTTGGCCACTCCAAGCTAAGAAGAGAATGTACTTCAATTCTCTCTAACCTTCCAAAACCATTAGAGGGTACAACATATCTATGTGTGTAAAAGAAAACTCTATCATGGTAAAGTTGAGCAGGAGATATATTTGGAAAGACTAGTGCACCAACATCTGCATGCAATGCTTGGAAAGTACATGTAAGACTATGAAGTGGTTGCTCTTCCACCAAAGTAGAAGGAAATATATCTCAAACAAACAAAAACATATCTAAATAGTTCAGAAATATATCCGACACAAGAAAACATAAAATATTGTGGAGTAATACTTACAATTCATAGGATATCTCATACTACTAGAGTTTTGAAGTTTCATAGTTGCCATTGTAAAAAAATGTTGTAGAATAGCAACCATCCCATTGTCTTTGTGCTTCTTGAAGCCAAGTAACTTTCCCTTCCAATGAAGATCTAAGTTTCCATGATCTCTAACTCGATGAGGCCCAACTCTAGAGGGTTGCATGTAGACCCATGCACCTTTGGAGTACTCATGTGATAGCCACTGTCCATCTGTGGCTTTGATATTGTGACATCTTAATGTGAGGATTTCATCTTTTGGTCACCTAGAAGCTTTAGATGTTGCCATTGAAGCTAAAGGTCTTCAAGCTACAACAGTAATTCGAGATAGGAGATGCAGGTAGGTTGGAGTGTAGAAACAGGAGCTTCAATGGTGTGCTACAGAGTGAAAGTAGTGGGAAAAGATAACTTTTTGGGACCTGGGTATGAAAATGTGACGTTTAGGAGGGAAATAACTCTTTTTTGAGTATTTTTGAAAAAGTCCATTTTTTTCAGCTCAAAATATGCACGGATTTTGAATTTGGGGTCAAAAAGAGTACTTTTGACCCTAAAAAGTAATGGGGGGTCCATTTTCAGGTGTTATGATGAGTTTTTTAACTTTTTAGAAATTTTGAATTTTTGGGCCCAACTGAGTTACGAGATTCCTTCTCTCTCTAGAGGCAACTCATTAAATAAGGGAGAAATATGTCCCCTCTCCCCCCTTTAGCCTAGTATTTTATAGGGCATAGACTATGGCCACCACCCTCTTCTGATTGGTTCATCACTAATCACTCCTTAATCTAAAAGGCCCATTCAGGGTTCATTTTTTCCCCTAATGGATAGTAGCTTGCTTGATTTTTAGTGTGAATTATGAGTAGATATATGTCTAATCCTGGCAAGAAGCATTTGTTGGAGTTTTAGGTCTGCGAAGGCATAGGAACATCACAAGGAAGAAGAAGAAGTTTCAAGCATGACACACAATACTGAATGTATTACCCAGAGAATGTACAAAGATAAGTAACCCATTAGGGTTATAGGCATATATACAAGCTGAGGGAAAAAACCTCCTAAAGAGGGAAAAAAGTGCCCGGACGGTCCTAGTGTGTTCATAGACATCACTTCCAAAATATATCAATAAATCCCCCCTAGAAACGATGCGATGAATAAGGAATTGGTGCTCATGTATAAGGAAGTGCCAAGCTATGTGTAATCAATCCACAAAAGGAAGTAAGCCCAAAGGTTTGCAGAAAGCTTCAAACGTCTCCTTAGGTAGAGCCTTTGTGAAAAGGTCTGCAATGTTCCCCTATGTGGGCACATATGACAAACTAATCTCTCTAGCAGAGAACCTCTCCCTGAGATAATGATAGTGCACCTCAATCAGTGCGAGCATGTATCACAAGGTTCCTCGCATCTACCAATGCGCTCTGACTGTCAATAAAGATAGTGGTGGTAGAAGAGTGAACAACACCTAAATCAATCATAAGGCATCTGAGCCACTCGATACTCACTGTGAATGCTGGCCTATACTCAAGCTCACAACTACAAGTGGCCACAATAGGCTACTTCTTGCTCAACCAAGATATGCATGAGCTACCAAGCATGAAGCAAAAACCACTCTTGGACAACAGAGTGTCATAGCAACCAACCTTGCCATAATAAAAAAAAACATGTAAATCTAGCGGTAGTGATCCCCCCTTGGGATAAAACAGTCCAAGTAGCTGGCTACCACTCACGTAGCAAAAGAAGTGCTTAGCCACCTAGCAATGCTTGACACGTGGGCAATGCATAAACTTGCATATGTGTGAGATCAAAAATTGAATATCTAGCAGATTAAGGCATAAGTAAATCAAGCATCCAACAACTTACTGATAGAGAACATCATCAAATGCATCTTCAACATCATGAAAACTCAATTGTAAACCTGTCTCCATAGGAGTGGCAATAGGTTTGCAGTCTTCAAGGCCAAAACACTACAATAATGTGTCAATATATTATTGAATGCCCAAATAATGATGCAAATGCTCCAAATTTGACATCTTGAATGAGGCATGCAAATAAGCATTAAAATCAGCAATATGCTTCTCATGAGGACTAGCGAGCAACATGTCATCATCATAGACAACGATGATCAGAAGCACATCATTTGCATGCTTTACATATAAGGTGCTCTTAGTTTGGATGTTCTCAGAATTGAGTACAATAAGGTAGGCATGTATCTTTCCATACCAAGCACCTGGTGCTTGCTTTAAAGCATATAATGCCTTTTTCAAGCTGCACACTTTGTTTTTATGCCCTTTCTCCAAAAATCCATGGGGCTGAAAAACATACACTTCTTCATGCAAGTTACCATTTAGAAATGCAATTTAATGTCCAACTGATGTTTGTTCCAACCATGATGAGTTGCAAGTGTTGGAGTTAGACGTCTGCAAAAGCACGCGAACAGCACACGGAAGAAGAAGAAGCTTGGAGCACAACACACAATACTGAATGTATTACTAGAGAATGTACAAAGATAAGTAGCCCATTAGGGCAATAGGTGTATATACAAGCCGGGGGAAAAAAAACTCCTAAAGAGGGAAAAAAGTGCCCCGGCAGTCCTAGTGTGTTCACACACATCACTACCTAAATATATCAACAAATCCTCCCTGGGAGTGATGCGGTGAAAAAGGAGCTGGCACTCATGTATAAGGAAGTGCCAAGCTATGTGGAGATCACTCCACAAAAGGAAGTAAGCCCAAAGCTTTGCGGAAAGCTTCAAACTTCTCCCTAGGCAGAGCCTTCATGAAAAGGTCTGCTATGTTCTCCTGCGTGGGCACATATGCCAAGCTGATCTCCCTAGCAGAGAACCTCTCCCTGACATAGTGATAATGCACCTCAAAGTGCTTAGTGCGAGCATGGAACACAGGGTTCCTCGCAACTGCCAATGCCCTCTGACTGTTAGTGAAGATGGTGGTGGCAGAAGACTAGCCAAAACCCAAATCAGCCATAAGGCGTCTGAACCACACACACTCAACAGTCGCTGTGAAAGCTGCCCTATACTCAGCCTCACAACTGGAAGTGGCCACAGTAGGCTGCTTCTTGCTCAACCAAGATATACATGAGCTACCAAGCATGAAGCAAAAACCACTAGTGGACACACGAGTGTCATAGCAACCAGCCCAATCTGAGTCAAAAAAAGCATGCAAATCTAGCGGTAGTGATCCCCCCTTAGTATAAAACAACCCAAGTAGTCGAGTACCACTCAAGTAGCGAAAGATGTGCTTAACCGCCTTCCAATGCGTGACTCCTGGGCAATGCATAAACCTGCTCATCTATGAGACAACAAACTAAATATCTGGCCGAGTAATGCATAAGTAAATCAAGCATCCAACAGCCTGCTGATAGAGAACAACATCAAATGCATCTCTAGCATCATGAAGACTCAATCGTAAACCTGTCTCCATAGGAGTGGCAATAGGCTTACAGTCTTCAAGGCCAAAACGCTACAATAATGTGTCAATATATTTTGTTTGACACAAAGCCATTCCACCATCAACTTGCATTAATTGAATGCCCAAATAGTGATGCAAATGCCCCAAATCAAACATCTCAAATGAGGCATGCAAATAAGCCTTGAAATCAGCAATATGCTTCTCAATAGGACCAGTGAGCAGCATGTCGTCAACATAGACAACAATGATCAGAAGCACATTATTAGCACGCTTAACATATAAGGTGCTTTCAGTTAGACTGTTCTCAAAACCATGTGCAACCAGATAGGCATGTATCTTCTCATAACAAGCACGTGGTGCTTGCTTTAAACCATATAATGCCTTCTTTAACCTGCACACTTGGTTTTCATGCCCTTTCTGCACAAAGCCACGGGGCTGAAAAACATACTCTTCTTCATGCAAGTCACCATTCAGAAATGCTGTTTTAATGTCCAACTGATGTACATTCCAACCATTATGGGCTGCAAGTGCACAAATGCTCCGAACAGTAGTCATACAGCATGTAGGTGCAAAGGTCTCATCAAAATCAATGCCTCTTTCTTGCGCATAACCCTTTGCAACAAGCCTAGCCTTATACCTGTCAACTGTACCATCAGGTTTACACTTCAGCTTGTATACCCACTTAGTGCCAATGGCCTTCTTGCCAGGAGGCAAGTCACATAAAGACCATGTACCATTCTTTATTATAGCATCATATTCAGATTGCATAGCAGCCATCGAATTTTCTGAATTCTCTACTTCATCAAAAGAAACAGGCTCATTCTCATCACAAAGACTAGACGCAGCCATAGCATAGCAATCTGATGCAAAGGAGGCACTATGAGAGCCTGAACGAGTACGATATGACAAAGGTGCATCTAATTTGCTGTCACGCAAAGTCTGCACCAGCCATTTTGGCATAGTTTTTTCTTGCTCAATATGAGCTCTCTCATCAACAAGTGCATCATGTAAATCTGCATCAGAAATGGAATGATCTGCATCATCATATGAAACCTGCAAAGGTTGAGAAGTTGACTCATTAGGACCAGCGCTAGACTGTCCACCTATAAAAAGAGGCATCAGAGTATCATACATGTCTTTGGAGCTAACAAATGTCTCCTTGGTACATGAAAGCAATGGCTGAATAGCATCTTCCACAAAAACAACATCACACCTAACCAGAATGTGTTTAGTATGTGGATGATACAGACGATATCCTTTACTTTCAGAACTGTACCCAACAAAAATACATTTTATTGCCTTATCATCCAATTTTCTGCGATGTTGTTCAGGCACTAATGCATATGCCAAACAACCAAAAACATGCAGATGAGCAACAGATGGCTTGCAGTCATGCCAAGCCTCATATGGAGTCATAGTCTGAAGTGCTTTAGTGAGACACTTGTTAAGTACATATGCTGCACACATGACAGCCTCAAGCCAGAAACTATGTGGTAAAGCCTGACTCTTGACCATACACCTCGCCATCTCCATGAGTGACCTGTTCTTCAGTTCAGCAACTCCATTCTCTTGAGGTGTATACAGCACTGTACACTGGTGTTTTATCCCATGTTCAACCAGAAATGCATTAAAATCAGAAGACATATATTCCCCCCCTCGATCAGAACGGAGGGTGCCCATTTTACATGCTAACAGATTTTCAACCAAAACCAAAAACTGTTTGAAGCACAAAAACACTTCAGACTTTGCCTTCAATGGATATACCCATGCATGCCTGGAAAAATCATCAATGAAAGTCACGAAGTAAAGGTAGTTTCCAAAAGAAGGTGTCTGCATAGGACCACAGACATCACTATGTACAAGCTGCAATCTCTGCGTAGCCCGAACTGAACCATCTTTTGGAAAGGAGGAACGCTGCATTTTGCCCAAAATACAGCCTTCAAATACATGTTTTCCAGGTGCCTCAAGCTTGGGCAAAGAAGACACCATATCAGATTTTTGCAGGCATAGCAAACTAGCAAAATTCAGATGACCAAAGCGTGCATGCCAAAGCTTTGCATCTGACATAGCCTAAGAATCATGAACTCCACATGCCGAATCATTCATAGATCTTTCATAGTCTATGAGCTTATACATCCCACGACATAAAATGCCAGAAGCAATAATAACATCGCCATTTGACAGATCATGAACTGTACATCTGTCATCAACAAATTTCACAACCAAACCAATCTTGGCTAATGCAGAAACTGATAACAGATTCTTCTTGATCCCTGGCACAAATAAAGCATCTAACAAGGTGAAAGAACTACCATCAACAGTAGTCAGAATGATCTTACCAACTCCCATAACAGGATAAGAGGAGTTGTTGGCGCATGTGATAGTATTCCCTGTAGGGGCAGGCTCGAGTGAAGAGAAGAAACTGCGCTGCGAGGTAATATGTTTGGTCGCTCCACTGTCAAAGTACCAAACATTTGAGTCCACTGCAGACATGCACTCCTCATGAGAAGATGGGTCAAAACTACAGACAGTAGTAAACACCCATTCTTCTTCCTGCACAAGATTTGCAGACTCTGTTTTTGGTGTAGAGGCTTCTGCAACAACCATTCAGCCTCCTTTTTCTTTACCTTTTTTGCAGCCAGTTTTGGATAGTTCTTTATGATATGATCATTCCCTTTACAGTGCTTGCAAAACAATTTCTGCTTTTCTGATTTCTTCTCATCTTTATACTGGTTCTTCGAATGTGCAGCATTTGCAGATTTTTGCTTACTAGTAGAAGAGTTCCATTTTCCTTTGCCCTTCTGACTAGCCAGGAAAGCTTGATCTGCAACACGCATAATGGACCTGTTCTGCCTGGACTGATCTTCCTGCAACAAAACAGAAACTAACTCCTCAAATGATAAGGCATTCGGATTGCCTTTCATCATCAACCGAAGAGTAGAAGCAAAACTCTGATATGAATCAAGAAGACTATTCAGAATGGTCTGCACAAGTGAGCTATCTGGTATAACCTCATCAACAGAAATCAACTGTTCCTTCAAATCTTTGATCTTCATTAGGAAACTGTCCATAGAATCACCTTCATTCATGTGCTCACTCTCCAACTGTTTTCAGAGGTAAGCAATACGAGCCTCATTCCTAGCTTGGTACAATGTGGTAAGTGTATCCCAAGCATCCCTAGTTGTTCTGCAAGAGCAAATATGAGGAATAATGGCACGTTTGACAGACAAAGCTATCAATGCATGTGCCTGGGCATCTTTTCCATCCCAATGAATATGCTCTGCAGTAGGTGCAGCAAAAACTGCAGCACGAATAGGAATCTACACAATATCATCTTCGACATCATCTTCATCAGCTCCAGCACCTGTATTCATAGTACCTGTTGTTACAGGTGTAACAGGATGTCTTTCAACACCCTGCACAATGTTCCACAATCCTTTTGCAACCAATACATGTCGCATCATATAAGCCCATAATGGGTAGTTGGTACCATCCAACTTATCCTCAACAACCAACATACAGAATACATCACTACTTTTAGCCATGGCCAGTGACTAAAATACCTTGATGCAGAAAATTGACTGTATCTCAAAAAGTTGAATGGAACTGCCCAGACGAGTTCTGCTAAACCTGTGGCAGACTTCGAGACGCTTATACTGGCGAACAGAAATAGGTATATACCTTTAGCACAAAAAGACAAAACAGCCTGCACAAGCACTGCGATAATGCGTTCGGAGGCTGAAACGAGCTCAGATCACGATTTTGGCACAACAAACTGAAGCTGTTTTGATCTCGGAAACACCCTGAGTATTGTGAAGAGAGATGGTGGATGCAATCCAAAGATGAGTAGGTGCTGCTACAACTAGCTTCACACCAGCCAACTGAGACTTCAGAGTTGATTAGTAGACCCTTTGAGCTTCCTAAATCCACCAAAATATCAGCCAAGTACTTTGGAACATGTATCCCAAAAGTTTAAGTCAAGACAGACTAGTTGCGAAATGACTAGCTCCCAAAACTTGCTATTTTTGGACATACACCTGCTGGAAAAAATGAACAGTGCTCTCAACTTGGTAGGAATTAGATAAATTCCTTTTGGGCATAGCAAATAGACGTATCAAGCTTCCCAATCCAAGTTAAAACACTTCAAATGATGGACTGAGCACTAAGAACAAGATTTATCAATTTCTGGAACATGCCCACCATTCTTGGGGATCTTCAGAGATAGAACAGTGAGTAGTAAATTGCAAATATATTAACAATTATTACTCCAATGACCATGAAAATTTATAGGTAAAACTTCGACCATGAGAGCTACCCAATGCATGTTAAAACACTGAAAAAGAATGAGTAGAACTCGAGATATGACCTTCTGATGATACTACTCTGAGTGAGTATAGCAGAGAACAAAACAGAGAAGTAGATAATGATAAATGTATAGATTCACATATGATTACAACCACATTGGCAATGAACCTTTGCACAATGGGAGTAGAATGATAGAGCTATGGAGTAAGCTCTTCAATCTCTACAAAATGACATGAAGTGGTCACATACAAGGCTTGCTAATCGCCTCTTCCTTCTTGCTCTTTTTATAGCTATTCTTGGAGGGAGTTTTGAATTTGAATTCGAATGGCTCCACCTAAAAGTGATCCCCAAAGTTAGGAGAGATTCCCTCAGCTCAAAAATTCGTGGTTTTAGGTAGTTAGAGCCACAACCTTGCTTTTACATCATGGGTTAGGTAAGCCATCTTTTTCCTTTTTCCTTTTTTCAATTATAAGAGATAAAAATGAACTCTTTTACAAGAGGTGTTCACATGACTACACATGTGACGTACAAATGAGGATAATATCAAGCATAGCAAGCATGTAGGCTTGGGTAAAATGCACCAACAGCTCCCCCTCAAGCCTAACATGCTTGGCCTCCAAATAAGTCTTCAATTGTCCTTGATTTCCTGCAAGCCAATCATCAACTTGAATCTACTTAACTTTGTACCATCAAGAGCTTTAGTCAACATGTCTGCACATTGCATATCTGTAGAGACATAGGATAGTTGAATATCCTTGCTCATTAGTTTCTGCCTTACATAATGGTAGTGGACTTCAATATGCTTGGTTCTAGCATGGTATACCGGATTAGCTGCTAGATGTAGTGAGCTTGTGTTGTCACCAAAAATGTGAGGTGTTGAAGAACGAAGTCCAAGATCTATGTACAAAGACTTTAACCACATGATTTCTTGAGTTGCATTAGCCAAACCTCTATATTCGGCTTCGGTAGAAGATAATGCCACGGTTGGTTGCTTCTTCGATGACCAAGAAATGATTTTTGAACCTGCGAATGATATATACCCGGATGTGCTTCTTCTATCATCTCTAGATCCGGTCCAATCTGCATCTGAGTAGACCTTTAGCTCAATATCTGAAGTAAATGAATAAAACAAACCTTCATTCATGGACCCCTTTAGGTACTTGAGGACTCTCTTGGCCGCTTCCATATGTGGTCTTCTCGGCTTATGCATAAACTGACTCAATATGCTAA
Source organism: Ceratopteris richardii (assembly GCA_020310875.1). Lineage (NCBI taxonomy): Eukaryota > Viridiplantae > Streptophyta > Polypodiopsida > Polypodiales > Pteridaceae > Ceratopteris > Ceratopteris richardii. The sequence continues at coordinate 140,607,480 of CM035409.1, read as the reverse complement.
CACTATAGCATATATCCACCCTTGTGAGTGTTGCATAGTTCAAACTTCCAACCAAGCTTTGATAGCTTGTGATGTCTTCAATTGGCTCTCCTTCATAAGCACTAAGCTTATGATTTGCTCCATAAGTGTACCTGCACACTTGGTATTTTCCATCTTGAACTTGACGAGCATGTCATGGACATACATGGATATACCTGAATCTGTGTAGATCAACTCCAATCCAAGAAAATAAGTGAGTGGTCCAAGGTCACTTATTTTGAACTCCTCCTTCATTTGAGTCTTTACCTGTTTGATTCCTTCAAGATCATTGCCTGTGATAATAATATCATCAACATACACACATAAATAGATCACTTCAGATCCATTCCTCTTTATGAACAAAGAGGTATCCGCCTTGCTAGCTTTGAATCCTTGGTCCTGCAAATAAGTCACCAATCTGAAATTCCAAGCTCTTGGAGCTTGCTTCAATCCATACAAAGCTTTCTTTAGTTTGCATACATAGTTAGGATGATGTGCATCCTCATATCCAGGAGGTTGTGCCATATACACTTCCTCAGAAATCCATCCATTCAAGAAAGCATTCTTTACATCAAGTTGATAGAGATTCCAATTTCTAGATGCAGCAAGACTAATGAGAACCCTAATTGTAGGAATTTTTGCAACAGGAGAGAAAGTCTCCTCATAATCAATACCATGGGTTTGAGTAAACCCTTTAGCAACTAACCTTTCTTTGTGTCTATTTATACTTCCATCTGGATTCCTCTTGATTTTGGATATCCATCGAGATCCAATTACCTTCATAGATGGCTTGTTAGGTACAAGCTCCCAAGTGTCATTCTCCTTCAAGGCTTCCATTTCTTCATCCATTGCATCTCTCCAAGATTTCTTGCTTTGTGCTTCTTCGAATGTGGTAGGTTCTTCATTGGTTGAATCCTTTGCAATGTAGATTGAGTGCTTGGTGACCAAAGAAGTATCATAACCAAACCTTTCTGGTTTCTTCTTCTCCCTTGAAGACCTTCTAAGTGGTTGATGTGAGCTCTCAGGTCCATATGTAGCATCCTGCATCTTTGCTTTACCTTTGTTCTTCCATAGCTTTAGTCTTTCCAAGTCTTCTAGGTCAATCTCCGAATCACTTTCTTCAAGCTGCTTTGGTTCCTTTGATTGAAGTGATGGAAAGTCTTCATCCAAGTCATATGGCAGCTTCACTTTCCTGTCATCATCAAACCATGATTTGTTTTCATAAAAAAATACATCTCTACTCACCGAAAATCCTTTATTGGTTGGATTGTACAATCTATATCCTTTTTGGTTTTGATCATAACCAATGAATACACACTTCTCTGCCTTGGGATCCAATTTCCCTCTTACTTGAGAAGGAATGTGAGCATAGGCTAAGCATCCAAAGATTTTACAATGCTCTAGACTAGGTCTTCTTCCATTCCACACTTCATATGGAGTTGTTCCATCTAGTGACTTAGATGGAATTCTATTTATGAGATATGTGGCTGTAGACACAGCCTCTGCCCATAGGTAGTTTGGCAATCCCTTTTCGTTGAGCATGGACCTTGCAGCTTCGACAATAGCTCTGTTCCTCCTCTCTGCTACACCATTGAGTTCGGCTGTATACCTTGTAGTGACTTCCCTTTTAATGCCTCTTTCATGCAAGAAGGCATCAAATTCAGAAGAGAAGTATTCTCCTCCACCATCTGATCTGAGTCTTTTCAAAGTCCTACCTGTTTGGTTTTCAACAAGAGCAATATACTTCTTAAAGCAATTAAACACTTCATCCTTGTGCTTCATGAAAAACAGAATGGTCCACCTACTACAATCATCTATGAAAGACACATAATATCTTGAGCCTGATATAGATGGCTCCTTACTTGGACCCCACACATCCATAAGCACTAGATCCAAAGGATTTTGATACATATATCCTTTCTTATTGAAAGATTGTCTATGAGCCTTGCCGAGTTGACAAGCTTCACACTTATAAATCATGTGTTGCCTTGTGATATTAGGCAATTTGGTCCCTGCAAATCTATTTTAGTGTCCTCTCACCAATGTGAGCAAGCCTTTTGTGCCATATCTCCAACTCTGTAAGAGTTTGAGATCCATAGCTAAACAAAGCTATGTTCTTTGTATCTTCCACTTCAAAAGTGAAAAGCATTCCTGTCTTTTCTCCTTCGGCAATCCTTCAAAAGCCTTGCCTTGGGTCTTCAACATATGCTCCAAATCGGTTGAATCTAACCTGCAATCCTTTTTCAACAATTTGTCCAACACTTATTAAATTTTTGGTAATTGTAGGGACATACAAGACTTTGCTTAAGAGGTTCATATTCCCATCTGATGTCTTCACATTAGCTATCTTCTCCACTGAGTGCTTTGTATCATCTCCTATCTGCACTTCATGCTTGTTATGAGGATCTTCCAAATCAGAAAGTAAAGCCACATTTCCTACTACATGGTTCGAGCATCCCGAATCAATGTAAAATATGCGATCATCATCCTTACCCTTCTTCACTGATAGATTCATAATCAATAATGAATCTCCTTGACTTTGGTCCTCTGCATAGTTATTGTAATCTCTTCTTCCTCTATGGCCACTTTGATAGTTGTTGTTGTTGTAATTGTTGTTGTAGTAGTAGTTGTTGTTGTAGCCTCCATTGTATCTGCCTCTATTTGATCCATAGCCACCTCTATTGAATCCTCTTCCTCTTGAGTTCCTTGGGTTCCTAAAACATTCTTCAGTTGTATGATTAGATAAGCCACATATGTTGCAAGGTTGAGATGATTGGAATCTCCCCCTGCCTTGCTTTCCACCTCTGCCTCTTCCTCTAGCTCTTCCTCTACCTACAAAGTTTGCTTGGAAAGAGCTACCTTCATCTTCATTCTTCCTATTCTTTGACTTGTCCTTGACCTTAGCTTTATCAGAATATAAGGCAGAAGTTTGATTACCTCTTGAGGACTCACCACCTTTGCTAATCTTTGCTTCATGAGTGAAGAGTTGGCCCATGAGTGTGTTGAGGTCGGGTACATGCATATCCATGTATAAATCCATGGCTGTTGTGAATGACTCCCACTTGTCGTCTGCTTTGATTCCATTCATGATTTGTCTAATGATTTGCTCCTCTTCAATTACCTCTCCAATGCTTCCAAGTTGGTCGGAAATCTCCTTCATCTTTGTGACATAATCAGTCACATTTTGCTTCGGGCTTTTCTTCATTGTTGTGAACTCCATCCACAATTGGTTCTTCCTTGCTCGAGTGTTGGAAGAGAAGAAAGAAGCAAGTGCATTCCAGGTCTCTCTTGATGTCTTGCATCCCTTGACATGAGGTAAAAGAAAATCAGAGATTAAGTTTAGAATATAGGACCTTGCCAGTGCATCCTTCAAACACCAATTCGAAAGTCCTTCCACTTCTTCATGTGATGGTTGCCCTTTGTTCCTCATGGTTGGCATTGCTTCATCTCCGGATATGAATCCATATAGATTCCTCCCTTGAAGGTAAGCCTCCATCCTTAGAGACCATGTTGGGTAGTTGTTTCGATCCAATTTGTCAATTGTTGATGGAAATCCATCTCCCATGTTGCTTGACTATGCTCTGATACCACTGTGAAGAGAGATGGTGGATGCAATCCAAAGATGAGTAGGTGCTGCTACAACCAGCTTCACACCAACTGAGACTTCAGGGTTGATTAGTAGACCCTTTTAGCTTCCTAAATCCACCAAAATATCAGCCAAGTACTTTGGAACATGTATCCCAAAAGTTTAAGTCAAGACAGACTAGTTGCGAAATGACTAGCTCCCAAAACTTGCTATTTTTGGACATACACCTGTTGGAAAAAAGAAATAGTGCTCTCAACCTGGTAGGAATTAGATAAATTCCTTTTGGGCATAGCAAATAGACTTATCAAGCTTCCCAACCCAAGTTAAAACACTTCAAATGATGGACTGAGCACTGAGAACAAGATTTATCAATTTCTGGAACATGCCCACCATTCTCGGGGATCTGCAGAGATAGAATAGTGAGCAGTAAATTGCAGATATCTTCAAAACTTTTAATCCAATTACCATGGAAATTTACAAGTAGAAAGTCGAGAGTGAGAGCTATCCAATGCATGTTAAAACACTGAAAAAGGATGAGTAAAATGTGAGATAAGACCTTCTGAAGGTACTGCTCTGAGTGAGTATAGCAGAGAACAAAACAGAGAAGTAGATAATGATAAATGTATAGATTCACATATGATTACAACCACATTGGCAATGAATCTTTGCACAATGGCAGTAGAATGATAGAGCTATGGAGTAAGCTCTTTAATCTCTAAAAAATGACATGAAGTGGTCACGTACAAGGCTTGCTAATCGCCTCTTCCTTCTTGCTCTTTTTATAGCTATTCTTGGAGGGAGTTTTGAATTCGAATTCGAATGGCTCCACCTAAAAGTGATCCCCAAAGTTAGGAGAGATTCCCTCAGCTCAAAAATTCATGGTTTTAGGTAGTTAGAGCCACAACCTTGCTTTTACATCATGGATGAGGTAAGCCATCTTTTTCCTTTTTCCTTTTTTCAATTACAAGAGATAAAAATGAACTCTTTTACAAGAGGTGTTCACATGACTACACATGTGACTTACAAATGAGGATAATATCAAGAATATCAAGCATGTAGGCTTGGGTAAAATGCACCAAAAAGTATGCTCACCAAAATTCATACGATTCTGAGACTGCAAACGGAGGAGTGTCGACGGTGCCCTAGATGAAGCGATGACCTGCTCTGATACCAATTGTTGGAGTTAGACGTCTACAAAAGCACGCGAATAACACACGAAAGAAGAAGAAGCATGGATCACAACACACAATACTAAATTTATTACTAGAGAATGTACAAAGATAAGTAGCTCATTAGGGCAATAGGCGTATATACAAGCCGGGGGAAAAAAACTTCCTAAAGAGGGAAAAAAGTGCCCCGACGGTCCTAGTGTGTTCACACACATCACTACCTAAATATATCAACAACAAGTGCACATATGCTAATAATATTCATTCGACATGTAGAAGAAAAGTTCTCATCAAAATCAATGCCTCTTTCTTGAGCATAACCCTTTGCAACAAGCCTAGCCTTATGCCTATCAACTGTTCCATCAGGTTTATGCTTTAGCTTGTATATCCACTTAGTGCAAATGGCCTTCTTGCCAAGATGCAAGTCACATAAAGACCAAGTACCATTTGTCATAATAGCATCATATTCTGATTGCATAACAACCATCCAATTTTCAGAATTTTGTGTCTCATCAAACAAAACAGGCTCATTCTCATCACAAAGACTAGAGGCATCCACATCATAGCAATCAAATGCAAAAGAAGCACTTTGAGAGTGTGAACGCATATGATATGATGTAGATGCATCTAATTTGCTATCTCACAAAGTTTGTACTAGCCATTTTGACATAGTTTTTTCCTCCTCAATATCAAATCTCTCATCAACAAGTGCATCATATAAATCTGTGTCAAAAATGGAATGATCTACATCATCACATGAAACCTATAAAGGCTAAGAATTGCCTCATTTGGACTAGCACCAGACTCTCCACCTATAAAAAGAGGCAAAAGAGTGTCATACATATCTTTGGAGCTAAGTGATGTCTCCTTAGTACATGAAAGTAGTGGCGGAGTAGCATCTTCCACAAAAACAACATCACAGCTAACCAAAATGCGTTTAGTCTATGGATGATACAGATGATAGCCTTTGTTGTCAGAACTGTACCCAACAAAAATACATTTCACTCCTTTATCATCCAATTTCTTGCATTGTTTTTTAGGCACTAATCCATATGCCAGATAACCAAAAACATGCACATGAGCAATAGATGGCTTGCAACCATGCCAAGCCTCATATGGAGTGATACATTATAGTGCTTTAGTGGGACACTTGTTAAGTACATATGCTGCACACATAATAGCCTCAAGCCAAAAACTATGTGGTAAACCCTGACTCTTGACCATACACCTCGTCATCTCCATAAATGACCTATTCTTCCTTTCAGCAACTCCATTCTATTGAGGTGGATACCACATTGTACATTGATGTTTTATCCCATGTTCAACTAGAAATGCATTAAAATCAGAAGGTGTATAATCCCCTCCTCGATCAGAATGGAGGGTACCCATTTTACATGTTGATAGATTTTCAACCAAAACTAGACACTGTTTGAAGCACATAAACACATCACACTTTGCTTTCATTGGATACACCCATGCATGCCTGGACAAATCATCAATGAAATTCATGATAAAAGGTACTTTCCAAAAGAAGATGTCTGCATAGGACCACATACATCATTGTGGAGATTTCAGATTTCTATAGGCCTAACAAACTAGCAAAATTCAAATGACCAAAGCGTGCATGCCAAAGCTTTGCATCTGACATAGCTTGATAATCTTGAATTGCACATGCTGAATCATTCATATATTTTGCATAATCTATGTGTTTATATAACCCACGATATAAAATGCCAAAAGCAATAATGATATTGCCATTTGATAGATCATCAAGTATACATCTCTCATCAAAAAAGTTTGCAACCAAGCCGATCTTGGTTAATGTTGAAAGTGATAACATATTTTTCTTGATCCCTGGCACAAATAAAGCATCTAATAATGTAAATGAACTACCACTAGGAGTAGTTAGAATGATATTACCAACTCCCATAATAGGATAAGAGGAGTTGTTGGCGCATGTGATAATATTTCCTATAGGGGCAGGCTCAAGTGAAGTGAAGAAACTGCATTGCGAGGTAATATGTTTGGTTGCCCCACTATCAAAGTACCAAACATATGAGCGGACTACAAACATACATTGTTCATGAGAAGATGGGTCATAATTGGAAACAATAGTATGCACACATTCTTCATTTTACACATGATTTGTAGACTCTGATTTGGGTATAGAGGCTTCTACAGCAACCATTCCAACCTCTTTTTTCTTTGCCTCTATTACAGCTAGTTTTGGACAAATATTTATGACAAAATCATTTCCTTTGCAGTATTTTCAAAAAAAAATTTACTTTTCTATTTTCTTCTCACCTCTATCATCCTTCTTTGATTGTGTAGAATTAGCAGATTTTTTCTTACTAGTAGATGAGCTCCATTTACCTTCGACCTTCTGAATAGCCAAGAAAGCTTGATCTGCAACATGCATAATGGCCTCTTGCAATAGAATGAAGACTAACTCCTCAAATGTTAAGGCATTCAGATTGCCTTTCATCATCAATCGAAGAGTAGAAACAAAACTTTGATATGCATCTGGAAGACCGTTCATAACAGTCTACACAAGTGAACTATTAGGCAAGACTTCATCAACAAAAATCAACTGCTCTTTCAATCTTTGATCTTTGTCAAAAAACTATCCATGGAATCGCCTTCATTCATGTGCTCAGTTTGCAACTATGTTTAGAGGTAAGCAACACGAGCCTCATTCCTTTCCTGGTATAAAGTGGTAAGTGTATCCCAAGCATTCTTTGCAATTCTGCAAGAGTGAATGTGAGGAAGAATGGCATGTTTGATAGACAAGGCTATCAATGCATGTGCCTGAGCATCTTTGCCATCCCAACAAATTTGTTCTGCAGTAAGTGCAACATAAACCGCAACACAAACAGGAACCTGAAGAATATCATCATGTTCAACACCATCTACATCACCTTCAACTGTGTTTGCAGGTGTAATAGGACGTTTTTCAACACCCTACACAATATTCCATGGTCCTTTCGCAACCAAAACATGATGCATCATATAAGCCCATAATGGGTAATTGGTACCATCCAACTTATCCTCAACAACCAACATGCGGAATACATCACTGGTTTTAGTCATGGCCACTGACTAAAATATCGTGATGAAAAAAATGACTGTATCTCAAAAAGTTGAAAAGAACTACCCTATCGAGATCTGCTAAACCTGTAGTAGACTTTGAGGCACTTATACTAGCAAACTGAAACCTATGAAGATCTTTAAGAAAAAAAGATGAAATTGCCTGCACAAGCACTGAGATAGTGCATTCAAAGGCCTTCAGTATAGTCACCAATTTTTGTGCGATTATGAGACTATGACTAGAGGGGTGTCAATGATGCCCTAGATGAAGTGGCAACCTACTCTGATAACAATTGTTGGAGTTTGAGGTCTATGGAAGCACATGAAAACACAATGAAGAAGAAGAAGCTTGGAGCACAACACACAATACTGAATGTGTTACCAAGAGAATGTACAAAGATAAGTAACCCATTAGGGTTATAGGCATATATACAAGCCAGGGGAAAAAACCTCCTAAAGAGGGAAGAAAGTGCCCTAACGGTCCTAGTGTGTTCACACAATCACTATCGAAATATATCAACAACATTGGGAAGTGGTCAAGATGATTTTGAGATATTTACGTGACACTAAGGACAAGTTTCTATGCTTAGGTAGAGCAAAGACATCCATTATTTGGTACAAAAATTCTGATTATACTAGTTGTGTAGACAATCAAAAATCTACATTGGGCTAGTTTTTTTGTTTTGTTGGAGGTGTTAGATCTTGGAGATCTCATCTTCAAGAATGTACAACTATTTCCACCATAGATGTAGAGTATGTTGCACCAAGTGATGCATGTAAGGAAGCGTTGTGGCTTTCTCATCTTGCTTGTGATATGGGTCTACCACAACATGCACCTCATTTGCTTAGTGACAACCAGAGTGCCATTACTTTAGCTAAGAATCTGATCTATCATGCAAAGAACAAGCACATTGGGGATGAGGTATCACTTCACTAGAGATTGCTTAGTCATTAAGTGCATTATTCTTGAGAACATTCATACTCGAGATAATGTTGCAAATGCTTTGACCAAAGCTCTAGCACATGATAGCTTTCAACATTGTTGTCACTTGATGGGGGTTACTTGATTCATGATCTTACATAATTACTTGTATATTGTGTAACATGTCCATCACATAGGAGGTATAGCATGTATACTGTCCCTCAAGTGTTATCACTCTTTATTTTTCTCCCATAATCAATTTGTCCATATTGGCCTTTAGTGGGAGATTGTTACTGTTAGCATCCATGTGAAAGGCCAAATGTCTGCTTGATACTTTTATATATTTTCTTGAATAAAACATATAATTACTTAGTTAGCCACATACTCTAAGTTCAATTGCATTTGTAACACGCAAAAAAATTGTGTTCATGTTTTGTGCGTACCGTGTGCTTTTTTGCATCGCTTGTGGAGAGTACTATGTGACTGAAGCTCTATTTTTTACTACAAGGGTATCATCATGGAGCTCTCATAAAGAAGAATCCATTGTGGTGCATCACCATCACAATACTTTAGATGTATCTTGTAGGTCTATTCTAGGTCCTTTCTTGAGAGCTTATTGGCTTAAAATGATTATGTTAGCTCCTTCAAGAGTCTTAAATGCTTAAAAATGCTTTGGTACCACTATTGAGGGATGATTCAACACCCTATGTAGCTTTGGAGGGTTTTAGACCCTCATAGGTTGTGTTGTGCAATGATCCAAAGTCACTATTTTAGCTCTAACTCAGAGTTTAAATTAGGGTAAATAGTGAAATCTTCCAAAATGCAAATAAAAGCTTCATCTATTTATATCACTTCAAAACACTTCTCCTACATGGAGAAATAACCTCTTCAAGATAGACTATCTATCCTTGCTACTGTTTGCCTATGAGCAAAGACAAGCCTTTGTTGTTTGCAACCTCATTCAAAGAACAATCATGAAACTTATACCACACTTAGTAGACTATATGCTCAATAAAACACATGTTTAATCACATCAAATGGATAATGAAAGAATAATTTACAACTAAAAAAAATCATGTTGGAGACTAGATCACTACATACATAAGGAGTGAGCAATGGCTAACTACTTGACCATACACCTCACCATCTCCATGAGAGACATGTTCTTTCTTTCAATAAATCCATTCTATTGAGGTGAATATGACATTGACCACATTCAGATAGAAATGCATTAAAATCAAAAGACATGTATTCCTTCCCTTGATCAAAATGGAGGGTGCCCATTTTACATGCTAAAAAATTTTTAGTCAAAATAAAAAACTGTTTGAAGCACATAAACATTTCTAACTTTGCTTTGAGTGGATACACTCATGCATGCCTATAAAAATAATCAATAAAAGTCACGAAGTAAAGGTAGTTCCCAGAAGAGGGTGTCTGCATAGGACCACATACATCACTATGAACAAGATGCAATTTTTGAGTAGCTCAAATCGAACCATCTTTTGGGAACAAGGAACACTACATTTCACCCAAAATGTAGCCTTCACAAACATGTTTACTAGGTGCCTCAAGTTTGGGCAGAGAGGACACCATTTCAGATTTTTGCAGGTGTAGCAAGCTAGCAAAATCTAGATGACCAAAGCATGCATGCCAAAGCCTTGCATATGAGATAGCCTAGGAATCATGTACTGCCCATGCTGAATAATTCATAGATTTTTCATAGTCTATGAGCTTATACAACGCACGACATAAAATGCCAGAAGCAATATAACATTGCCATTTGACATGTTATGAACTATGCATCTGTCATAAACAAATTTCACAACCAAGATGATCTTGGCTAATGCTGACATTAATAACACATTTTTCTTGATCCATGGCACAAAAAAACATCTGACAATGTGAAAGAACTACCATCAACAATAGTCAGAATGATCTTACCAACTCCCATTATAGGATAAGAGGAGTTTTTGGCACATGTGATAGTATTCCTTGTAGGGGCACGCTCAAGTGAACTGAAGAAACTACGCTACGAGGTAATATGTTTGGTTGCCCCACTATCAAAGTACCAAACATTTGAGTCTACTATAGATATACACTACTCGTGAGAAGATGGGTCAAAATTGCAAATAGTAGTAAACACCCATTCTTCATTCTGCACAAGCTCAGCACACTTTGTTTTAGGTGTAGAGGCCTATGCAACCACCATTCTAACCTCTTTCTTTTTTGCCTCTTTTGCAACCAATTTTGTCAAAATTGTAAACGAATTTCTTCTTTTTTGATTTCTTCTCATCTTTGTCTTCCTTCTTTGACTGCACAACATTTGTAGATTTTTGCTTGCTAGTAGATCAGCTCCATTTTCCTTGCCCTTCTGACTAGCTAAGAAAGCTTGATCTACAAGACACATGATTGACCTATACTATCTAGAATAATCTTCTTGCAACAAAACTAAGACTTAATCCTTGAATGTTAATACATTTGGATTTCCTTTCATCATCAATCCAAGAGTAGAAGCAAAACTTTGATATGAATCTAGAAGATAATTAAGAACAGTCTGCACAAGTGAACTACTAGGTAAGAACTCATCAATAAAAATCAATTGCTCCTTCAAATCTTTGATCTTTGTCAAAAACTGTCCATGGAATCTCCTTGATTAATGTGCTCACTCTCCAATGGTTTTTGGAGGTAAGCATCATAAGCTTCATTTCTTGCTTGGTCTAAAGTGGTAAGTGTATCCCAAGCATCCTTAGCTATTTTGCAAGAGCAAATGTCACGAATAATGGCATGTTTGAAAGACAAACCTATCAATGCATATGCCTGAGCATCTTTGCCATCCGAGTGAAGTTGCTCTATAGTAGGTGCAGTAGAGACTACAACATGAACAAGAATCTGAAGATCGTCATCTTCAACACCATCTACATCACCTTTGATAACTATATTTGAAGGTGTAATAGGACATTCTTAAAACACCCTGCACAATATTCCATAGTCCTTTTCAACCAACACATGGTGCATCATATATGCCCATAATGGGTAATTAGTACCATCCAATCTATTCGCAACAATCAACATATAGAATACATTATTGCTTTTAGCCATGGCCACTAACTAAAATACCCTGATGGAGAAAAATGATTCTATCTCAAAAATTTGAATAGAACTACCCTATCAAACTCTATTAGATCTATAGAAAACTTTAAGGAGCTTGTGCTGAAGGATCGAAACCTGCATATATGTTTGGCACAAAGGGATGAAATTGCTTGCATATGCACTATGATAGTGCATTCGAAGGCCAAATGAGCCCAGATCATGATTTCAACACCACAAAGTGAAACAATAAGGTGTCAATGATGCCCTAGATGAAGCAGTGACCTCTTTGATACCAATTGTTTGAGTTTAAGGTCTGCAAAAGCACATGAATAACATAAGGAAGAAGAAGAAGATTGGAGCACAACACACAATACTGAATGTATTACCAAGGGAATGTACAAAGATAAGTGACCCATTAAGGTTATAGACGTATTTACAAGCCGAGCAAAAAACCTCCTAAAGAGGGAAAAAAGTGCTGCAATAGTCCTAGTGTGTTTAGACACATCACCACCAAAATATATCAACAAATGGTACAAAATAGAGGTGTTAAAAGGTTTGGAGGATGTAAAAATGGGCAAAATATCACTAGCACAACTTTATGAGCGCAAGGTTGATGGATAAAAGTTCCTCCCTATGAGAAGGAAGCAACACCACCAAAATAGAACCCACGATCACAATTAAATGGACCACAAAAAGATCCTAGAGCTCTGATAACATATAGAGAGTATATATACGGGAGCTAAGTGAAATAGAGAACATACTCAAAAAATGGAAATGAGTGTGAGACTCAAAAGTGAGTAGGTCATGAAGTGGGAAAACTCATATATGGATTAAAGTGAGCTTGCCAAGAGAATGAAGTGAGCTCTCAAGATTCTAGCTAAGCATAAAGTGGGGAAGAGGCCCACCTTATATAGATTTGGAGAAAGGTTTCAAAATACATCATATGTGGGATAATTCCCCTTGAGGTAGAATGAATATGTGGTAGAAACAAATGGCAAGGGATCCAAAATACAACTAAAGAAATACAAAATGGAGTGAATCCCATATCCAAAATGGAGATTCACTCATAAAAATGAAATAGGAATAATAACTAGAACATGGAAATAGATATGGTAATAGGATCATTCTTCAACATTTTTAGTTTTTTGATTTTCTTGTAAAATGCACTATTCTGCTTTTCTTGTAAAAGCATGCAAATAGCACAAGGAAGAAGAAGAATCTTGAAGCACAACACAACACTAAGAGCAACACCAACTGAATGTACCCATGATAAGTGACCCATTAGGATTATAGGCATGTATATAATCAAGGGGAGAAAATGCCTCCTAAAGATGGAAAGAAGTAGCCTAATGGTCCTAAATGTGTTCACCCAAATCATTATCAAAATATATCAACAAATACCCCTTGGGAGTGATGCATTAAACAAGGAGCTTGCACTCATATATAAGGGAGTGCCAAGTTATATGGGATGAAATTGTTGGAGTTTGATGTCTATAGAAGCACACAAAAAACACAAGGAAGAAGAAGAAGCTTGGAGCACAACACACAATACTGAATGTATTACCACTAGAATGTAAAAAGATAAGTGACTCGTTAGGGTTCTAGGCATATATACAAGATGGGGGAAAATCCTCCTAAAGAGGGAAAAAAGTGCCCCGATGGTCTTAGTGTGTTATATCAACAAATCCCCCTTGGGAGTGATGGAGTGAATGAGCAACTAGCAAATCACGTATAAGGAAGTGCCAAGCTATGTGGAATCAATCCACAAAAGGGAGTAAGCCCAAAGCTTTGTGGAAAGCTTCAAAATTTGCACGCTTAATCATGTATAAGGAAGTACCAAGCTATGTGGAATCAATCCACAAAAGGAACTAAGCCCAAAGCTTTGTGGATGATCTTACCAACTCCCATGACAAGATAAGAGGAGTTGTTGGTGCATGTGATAGTATTCCCTGTAGGGGCAGGCTCGAATGAAGTAAAGAAACTACGCTACGAGGTAATATGTTTGGTTGCCCCACTATCAAAGTACCAAACATCTGAGTCTACTAAAGACATAGACACTATTCATGAGAAGATGGGTCATAACTGCAGACATTGGTAAACATTCATTCTTCATTCTGCTAAAGATTAGCAGACTCTATTTGGGTGTAGAGGCCTCTACAACAACCATTCCAGCCTCTTTTTTCTTTGCCTCTTTTGCAACCAGTTTTGGACAACTCTTTATGACATGATCATTTGCTTTAGAGTATTTGTAACATAATTTTTTCTTTTCTATTTTGTTTTCGTCTCTATCATCCTTCTTTGATTTGTTGGAGTTAGACATCTACAGAAGCATGCAAACAACACAAGAAAGAAGAATAAGCTTGGAGCACAACACACAATACTAAATGTATTACCACTAGAATGTACAAAGATAAGTAGCCCGTTAAGGCAATATGCGTATATACAAGCCGGTGAAAAAAACCTCCTAAAGCGGGAAAAAAGTGCCCCGGTGGTCCTAGAGTGTTCACACACATCACTACCTAAACATTTCAACAAATCCCCCGTGGGAGTGATGCGGTGAACAAGGAGCTGGCACTCATGTATAAGGAAGTGCCAAGCTATGTGGAATCAATCCACAAAAGGAAGTAAGCCCAAAGCTTTGCGGAAAGCTTCAAACTTCTCCCTAGGTGAAGCCTTAGTAAAATGGTCTACAATGTTCTCCTATGTGGGCACATATGCCAAACTGATCTCCCCAACAGAGAACCTCTCCCTGAAATAATAATAATGCACCTCAATGTGCTTAGTGTGAGCATGGAACATAGGGTTCCTCGCAATCGCCAATGCGCTTTGACTGTCAGTGAAGATGGTGGTGGCAGAAAACTGACCAACACCCAAATCAGCCATAAGGCATCTGAGTCACACACACACTCAACAATCACTATAAAAGCTTCCCTATACCTAGTCTCACAACTGGAAGTGGCCATAGTAGGCTGCTTCTTGCTCAACCAAGATATACATGAGCTACCAAGCATGAAGCAAAAACCACTGGTGGACACATGAGTGTCATAGCAATCAGCCCAATCACTGTCAGAAAAAGCATGCAAATCTGGTGGTAGTGATCCCCCCTTGGGATAAAACAATCCAAGTAGTCGGGTACCACTCAAGTAGTGAATGATGTGCTTAACCGCCTACCAATGCTTGACACCTGGGCAATGCATAAACCTGCTCATCTGTGAGACAACAAATTGAATATCTGGCCAAGTAATGCATAAATAAATCAAGAATCCAATAGCCTGCTAAAAGAGAACAACATCAAATGCATCTCCAACATCATGAAGACTCAATCGTATACCTATCTCCATAGGAGTGACAATAGGCTTATAGTCTTCAAGGCCAAAATGTTGCAATAATGTGTCGATATATTTCGTTTGACACAAAGCCATTCCACCATCAAATTGCTCAAATTGAATGCCCAAATAGTGATGTAAATGCCCCAAATCAGACATCTCAAATGAGGCATGCAATTAACCCTTAAAATCAGCAATATGCACTTCATGAGGACCAATGAGCAGCATGTCATCAACATACACCACAATGATCAGAAGTACATCATTAGCACTCTTAACATATAAGGTGCTTTCAGTTGGACTATTCTCAAAACCATGTGCAATCAGATTGGCATGTATCAACAACTGTGTTTGTGGGTGTAATAGGAAATTTTTCAGCACCCTACACAATATTACATAGTCCTTTTGCAACCAATACATGACACATCATATAAGCCCATAATGGATGATTGGTACCATCCAACTTATCCTCAATAGCCAACATACAGAATACATCACTGCCTTCAGCCATGGCCACTAAATAAAATACCTTGTTGTAGAAAAATGATTGTATCTCAAAAATTTGAACATAACTACCCTATCGAGATCTGCTAAACCTATAGCAGACTTCGAGACGATTATAGTAGTGAACCGAAACTTGTATATATATTTGTCACAAAAAGATGAAATTTCTTGCACATGCACTACGATAGTGTGTTTGGAGGCTGAAACGAGAAACGACAAAAAAAAGTTGTTTTGAACTCTTAATCGCCCTACACATGCTCACCAAATTTCATGTGATTCTAAGGTAGTGCATGGAGGGATGTCGATGATGCCGTAGATGAAGCGATGACATGCTTTGATACCAATTTTTGGAGTTTGAGGTCTACAGAAGCACTCGAACAACACAAGGAAGAGGAAGAAGCTTGGAGCACAACACACAATGCTGAATGTATTACCACTAGAATGTACAAAGATAAGTGACCCGTTAAGGTTCTAGGCGTATATACAAGCTGGGGGGAAAAACCTCCTAAAGAAGGAAAAAAGTGCCCCGATTATCCTAGTTTTTTCACACACATCACTACCTAAATATATCAATAGAAATCAATGCACAAAAGGAAGTGAGCCCAAAGCTTTGCAAAAATCCTCAAACTTGTCTTTAGCTTCTTCTTGCTAAACCAAGATATGCATGAGCTACCAACATGAAGGAAAAACCACTGATGACCACATGTCTGTCATGAGCTACCAACATGAAGGAAAAACCACTGATGACCACATGTCTGTCATAAAGCTAGGCGTATATACAAGCTGGGGGGAAAAACCTCCTAAAGAAGGAAAAAAGTGCCCCGATTATCCTAGTTTTTTCACACACATCACTACCTAAATATATCAATAGAAATCAATGCACAAAAGGAAGTGAGCCCAAAGCTTTGCAAAAATCCTCAAACTTGTCTTTAGCTTCTTCTTGCTAAACCAAGATATGCATGAGCTACCAACATGAAGGAAAAACCACTGATGACCACATGTCTGTCATAGAAATCAACCCAATCCAAGTAAGACAAAAACATGTAGATTTGGTGGTATTGATCCCTCCTTGCGATAAAACAATCCAATTTGCTAGGTACCACTCGAGTATTGAAAGATGTTTTTAATTGCCTGCCATCTAAAATCTAGTATATGCATAAACTTGATCATATAAGAGACATCAAACTCAATATCAGGCTATGTTATGCATAAATAAATCAAGCATTCAACAACATACTCATAGAGAACAAAATCCAAAGCATCTCCAACATCAGGAAGACTCCACCATTTTTTTTAAGACAATGTTATTCCCCCATTAACTTGCTTAAATTGAATGCCGAAATAATGATTCAAATTTCCCAATGTTAACATTTGAGAAGAGGCATGCAAATCAGCCTTAAATTCAACAGTATGCTTCTTGTTAGGATTAATGAGAAAAATATCATCAACATATATAACACTGATAAAATGTACATCATCTACAATGCTTAACATACAAGATCCTCTCTATTGTTCTCAAATACATGTGCTACAAATTATGCATGTATCTTTTCATACTCAGCAGGTGGTTCTTGGTTCAATCCATATAATGTCTTTTTTAACATGTATGCTTTATTTTCATGCCCTTTCAGCACAAAACCATTGGGCTAAAATACGTACACTTTTTCATGAAAAAAACCATTTAGAAATGCAATTTTAATGTCCAACCAGTGTACATTCCAACCGTGATGAGCTTCAAGTGTACATATGCTATGAACAATGGTCAATCGGCATGTGGAAGCAAAGGTCTCATCAAAAGCTATGCCCTTCTCTTGAGAATAACCTTTGTCAATAAGCCTAGCCTAGTCTTGTATTTATCAATTGTTCCATCAGGTTCACATTTCAATTGCTACACCCATGAAATGGTGCGACGACGATGCACCATGGATGGACTCTCATTCTTGAGAGCTCCATGATGATACTCTCACATTAGAAAATGAAGCTCCAGACATCGCACACAGTTCTTTGCAGAGAACCTATAGAGTATGCAAAAAACACAGAGAACATGAGCACATATTTCCTTGATGTTACAAATGCATTCGAAATTCAATTCTATGGCTAACCAAGCCACTACATGTTTTATTAAAGAACATATATAAATATGTCTGATGGCCATTTGGCCTTTCACATGGATACTAACGGTAACAATCTCCCACTACGGCCAACATGGCCAAAGTGACTACGGGATAAATAATAAAGAATGATAAAGAATACGTGAATGTCACTATACAAGCTATACCTCCCACCTGATGGGCATGTTAGACAATGTACATGTAACTATGCAAGATCAAAAATTTTAGTGAAAGTATCTATAATATTATCTCAAGTGTGAACCTTCTCAAGAAAAATGTGCTCAATGGCTAAGAAATATCTAATGAGGTTGTACCTCACCTCAATTTGCTTGGTCTTTGCATGATAGACTGGATTCTTAGCCAAAGCAATGACACTCTAACTATCACTAAGCAAATGAGGTACATCTTGAGGTAGACCCATATCACAAGTAAGATGAGAAATCCACAATGCTTCCTTGCATGCCTCACTTGTCAAAACATACTCTACTTCTACAGTGGAAATAGTTGTACATTCTTGAATACGAGATCTCCAATAGATAACAAATCCAACAAAGTGAAAAATGTACCTTGATGTAGAGTTCCGATTGTCTTCACAACCAACATAATCAGAGTCTGTGTAACCAATAATGGATGCATTTCCTCTACCCAAGCATAGACACTTCTCCTTAGTGCTCAGATATCTCAAAATCATATTGACCACTTCCCAATGCTTCTTGCGAGGATTAGACGTATATATGTGCACAATGCCTTTCCACCCTGCATATTGAACTTGTGAAGTACTTTGGATATTACTGGCTTCCACTGTCTTCTCTAAATCAACACATCATTAATCTAATTCTTCCATAGAGAAAAGTTTGTGCCATCAAATTTTGGATCTCACAAAGGTCTTTGCCCTGTAAGTTATAGCTCATCCTGGGAACACTAGCACTAGACCCAAATCCACTAGATGTGCCTGAGATTTTTGATTCCATGATGATGGAGAATTGACTAGAATGAAAATAGAGCTAGAATAGTCCAAGCACCACTAAGGCTTGAAAAAGGATGAGCATGTATCAGATTTTGGGAAAAATTTGATAGATTCTCCCCCAAAAAATGGTTTAATGAACAGAAATGATCAAACAAAAAGGATTATGTGAGGATGTATGTGCTCACACCAATAAGTGCATCAAGGAGTAAAATCAACCATTGTATAGTTGGAAAACAAAAATCCAAAAACATTTTTCCAGAGTCTCCTTTACAAAATGAGCATATGACTAGTGTCAAAAACTCATAAACTTATGAGTACTCACATGTAAAACTACATAGTGAATCACTCACTCCACTACATATAACCACTTTATCAAAAGAAGCCAACTAGGCTTATTGAGCACCTATGAACAACTAGCATACATCGTTTATGGTGAGTTTCAGTAATTCT
The DNA here is from genome assembly GCA_020310875.1 of Ceratopteris richardii. Classification (NCBI taxonomy): domain Eukaryota; kingdom Viridiplantae; phylum Streptophyta; class Polypodiopsida; order Polypodiales; family Pteridaceae; genus Ceratopteris; species Ceratopteris richardii. The sequence continues at coordinate 140,588,250 of CM035409.1, read as the reverse complement.
TGCACCTACATCACCTAAGAGACCCTTACATTTGGGTGTCTCCCAGTTAAGAAAACCTCACCATGATCCTCTTTATCAATGTCAAAGGCTTTATGAAAAAAAACATGACCGCTATATCAATGAACACAGGGACATGCATAAGCCGTATCCACAAAATGCACATAGTGTGTATGTGCTCAGTATATGTAGTAAAATGGCACTGAAAAGGATGAATTCATAGCCCAAAACACTAGCCAAAACACGTGCAAGCCTCTTGATTTTGTTCTTTAGACTTAGAAACCTATATAAACTTGTAGTGGTTGCTCCCACCACAACTGAAAACCTTTCAAAAAACCTATAGTTTTACTAGTGTGGCTGAAAAAAATAGCCCAAAAGCTGAATATTCATTGTCTGAGAAGTAGAAAGAATGCTCTCCTTCATATTCTTGAACATGTGTAAATTGAAACTATTAGCATATTTTTCTTGATTTGTGGCTTATATTAGGCATCTAATAGTGTGAAAGTATTACCATCAATAGTAATAAGAATGATCTTTCCAATTCCCATGATAGGATAAGGAAGTTGTATGCACACGTGAGAGTGGTTCCTGTAAGAGAAGGCTCAAGTGAAGTGAAGAAACTATTCTACAAGGTAATATGTTTGGTTTGCACCATTATACAAATACCAAAACATCAGAGCCTACTACACACGTACACTGCTTATGAGAAGATGGGTCATAATTGCAATGAGTAGTAAGTGCCCATTCTTCATTTTGAACAAGGTTAGCATGTTTTGTTTTAGGTGTAGAGGCCTTTAATATAGCAATCATTCCATCCTCTTTCTTCTTTGCCTCTTTTGTAGCAAGTTTAGGAAAACTCTTAATGACATTATCATTTTCCTTACAATTACAACATTTGTACATCTATACATGATAGTGATCTTACAATAGTGGTACTAGAGCTTGTACATAAAAAACGTATCAGACTCATATGTATGCATGTTAACAAACTTGTGGATCTTCAAGAATACAAGTCAACTTATTCTTTCTTAATCAATTGATTGTTTCATGTCATAAACACATTATGTTATTTGTTTCTAAGTTTGACATTTTCTTTCTATAAAGGAAGTTCTATCATTGAGATCTAATCTTTTAGTTTCGGTTGAATTAATTTGAAAGTACAATGAAAGGGAGGCATAGCACCAATAGGGCCTGCCAAATCCCACAAAGTAGGGGTTGGATGCCAAGCAACTGTGATGGAGAGTGTTAATCTCCAAAAGAACAAGTTGACCTTGAATTTAGATCACCTCTATATCAAGATCAACTTTAGACTCCACCTAATTTAGAGAATCTTCACCAAATTATCAGAAAATTGATTATTCTGAAAATTTCAGTTTCTTCAGAAAAGTCTGCTGCAGATTAGTCACTCATTGACTAATCAATCCTGTAAAGTTTTTGATAAAACTTTGCACAACACTTCGCCTTAAGGTTGCGCAACTTTGCCAAGTTAAATCTCTCAAAAAGATTAAGTACACACTGAGAAATGTGTGAAACACTTTACCTATGTCTGAAAGTGCTTCTCTGCAATGGCGACTTTGACACCTGCAACTTCTTAGCACTGGTTCTCCCAACTCTGAACCCGTTTGATCAAGATCTTCTAGCCATAGATAGCTTACCTTCCAACTTAGATTTTGAGCCCTCACTTGTGTAAAACTTTACACTGTGGACTGAGCACTGACCATTTCTTTGAAGATGAAATGTGCGCCAGATTTTTCGACTCTCAGAACATCTTCACATATGAATGTTCCTAAACAAAATTCTCACAGCCTGATTGAAATTAATCTCTCAAATTCTAGCCATAGATAGATTAGCTATGGACTTAGATACGTGCAAAAGGATTCTTCAAAAGATTAAGCACAGAAGGAGAATGGGAGAGAAGATCGACGCGCAGAATTCTACAACATTTTCTTCTTCATTACTTTTCATACATATGGTTGATGATACATACAATGTTCATCACCTCTTCACCTATTCTTCTCTATCTGATCTATATCACTCTCTCCTACTATGAATACGTATCTGTAGATATATATACGAGTCTAACTCGTCATCCTTTTCAAAATACATTGAACTATTTACAAGAGTAATATACAAAAGAAACCTTTCTGATTCTATTTTCTTCCTCTGAAAGTAATCTTCATTCTTCCACATATCTTCTCAATTTGATCTTCATATAATCACTATTGATGATTGTTCTGCTCCAACAAACTGGTAGGATATAGATCCTGAAAGCTCATTAAGGTACACATTGGGAAGGGATGTCCCTAAGGCAAGACAAGAAACTAGTTTGAATTGGGTAACCTAACGGCCCAATGATCCCCTAAAAGGGTTGGATTTGAATTCCATGCATGTATTTTATTTATCACATGGAACATGCTTATTATTGTTGAGAGGTGTGACACGTGATTAGCTATCGATGTCAAACTTCTTTTTTCAACTTACAAAAATTGATTTTCGATTGGGGCCATGTTATCACTTATGGAATTATTTGAAATTATTGGATTTTATTTATTTGAGCTAGCACATGTGTAAAAATGTAATCCTAGCCACATTAAGCTTGGTTCATAGTGGAACTTAATGTGGCTTATTTTCTAAATAGTACATTAAGGATCATTGAAGGACTCGATATTTGCATAATCACTCCAGTTTATACAATGACCTATTTTCTAAATACTACATTAAGGATCATGAAGGACTCGATATTTGCATAATCACTCAAGTTTATACAATGAAAGTTGTCTATAAATACATGCAATGAGAAACTTGTTCATTGAAGTGCATGAGGAGAGTATTTATCTATCTATATATCCATTTATCTATCTAATTAACGATCAATCTATGTATCTATCTATCAATCCATGTATGTATGTATGTATGTATGTATGTGTGTGTGCATGTATGTATGCATGTATGCATGTATGTATGTATCAATCAATCTATCTATCTATCTATCTACCCAAGACAATGTAATGCCTCTATCTATATATCTTATAAACTAAGGATACAAACCTTAATATGTGAATAAAAGGTTTGAGAGTCGTGGATTCAGACCACACTTTGTGTAAGTATGGTTGATGGGAAAGGATTAGTGCTCATAATTCCTCACCAAATGTTTGAAGGTTATATAAGTGTCAAATCCAAGGAGGTTTAGCCTTATGAGATCTATGTATATGCCCTTTGGGATTCACGTAGACACTCTCTCACATGCATGGACATAGAAGCTATTGCTCTGCATAAAATATGGGATCAAATCTTTACCTCTTTGCTTTATCTCTTTAGGGGAAGGATAATAGATTAAAAGCCCACCTTAGCCTCCATTTGCATGCATGGAACCCAATGAGGCCTGAGAGGCTTTAGAGAGAGAGAGAGAGAGAACGAGATGCCCCCTCACATTCGGCCACATACAGGAGATATCCCCTTTCCTTTCTCCTCTCTCTTTCTTACTTCTTATGAAGAATGATCTCCAAACACCTTTTATAGGCTTGCTCAAATTATGTGAGATAAATCCAACCCTCTCACTTCACACATCTTGTATAGACCCCTCTAAATCCGAGCCCTCTTTAAGTTCTCTATTTTCCAAGAAGAAGCAAACTAGAGAAAGAGGAATCTTCACCACCTCTCCTAAGCCCCCCTCCTCCCCCAACAATTTCTTCCAATTGATGTCTATCAAGTACTTTGCTAGCATTTGATGCATGTAGATCTCTCTTGAGGCATTTGATTCCAAAGATCTTTGTGTCTTTATGAAGTTTTTTTGAGAAGTCTTTTGATGGCAAAAGTCTTACTATAAATGGAGTGCATTTGATTAGTCTTTATAGGGAACTAGTTCCTAATTGCCACCCTTTGATGATCCTAGAGGTGGTCATGAAGGATTTTTTAAGGTCCTATTGGTGTCAACTCACTTCAAACTCTAGCTTGGGATGTGTTTTCATGTTTTCAACTCTAAAAACCTCTAGAGTTTATCAAGGAAGCTAGGGCAAGGCTAAAACTTTTTCAAACATTATTATTTCATCTAAAATCTTTTGATTCTGCAATCGTAAGCACATTTTATTCTTGTATTGGTTTCAAACTCTATCACTTTGTATTTATTACCTAGGAAGGACGCAAGTATTTCCTGTTTCAAACTCTATCACTTTGTATTTATCATTTGGGTGAGTGATTGAGTATTTGAGAGGGGATGGACATGGTTGGGTTGCATACACACATATTTCACCTAGATTGTATTGGTGCCACTCTCCCCTCATTCTACACACACCATGATGATTTTGACATTTATATGTTTGGACATGAAATAAGAATTATCACCATCCTGCTTACTTAAACAACAAACTAACAAGGATATTGAGAATTATCTCACTCCATTTATTAAAACAAAAAACTATATATGTTTGGCACAAAAAAAAGCCTACACACTCACTATGATAGTGCGTTGAGAGGTTGAAAAGAGTTCAAATCAAAATTTTTACGCCACAAAGAAAAATAATTTTGAATTACTAATGACCCCAATTATGTTCACCAATTTTCATGTGATTTTGAGGCTATGACTAAAAGGGTGTTGACGATGCGGGAAAGAAAGCAGCCACTTGTATTGATACCAATTGTTGGAGTTCGAGAACTAGGAAAGCACAAAAACAACACAAGGAAGAAGAAGAACCTTGGAGCACAATATTACACTGAATGTATTACCATGTGAATGTACTAAAGGTAAGTGTCCCATTAGGAATATAGGCATGTATATAAGCTTAGGGGAGAAAACCTCCTAAAGAGAGAAAAAAGTTCCCTAGTGGTCATAAGTGTGCTCATACACATCATTATTGAAATATATCACCCATATGGCATAATAAATTTGTCTCTATCTTTGCACTCAAATTCTTTGCTCACATATTATATTATTGGTTCAACATTAGTACATTCGTATGTCAAAACGATATTGCAATAGTATTACTAGAACCTACACATAAAATATTGGTTTACAAATTCAATGTTTTTTTTTAATAAAAGAAGTTTGACGATTGAGATCTCATCTTTTGGATTAGCGTGAATCAATTTGAAAGTACAATGAAAAATAGTCATTGCACCAATGGGAACCCCTAAATCCCACAAATCAAGGGTTGGACACCTGGCAACTACTAGGATATAGAGCTTGAGAGCTCACTAAGGTAGACACTGGGAAGGGATGGCCCTAAGGCAAGATGAGATAATTGGTTTGAACTAGGTAGCATGAAGGCCCACCTTTCCCCCAAAGGGGTTATATTCAAATTCCATGCATGTTTGTTTTCAACTTACATAATTGCTTTTCAATTGGGACATGTTATCATTTATGGAATTATGTAAATTATATGATTATATTTGTTTTATTCATCACATTATGGTTACTTGTTACATGTGCCAACATGTTATCCTACCCACATTCTGCTTGGTTTATAGAGGAATCTAATGTGGCCTATTTTGTGAAAAGTAATGTGGGATAAATCCAACCCCATGCGCCTACCCTCAATTCTAAAGCACAGTCCCCTTAAAGTTCTCTATTTTCCAAGAAGAAGCAAACTAGAGAAAGGGGAATTTTTACTCCTTTTGCTAAGTCCCCTCCACACTTGCTTCCATTTGATGTCCCTCAAGTACCCTCCTCGCATTTAGTACATGTAGATCTCTCTATTGGTGTTTTTCAGAGATCTTTGGCTCTTTAGAATGCTTGTCTTGACAAGGCTTTTGATGGCAAAAGTATTACTATAAATGAAGTGTATTTCATCAATCTTTTTAGGGAAGTAGTTCTTAATGGCCATGTTTTGATGATCCCAAAGGTGGTATTGGTGGCTTGTTTAAGGTCTTACTAACACTTTTGTAAGCACTATTATCTCATCACAAATATTGTGATTGTGCAATCGTAAGCACATTTATTATTGTATTGGGTTCTCCATAAGTGAAACCATATTCATTTGTTTTATTACCTAGGAAGGAGGCGATCAGTGCCTACTTCAAGCTCTAACACTTTGTATTTATCATCTGGGGGAGGGATTGAGTGTCTAAGTAGGGATGGACATGGTTCGGTTGCATACATAGATATTTCACCTAGATTTCATTGGTGCAATGCTCCCCTTATTCTACACACACCATGATGGGTTTTAAGGAAATTAATATATATTACTAAGTTAAGAATTATAACTAGCCTACTTACTTAAACAACAAACTAACAAGATACATCAAAAGGGATTGAGAATTATCTCACTCCGTTGATTGAAACCAAAAACTATATATATGTTTGGCACAAACGGAAAACTTTTTCCACATAGTCACTATGATAGCCTATTTAGAGGTCAAGACAAGATCAAACCACGATTTTGATCCCATAGAGAGACGTCATTTGAGATATTAATGCCCCCGAGTATGCCCACCAACTTTTGTGGGATTCCAAGACTTTGACCAAAAGGGCCTTGACAATGCTCTAAAGAAAGTGGCCGCCTGCTCTGATACCAATTGTTGGAGTTCAAAGCTGACAAAAGCATGTAAACAACACAAGGAAGAAGAAGAATCTTGGAGCACAAGACAACACTTAGTGTATTGCCAAGTGGATGTACCAAAGATAAGTGAATGTTCGGAATATATACAAGCCAAGGGAAAAGAACCCCCTAAAGAATGGAAAAAGTGCCATGGAGATACTAAGTGTGATCATGCACATCACCACCAAAATATATCAAGGGTAGAATATAATATCTTTGTCTATATCTTCGCACTCAATTTCTTTGTTCATATATAATTGGTTTGTTTTCACTACATTCTATGCATGCCTATGCATGAGGTTGTTCTTGCTAAACATTTGTACATCTAGAGATGAAACTAATCTTGTAAGCGTGCATATAAACAACAGGTCAAACTCATATGTATGCATGTGAACAAAATTTTAGACCTCTAATGTGAATTAATTTGGAAGTATAGTGACAGGTTGACATAACACCAATAGGACCGTGTGACTCCCACAAAGAAGGGTTGGATGCCTAGCAACTAATAGGATACTGTCATATTAGGGATGCACCCCTCCTTGGGTGAGGTGGCATACATGCCACTTGGCATCAATTGAGGCACTATGTCCTAGATGGTAGAAGCAAGGTATTACATAGGGAACAATCTCGCATGAGATTTTATGCTTGGACGCGGTTGGGTGGTGAGCTCGTTGTACATCTTTGTGTTGTTCGCTCGAAGCTGAAGCGGATGATTGGTTAATACATAATACTGGTATCAGAGCAGACGTTTTCGTGGACCTAATATGAAGTTGGTTATGGCTCGCTTCTGCACAGAGAGAGGTAGTATCGAGAATTCCTCTCCCTTGACAGGCGCATGCACAAGGGAGAGATAGAGAAGCCTTCTTACGTTCATTCAAAGGGACGGCCCCCGCGAACTTTACAGGCGTGCTTGCCGTTCTTCCGCTCAGACGGGCTGATGGTTACCGCTGTTTTCGAGTTTTGTATTTCGGGAGGATTATTGATAATTTGCCTCTTATATGGAAGACATCAGGACTTCTGAGAAGTTCAAAGATTGGCGCGTCTTCCGTTGGGCAGTTCGGAAGGAAATGTATCTTTTGGGATTACGAGATGTCAATAATTTAATTTGAGGACTTCTGAAAATATCACGCTCTAAGCATTGAATGATTGCTTAATTAATTGAAGTTAGGCATTCACTTCACTTGTGAACCGCAATGCAATCGGCAAAAAAGAAGCAGCGTGTCAGTAGTAGCAGTCGTCTTTCATCCCTTGCACAGTGGGTTTCATCTCCTGTACATGATCATAGATCTGAACCTACCAGAGTGGAATTCGTGGAACTCGATACTGACGGAAAGTTGAAAAAAGGATCCTGTAACCCGCTCATATTCAATGATCCTGCCATTGCAGATGTTGTGCTTTTCCTACATACATACAATACAGATATCGATGACAGAGAGCATTGTTCAAGCACAGAAGTTTACTTGCATGCTTGTGCCCTTGAGCAATGTAAGTATTTTGCTACAGTTCTATCAGAGCGATGGCAATTCCTATCTTCTTGTTCTACAGCTTCTGTATTGTAAAGATTTCAAAGGACTAATTAAAGATGTTTCAACAGCATTGTCTTGTTTACCAGTTGCAGCAGAATGGCTTTATGATGAGTGTATTGCAGCTTGTGTGCAGTATCTTGAGGCAGTTCCTTGGACTGAAGAAGAAGAAAAAAAGGGTTTTAGATGTAGTAACATCTTTACAACTGCGGGAGTCAGCACAGCTGCTTGCCAGGATCACACCTGTTAACACACGAGCTGTACATGACATGCTTGGTGAACTTGTGTATGCAGCAATTCACAGTCATCCTAATGGAGCTACAGTAAAGGCCTTTGTTGCAAGGCTGCTGAATGATTATTCATCGCGTTCAACTGTGAAACTGGTTCTTGATGGTGCATTTGCAAATAGCTTAAAAACGGTCAAAGATTCTGTAGAGGAATATTCGAGCCCAAATGTTAGAGGGAGGCATGATGAGATAGAAGCTCTCCAGAGGGTGAGTTTGCATACAGCTTCCCTCAACAGCAAGCATTTGCTTTGGCTTGTCAAACGGATGATTGAACTTAGGGTTGCTGATAAAGCAGTATCCGAGTGGAGTGAACAAGTCGTATTCACAGCTAATCTTTTAAGAGTCTTCAATGACGATGCCTGGCGAACAATTGCTCCCAGTTTACCTGCACTAGTTCTTAGATGTACATTCCGGTTGGCTAGTGCAGTAGCAACTGGTTCAATGATAGCCACATGTCAAAATATCGAAAGACTTTAGAAGAGTTATGTGTGCTTAACTTCCACACTCTCCAGTTGCAACAAGGAACCGCTCAGATATGCAAAGCTCCTTTTATACCCTCAATTGGCCGCATGAGCAGCAAGATGTAAAAGAGCTCTTGCTGATGAACATTTGACTGAAAGTCCAGCACCATGGAAAAGCAAGGTTCAGTTCCCAGATATAAGAAGTTCAGTCACTAATGCAGAGCTGAGATCTTTAGGAGCGCTACCACCAAGGCAAACAAAGAAAACTTATTCAGGGAAGCATTTCTGAACCCTCAACTATCTTTGTTTGATTTCTTAGATATGTAGTTAATACTTCTGCATGTTCATTCATAGGAAACAACTAAAGCATTTAAATTGCTTTATATTTCATTTATTATGTTCCATAAGAAGGAAGCATTGATGTGCTGTTGAACATGCAAAGTATGTACACCTATTTGATGGTTTGCAGGAAATGATGGCAGGAAATATAACGTTATGCAACACAAATTGTGTTGCTAGTATTTTATGTTTTTGCAGGTTATGGAATTCATATATAAGTTTATGGCGTGCATGCCATGGGCCTGTCAAGCCCTATGTTTTTGGGTGGCCTGAGTGCCACTGAGCTATGGTTTAAATTTTTTTTGGGATTCCATTTCCTGGGGAAATGCTGTCGAATTTTTTCCTGCCGCATGGCGTTATATACGCACTTGCCTTTAGGCAAGAAGGTTATGGCATGGTACATGCCTTTCTGCAAACATCAATAAGTTTTAGGCATGCTTATAAGCATGTATTTGATGGACTTAGGACCATCAGAGTATTTTATATAAGGCAACTTCGGTAGTAGCAGGATCCCTACACATAATCCTTATGGATTTAGACCATAAGGAAGGAGCTACACCTTCACGATTAGTAATGTGCACAAGCAATCCTATAGGTTTTACGAAGTTGCATACAGGCACGGGAGATACATTTATGATAATCTCCAAGTTAGTGAAGATTTAGTTATCTTCACAAGAGTCTCACATGATGATTAGGAGACTATGGGGTATCATGATGCATACCCAAAGAGTGACTAGTTTCACTCATATACATCACTTGAGCAAGTAGTGAAGCATTTTTGCTACACTACTAAGGAAACCAAATAGAAGGGATCACAAAGATGGGTTTCATGAGATAGCATCGACGGGTGCTTATGTGATTCGAGCGATGGTTAGTATAGCCACAGGCATGGCACTGGCTCTATGATTTAGAGCATAGATCCCTTAGTTAGAAATAGTGGGGGTACCCAATACATATATATGTATATCGGGATCTACAGAAAGGTACTTAGACTCAGTCTTTGTACCTAGGAACAAGTTGGTTTGGAACAGAAAGGGATATCCATTGTCACACATTGACTAGAACCAAACTAACTAGTTGAGGACATGGGACTCATTTGAGTCCACCGATATAAGTTGAGGACATGGGATTCATTACAGTCCACCTATATATTCCATTATATATATATGGAATATATATTTGGTTTAGTGTAGGTATGAAACCATGGATTGGAAGAAGGTTCCACTGGTATGGGACGGTGGAAACGACTTCCCATTGAGCACTCTTCTTCTATGGCCAGGGAGAAAAGGACTCATCATTCATGGCGTCATGTCTCGCTAGATCAGAGGAGAGATCTTAGTAGACATCTCCTTAGGATTAGGACTTATCCTTCATAGTTTAGGGAAGATTTATTCTTCCAGTAGAGAATGTGATAGGTGATTTTATCACCCTTGGTATCACATACTCATTTTTCAGTCTTTCAGGAAGGATAATTCCATCAGTTTGATTGGATCATATAGATCCATGCACAGAGTATGGTTGGCAGAGATAGTTCTTTATTATGGATACACTCGTGTTTATGGTATCAATCATATCATTGCTAACCATTTTAGCAGAGGGCTTTGACCCTTGTTAGGAATTTATTTTCTCCACTCTTCACTGTATACACTTTCATTACTCAGGGGAGATTTATTCTCCATTTTCAGAGGAAGAGAGGACAATTCATGAGTTTCTCTTTCAAAGGGAAAGGAAAAAGTGGGGGTCAGCTCAGAGATCCATGAGAGATCTTACTTTAGTTCAGTACTCACACTTTAGCTCCTATTCTTTGAGAGAGAAAGAAGGAAAGGAAAATATGATTTCTTCATAGGAGAAGAATAGAGCATATTTTCCTTTAGACAGAAGAGGTGTTTAGAAAACATCTCTTAGTTTATATTTCAGAAGGAATTTGTTTACTCTACTTGTCAATATAAGTTCCTTCATGTGGGAGTATGATTCTCCACTATTTTGGAAGGAAAAACATGCAGAACTTATGTGCATGTTCTCAGTCATGGATGAGTAGAGCTAACCGATTCAACAGAATCTCTTTCAAAGGGAAAGGGAAAGTGGAATAGGTTCCACTGCTAGAGCTCTTTTCCTTAGAAGAGATTGAATAAAGAGAGAGACATGGAGAGAGTTTCACTTTCTCACTTTTAGGTTGTCTAGATAGGAGTGGCACTCTTCTATCAAAGGCAAGAGGGAGATCAGTTAATCATGCTGGTTAGATTGAGTCTCACATGGAGATATGTGAGACTCTAGAGAGGAGCCATTATGTTACTCCAGTGATAGTCTTTGACTAGATGAGATGATCTAGTTATTGACATTAGTTAGACTGGGAGTAGATTGATGATACTTCTCTTTTGAGGTTCTAGGAGATAAGGATATATCTAACCTATTATGGTCCCAAACTCTTAGTTGGTGTTACATCATGAGTATGATGAGTAAACATCAGTTAGGAGGATGGGTACTTAGGGATTATCTGAATCTCAAAAGGAATGCTTTCTGCATTCATATGGCAAACTACAGGGAAGAGAAATTTTAGAGTTTGCACTAGTGCCAAAAGATGCTCTTCTAATAGAACTTAGTCCACAGGTAATGGACGAAAAACCACAGACTTCTTGGTTGGTGAAATGTAGAGATTTCATATTACCACCATGAGCTCGATGATGGATTTACATGGTTCACACGATAGTTTAGATTAAACTATTACTTGTGATTACACTCAAGGTTAGGAAGACCTAGAGTGGTATGAGGGCAATCTATCATTTAGTCTTAGATGGGTTTGATGTCACTTGATATGGGACTTTGTTCTATACTTCAGAGGATTCTATGGTTTATTATCTCCATTATGGTATGGTCAAGCTTATGAGCTTGGCACTTTGCACTTGCTTTTCATATTATTACTCCATACAGGATACATCATGTGGACTTAGGTAATTTGGATGATGTTGTATGTCATGGGAGTGATAGTTTGAAAGTTAAGTGTATATGGAAGATAGTAGGCACCACTTAGATGGTTTCCCACCTTTGACATGATCTCATATGAGACTTCTTAAGGGGAAGGATACGGGGAAACAACAACACACAGAGATGACCATGTACATAGAGTACATGGGGTTCAGGGGAGTCCGAGTACTTTATTCTACCATTACGGACATTTCTTTTACATTTTCGAGGACGAAAATGCTTTCAAGGGGAAGGAAATGTCATATTAGGGATGCACCCCTCCTTGGGTGAGGTGGCATACATGCCACTTGGCATCAATTGAGGCACTATGTCCTAGATGGTAGAAGCAAGGTATTACATAGGGAACAATCTCGCATGAGATTTTATGCTTGGACGCGGTTGGGTGGTGAGCTCGTTGTACATCTCTGTGTTGTTCGCTCGAAGCTGAAGCGGATGATTGGTTAATACATAATAGATACATAGCCCAAAAGCTTTCTAAGGTAGACATTAGGAAGGGATGACCCCAAGGCAAGATGAGATAATTGGTTCGAACTAGGCACCCCGAAGGCCTAACAATCTCCCAAAGCGGTTGGGTTCAAATTTGATCCATGTATTTTATTTATCACACGGAACATTTTTATTATTGTTGAGGGGTGTGACATGTGATTAGCTATCCATGTCAAACCTTTTTTTTTCAAATTACAAAGTTGATTTTCCATTGGGGCCATGTTATCATTTATGGCATTATTTGAGATGACTAGGTCTTATTTTTATCTTATTTATCACATAATAATGTCTTGTTACATGTGTAAACATGTAATCCTAGCCACATTGTGCTTGGTTCATAGAGGAAATTAATGTAGCCTATTTTCTTAATAGTACATCAACGATCATGAAGGGATGGATATTGCATAATCACTCAAGTTTATATAATGAAAATTATCTATAAATACATACACTCAAAAACTTGTTCTTCAAAGTGAACGAGGAGACTATCTATCTATCTATCGATCGATTTATGTATCTATCTATCAATCCATCTATCTATGTCTATTTCTATCTACCTATCTATCTATCCATCAATCTAGCTATCCACCAAATTCAATGTAAGGCCTCTATCTATATATGTTGTAAACTAAGGATATAAACCTTAATGTGTGAATAAAAGGATCAAAAGTTGTGGATTTAGGGCTACAATTTGTGTAGGTGTGATTGATGTGAAAGGATTACAAAAAATGGGCATAATTGCTCACCAAATGTTAACAAGGTTATATAGGTTTCAAAGGCAAGGAGATTCTCGCCTATGAGATCTATGTATGTGTCCTTTGGTATCTTACATGGGCATTTTATCACATGCATGGACATAGAAGAGGTTACTTTTCATAAAATTTGGTACCAATGCCTTATTCTGTTGCTTTAGCTCCTTAGGTGGAAGGAGGATTGAGTAAAAGCCCCCTCTCTCCCAATCCCCACTTGCATGCATGATACCCAAGGAGTCATGAGAGACCTTAGAGAGAGAGAGGGAGAGGCCCCCACATGCGCCACATAAGCGACATAAAGGAGATATCCTCTTTACTTTCTCATATCTCTTCCTTGCTTGTGGCCAAGAATGATCTCCAAGCGCCTTTTATAGGATTGCTCAAAGTGTTAAACAAATTATGCGAGACAACTCCAACCCCATGCACCTACTCTCAACTCACACATCTTGCATAGACTCCCTAAAGCACAAGCCTCTTAAAGTTCTCTATTTTTGAAGAAGAGGCAAACTAGAGAAAGAGGATTTTTCACTCCCCCTCCACACTTGCTTCCAGTTGATTCCCTCAAGTACCTTGCTAGAATTTGATGTATGTAGATCTCCCTTCACGTATTTGATTCAAGATATGGTTGGCTCATTACGAATTTTGTCTTGACAAGGTTTTTATGGCAAAAGACTTACTATAAATGGAGTGTATTTGATCAGCCTTTGTAGGGAACTAGTTCTTAATAGCCACCCTTTGCTGATACTAGAGGTGGTATTGTTGGTTAAGCTACTATTGGTGTCAAATCACTTCAAACTCTAGTTTGGGATATATTTTTATGTTTTTCAAGTCTTACAATCTCTAGAGTCTCTCATCGAAACTTGGCAAAGTCTAAGACTTTTGTAAGCATTCTTATTTCATCTTTAATCTTGTGATTGTGCAATCATAAGCACATTTTATTATTGTATTGGGTTATCCATAACGGGAACCATATTCATTTGTTTTATTACCTAGGAAAGAGGCAATCGGTGCTTGCTTCAAACTCTAACACTTTGTATTTACCATTTGGGCAAGGGGTTGAGTGTTTGAGAGGGGATGCACATGGTTAGGTTGCACACACACATATTTCACCTAGATTTTATTGGTGCCATACTCTCCTCATTCTACACACACCATGATGGGTTAAGGACACACACACATACACACTAGCCTACATACTTAAACAACTAACTAACAAAATATATGAGTTATAACTAGACTACATACTTAAACAACCAACTAACAAAATATATTAAAAGGGATTGAAAACTAGTTCACTCCATTGATTGAAGCTTTTCCAAACCTTACTAATCATGAAAGACAAGTAAGAACAAGAATCTAAGAAAGGAAACAAGAAAAAAAGTAAGAACGAGAATCTAGGAAAGGAAACTCAAAGTCTACGATATAGTGTGGAATAGATATGATAAGGGAAATAAAAAAGACCAAATATATATGTGTGTTCATAAATTAACTCAAGTTCATAAAGACTCTCAGACTACTAAGGATAAGAATATAGAACTTCGCCATGGGAATGTGCACAAGAAAATTGATGATTCTAGGAAGTTCCATAAAGTATTTTTATATCTTTAGCATGATTTTGAGAGGTAAGAAATATCATTTCCAAGATAGTGAAGGTTGAATAGCCTAAAGAAGAGTCTCGTGATGTGGATATGAGACTATGTGACACCTACTTTTGTGCCACAAAAAGTGGGAAAGCTCACTTTAGGTTTTAACGTGACCAAAGAGGTAAAACATATATACTTAAACCATCAAGGAAACCAACTAAAAGGGATCAATATGATGGGTTTACTAATAGAGCATCAACAAGTGCTTATGAGATTCAAGTGATAGTGAAGAACTCCATATTAGATGGCACTATTGGAGATGCTTATGCATGTGGTGATATAATGCTACATCATAGGTATTAGCCCCCCATACATGAGCCCATAATGATAATTTTAGGACCACATACATGTTGGAGTTTGAGGTCTATGGAACGGCACGTATAGCAAAAGGAAGAAGAAGAAGTTTGGAGCACAACATAGTGCTAAATGGATTACCGAGTGAATGTACAAAGATAAGTAACCCATTACGGTTATAACCATATATACAAGTCGGGCAAAAAAAACCTCCTAAAAAGGGAAAGTTCCCCAACCATCCTAAGTGTTTTCACACACATCACTATCAAAATATATCAACAAATCCCCCCTGGGAGTGATGCAGTGAACAAGGAGTTGGCACTCATGTATAAGGAAGTGCCAAGCTATGTGCAAAGAGATCAATCCCCAAAAAAAACTAAGTCCAAAACTTTGTGGAAAGCCTCAAACTTCTCCCTAGGTAGAGACTTTATGAAAAGGTCCCAATGTTATCGTGTGTGGGCCCATATGCCAGATTGATCTCTCCAACAAAGAACCTTCCTAACACAATGATAGTGCACCTCAACGTGATTTGTGCAAGCATGGAATACTTTGATTGGTAGTGAAGATGATGGTGGCAGAAGATTGACCAACACCCAAATCAGTCAAAAGGCATCTAAGCCACACACACTCAATAATTTCTATGAAAGTTCCCTATAATTATCCTCACAATGAGAAGTGGTCACAATAGGCTTCTTCTTGCTCAACAAAGATATGCATAAGCTAACAAGAATGAGGCAAAAACCACTAGTGGACACACGAGTGTCATAGCAACCAGCCTCATCTAAGACAGAAAAAGCATGCAAATCTGGTAGTGGTGATCCCCTCTTGGGATAAAACAATTGAATTAGCTGAGTACCACTCAAGTAGAAAAAGATGTGCTTAACCACATGCCAATGCTCAACATATGGGCAATGCATAAACTACCCATTTGAGAGACAACAAACTGAATATCATGTCGAGTTATGCATAAGTAAATCAAGCATCCAATAGCCTATTGATAGAGAACAACATCAAATACATCTCCAACATCATGAAGGCTCAAACATAAACATGTTTTCATAGGAGTGGCAATAGTTTTGCAATCTTCAAGGCCAAAACATTGCAATAATGTGTCAATATATTTTCTTTGACACAAAGCTATTCCCCCATCAACTTGCAAAAATTGACTGCCCAAACGATGATGCAAATGCCCCAAATCTAACATCTCAAAAGAGGCATGTAATTTAAATTCAAAAATGTGCTTCTCATTAGGACGAGTGAGTAGCATGTCATCAACATACACAACAATGATCAGAAGTACATCATCTACATGCTTAACATATAAGGAGCTCTCAGTTGGACTATTTTCAAAACCATGTGCTATCAAGTAGGCATGTATCTTTTCATACCAAGCACGTGGTGTTTGCTTCAAACAAAATAATGCCTTTTTCAACCTTCACACTTTGGTTTCATGCTCTTTCTACACAAAACCACAGAGATAAAATACATACAATTCTTTATGTAAGTCACCATTCCAAAATGCAGTTTTAATGTACAACTGATGTACATTCCAACCATGATGAGATGCAAGTGCAGAGAAGCTACAAATGGTGGTCATTTGACAAGTGGTTGCAAAGGTATCATCAAAATCAATGCCTCTCTCTTGAGCATAACCTTCTGCAACAAGCCTAGCCTTATACCTGTCAATTGTTCGATCAAGCTTATGTTTTAGCTTGTACACGCATTTAGTGCCAATGGCCTTATTGCAACGAGGCAAATCACATAAAGACCAGGTAATATTCTTCATAGTAGAGGTAGCTATTGCATAACAATCTAATGCAAAGGAAACACTATGAGATCCCGAACAAGTATGATATGACAAAGGTGCATCTAATTTGCTACCTTTCAAATTCTAGACCAACCATTTAGGCATAGTTTTTGCCTACTGTATATCAACCCTCCCATCAACAAGTGCATCTTGTAAATGTGCATTAGAAATGGAAGGATTGCATCATCATGTGCAACCTGTAGAGGCTGAGAAATTGCCTCATTTAGACTAACACTTGATTTTCCACCTGTAAAAAGAGGAAGCAAAGTGTCATACACATATTTAGATCTAACTGAAGTCTCCTTGGTACAAGAAATTAATGGTTGAATCACATATTGCATGAAGACAACATCACAATTAACCAAAATGCATTTATTATGTGGATGATACAGATGATAGCCTTTGCTTTCAAAGTTGTACCCAAAAAGAAAATACATTTCACTACTTTATCATTCAATTTCCTATGTTGTTGTTCAAAAACTAATGCAGATATGAGACAATCAAAGATGTGCAGATGAGCAACAAATGGCTTGTAACCATACCAAGCTTCATATGGAGTGATAGATTGTAGTGATTTGGTGGGACACCTATTAAGTACATATGTTGCACACATAACAATCTCAAGACAAAAGCTATGTGGTAAATCTTGAATTTTCACCATACACCTTACCATCTCTATGAGAGAACTATTCTTTCTTTCAACAACTCCATTTTGTTAAGGTGTATATGAAATTGTACACTGATGTTTTATCCCATGCTCAACCAAAAATGCATTAAAATCAGAAGACATGTATTCCCCCTCAATTAGAATTGAAGATGCCTAATTTTCATGCTGACATATTTTCAACCATAACCAAAAACTATTTGAAGCACATACACAGTTTGAAATTTTATTTTTGTGGATACGCTCA
Organism: Ceratopteris richardii; assembly: GCA_020310875.1. NCBI lineage: Eukaryota > Viridiplantae > Streptophyta > Polypodiopsida > Polypodiales > Pteridaceae > Ceratopteris > Ceratopteris richardii. Next base: position 140,570,235 of record CM035409.1, on the reverse strand, counting down.
TGCATGCCTAGAGAAATCAACAATAAAAGTAACGAAGTAAAGGTAGTTCTCAAAAGAAGTTGTCTGCATAGGATCACAAATGTCACTATGAACAAGCTAGAATTTATGAGCAGCTCAAATTAAACCATGTTTTGGGAAGGATGAATGCTGCATTTTGCTGAAAATGTAGCATTCATAGACATGTCTACAAGGTTCCTCCAATTTGGATAGAGAGGAAACCATTTCAAATTTCTATAAGCATAGAAGAGTATCAGAATTCAGATGAACAAAGCATGCATGTGAAAGCTTTGCATCTGAGATAGCCTGACAAGCTTGAACTACACATGCTAAATCATTCACAAATTTTGCATAATCCATGAGCTTATACAACCCATAACATAAAATGCCAAAAGCAATAATAAGATCGCCGTTTGAGAGATCATGAGTTGTACATATGTCATCAACAAATTTGACAACCAAGCCTATCTTGGCTAATGTTAAAACTAATAATAGATTTATCTTGATCCCTTGTACATACAAAGCATCTGGTAATGTGAAAGAAATACCATCATAAGTAGTATGATCTTACCAACTCCTATTATAGGATAAGAGGATTTGTTAGTGCATGTGACAATATTCCTTATAGAGGTAAGCTCAAGTGAACTGAAGAAATGACACTCCGAGGTAATATGTTTGGTTGCCCCACTATCAAAGTACCAAACATTTAAGTCTACTGCAGACATACACTGCCCATAAGAAGATGGCTCATGGGTCATAGTTGCATACAATAGTAAATACCCGTTCTTCATTCTTATTAAGATTAGCAGACTCTATTTTAGGCATAGATGTCTTTGTAACAACCATTACAACCTCTTTCTTCTTTGCCTCTTTTGCAACTAGTTTTGGATAGTTCTTTATGACATGATCATTTCTTTTACAGTATTTGCAAAAGTGCTTTATTTTTTTTGTTTTCTTCTCATCTTTGTCTATAGAATGGCCTATTTTCTAAATAGTACATTAAGTATCATGAAGGACTCGATATTTGCATAATCACTAAAGTTTATACAATGAAAGTTGTCTATAAATACATGCAATGAGAAACTTGTTCATCGAAGTGCATGAGGAGAGTATTTATCTATCTATCTATCCATCTATCTATCTAATTAACGATTAATTTATGTATCTATCTATCAATCCATCTATGTATGTATGCATGCATGTATGTATGTATGTATGTATGTATGTATGTATGTATGTATGTATGTATGTATGTATGTATGTATGTATGTATGTATGTATGTATGTATGTATGTATGTATGTATGTATGTTTGTGCGTATGTATTGTTGGAGTTAGAGTCTGCGGAAGCACGCGAACAGCACAAGGAAGAAGAAGAAGCTTGGAGCACAACAAACAAGACTGAATGTATTACTAGAGAATGTACAAAGATAAGTAGCCCATTAGGGCAATAGGCGTATATACAAGCCGGGGGAAAAAAACCTCCAAAAGAGGGAAAAAAGTGCCCCGGCGGTCCTAGAGTGTTCACACACATCACTACCTAAATATATCAACAAATCCCCCCTGGGAGGGATGCAGTGAACAAGGAGCTGGCACTCATGTATAAGGAAGTGCCGAGCTATGTGGAAATCACTCCACAAAAGGAAGTAAGCCCAAAGCTTTGCGGAAAGCTTCAAACTTCTCCCTAGGCAGAGCCTTCGTGAAAAGGTCTGCAATGTTCTCCTGCGTGGGCACATATGCCAAGCTGATCTCCCCAGCAGAGAACCTCTCCCTGACATAGTGATAATGCACCTCAATGTGCTTAGTGCGAGCATGGAACACAGGGTTCCTCGCAACTGCCAATGTGCTCTGACTATCAGTGAAGATGGTGGTGGCAGAAGACTGGCCAACACCCAAATCAGCCATAAGGCGTCTGAGCCACACACACTCAACAGTCGCTGTGAAAGCTGCCCTATACTCAGCCTCACAACTGGAAGTGGCCACAGTAGGCTGCTTCTTGCTCAACCAAGATATACATGAGCTACCAAGCATGAAGCAAAAACCACTGGTGGACACACGAGTGCCATAGCAACCAGCCCAATCTGAGTCAGAAAAAGCATGCAAATCTGGCGGTAGTGATCCCCCCTTGGGATAAAACAACCCAAGTAGCCGAGTACCACTCAAGTAGCGAAAGATGCGCTTAACCGCTTTCCAATGCGTGACTCTTGGGCAATGCATAAACCTGCTCATCTGTGAGACAGCAAACTGAATATCTGGCCGAGTAATGCATAAGTAAATCAAGCATCCAACAGCCTTCTGATAGAGAACAACATCAAATGCATCTCCAGCATCATGAAGACTCAATCGTAAACCTGTCTCCATAGGAGTGGCAATAGGCTGACAGTCTTCAAGGCCAAAACGCTGCAATAATGTGTCAATATATTTCGTTTGACATCTCAAATGAGGCATGCAAATCAGCCTTGAAATAAGCAATATGCTTCTCAAGAGGACCAGTGAGCAGCATGTCGTCTACATAGACAACAATGATCAAAAGCACATCATTAGCACGCTTAACATATAAGGTGCTTTCAGTTGGACTATTCTCAAAACCATGTGCAATCAGATAGGCATGTATTTTCTCATACCAAGCACGTGGTGCTTGCTTTAAACCATATAACGCCTTCTTTAACCTCCACACCTGGTTTTCATGCCCTTTCTGCACAAAGCCACGGGGCTGAAAAACATACACTTCTTCATGCAAGTCACCATTCAGAAATGTTGTTTTAATGTCCAACTGATGTACATTCCAACCATGATGGGCTGCAAGTGCACAAATGCTCCGAACAGTAGTCATACGGCATGTAGGTGCAAAGGTCTCATCAAAATCAATGCCTCTTTCCTGCGCATAACCCTTTGCAACAAGCCTAGCCTTATACCTGTCAACTGTACCATCAGGTTTACGCTTCAGCTTGTATACCCACTTAGTGCCAATGGCCTTCTTGCCAGGAGGCAAGTCACATAAAGACCATGTACCATTCTTCATTATAGCATCATATTCAGATTGCATAGCAGCCATCCAATTTTTTGAATTTTGTGCTTCATCAAAAGAAACAGGCTCATTCTCATCACAGAGACTAGATGCAGCCATAGCATAGCAATCTGATGCAAAGGATGATGGCATGCACCAACAAAGGAGGTACTATGAGAGCCTGAACGAGTACGATATGAAAAAGGTGCATCTAATTTGCTGTCACGCAAAGTCTGCACCAGCCATTTTGGCATAGTTTTTGCCTGTTCAATATCAGCTCTCTCATCAACAAGTGCATCATGTAAATCTGCATCAGAAATGGAATGATCTGCATCATCATATGAAACCTGCAAAGGCTGAGAAGTTGCCTCATTAGGACCAGCGCTAGCCTGTCCACCTGTAAAAAGAGGCATCAAAGTATCATACATGTCTTTGGAGCTAACAGATGTCTCCTTAGTACATGAAAGCAATGGCTGAATAGCATCTTCCACAAAGACAACATCACGGCTAACCAGAATGCGTTTAGTCTGTGGATGATACAGACGATAGCCTTTACTTTCAGAACTGTACCCAACAAAAATACATTTTACTGCCTTATCATCCAATTTTCTGCGATGTTGTTCAGGCACTAATGCATATGCCAAACAACCAAAAACACGCAGATGAGCAACAGATGGCTTGCGGTCATGCCAAGCCTCATATGGAGTGATAGACTGCAATGCTTTCGTGGGACACCTGTTCAGTACATATGCTGCACACATGACAGCCTCAAGCCAGAAACTATGTGGTAAAGCCTGACTTTTGACCATGCACCTTGCCATCTCCATGAGTGACCTGTTCTTTCGTTCAGCAACTCCATTCTGTTGAGGTGTATACGGCACTATACACTGGTGTTTTATCCCATGTTTAGCCAGAAATGCATTAAAATCTGAAGACATATATTCCCCCCCTCGATCAGAACGGAGGGTGCCCATTTTACATGCTGACAGATTTTCAGCCAAAACCAAAAACTGTTTGAAGCACATGAACACTTCGGACTTTGCTTTGAGTGGATATACCCATGCATGCCTGGAAAAATCATAAAAGAGGGTGTCTGCATAGGACCACAGACATCACTATGTACAAGCTGCAATTTCTGCATAGCCCGAACTGAACCATCTTTTGGAAAGGAAGAACGCTGCATTTTGCCCAAAATACAGCCTTCACAAACATGTTTTCCAGGTGCCTTAAGTTTGGGCAAAGAGGACACCATTTCAGATTTCTGCAGGCGTAACAAACTAGCAAAATTCAGATGACCAAAGCGTGCATGCCAAAGCTTTGCATCTGACATAGCCTGAGAATCATGAACTGCACATGCCGAATCATTCACACATTTTTCATAGTCTATGAGCTTATACAGCCCACGACATAAAATGCCAGAAGCAATAATCACATCGCCATTTGAGAGATCATGGACTGTACACCTGTCATCAACGAATTTCACAACCAAGCCAATCTTGGCTAATGCAGAAACTGATAACAGGTTCTTTTTGATCCCTGGCACAAATAAAGCATCTGACAAAGTGAAAGAACTACCATCAGCAGTAGTCAGAATGATCTTACCGACTCCCATAACAGGATAAGAGGAGTTATTGGCGCATGTGACAGTATTCCCTGTAGGGGCAGGCTCGAGTGAAGAGAAGAAACTGCGCTGCGAGGTAATATGTTTGGTCGCCCCACTGTCAAAGTACCAACCATCTGAGTCTACTGCAGACATGCACTGATCATGAGAAGATGGGTCAAAACTGCAGACAGTAGTAAACGCCCATTCTTCTTCCTGCACAAGATTTGCAGACTCTGTTTTTGGTGTAGAGGCCTCTGCAACAACCATTCCAGCCTCTTTCTTCTTTGCCTCTTTAGCAGCCAGTTTTGGACAGTTCTTTATAATATGATCATTTCCTTTACAGTACTTGCAGAACAATTTCTGCTTTTCTGATTTCTTCTCATCTTTATCCTGGTTCTTCGATTGTGCAGCATTTGGAGATTTCTGCTTACTAGTAGAAGAGCTCCATTTTCCTTTGCCCTTCTGACTAGCCAGGAAAGCTTGATCTGCAACACGCATAATGGACCTGTTCTGCCTGGACTGATCTTCCTGCAACAGAACAGAGACTAATTCCTCAAATGACAAGGCATTCGGATTGCCTTTCATCATCAATCGAAGAGTAGAGGCAAAACCCTGATATGAATCAGGAAGGCTATTCAGAACGGTCTGCACAAGTGAGCTATCTGGTATAACCTCATCAGCAGAAATCAATTGTTCCTTCAGGTCTTTGATCTTTGTAAGAAAACTATCCATCGAATCACCTTCATTCATGTGCTCACTCTCCAACTGTTTTCGGAGGTAAGCAACACGAGCCGCATTCCTAGCCTGGTACAAAGTGGTAAGTGTATCCCAAGCATCCTTTGCTGTTCTACAAGAGCGAATGTGAGGAATAATGGCACGTTTGACAGACAAAGCTATCAATGCATGTGCCTGGGCATCTCTGCCATCCCAACGAATCTGCTCTGCAGTAGGTGCAACAACAGAAACAGCAGCACGAATAGGAATCTGCGGAATATCATCTTCGACACCATCTTCATCAGCTCCAACACCTGTATTTTCAGTACCTGTCGTTACAGGTGTAACAGGACGTCTTTCAACACCCTGCACAATGTTCCACAATCCTTTTGCAACCAGTACATGTCGCATCATATAAGCCCATAATGGGTAGTTGGTACCATCCAACTTATCCTCAACAGCCAACATACGGAATACATCACTACTTTCAGCCATGGCCAGTGACTAAAATACCTTGATGCAGAAAATTGACTGTATCTCAAAAAGTTGAACACAACTACCCAGACGAGTTCTGCTAGACCTGTAGCAGACTTCGAGAAGCTTAAACTGGCGAACAGAAACTAGTATATACCTTTGGCACAAAAGGACGAAATAGCCTGCACAAGCACTGCGATAGTGCGTTTGGAGGCCGAAACGAGCTCAGATCGCGATTTCGGCACCACATAGCGAAGCTGTTTTGATCTCGGAAACACCCTGACTATGCGCACCAAATTTTGTGCGAATCTGAGACTGCAAACGGAGGAGTGTCGACGGCGCCCTAGAAGAAGCAACGACCTGCTCTGATACCAATTGTTGGAGTTAGACGTCTGCGGAAGCACACGAACAGCACAAGGAAGAAGAAGAAGCTTGGAGCACAACACACAAGACTGAATGTATTACTAGAGAATGTACAAAGATAAGTAGCCCATTAGGGCAATAGGCGTATATACAAGCCGGGGGAAAAAAACCTCCTAAAGAGGGAAAAAAGTGCCCCGGCGGTCCTAGAGTGTTCACACACATCACTACCTAAATATATCAACATGTATGTATGTATCAATAAATCTATCTATCTATCTACCTACCTACCTTATACAATGTAATGTCTCTATCTATATATCTTATAAATTAAGGATGCAAACCTTAATGTATGTATCAATAAATCCAACCCCATGCACCTACTCTCACTTCACACATTTTGTATAGACCCCTCTAAATCTGACTCTTCTTTAAATTCTCTACTTTCCAAGAAGAAGCAAACTAGAGAAAGAGGAATCTAATGGAGAGTGTTAATCTCCAAAAGAACAAGCTATCCTTGAAGTTAGAGCACCTCTATATCAAGAATAACTCAAAACCTTTACCAATTTGGAGGATCAATACTCAATTACCAAAATCTTGAACAAATTGTGAAGATAGTAACTACTCCAAAAGTCTGTTGCACATAACTCACTCATTGACTAATCAAATGTGTAAAGTTTTTGATATGAACATATCTATTACGTGGATGTGAGACATGTGCAGAACGTCTCAATGGTTGCTGAACAAGAACATGTGCAGATTGATCTGAATGGACATTCTCTTGAACATCTCTATGTGCAACATTTTTATGCATGCTAACTGGACGACAAGTATCCTCAAACACCACTCTTCTCACTTCAACCTCCTTAATTGGCTGTTTATGCATCTTAGACTCATTGAAAATGACATCACTACTTCTGATCATTGACCGTGTTTTAGGATCCCATAAGCGATATCCAAATTTTCCTTCTTGACCATATCCAAGAAAAATGCATTTCTTTGACATATGGTATAACTTCTGTCTAAGATTCTTAGGTATATGTGTGAAGAGAGATGGTGGATGCAATCCAAAGATGAGTAGGTGCTGCTACAACCAGCTTCACACCAGCCAACTGAGACTTCAGAGTTGATTAGTAGACCCTTTAAGCTTCCTAAATCCACCAAAATATCAGCCAAGTACTTTGGAACATGTATCCCAAAAGTTTAAGTCAAGACAGACTAGTTGCGAAATGACTAGCTCCCAAAACTTGCTATTTTTGGACATACACCTGTTGGAAAAAATGAACAGTGCTCTCAACCTAGAAGGAATTAGAAAACTTCCTTTTGGGCATAGCAAATAGACTTAGCAAGCTTCTCAATCCAAGTTAAAACACTTCAAATGATGGACTGAGCATTGAGAACAACTTTCATCAATTTCTGGAACATGCCCACCATTCTCGGGGCTGTTAAATCACTGAAAAAGGATCCGTAGAACTCGAGATAGGATCTTCTGAAGGTACTGCTCTGAGTGAGTATAGCAGAGAACAAAATAGAGAAGTAGATGATGATAAATGTATAGATTCACATATGATTACAACCACATTGGCAATGAATCTTTGCACAATGGGAGTAGAATGATAGAGCTATGGAGTAAGCTCTTCAATCTCTACAAAATGACATGAAGTGGTCACGTACAAGGCTTGCTAATCGCCTCTTCCTTCTTGCTCCTTTTATAGCTATTCTTGGAGGGAGTTTTGAATTCGAATTTGAATGGCTCCACCTAAAAGTGATCCCCAAAGTTAGGAGATATTCCCTCAGCTCAAAAAGTCGTGGGTTTTGGTAGTTAGAGCCACGAAATTGCTTTTACATCATGCATGAGGTAAGCCATCCTTTTCCTTTTTCTTTCTTCAATTACAAGAGATAAAAATGAACTCTTTTACAAGAGGTGTTCACATGATTACTCATGTGACTTACAAATGAGGATAATATCAAGCATATCAAGCATGTAGGCTTGGGTAAAATGCACCAACAGCTCCCCCTCAAGCCTAACATGCTTGGCCTCCAAATAAGTCTTCAATTGTCCTTGATTTCCTGCAAGCCAATCATCAACTTGAATCTACTTAATTTTGTACCATCAAGAGCTTTAGTCAACATGTCTGCACATTGCATATCTGTAGAGACATAGGATAGTTGAATATCCTTGCTCATTAGCTTCTCTCTTACGTAATGGTAGTGGACTTCAATATGCTTGGTTCTAGCATGGTATACCGGATTAGCTGCTAGATGTAGTGAGCTTGTGTTGTCACCAAAAATATGAGGTGTTGAAGAATGAAGTCCAAGATCTGTGCACAAAGACTTTAACCACATGATTTCTTGAGTTGCATTAGCCAAACCTCTATATTCTGCTTCAGCAGAAGATAATGCCATGGTTGGTTGCTTCTTCGATGACCAAGAAATGATTTTTGAACCTGCAAATGATATATACCCTGATGTGCTTCTTCTATCATCTTTAGATCCGGCCCAATCTGCATCTGAGTAGACCTTTAGCTCAATATCTGAAGTAAATGAATAAAACAAACCTTCATTCATGGTCCCCTTTAGGTACTTGAGGACTCTCTTGGCCGCTTCCATATGTGGTCTTCTTGGCTTATGCATAAATTGACTCAATATGCTAACACTATAGCATATATCCACCCTTGTGAGTGTTGCATAGTTCAAACTTCCAACCAAGCTTTGATAGCTTGTGATGTCTTCAATTGGCTCTCCTTCATAAGCACTAAGATTATGATTTTGCTCCATAGGTGTACCTGCACACTTGGTATTTTCCATCTTGAACTTGACGAGCATGTCATGCACATACTTCCTTTGTGTGATGTATATACCTGAATCTATGTAGATCAACTCCAATCCAAGAAAATAAGTGAGTGGTCCGAGGTCACTTATTTTGAACTCCTCCTTCATTTGACTCTTTACCTGTTTGATTCCTTCAAGATCATTGCCTGTGATAATAATATCATCAACATACACACATAAATAGATCACTTCAGATCCATTCCTCTTTATGAACAAAGAGGTATCCGCCTTGCTAGCTTTGAATCCTTGGTCTTGCAAATAAGCCACCAATCTGAAATTCCAAGCTCTTGGAGCTTGCTTCAATCCATACAAAGCTTTCTTTAGTTTGCATACATAGTTAGGATGATGTGCATCCTCATATCCAGGAGGTTGTGCCATATACACTTCCTCAGAAATCCATCCATTCAAGAAAGCATTCTTTACATCAAGTTGATAAAGATTCCAATTTCTAGATGCAGCAAGACTAATGAGAACCCTAATTGTAGGCATTTTTGCAACAGGAGAGAAAGTCTCCTCATAATCAATACCATGGGTTTGAGCAAACCCTTTAGCAACTAACCTTGCTTTGTGTCTATTTATACTTCCATCTGGATTCCTCTTGATTTTGTATATCCATCGAGATTTGATTATCTTCATAGATGGCTTGTTAGGTACAAGCTCCCAAGTGCCATTCTCCTTCAAGGCTTCCATTTCTTCATCCATTGCATCTCTCCAAGCTTTCTTGCTTTGTGCTTCTTCAAATGTGGTAGGTTCTTCATTGGTTGAATCCTTTGCAATGTAGATTGAGTGCTTGGTGACCAAAGAAGTATCATAACCAAACCTCTCTGGTATCTTCTTCTCCCTTGAAGACCTTCTAAGTGGTTGATGTGAGCTCTCCGGTCCATATGTAGCATCCTGCATCTTTGCTTTTCCTTTGTTCTTCCATAGCTTTAGTCTTTCCAAGTCTTCTAGGTCAATCTCCGAATCACTTTCTTCAATCTGCTTTGGCTCCTTTGGTTGAAGTGATGGAAAATCTTCATCCAAGTCATATGGCAGCTTCACTTTCCTGTCATCATCAAACCATGATTTGTTTTCATCAAAAATTACATCTCTACTCACAAAAAATCCTTTATTGGTTGGATTGTACAATCTATATCCTTTTTGGTTTTGGTCATAACCAATAAATACACACTTCTCTGCCTTGGGATCCAATTTCCCTCTTACTTGAGAAGGAATGTGAGCATAGGCTAAGCATCCAAAGATTTTGCAATGCTCTAGACTAGGTCTTCTTCCATTCCACACTTCATATGGAGTGGTTCCATCTAGTGACTTAGATGGAAGTCTATTTATGAGATATGTGGCTGTAGACACAGCCTCTGCCCATAGGTAGTTTGGCAATCCCTTTTCGTTGAGCATGGACCTTGCAGCTTCGACAATAGCTCTGTTCCTCCTCTCTGCTACACCATTGAGTTCGGGTGTATACCTTGTAGTGACTTCCCTTTTAATGCCTCTTTCATGCAAGAAGGCATCAATATCAGAAGAGAAGTATTCTCCTCCACCATCTGATCTGAGTCGTTTCAAAGTCCTACCTGTTTGGTTTTCAACAAGAGCAATATACTTCTTAAAGCAATTAAACACTTCATCCTTGTGCTTCATGAAAAACAGAATGGTCCACCTGCTACAATCATCTATGAAAGACACATAATATCTTGAGCCTGATATAGATGGCTCCTTACTTGGACCCCACACATCCGTGTGCACTAGATCCAAAGGATTTTGATACATATATCCTTTCTTATTGAAAGGTTGTCTATGAGCCTTGCCGAGTTGACAAGCTTCACACTTATAAATCATGTGTTGCCTTGTGATATTAGGCAAACCAAGTACACTTTGGTCCTTGCAAATCTGTTTGAGTGTCCTCTCACCAATGTGAGCAAGCCTTTTGTGCCATATCTCCAACTCTGTTAGAGTTTGAGATCCATAGCTAAACAAAGCTATGTTCTTTGTATCTTCCACTTCAAAAGTGAAAAGCCTTCCTCTCCTTTCTCCTTTGGAAATCCTTCGAAAGCCTTGCCTTGGGTCTTCAACATATGCTCCAAATTGATTGAATCTAACCTGCAATCCTTTTGTTAACAATCTGTCCAACACTTATTAAATTTTTGGTAATTGTAGGGACATACAAGACTTTGCTTAAGAGGTTCATATTCCCATCTGATGTCTTCACATTACCTATCTTCTCCACTGAGTGCTTTGTGTCATCTCCTGTCTGCACTTCATGCTTGTTATGAGGATCTTCCGAATCAGAAAGTAAAGCCACATTTCCTGCTACATGGTTCGAGCATCCCGAATCAATGTAAAATATGTGATCATCATCCTTACCCTTCTTCGCTGATAGATTCATAATCAATAATGAATCTTCTTGACTTTGGTCCTCTACATACTTATTGTAATCTCTTCTTCCTCTATGGCCACTTTGATAGTTGTTGTTGTTGTTGTAATTGTTGTTGTAGTAGTTGTTGTTGTTGTAGCCTCCATTGTATCTACCTCTATTTGATCCATAGCCACCTCTATTGAATCCTCTTCCTCTTGAGTTCCTCGGGTTCCTGAAACATTCTTCCGTAGTATGGTTAGATAAGCCACATATGTTGCAAGGTTGAGATGATTGGAATCTCCCCCTGCCTTGCTTTCCACCTCTGCCTCTTCCTCTAGCTCTTCCTCTACCTGCAAAGTTTGCTTGGAAAGAGCTTCCTTCATCTTCATTCTTCCTATTCTTTGAATTGTCCTTGACCTTAGCTTTATCAGAATATAAGGCAGAAGTTTGATTACCTCTTGAGGACTCACCACCTTTGCTAATCTTTGCTTCATGAGTGAAGAGTTGGCCCATGAGTGTGTTGAGGTCGGGTACATGCATATCCATGTATAAATCCATGGTTGTTGTGAATGACTCCCACTTGTCGTCTGCTTTGATTCCATTCATGATTTGTCTTATGATTTGCTCCTCTTCAATTACCTCTCCAATGCTTCCAAGTTGGTTGAAAATCTCCTTCATCTTTGTGACATAATCAGTCACATTTTGCTTCGGGCTTTTCTTCATTGTTGTGACTCCATCCACAATTGGTTCTTCCTTGCTTGAGTGTTGGAAGAGAAGAAAGAAGCCAGTGCATTCCAGGTCTCTCTTGATGTCTTGCATCCCTTGACATGAGGTAAAAGAAAATCAGAGATTGAGTTTAGAATATAGGACCTTGCAAGTGCATCCTTCGAACACCAATTCGAAAGTCCTTCCACTTCTTCATGTGATGGTTGCCCTTTGTTCCTCATGGTTGGCATTGCTTCATCTCCGGATATGAATCCATATAGATTTTTCCCTTGAAGGTAAGCCTCCATCCTTAGAGACCATGCCGGGTAGTTGTTTCGATCCAATTTGTCAATTGTTGATGGAAATCCATCTCCCATGTTGCTTGACTATGCTCTGATACCACTGTGAAGAGAGATGGTGGATGCAATCCAAAGATGAGTAGGTGCTGCTACAACCAGCTTCACACTAGCCAACTGAGTCTTCAAAGTTGATTAGTAGACCCTTTAAGCTTCCTAAATCCACCAAAATATCAGCCAAGTACTTTGGAACATGTATCCCAAAAGTTTAAGTCAAGACAGACTAGTTGCGAAATGACTAGCTCCCAAAACTTGCTATTTTTGGACATACACCTGCTGGAAAAAATGAACAGTGCTCTCAACCTGGAAGGAATTAGAAAAATTCCTTTTGGGCATAGCAAATAGACTTAGCGAGCTTCTCAATCCAAGTTAAAACACTTCAAATGATGGACTGAGCATTGAGAACAAGTTTCATCAATTTCTGGAACATGCCCACCTTTCTCGGGGCTGTTAAATCACTGAAAAAGGATCAGTAGAACTCGAGATAGGATCTTCTGAAGGTACTGCTCTGAGTGAGTATAGCAGAGAACAAAACAAAGAAGTAGATGATGATAAATGTATAGATTCACATATGATTACAACCACATTGGCAATGAATCTTTGCACAATGGGAGTAGAATGATAGAGCTATGGAGTAAGCTCTTCAATCTCTACAAAATGACATGAAGTGGTCACGTACAAGGCTTGCTAATCGCCTCTTCCTTCTTGCTCCTTTTATAGCTATTCTTGGAGGGATTTTTGAATTCGAATTTGAATGGCTCCACCTAAAAGTGATCCCCAAAGTTAGGAGATATTCCCTCAGCTCAAAAAGTCGTGGGTTTTGGTAGTTAGAGCCACGAAATTGCTTTTACATCATGCATGAGGTAAGCCATCCTTTTTCTTTTTCTTTTTTCAATTACAAGAGATAAAAATGAACTCTTTTACAAGAGGTGTTCACATGATTACTCATGTGACTTACAAATGAGGATAATATCAAGCATATCAAGCATGTAGGCTTGGGTAAAATGCACCAACAATATGAACATATGCTGCACAACCAAAACCTTAAAGATGATCATAATTTAGTGGCTTCCCTATCCATAACTCTTGTGCCACTTTCAAACCTTTGGCAATACTAGGTGAAAGGTGAATCACATGAGCTGCAATCAATACTACTTCTACCCAAAAGCCTTATGAGAGGTTTGCATGATGCAACATAGAGATTACTCTATCTTGAATATTTCTATTCATCCTCTCAGCTACACCATTCTATACTGGGGTATAAGGAGCTCTAAACGCTCTATGAATCCCTCTAGACTCACAAAAAAGGTTGAATTCAGGTGAGGTATACTCACCCCCATTATTTGAACGTAAAGCTATAATCTTAGTTTCTTTTTCAAGCTCAACTAAAGCAAGCCATTTTTTGAAAGTAAGGAATACCTCACCCTTCGATTTGATAGGATATACCCAAAATTTTCTAGTAGCATCATCTATGAACGTGACAACGTAAAGTGAATCACCTAAGGACCTAGTTGGCATAGGACCACACACATCTGTATGAACGAGATCTAAAGGCTGAATTGAAGAGTCAATGTGCATTCTATGCTTCTTTCCATATTGACAATGCTAACAAAATGAAAAATCTGAGAAAGATAACACAGGTAAGTAGCCAGAATGAGAAAGATTTTCCATTCCACTACGAGATATATTTGTTCAAACAACCATGCCAAATACAAGCCATAGGTTGTTCAACAACAACTAACAAGTTTTCTTTCTGTGATACAAATAAAGGATAAAGTGAGCCAACTTTGCCTCCTTTTGCAATAACCATATTGCCCTTTGATATGCGAAAGGATTGAGCATAGAAGAACACCTTGGAACCAAGGTCATCAAGTTGACCAACTGACATCAAACTGCATGATAACTAAGGTACATGGCATACATTATGCATGGTAAATTTTGAACCATCAATGAACTACACAACCACATCTCCAATCCCCACAACATCACACTAGTAAGAGTCACCAAGTCTCACGGTACCAAGAGACTTTGCTACATAATTAGAGAACCATTCTCTGTGTGGTGTCACATGGAAAGAAGCACCAGAATCTAACAGCCAGGTATGGGAAAAAGAATCAGCCATAAGAGCCTCAATTGACAGAGTACTATCAAGTGTCAACACATCAGCATCATAATAAATAGCATTAATTTCTTCAATCTTCATAGTCGAACTAGATGGTACAGATAACTGTTTAACATGCCCATCAACATGTTGGTGCAGGGCAATCAACAATTGACATTTTAATGAAGGATTGGAAGTCAAAGACTGAAGAAAATTTCAAGTTATGAAGCATGAAGGAAGTGCATATCCAGAAGATGAAGATGTGTACACATATGTACATTAATTAAGAGATAGTTCACTTATACTTTTGTATAGTTAGGAAGTTTGTAAATATTTGCCTATATATACAAGGAAAAATGTCAGGGAAAATATGAGAGAGTGTAGAATACAAGAATTCAGAAGAATTAGAAGTGATTAGACTCTTGAGAAGTGTGAAGATTAGCTCTCTCATCCAGATGTAAAAGTTCTCTAGTAATGAAGAAAAATTATGCCCGATGTTTTTGTGTATTCTCTTTCTGTGCTTGATCATTTCAAGAATCCTTTTGTAGAAGTCTAATTCCATAGTTAATGAGTCTATGGTTAAAGTTTGAGAGCCTAATTGTAAACAGGCTGTGAGAATTATGAGTAGGAACATTCATATGTGAAGAAGTGTTCATTGTTTTCTGAAACAGGCGCAAAATTCGATGTTAATGTTTTGGTCAGTTCTCCTTCCACAGTGTAAAGGTTTGAGCAACCAAGCACTCAATCTTTAATGTGGAAGGTAAGCTACCTATGGCTAAAAGCATTTGCATAAACGGGTTCTGGATTGAGAGAACCAAGTGTTAGAAGTTACAGGTGTTTGAATCGACTTCTCAGAAGAACAGTTTTAGACATAGGTGACTTCTTAAGTTCATTTCTCAAGATCTACTGAGTCTTTTGAAATGGTTTAACTTGCAGAAGGTGCAAAAACTATAGGGGACACCTTGTGCAAAGTTTTATAAAAAACTTTACACATTTGATAAGTCAATGAGAGAGATATGTGCAGCAGACTTTCTATAGAATCATCTTCTTCACAATTTATCCAAAATCTTTATAATTGATCATTAATCCTCCGAATTGGTGAAGTTTTTGAGTTTCTCTTGATATAGAGGTGCTCTAACGTCAAGAGTAGCTTATTCTTTTGGAGATTGACCCTCTCCATCAGTGGTATCAGAGCAGAAAGCATCAAAATTGAAGAAAGGACGACCCCAACTGCTGCATCTGTAAAGAATTCAACATTTGAAGATTCAAAAGGTGAAAGCATGAGAGCAAAGCTTGCAAAGGATGCCATACAACATCAAGGAAGACAAAAGGAGTATCATTCAAAGTAAAGGTACATCTATTACTCATAAAGTTTGAAGAATTCAATACACAGGTGAAGAAAGGATGGGAGATTCTCTTCAGATAGAGAAGTTGGATATAGAGAACTATCTAGCATGGTCAATGAGGATGGAAGCTCATCTTATGAGAAAAGACTTGATAAGTTATATCACAGGTGAAGAAGAAAAGCCTCAGCTCAGAGATCCTAGTGTTCCAACTAGGGAAGAATTATCATATTTGAAGACTTGGATGAAGAAAGATGCTCAAGCTAGGAGCATTATCTACATGGCAGTTAATGACTACTTGCTACCTCAGATTAGAGGTCTTGAAAGTGCAAGTGATATATGGAATGCTTTGGAGGAGCATTTCCAAAACACCACAAAATCAAGGAAGGCATCTTTGTGGGTAGAGTTTACTACATTCAAGAAGAAGACCTCTCAATCCATCGCAGACTATATAACAAGGATGAAGGACATTGCAGATGCATTAGGAGCAGTTGATGAAGATATTGATAAGGATAAATTGGTAAGGCAAATCCTCACAGGTTTGAGAGGTGATGACAAATGGAAGCCATTCATTTTGTCTACTGAATTATCACTTGATCATTTTACTCCTTACTTAAATCAGTTGCTAGGACATATGTTAACCTTTGAGCAGGATGTCAAAGGTGAAGGTGATAAAAGTACAGGTCATGCAATGCATTCAAAGGATAA
Source organism: Ceratopteris richardii (assembly GCA_020310875.1). Lineage (NCBI taxonomy): Eukaryota > Viridiplantae > Streptophyta > Polypodiopsida > Polypodiales > Pteridaceae > Ceratopteris > Ceratopteris richardii. The sequence continues at coordinate 140,553,686 of CM035409.1, read as the reverse complement.
GAAGAAGAATATCAAAGGGAAGCAACAAGCAAATGAAGATGAAGGTACAACTAGCCAAGCCAACTTCCTAAGAGGAAGAGGAGGTGGCAAAGGTAGAGGAAGAGGCAGGAGTAATAAAGATGGAGTTAAAGCTTGGTAGATTTGTGGTAAGACAAATGACTTAGCTAATGATTGTTGGCATAATACTCAGAGTAATGGTGGATATAATCAGAAAATTCAAGAGGAAGAGGTGGTAGAAATCAAAGAGGTAATTTCAGAGGTAGAGGTAGTAGAGGTTACTTTGGAAGAAATGCAGGTAGAGGATTCCAAAGTCAACAATACAACAATACCTACTACAATTATGCTTCAGATTAGAAGGAGGATTCAACATTGATAATGAATGCAACTTTTGAAAGGCAAAATGAAGACCAAAGAGTCTTCTACATTGACTCAGGGTGTAGCAATCACCTGAGAGGATTCAACATTGATAATGAATGCAACTTTTGAAAGGCAAAATGAAGACCAAAGAGTCTTCTACATTAACTCAGGGTGTAGCAATCACCTGAGTGGCAACATAGATTTGATGACTGATTTGGAGAATAAGATAACTAATCATGTTGTTCAAACAGGCGACAATACAAAGCATAATGTGAAGTCAATTGGATCAGCGAAGGCTAAGGATGGAAGTACTCTCTTGAGTAAGGTTTTGTATGTTCCTACAATTCCTAAGAATCTGATAAGTGTAGGCCAAATTGTTGAAAAAGGTTATGAAGTTAGGTTTGCTAATGAAGGAGTGTTTGTGAAAGACCCTAGCAATGGGTATAAACAAATTGTTTCAAGGAATAAAGAAGGAAGATTGTTCACATTGAAGATCCAAGGTAATGTTGTTCATGCTTTGTTCACTTATGGAGGACATAAGATCTCTGAGTTAGATCTTTGACACAAGAGGCTTGGACATACTCAATGAAAGAGGTATCAAAGATATGGTTAATAATGGTTCAGTGCTTGGATTGCCTAATGTTGCAGGTCAACATATGACATACAGATGTGAGGCATGTCAATTAGGTAAGGCTCATAAGCAATCTTATTCCAAGCATGGTTTTATGTATTCAGAAAAGCTTGAATTGGTACACACAGATGTGTGGGGACCATCAAAGGATTTCAGTATCAATGATTCAAGGTATTATGTGATTTATGTTGATGATGCTACCAGATGGATCACTATCTATGTGATCAAAGATAAGTCAGAGGTATATCAAACATTATCATGTGTATGCAGAAAGAATTACAGGTCATAAGTTGAAGAGACTAAGGTCAGATGGAGGGGGAGAGCATTTCTCTAATGAGTTCAGTGATTACTTGTGGAATGCAGGTATAAAAAGGGAAATTACTTGCAGGTACTCTCCTCAACAAAATGGTGTAGCAGAAAGGAGGAATAGAACTCTTGTTGAGTTTGCAAGATCCATGATGAAGGAGAAAAATTGCCCAAATTCCTTGTGGGCTGAGGTTGTAAACACAGCTACTTATTTGGTCGATAGATTACCATGTAAATCTTTGCAGGGTATGACACCATATGATGCATGGTGGGGTAAGAGACCTACTTTAGATCATTGCAAATTATTTGGATGTTTGGCATATGCATATGTGCCATCTCAATTAAGGCACAAATTAGAACCTAAAGCTGAAAAGTATGTATTTATTGGATATGATGATAAGCAGATGGGATATAGGTTGTGGAGTCCATCCACAAAACAATTCCTTGTATCAAAGTATGTTACATTTGATGAGCAAGGTACTTGGTATGCAGGTACAATCAATATTTATGCAGGTGATGAAGAAGTTGTGAATCAAACGAAAGGTAAATCAAAGATTGAGATATTTGATGAAAAGGAGAACAATGAAGTACAGGTTGAAGTTGAAGAAGTGCCAAGATTTGATCCAGAATGTGATGAACCAAAAACCTTAAGGAATGGAGAACTCAGAAGGTCAACAAGACACAAATGGCAACCTACAAGGTATAGCTATGACACTTTTTTTTTGGCTACCAAAGATTATGCTTATATGGTAAAGGCAGATGAAGACCCTTCTACATATGAAGAGGCAAAAGGTAAGGAAAATTGGGAGAAAGCTATGTAGGAAGAATATGATGCATTGATGGAGAATCAGACATGGGATTTGGTTCCTAAACCAAATAGTCAGAAGATCATTGGATGCAAATGGGTCTACAAGAGAAAGAGGTCTGCAGATGGAAGTGTGTCTAGGTATAAAGCTAGAATTGTTGTGAAAGGTTTTGCTCAGACATATGGTATAGATTATGATGAGACCTATAGTCCTGCGGCAAAGATGACAACCATCACGACACTCATAGCTATTGCTGCATGTAAAGGTTGGAAATTATGTCAATTAGATGTGAAGAATGCTTTTCTAAATGGTTATATTTCAGATGATGTTTTCATGGAGCAACCACAAGGATGCAGAGATGAAAGGTATCCAGATCATGTGTGCAAGCTCAAGAGAGCTTTGTATGGCTTGAAGCAGGCTCCAAGGGCATGGAATTATAGACTTGTGAAGTTCTTAAAAGAACTTGGGTTTCAAGTATCTAAAGCAGATAGTAGCTTGCTTGTTAAAGCAAATGAAGATGGGATTCATTTACATGTGCATATATGTTGATGATATAATTCTTACAGGTACAGATGAGAAAGGCATTCAAAGTTTAAAGAAGCAAATGGAGAAAGAGTTTAAAATCAAAGATTTGGGAGACTTGTCATATTTTTTGGGCATGGAGATCTCATACACTCAACATGGAGTGTATGTAACTCAAGAAAGGTATTTGAAAAACTTGTTGATCAAGTTTAAGATGAATGATCGCAGGGTAGCACCTACTCCAATGGAGGTGAATCACAAATTGAGCAGATATGGAGGAGAAGAGTTCAAGGACATGAAGCTATATCAAAGTCTGGTTGGTAGTCTGATCTATGCTACTTTAACTAGGCATGACTTGTCATATGCAGTGGGAGTATTGTCTCAATTCATGCATTGTCCTAGGAAAGAACATTGGATTGCAGGACAAAGAGTGTTGAGGTATATTAAGGGTACACTCAAAGAAGGTTTATATTATGGTTTTACATCAGATACAAACATCAAGATCTATAGTGATAGAGATTGGGCAGGTAATCCTGATGATATGAGATCAACTTATGGATACTTGTGTTATGTGGGAGATAAGTTACTTTCTTGGTGTTCAAAGAAGCAACACACAATTGCTTTATCATCTACAGAGGTTGAGTACAAAGGTATGGTGGAAGCTGCAAAGGAAGTGATATGGCTAAAGACTCTTATGAAGAGTTTTGACATCATACAGAGTACACCCACTATTCATGGAGATAACATGAGTTCATTGTATTTAGCTGCTAATCCTATTTTTCATGCTAGGACTATACATATTGAGATTCAGTATCACTTTCTAAGAGAGAAGGTGATGGATAAAGAGATTGAAGTCGTACATACTTCAACAAAAGATCAGATAGCTGATATGCTAACCAAAAGCTTGGATGGACCAAAGCTACAGAGGTTCAAAGACATGGCAGGCATAAAGAAGATAGAGAAAACCTCAATTGATGATTGAGGGGGAGCTGTTGGTGCAGGGCAATCAACAATTGAAGTTTTAATGAAGGATTTGGAAGTCAAAGACTGAAGAAAAGTTCAAGTTATGAAGCATGAAGGAAGTGCATATCCAGAGATGATGTGTACACATATGTACATTAATTCAGAGATAGTTCACTTATACTTTTGTATAGTCAGGAAGTTTGTAAATATTTGCCTATATATACAAGGAAAAATGTCGGGGAAAATATGAGAGAGTGTAGAATACAAGAATTCATAAGAATCAGAAGTGATTAGACTCTTGAGAAGTGTGAAGATTAGCTCTCTCATCCAGATGTAAAAGTTCTCTAGTAATGAAGAAAAATTGCGCCCGATGTTTCTGTGTATTCTCTTTCTGTGCTTGATCATTTCAAGAATCCTTTTGTAGAAGTCTAATTCCATAGTTTATGAGTCTATGGTTAAAGTTTGAGAGCCTAATTGTAAACAAGCTGTGAGAATTATGAGTAGGAACATTCATATGTGAAGAAGTGTTCACTGTTTTCTAAAACAGGCGCAAAATTCGATGTTAATGTTTTGGTCAGTTCTCCTTCCATAGTGTAAAGTTTTGAGCAAGCAAGCACTCAATCTTTAAGTTGGAAGGTAAGCTACCTATGGCTAAAAGTGTTAGAAGTTACAGGTGTCTGAATCAACTTCTTAGAAGAACAATTTTAGACATAGGTGACTTGTTAAGTTCATTTCTCAAGATCTACTGAGTCTTTTGAAATGATTTAACTTGGAGAAGGTGTGCAAACTATAGGCAACACCTTGTGAAAAGTTTTATAAAAAACTTTACACATTTGATAAGTCAATGAGAGAGATATATGCAGCAAAATTTCTATAGAATCATCTTCTTCACAGTTTATCCAAAATCTTTATAATTGATCATTAATCCTCCAAATTGGTGAAGGTTTTGAGTTACTCTTGATATAGAGGTGCTCTAACTTCAAGAGTAGCTTATTCTTTTGGAGATTAACCCTCTCCATCACAACATTCTGTCCTTTACCTTTAGCATTCTTTAATCCATAACAGTCTTTCTTCATGTGTCCTTTCTTATGACAATAATGGCATTCAATATCCCTCTTCCTTGATTTACTTCTACTCTTATTCCGTTGACCATTCTTTTCCTTGTTCTTGCTCCTGCCACGTTGCTGATTCTTTCCTTGGTAAGTATCACAAACATTATATGCATCTCCACTCTGAGTGCCAACCATAGATTTTCTACAAATCTCCTCACTCAAGAGTGCTCCACATATGTCATCATAGACGAGTTTACCAGAAGGTGCAGTGTTGCTAATAGCTATGCAAAACATATCCCATGATGATGGCAAGGTGCACAACAACAATACTACTTTCATTTTATTATCCATATCCACTTTCTGAGCTTGTAACTCGGAGAATTAGCATCAAACTCATTTAGATGAGCAGCAACACTATGTGTGTCCTTCATACAAAGGTCATATAATTTTCTCATCAGATACACTTTATTTGATGCCGTCTCTTTTTCATATGTATTGCATAACTTCTTCCAAAGCTCCTCTGCGCTTTCACAATCTAATACTGTAAAGTAAACATTATCTGCTAGGTGCAAGTGAATGGTAGACCTGGCAATTTCATCTAACTCATCCCAATCATCTTCCTCCATGTCGGCATTCTTCTTTGAAATTCCATTTACTGGCTTCCATTGCCTCCTTTGAATCAGCACATCTTTAATCTGATTCTTCCATAGAGCAAAGTTTGTGCCATCAAATTTTCAAATCTCAAAATGGTCTTTGCCCTGCAAGTTATAGCTCCTCCTCAGAACACTAGCACTAGACCCTGATCCACTAGATGTGCCTAAGACCTCTGATGCCATGATGGTAGAGAAATGAATAGAATGATTCTGGAAAATCGACCACTGTATAGTTGATCAAACCAAAAATCTGGAATAATTTTGCCAGAGTATCCTCTACAAAATGAGCATATGACCAGTGTGAAAACATCATAAAACTATAAGTACTAACATGTTTACTTGCATAATGAATCACTGACTCCACTGCATATAATCAATTACCCAATAGAAGCCAACTAGGCTTATCGAGCACCTATGAACAACTATCATACATCTCCTATGGCGAGGCTGGGTAAGTCTTCCACCTGCATCACTGAAGAGACCCTGACATCTCGATGTCTCCCAGTTAAGAAAACCTCACCATGACCATCTTTATCGAACGTAAAAGGCTTTATGCAAAAAATGTAAGCGCTATATCAATGACCACATGGACGTACATAGGCGGCATCCACAAAAGCATACATGGTGTGTATGTGCTCAATATATGCAGTAAAATGACACTAAAAGGCTGAATGCACAACCCAAAAACTAGCCAATAACACCTGCAAGTGTCTGTCAATTCTGATGTTTTATGCTCAAAAGACTTGCATAAATTTGCAGCGGTTGCTCCCACCAACACTGAAAACCTTTCAAGAAACCTGTAGTTTTATGAGTGTGGCTGAAAACACAGCCCCAAAGGTTGATAGTTATTGTCGAAGAAGTTCAAAAAATGCTCTTCTTAATGTTCTTGGACCTATGTGAAGAGAATTATGTGCGAAAGTACTCCAAAATGGCTCCAAAAGACACCCCAAAAACGCTTCAGAAATAGGCTTTGAAAGCAAAGAATGAAGCTTTGAGGGACCAAAACATGTTCAAGGTAATGTCAACCTTAGTCTTTCCCCTTCTTCAGACACCATGTAGCTCAAGCGTAAGCACCACCTCCTTTACTTGTCAATCCGCGGAGACGTGAGGACCGGTATGAAGACCACGAGCAAGTGAAGGCACAAGTGCGTGAGTGAAAGCACACAAACATGCACACACATACACACATGCGCACAAAGTAAGATCAAAGAGAGGAACAATGGAAAGCTTTGATTGCAAAAAGGTTCTCTTACAAAAGCTCTATTCTCTAACAAGCTAACCTAAAAAATGAGCTCTCTAGCTCTTTTTATAGTTTTTTGACTAGTTTTGGCCCTGTCCAGACCTAGTGTCTGGCCTAGTTAAAAATTAGGTTCCGGGGCTTATTTGAAGGCTCAAACAAAGTCTAAAAATTATGAAAATTGGTATGATAGTACTTCTAATACTCCTCAAGCTCGAGGACTCCTCGGCTTGAACAAAATGGAGTTATAAAAATAGATAATGGTATTTAAAATGGTTTTTAGTGATGGAAATTACTATTTTTGTAGGGGATTCATCTGAAAATTTGACATACACTTCATGGAGCTCCCTACTTGCTCCCTTTCCTTGTGTGTCCACCTTTTGATGTGCTTCCATGCTTTGTCCTTGACTTTGAGCTTCAACACTCCCCCCCCTCTCGAGTCTGTCGTCCCTGACAGACCCTTATTGTAGTGGTTGTTCCAAGTAGTGCCTTGAGAGGGAGCGTCCCGTCTGTCTGAACAAAAGTCGTCTGACTTCTAGATGTGTCTGGTTCTTTATCTATCACTGCGAGTCTTTGCAAGTTGTAGTCTCTTAATATATGCTTCTTCCTGGGATTCCAGCATGACTGTGTCGTTGTGAGTCTCCATTGATGTTTGCTAGATCTTCCACAGTTGATGTTCATAGTAGTCATGCCAAGTACTCCTAACCCATATTGAGTGATGGGTAAGTGTGTTCGTGCATGGGTTGAGGAAAATATGTGCCTTGTGCACGGCCTTGTAATGTAGCCCTATGAATGCTTACTTGGAAAATGCATTGGAAGAAGTATGGTGCGAAAATTGCGGGTCTTGAGCTAAGTGCTCAAGGGTATGCTGACGAAGAGGTTTCCTAATCTATCATGGTTATGGTGTTGCCAGAGTAAAGATACCTACCATGGAGAAGGTTGATCGATGTTCATCTCTTCGTGTTGTACACTCGGCCTTTGGGATAGAACATTGTTGATGAATGTCCATGTTGATGGTCCACTGATGAGATCTTTTGAGTGGTTGATCCTCTCTCCTCTTTTCAAAGCAACATTTGCCAAATACTGAGAATTGAATTTCCTTATATTCTTTGGCAAACAACATTGGGTAACTACACCAAGCTGAGTTTCACATATTCTCTTTAGCTCACCATACGCAGGAGTCTTCTCCTCCAGAAACACCCTTTGCAGATATCTCCTTGGATGCTCTCGTACATGAAGTAGTTAAGCATCACTCAAGTTGCGGACCTTCAAGCTCTTCATTCCTACCATGGTAAGAGAAAATCATAGTTGTAGATGCCATGTTCATGCCAAGTGCTTGCCATCTACCAAATAAGGCAGCAATGATATCATCTACTAGCCGAGACACACTTCTATCCCAACTGATAAATGCCCAGTAATCAATAGTTCCATCTTCAACTAAGCATGTCTCATTCATGTTTCATGAGCCAAACCTGGGAACAAGTTCTTCCCCTCTTTCTTTTTTTTTTCTTTTTTTTTTATTTAATAGGAACAATATCACAAACAAGAAGATAGAATTTAGTATCAATAAATAAAAATCTTTGACATATGTCAATGTGCTCTTGTGCTTGGGATTCTCAAGTGTGTCTATGCACGGCCGTGTAATGTGGCCCTATATTAATGCATACTTTGGAAATGCATGACCTGAATGGTGCAAAAGATAGGGTTGTGCAAGCAGCACATGGTTGTCGCTCGTCGAGGCCTGATGTCACCTGTAGATGTTGATGTCATCTTTGTTGGAGGTATCCATTGGATCTTGAGATGACCACTGATCCTTCCTCTTGATAGGGACCCATTTTAGAACAACATTTGGCACTGTAGAGATTACTTCAGGCGTCTTCCTTGTTGGATGCTTTCTGAACTGTGGTATCCAGTGTGGTTGGTGCTTTGGTTCGATGGAGGCTACTTGTACTTTTGGCTTCCAAACCCATATCCTTTTTGCACGTCTTCCTACTAATGTTGAAGAGCTGATTTGATCTCCTTTCGGTCTCTGTACGTGGTTCTTACCCTCTTCTCCTTTTGGCTTCTTTTTTGAGACCTTTCGCATGTGGGAGAACATAGGTTGTTGTAGATGTAAGAGCTTCTTAGGTACCCACATCTGTAATTTCCCTTGTTGAGCTGCATCTAACTTCTTAGGCACCCAAACTTGTTGGATACCTTCTGATTGAGCTTGTCCGAGCTGCTTCCTTCGTCTTCTATCCTGGTTGGCTTGCCTAGATGGGATTTGTGGGGACAAGGCTGGTGGTTGCTCCTTTGTGTACCCAGATCTGCTTCATGTTCGGGACTGCTTTCTTATCGAATGGTGTCTTTCTATTTGATGTAGCAGTTGTCGTGATCGGTTGTGTTTGCTTGTGTGGTGGACTCACTACTATGGCTACTTGATTCTTTGGAGAAGGAGAAAGATCCACCCGCCTTCGAACCTGTTCTTCCACGATTGACTCCTTCTGCATCATAGAGCTTTTGACACATACAACATCTTCTTCCATATGATTAGTCTTAGAAGAACTACAAGATGTGACATCTGGATTTGTGAACATGCCATTTTCTAGTTCTAATGTAAAGCATTGTCCCTGGACCCAAACTTGAAGAAGTTGACTTCTTAGGTTTAAGTTGACTGCATTGTCATAAATCCAATCTTGTCCTAAGACAAGTGGTTCTGTAAGGTTCTCATCTTGACACACTAGAACTTTGACTTTCATTGGAACATCTTGAAGGTAGATGGGAAGTTCCACCTCGCCCATACAAGGGGTTTCCACACCTCCCAATCCTATGAGATAAGCTTCTATGGGATTGATGTTCAACAGAAAGTCTTGGCAGTAGGAAAGTCTAACTACACTACTTGCTGCACCTGAGTCAATCAATGCTTTCACCATCCTTGCACCCTTCCCTTGTCCTATCTCTATGGTCACAAAGGGTCTTTGGTCAATGACTTGAGAAGTCGCTATGCCTGACTTTTGACACATATCCATGTGATATTTTGGGACTTTTGAGTTGACATCTAGGCCTAATCGCCTTAACTTATTTCGCCTAATATGCTCTCTGGCCTCTGCCTGTGCTTCTTCTCTCACTCTTAACTCTTCTTCTTTTCGCTTCCTAGCAGTGTTGAGTCTCATTAGCATATCCTTAGTAAGAGGTTCTTGATATAGTTTGACTCTACAACCACTAATATAGTTTGGCAAGATATCTCCTTCTAGAGTGGCCAACTGAACTGCACCACTAGTGGAAATTCTATTAATGATCATGGGTCCATATCCTCTTTTTTCCAACTTACGGGCATGTTGTTTTAGTGTATAAACCAACACTAGATCTCCCTCTTTCAATCCCTTATCCTTGATGTGTGCATCAAAGTATGCCTTTTGCCTTTTCTTTGCAGCATAGATGCTTGCTGCCGCACGTAGGCTTGTCTCACCTAAGCGTTCTAGATCAAAGATCCTAGAGGACAATTCATGTCCATTCCACTCATACTCGTGTGCTACTTTTAAGGCAGGGATTAAGAAATCTAATGATAGCACAACATTCTGTCCGAAGACCATCTGAAATGGGGTGGCGTTGAGTACCGTTTTGTAGGTAACTCGATAAGCCCAAAGAGCATGATGAAGTTGTTTGTCCCAATCAGAGCGTTTATTATTTACCAATTTTGTCAATACGTTACAAAGGATCTTATTGGTACTCTCGGCTTGTCCGTTAGCTTGTGGGTGATAGGGGGCAGACTTCTTATGTATCACCAAGAATTCCTGGAGAAGATTTTCAATGACTTCATTCAAGAAGTGTGTGCCTCTATCGCTCACCAACTCTATTGGTAGTCCATATCTCGTGAACACATTCTCGAATAAGAACTTAGCCGTTGTCTGGGAATCATTCTTTGTGGTGGCTTTGACTTCTACCCACTTTGTAAGGTAATCTGTGGCTACAATAATATACTCTGCATGGGAGTTTTGAGCTGGGGGGTTAATAGGGCCTATGAAGTCTATGCCCCACTTGGAAAATGCACGCCCTCCCATCATTGGCCTCAAGGGCATCTCGTCTTTTCTAACTGGATATTGTGCACGTTGGCATGTGTCACATTTCTTCACATAGGTATGTGCATCCATATGAAGAGTGGGCCACCAAAGTCCTGAGAATAGAATGGTCTTGGTTACTCGATCAGGACCAAAGTGTCCACCTGCGACACCGCTATGTATAATTTCTAAGACTTTCAAATAATCTAATTCATGAACACACAGTCTTAAGTAACCATCTTTGCCTCTTCGGTATAAGTTATCTCCTACTAAGGCATAGCTTTGAGCCTCTTGTGCCATGCTTCGTCTTCTTGCTAGACTAGCCTCTTTGGGTAATCTTCCCGACCTCATAAACTCTACCAATGGAGCACTCCAATCAGGAATTAATGACACTTGATAAAGGGTGGCATGCTCCACTGGTGGTCTCTCTTTGCATATTGGACAATTCTTAATCCACTCATGTATTTCTTTGTCCATGCTAGGCCAATACACTCCTAGACGCTTCAGATTCTGCAATGTTCGTTGTTTAGAAGAGTGATTTCCTAGCAATCCTTCATGAGCTTGCTGCAACCAACTACTATGTTCATCATCCTCGACACAACAAGCTAGTACACCCTCAGTATCTTGTTTGTACATGCTTCCTGCCAATATGTGATATTTTTGTGATCTTACAATTTCTTCTTGTGATGTTTTCACATTCTTATTTGCATGGCCAAAGGTTAGGATTGGTACCAACTTATTTGCCCATTTGGGAACAACTTCCAAATGGTAGTTCATCAGACACTCCTTGCGGTGACTCTCCTGAAGTAATGCGAGAAAGGTGATCTGCCCGAAGGTGGGTTCTACCTTTCCTAACAACAACTTCAAAGTCATATTCCATTAGTAAGAGGAACCATCTTACTAAGCGTCCAGTATTGCAAGGTTTATTGACCAAATATAACAAGGCTTGATGATCAGTGAAAAACTTGAACTTGTTGGCCAATAAATAGTGTCTAAACTTCTTCACAGCACATACCATGCCTAAGCCTTCTCGCTCAGTTGTGGTATAGTTCCGTTCAGCTGCCGTGAGCTGTCTACTAGCATATGCTATGGGCAAATCTAAGTTTCCTTCACTTGTGGGTTGTGCAAGCACACATCCGATGGCATGATTGGATGCATCCACATGGACATGGAATGGTTTATTCCAATCAGGAGTGGTTAGTATTGGTGCTGTGCACAAACGTTTCTTCAGTTCGTTGAAAGAATTTTCTCATTCGTCGTTCCACTCAAAATTAGACAACAAGGCATAATGGGGTCTAGCTATGATCGCGTACATGTGGATAAACCTACGGTAATATCCACAATGGCCCATAAAGGCTTGTACCTCTTTAACATTCCTTGGCCTTGGTAGCTCCGCTATGGCTCGTACCTTATCTTCATCTGTTGAAATTCCATTCTTAGAAAGAATATGACCTAAGATTTTACATTGACGCACCATGAACACACACTTTTCTGGGTTCAGACACACTCGATATTCTCTACACTTGCTAAAGATTTGTCTGAGCTCAGGTGTAGCTCAGTGATGAGTAGCACCTCCTTTAATGTCAATCCGGGAAGACGTGAGGATGGTATGAAGACCTCGAGCAAGTGGCGGCACAAGTGCGTGAGTGAGAAGCACACAAGCATGCACACACCTACACACACACGCGCACACACGGCAAGACAAAGAGTGAGAATCAATGGAGCTTTTAGATTACTTTCAAAATGCTCTTACAAGTTCGTTTCAATTACAATCTCCCCAAAAATGAGCTCTCTAGCTCTTTTTATAGTTTTTGACTAGCTTTGGCCCTGTCCAGACCTAGTGTCCGGCCTAGTTAAAAATTAGGTTCCAGGGCTTATTTGAGGGCTCAAACGAAGTCTAAAAATTATGAAATTTGGTATGATGGTACTTCTAATACTCCTCAAGCTCGAGGACTCCTCGGCTTGCACAAAATGGAGTCTATTCTACCAAAAACGGGATTTACAATGTTTGTGTAGTGATTAAAATCACTTGAGTTGTACATAACCCATGGGAAAAAATGATCTGGCCTTGTTGCCGTATTGTGCATGATTCCTCTGTTGCTTTGCGTGCCAACACTCCCCCCTTCCTAGCGTCTGTCGCCCCTGGCAGACCTTTGTTCCCTCGGGTGGTCGATGTAATATTGGATGACATTGGTGGCCAGTTCATGTTCTCCTATCCGTAAGCCTCTTGCTAGATCGGCTTCCAATGCCTCCCAATTTATTGCACCGGGGGTCTCTGGTTGCGGGGTGGTGTAGTACTCTGAATACATTGCTTGTTCACAAGCAAACAGTTGAAGCAGATGTGTCGGCTTTGGTGCGAAAATCTCCGAGTGATACTCCCAGAAACCTGATCTCAACATTTCTTCGAAGGTCTGTTTGTAGCAGGCGGGGAGGTATTTGATGCACGCATGCCAAGCGTAAGCCACACGGATACTGGGGGTGGTGCTCATGTCATACACCAAGTCGTAATTTCCATTGCTAAACCCTGGAAGACGTACCTGTGGTGCGGCTGCATTTCTAAAGGTCTTCAGCACTACTTGCATCATATCTAAGATTTTAAGCATCATTTGCGCTGCTACATCTGGCATGGGCTTCAAGCGCGGCATCCAGTGGCGAATGGTTCCCATCATATATGCTACCGATGGTGGTCCTTGTGGTGGCGTGATGTACGGGTAGTTCAGCCATTCCTTGCATTGCACATTGTTCTGTACCTTGATATTAAATGCCTTCCACGACCTGCGGCGGGGGACTGGACCGTAGCATGGGTTGTACAGGAGGTGCAACGGCGCGTTGTTCCATGTGCGTAGCATTTCTGGATAGGTCTCTAAAAGTTTCTGCCGCCATGTTGGTTGACGAATCTTGCCTTTTCGCACCTCTGGAGGAAGGTCTTCGGGTTGAAATTGGGTCGCAAAAGTAGGAATCTGACCCGTGACTCTTTGTATTTCTGCATTATAATCAGCCAAGATAATATAATACGGCCTGTATTGGAGTTCCGATGAGAGAATCAGGCGTCTCGATGACAAGTTCTTGAAGTAAGCTGATTGTAACACAGTCTCCTCTATGACCCTCATGGCCTGATTTTGCACTACGGTGCGCTCTTCATGCGAAGTCCCTATTTCCTCCACTTGTCTTAACCATGGCGGCCGTGGTGCCTCGAACGTGTCCTGCGCTTCTTCTGTTTGTTGGCCTCCTGGGAATGGTTGCGGATCATATTCTTCATCAAACGTTTGTTCCACAGGAATTTGCACAACTTCTTCGTCCGTGGGAGCCTCCGGAGGGGAAGATGGTCTCTCATATTGTAGTAGGCGTGTTTGCAATTCAGTTACCTGTTCCTGGAGATCTTTTATGGCCTCTGCGTTGAGAAGTGAAGCCGCAGAGGGGGTGGTTGGAGGGGCAGCTGTTGGTCCTTGTTGGTGTTCCTGCTTCAGTTGTCCTAGCTCCTCCGATAGCTTATCATGTGCTTCGAGCAGCATGGCATAATCTTCCAATATAATCTTGATATTATCGGGGGTCACTACTTGAAACTTGGATGGGCTGATGGGTGCCCCCGGTGTGCTCTCAATAGCTGCCTCCAGGTTCTCTTGATTTTGTATTTGCAGACGTCTGTTCTCTTCCTGAGCAACCGCAAGATGGCGTTTAAGTAGCGCCATATTTCGCTGAAGTTTTGAGTTGCGTTCCAATTGTGTCCGTAGGTGACCTTCTACCACCTGCACTGCTTCCTGATCTACGTTCTGTAGCTGTACCTCCAATATATTATGGGCGTCTTGGAGGGTTTGGAACTGTGTGTGGAGGCGAGCGTTCTCCTCTTCTAGTGCCGCAAGGCAGTGCTGTAGTGTCGCTGAGTGCTCTTGCAGGCGTGCGTTTTGTTGCTGGAGCTGAATGTAATCTGTTCTTAAATTTGATATACAAGCCAACATGGTGTCCAATGCATTACCTATAGATGAGTGGGGGGTGTTTACCGTGGAAGATGCATGGGAAGGGAATTGGGGAAGGGAGACAGTGAATGATGTGTCTACGAAAGTTGTGTGTGTGGGTGGAGTTGGTGGAGGGGGAATGGGAGGAGGTGAAACCGTGGGTGGAGGTGCCGTGGGTGGTGAAATGTCCATACCTTCAGGAGTGGGTGTTAGTGTGGGGCCTACCATATACATTGGTATGGTAGGTGGTGTGTGTGTGGAAGTGGTGAATAGATGTGAAGTGGGGTGGGGAGCTGAAAAGACAGGGAATGGTTGAGGGCCTGGTTGAAAAGCCCTAGCAAAAATGTCCTGGAGGGATTGTAGAAATGGAGAAAGGGATATCGGGGGTTGGGGTCGTAAATTTGAGAAGGGTGGAAAGGGTTGCGTGGTAGTAGGGAAGCCCATGAATGTGGATCTGGGGTCAGGGTGGCCCGTGGCTGAAGGCATTGGGGATGGTTGTCCTAGGGCAGGCTCGGGAAGGGTTTCAGTGGGTTGTGTAGTGATGGGGTTTGCGTCAAAGATCGGGTTATCAGTGGTAGAGAATAGGGTGGCACTGGAGATGGGAGTACGGAAGATGAAGGTGGGGTCGGTGGGTTGAGCAGTCGATGTGGTTTCCACTGTTTCTCTTCTAGGAGGTGATGGTGGGGGAGTGGATGGTAGTGGTTCGGTGGACTCCTCATGGGTGGCGGGGTGCTGGTGACTAGCTGTTTGGGAGGTTGGTGTAGTAGTTGGCTCTTCTGCAACTGTAACGGGAATTTGGATATTTTTACCTGAGCGAGGTCGTGTCTGGAACCTTCGTGGGTCATATTGAACTGAAGGCCTCTGAATGGCAGTGCGCACAGCTTCTACAACTCCATATGCTTCTGCCATCAATAAGAGACCTTCCCTGTACTCTGAGTCAACTCCCGCTTCTTCCAACAACTGAGTCATAAGTACTCTGCTTCTCTGTTCAGTGAGTAGCTGCTGCGATCGCACTCTTTCCATAGTCTGATACAGCCTTCGGAGTTCTGCTGTATATGCTGGGGCTTCAGTGGTTTCTTCTTCATACGCTTCTTCTTCTTCCGGGTGTCCGTGTTGTTGACTTTGCTGAGCGTCACTCCAATGGACATGTCTACCGTCTGTAGACTTTCTTCGTCTTCGTGAGGATGTGCCCTGCTCCTCTGCCTCTGAATAAAACTCCACATCAGAGAATTGTGTGCTTTGTAGGAATGCTTCAAAATCCTGGGGGTCCAGTCCTTCAGCCTCTCCAGTGGCAGCAAATTCGAATTCAGGTGTGACAGGAGGAGCCGATGGGATAGGTTGTGTCGTAGTGTCAGATTCCGACCTGGGTATCCTAATGGTAAAGGGAGGTACAGTGCCCTCTCTTAATGGTGATGCCTCAGGAGTAGTCAGGACTTCCCTCGTCTGGACACACGGGATCGCGCCCCTCATGCGCTTGGACTGATGTGTGGACGTCTTGAGCCTTTTAAACATTTGTAATTGTGCCCAAGTTAAGGCACGCTCAATGGGGACATCATATGCCAAGCATCGGTAAATGATGCGTGTGAGTGCACAGCATCCGTTCACCACTAATTTCCTAGAAGCCCGTTTGTTTGCTTCATACAACTGATCTATAATCCACACTGGTAGCTTAATAGGTAACGCACCTGCTTCCGCCAAGTAGAGAGCAAACCAGATCTTCTTGTGTGGTTGCGTGAATCGGTCTTGACCGGGGAAGGCGAAATGTTGCATGCACATTCGGAGAGGGATGGACACATTTGGGGTGAGTGCTGCCATGTCTTTCAGCTTCACTAGTTTCCTGTCCTTCATGTTGGTGGGAAGGAGAGCATCCTTTTCTGAGGGTACATGCGTGCCATGCATATTTAAAGCATCACTCACCAGCTCCACAGTAAGTTCAAACCTCTTCAACTCGTTGTTGCCCAGCAATGAGGGGAGAACAAATGATCCGGGTTGGTCCTTATCTTCATTAGCTTGTAATGTGGAGACCAAATAGTAACATCGGAGGAGATCGGGTTTAGGTAGTGGGGCTTCAAAATATTCCGCCAATCCTGCTCGTTGCCATATGGTCTGTAGATCTTCGGTGTTCTGTAAAGTCTCGAACTCCTTGGAGAAAAATTGGAACCGCACCCATGATCTGTCATACTCGCATTTAGACTCCCAGATATACTTGGCCTCACCTAATGGACCGGGCATGCCGTTGAACCAATGAGAATTGGCATGAACTCTTTCCGTGATGCCTGTAGGTGGATCTGGCACCGGGAGTTGCTGAAGGTGTTGCATCTCCACTAGTCGTTCCGTCGGGGGCACATCCACGGGTATACTATCCACATCAATTCCCGCAGTAAGTATCCCTACTTGTGAGCCCGAACCTGTCGCTTCTGCCATTTTACTGCTTGCCTTCTGATTCTGTGAGAATATAGAAGCATGTGTTAACATCGTAATGGACAGAATAAATCCGTTGCTGTCCCCGTTACAACATTAACATGAGGCAGATGATGAGTTAGTGGTTAGTAAGTGCACGAAGACAGTGAGTGTAGTTAACATTTTTGTATTCCTAGGCGACTAATGCCGTTAGTAAGTGGGGTGAATTTACAAATCGGGGTCGGGGGTTTATTACAGGTCTTAGACTGCCAAATGCAGTGGATGGGCGTTGCTTTCGGCTTCGTAGAGACTCTAGAGAGCTGTCTCGGTGTCGTGGTTTGGGCATGGGGCCTTTTAGGGACCCACTTATAAGTGATTACATGCATGCTCTTGGGTCTTGGTGTGTTCCTAAGTGTTGAGAACGAGGGAATACTGGTTGTACTCGTAGTTGGGTTATGCTGAATAGGTTGTGGCCTTGGCATAACTACTTGTGCCCTCAAGCAAGCCTTAGGCACCCAAATTTGTCTTGATTGTGGGTCTGCCTTCATCGACTTCTTGGGCACCCAAATAGATTTTACTTTAGCGGAAGAGTTTCTGAAAGACTTCTTATTAGCGTTGTGTTGTTGGTTACTAATAAGAGGCCTTGTCCGTGTAGTTGACGGTGGTGCAGCCGGTCGTTCGCCTTTCCGCACCCACACCTGGTTGATTTTCTGGGACATTCTGCTGCGCAGGTACTTTTGATCTCGGACATAGGTAGTACTCTGCTTCTTCTGCCTGTGATCCGCCTTTGGTTGCTGCCTCCTTCTGGCCTTTGGAAAAGAAGGGAGTTCCGTTGCATCTCTGACTCCTTTTTTGCAATTATCATTCCTCTGCAGCACAGGGTTTTGAACAAGAACAGCATGGTCATCTTCATGTGTACCCCTGGAAGGACCAGGAGTCTGTGCCTTTCCTAGTTCCTTGAGTGCTCCATTGTCTAATTCTATTGTAACTCGACTATGATTGACCCAAACCTGGAGAAGTCCACTTCTTAGGTTTAGATTGACTGCTCGGTCATAGATCCAATCCTGACCCAAGACGAGGGGTTCAGTGAGATCCTCATCTTGACACACTAGTACTTTAACGGTCATTGCCTCATCGTGAATGTAGAGGGGAAGTTCTACCTCGCCCATGCAAGGGGTTTCCACGCCTCCCAATCCTATGAGATATGCCTCCACAGGATGGACAGTTAACTGTAACTCTTGACAGTAAGACAACTTAACAGCGCTAGTGGCAGCACCAGAGTCAATCAAGGCTCTCACGGTCCTTGCACTCTTTCCTTGTCCTATATCTATGGTTATGAAAGGACGTCTATCAATTATTCTATTCGAGCTTGTTCCTGCAACTTCACACATGGCCATGGGATATCCTTGATCTGCATGGTCAACTGTTCTAGTCTGATCTCGGCCTTGTCTGCGTAACTTCATCCTTCTGATGCGTTCTAAAGCTTCGGCTTGAGCCTCTTCTCGAATGCGCTTTTCTTCCTCTTTGCGTTTCTTAGCAGTGTTGAGTCGGCTGAGCATTTCCTCCGTGAGGGGTTCCTGATACAACTTGACTCTACAACCGCTAATATAGTTTGGGAGAACATCACCCTCTAACGTGGCTAGTTGTACTGCTCCGCTCGTGGAGATCCTATTGATGATCATAGGTCCGTAGCCTCTCTTTTCTAGCTTCCTGGCGTGTTGTTTTAGTGTATATACTAAAACTAGATCTCCTGCTTTCAAGCCTTTATCCTTCACGTGGGCATCAAAGTATGCCTTCTGTCTCTTCTTGGCTGCATATATCCCTGCAGCGGCTCTCAGTCTTGTTTCTCCTAATCGTTCAAGGTCAAAGATCCGAGAGGAGAGCTCATGACCTGTCCATTCGTGCTCTTGTGCTACTCTCAATGTAGGAATCAGGAAGTCCAAGGGTAGCACAGCGTTTTGGCCGAATACCATCTGAAAGGGGGTGGCTTGGAGTACCGTTTTATAGGCAACTCGGTATGCCCAAACAGCATGGTGTAGCTGTTTGTCCCAATCAGAGCGTTTAGTGTTCACTAATTTCGTCAGTACATTGCATAAAATCTTATTAGTGCTCTCAGCTTGTCCATTAGCTTGAGGGTGATAAGGGGCAGACTTCTTGTGTATTACCAAGAATTCTTGGAGTAGATTTTCAATCACTTCGTTCAAGAAATGAGTGCCTCTATCGCTTACAAGTTCTATAGGTAGCCCATATCTCGTGAATACATTCTCAAACAAGAATTTGGCAGTTGTTTGAGCATCGTTCTTGGTCGTAGCCTTTACCTCTACCCACTTGGTGAGATAGTCTGTTGCAACAATGATGTATTCCGCATGAGACCCTTTAGCTGGGGGATTAATAGGACCTACGAAGTCTATTCCCCACTTAGAGAATGCACGTCCACCCATCATAGGTTTCAGTGGCATCTCATCTTTGCGTATAGGATACTGAGTCCTCTGACAGACATCACACCGTTTCACATAGGTATGCGCATCCATGTGAAGGGTAGGCCACCAGAAGCCCGCAAATAGTATCGCTTTGATCACCCGATCTGGTCCAAAGTGTCCTCCTGCTACACCTTGGTGAGCAGTCTCCAAGATCTTGAGATATTCACTTTCATGGACACATAACCTCAGGTAACCATCTTTGCCGCGCTTATATAGATTATCACCTATGAGTGAGTAATCCTGGGCTTCTTGTTCTAAACTCCTTTTCCTAGCTAGAGTCATGTCTGGAGGGAATGTGCTTGTCCTCAAGAATGATACTAGAGGTTCACTCCAATCTGGCACAATGGATACTTGATAGAGAGTGGCATGTTCCACAGGTGGTTTAGTGCAACAGATTGGGCATTCCTTGCACAACTTTTGGACATCAGCTTCCATAGTTGGCCAATGTACTCCGAGTCTCTTTAGGGTCTGTAAAGTTCGTTGCCTTGAATGGTGTTGCTCTAATGCACCTACATGTGCTAATTGCAACCATTTAGCGTACTCATCCTCTTCTACGCAACAAGCCAAGATCCCTTGATCTGTGTGCTTGTACATGCTTCCGGCCATGATGTGATACTTTTGGGCTTTTACGATCTCTCTATTCCATGTGTTTATCACTGGATGATTAGGCCCGTATGTCAATACTGGCACTAATGGCTTAGCCCACTGCGGCACCACTTCCAAATTAAACAAGTAAGCATCAGGAAGGTCATCTGACACTCCTTGTGGGGCTTCTCCCGACGTGAGCCTAGAGAGATGATCTGCTCTCAAGTGAGTCCTACCTTTTCTTACAACAACCTCAAAGTCATATTCCATTAGCAAGAGAAACCATCTCACTAATCTTCCTGTATTGCATGGCTTGTTTACGAGATATAATAATGCCTGATGATCAGTAAAAAATTTAAACTTATTTGCAAGCAAATAGTGTCTAAATTTCTTGACTGCATATACCATGCCTAACCCTTCGCGCTCTGTAGTGGTGTAATTCCGTTCAGCCGCATTCAATTGTCTACTGGCATAGGCAATTGGAAGATCCATATTACCTTCACCAGTAGGTTGTGCGAGCACACATCCAATAGCATAATTGGATGCATCAACATGAACATGGAATGGCTTATTCCAATCTGGTGTGGTCAAGATTGGTGCTGAACACAATCTTCGTTTAAGCTCCTGGAAGGAATTCTCACATTCATCAGTCCACTCAAAGTTAGTCAAGAGTCCGTACATGGGCTTTGCGATGACAACATACATGTGGATGAAACGTCGGTAATACCCACAATGCCCCATGAAAGCTTGTACTTCCTTGACATTCTTTGGCCTCGGTAGCTGTGCTATGGCTCTCACTTTTTCTTCGTCTGTAGATATGCCATTCTTTGACACTATGTGTCCTAGAATCTTGCCTTGCCTGACCATAAAAACGCACTTTTCTGGGTTCAAGCAGACTTGATATTCTCTACATTTGTCAAAGATTTGTCTGAGTTCAGGGATATGGGTTCGTCTAACATTGGAATGAGCACAGAGATCATCAACATAGACTTCTAAACTCTTCCTCAGGAACTCCTTAAACACATGGCACATCAGCCTCTGGAAGGTAGCTGGTGCATTGGTAAGCCCAAATGGCATTACTCTAAAAGCAAAAATGCCCCATTCTGTGGCAAAGGCTGTCTTGTGCTGATCCTCTGGAGCTATGGCTACTTGATTGTAGCCAGAAAATCCATCAAGGAAGCTGTACACTTCCTTGCCTGCCACTCTTTCTAAGAGATGTTCTGTGATGGGAAGCGGATAGTTATCTCGAATCGTGGCGGCATTAACCTTTTTCAAGTTAATGCACACACGCAGCTTGCCATTCTTCTTGGGCACCACCACGATGGGGGATACCCATTCGGTGTGCTCAATTTCGTAGATAAATCCAGCTTCAACCAGTCTATCTATCTCCTCTTTGATCTTAGCAGCGTAATTATCGTTATATGTATAAGGCTTTTGCTTAGAGGGTTTGGCGTCTGAAGTCATGGGGATGGTGTGCGAGCATATGTCCGGGTCAACCCCTTTCAAATCCTTGTAACTCCAAGCGAATACATCTCTGTATTCTCTTAGCAAGGCAATCAATTCGTGCTCTTCTTCTTCTGTCAGGTCATGGCCTATATACGTGCATCTCTCCTCTCCTTCTTCTAGGGCCACTACGATTTTCTTGGTAGTTTCTTTGTTATCATAGGCCTCTCCTGATTGTGCCTCTCGTTTGGGCATTCTAATCATGACTCTCCTGTCATCTATCTCATACTTCTTAAAATTTTCTGGGACCTCAAACAAAGATTCTTCCTCTTCTGGTAAGGCTTCTCTCTTCTTTCGTTTCTTCCCTTCTTCCTTCGGGCTCACATGTGTTGCTAATCTTACGTCATTTGTCAGCTCTCCATGCCTCTGGGTTTGAAATTCTACCCCATGGAAGTATTCTTCATCTGATGCAAATGGTGGGTCCATGATGATTGACTCTAGATCGGAGTCACTTGCATCCTCAAATGCATCGGGGCTAGGTTCGCATTCTTCTAGAACTGCCTCTCCCATGATTGGCTCTATGGAGAAGACTGAAATATCATAGCCATCCTCATCACAGTGAGGTGTCCATTGTTCTTCGTTGATGGCTACGTCCATTGTTGCTAAGATTTCTGCCCAACCGTGAGGTTCGAATTCTTCGTCTGGAAAAACTACAGGTGCATAGGCTGGGTCTTGGATTGATCTATGGGTTTCTTTCGCACCTACCTCTCTGGCTTTCTCTCTCTTCTCTTCTTCTACTGCTACCTTGCACATCCATAAGTGGGTGTCTTCATGCATCCATGAGGATCCAGACCCTATGGAATGCACCGATTCTATGTCATCTTTGGCTCTATGGATGGGATTCCATTGGATAGGAGGGACATCTCTGTGAGAAAAATCCTTGAGATTGACTTTTGTTGTAACACCCAAGTGTTGAAGATACAAAGAATTGGTTCCCCAATCCTGTACCACTTGCAACTGTCGCATGAATGGTCTTCCCAAAATCATCTCATAGGCATGATTTTTACTAAAGTCACATATAGCAAAACTATGCTCAAACTCAACACCACAAGTGGTGAGAGTTATTCCTTCTAGCAATCCTAAGGGTTTCTCAATATGACCATCGGCCATCTGCAATTTCATCCTCGTTGGTCTGAGCGCTGGCTTGCCCCAACGTTTCCATAAGGAGGTGGTGGCAATTGCAACTCCTGCACCTGAGTCTAAAATTGCCTTCGTGGTGTAGTCCTGGTAGGTGATGGGAAGATAGGTGTTCCCTTCTTCACCTTCACACATATCCCCTATCTTATCCAAGGGAATTTCTGGTACTGTCCTATGGGATCCTACCTGGGAACGAGGTTTTGCTATCTCTGGTACTTGTTTGGCTACATGTTTCCATAATTCAGGTCTAACCTTGAGTAGCTCTTCTAACTTGAGATTACACTGCACGTTAGTGTTCTTCACTACCTCTGTGTTCCTAGGTATGACTGAGTCGTCGTTCCTTACCATGACTGTGGGTGCTCTCATACATGTGGACTTTGCTTCCCATGGGCCTGTGAAGTGGGGTAGCTCTTGTATGGAATTAGACTCAAAGTCTAATCTCTCGTGAGACTGAACACTCTCATGCTCCCCGTAAATAGATGGGATGTCTTGTGGGAATTGGTCGTGTGCATCGTCCACAAGTTCAAAGGGAGGGGCGACTTCACTTTCGTTATCCCATTTGTCTTCTTGAATCTCTCGTAGGAAGTCTGGTGCAAACCGATTCATAGAAGAAGAAGTGTCTGGCTCGGTAGAATTAGGCGCGTAAGCAACCTGGGAAGGAGGGCTTATTCTTCCGTTGGCTCTCTCCTTGCTCTCGCAACTGGCTGGAGCACAAGCTTCTTGGGGAGGATTACTTATTCTATTACTTTTCCGAACAGGCTCATACACTCCCTGAGAAGGAATGTAGGCAGACTGTGGAGGTACATGAGCTTCCGAGGGAGGCTCATCTGCCTTTTGGGGGGGAAGATAAGCTTCTTGAGGAGGCACATGGGCTTCCTGAAGAGGCAGGCTTATCCTTTCTCTTGCCCTTTCCTTTCTTTGAGGGGTAGGTTCCTTTTCTGACTGTGCAATTAGCCTCTCTATTCTTTCTAAGGAGGGGAAACTGTCTGGTTTAGTGGAATTGGCTGCATAAACTTTCGATGGGGAATGGCTCATGTTTTTGCTTGCTTTTTCTTTCTCCTGATTTTTTTCTTCCTTGTCAGATCTTGCAATTATCCTCTCTAACTTTTCTAGGAATCCATCCAAGTGTAATTGCGTCTTGGCTGAGCCCGAGTAATTGAAAAGGCGACTGGCTTCAAACATGGTCTGAGCCAATGCGACCATTTTCGCGCATAGTTTGGTTCTTTCTATCTCTAGGTCAGCTCTAGGATAGCACTTGTCGTGATCCGTGACGTTTGGCCCTTCTTGGATTCTGGCCTGATATGCCTTAAGCATCATGTCTATGTCTTCGGGAGTGGGATCAGCTAATACTGATCCTGTTTGGGGTGGTGGGTGGGTTACGTGGGGTGTCTTAGAGAGTGGAGGGATGGAGAGTGATGGGGATGGTAGCGGTGGGAATGTGTGAGAGTGCGGTTGAGATGTGATCTCTATGATTTTAGCCTTGGTTTCTCGCAGACTTTCCTCAAGTTCACTCATCTTCTTTGCCCATTGCCTTTTCATGCGTTCGCGGCTATCTCTCCAAGCTCTTGTTCTCTTTTTATTTTGGCTCTCAGTATCGCTAGCATCTGGGCTCTTTTCCTGGCCTACCCCTTGGTTTTGCTGCAAAGCTTGAGCTCGAGTGACTACCTGTACTGGTGCAGTGGAAGTGACACTTCCTGAGGAGTCTACCACTAACCCAACAACGTTGATAGGGGTGATTTTTGGCATGCTATTGGGGTTCTTTGGGCAATCTCGTAAGAGATGCTCTTTTCCGCAGTCTTGGCAAAAGCCTTGGATAGTCACGGACTGAGGTTGTGTGGGCGGAGGCAAGGGACAATCACGAATGAAGTGATCCCCCTGACATCGGTAGCATGGTCCTCTAGGAATTGGTGGTCGTACCTACCTAGGTTGAGGCCTAGGGTTGGGGTTTGCATACATGACGTTTGTGTAGTCTGACTCCCAACTAGGTTCATTCGGCTCTTCACTATAGTAGGACTCACCATGCTCAGGAGACTGCATGTAGTACGCCTGGGGGCTATCCACATGGGTAGAATCAAAGCTATGATCACTTGGGTCATTTTCAGAGATCAAGGGTGTTACTGGGACTAAGGCTCTATTCAGGTTCTCTTCTGCAGCAGTGTACTTTACCGGAATCACATTAGCTGGGGCTGGGGGTTGTTGTGCTAGCACAGGCTGAGGCCTTTGTTGGTTTTGATATTGAGGTTGGAAATTTTGTTGTGGCCTGCCATATGGTTGTGGAGGGTACGGGTTCTGGTATCTGCCTTGTTGGTAGGGCTGAGGGTAGGGTTGCCTAACCGCCTGCTTGTTGTATGGGCAATCTTGTGCGGTGTGGTTGGTGTATCTCCGTTCTATGGTGCAGTACTGGCTACTAGGGTTTACTTGGGGTTGAGCCATAATGGGACAGACGTTCGCCATATGGTCACCACCGCATGTATAGCACCTTTTCACAGGAGCAAACCGTGGAATTTGTTTGCTAGTTACTCCTAATTTCTGGGCCACTTTCTCTGCGAGTTCCTCAATTGATGTGGATTGTGTGGAAGAGTGACTAGATGCACTATCTGAATCTTTGTAGATTTTGGAAAGCTCTAGTTCTTCCCCTAGGTTATCTTCAATGTCAATGCACATGCGTACACACTCTTCTATAGTCCTAGGGTCTTTCAGATACACATAGGATCTCAATTTCATACTCAGCAATCCATCAAGGAATAAGGCTACTTGTTTAGCAGATGTGGGTAGCTCCGAAATAGGGCACCTTTCAAGATATTGTCTAAATCTTCTTCCGGCCAATCTGACAGTCTCTTGGGGGGTCTGTTTGAAGCTGTGAATCAATGAGGAGGTATTGTGTCTTATGCCGCTCTTAGAGAACTCTACGATAAATGCCTCTAGGAGTTGGTCTATGCTCCTGAACTGACGCTCATCTAATGGCTGAAACCATGTAAGTGCTGTGTTCCTGAGGGTTAGACCGAAGGCATTGTACTGCGTGAACAGATCTTCCACTTGTTCAGCTCTCAAGACTTGCTTGAACTCCGCCACATGATCATAGGGATCTCCTGTGCCGTCAAAGTAATTCTTCATGGACTTAACTAGCTGGGTGGGTCTCAAGGTTCTTGCGTGCTCTCTAGGTCTCGGCAGAGGGAATCCATCTACATTTCTTTGGTTCCTGTGGGCTCTAAGCATCTCAGGTTCTACCCTATTCGTCTCCGTCCTCGTTCTTTCTCTGCCTACTGGGTTGGCAAAACTTACTTCTGGTCTATCTCTACTTCTGTCTCTTTGCGTACCATGAGCTTGAGAAGTTCAGCCCAGGGTGACCATAGGATACATTCGATCTTGGTTGGGGGAAAATAAATTCACCCTTCCAAGTGTAGGCATGCCTATCATTTTCTATCACCACAAAGATCCTCTCCGAAGTGTGGTCTAAGTAGGTCACTCTACCTGGGCTATCTGGATCCTTAAACTCATAGATCATGATTGTTCCTATATCAATTGGGTGATCCGGTTTATACCTCCAAAAGGCTTCGTCCGTTTCTCGATTGAGAAGCAAATCTATGCACTTGTTATCTTGGGGGACCCACTCAGGCGTGATAATCCTAGTGAGAACTGATTTACCTCGAGGGGTTCTAGGTTCCACTCCCATATTTCCTTGTTCCAAGTCACCTAAGTCCGCTTCTGAAATTACATTCCCAAATTCATCTGTCCTATCTGGATGACTGGTGACTACGTATATGGTTCCTTGCTTGTCCAGGTATGCACCGTTTTCAAACTTGACAGCTGGGTGCTCTAGTCCTATGGATTGGTCAGGGTTTTTAATCTGGACCACAGATCTTCCTAGGCCGTCTTCATAGATGCTCGCACCTAATCGGTTGGTCCTAAGATATTCCAACTGTGTTTTGTACGGGCCTTCTACCCTGTACAAGTAAGGCACACCTGAACTTCCCGTAGGTCTGTCCATGCCTTGAGACATCTCTGACTCACTGGTATCAGAGCTAGGGTAATGAGAGGGGCGACTCAGCTGCTGGGCCCAAGACCTTGCAGTGTGATTGACACTAGCCTCTGAAGACCTAAGGCTTTGTCTCTCTCTCACTAGGTGTCGTCCTGATCTAAGGTTCATATGCCTAACGGATTAGCCCAATTTTTTTAGAGTACCACCTCGTTGCCGATCAATTGGTACCAGTCACTTGATTCTTTTTAGTTATTCCTCATGTTTAAAGTCTTATCTGTTATTACGTCGTCAGGAATACTTAAATGTTCTTCGTACTTTCAGGTTGATCGTTCCACGTTAGGTTCTTTCCTTTATGTTGTCGACAGTACAGAGATTAAGTTTTTAGCTTGAACTTGATTTTTTAGGTAGTCTTCAACTTGATAGTGGCCTATCGTCGCCCTGACTTACTCCTACTTCTAATCGTTCTTAGCCTAAGCTAGGAATTGACGAAGAGGAGTTGAGAATATTCCGACCTTTCTTGCCGAACCTTGCTCTTTAGTGCTCGAGAAGTTGATTCTCAAGCGTGCGCAAAACCCTTGGTTGGAAGCTTTCAATTACTTCTCAATAGACCTGCATAAGTCCCAAGATTAGCTTTAAGTAGACCTTTCAATTGACAGACAATTTATTTTAGACACTTTGTTCCCCCTTATGTATTGCTAGAAATTTCCTCTAGAGCTCCCTTGGTGTTTCTACCCCTCTGTGGGTCAACTTCCAAATATTCTATCTGAAAATCAACGCGTTATTCTTATAAAAAACAGTTGAGGGCGTGTAGTATATGTCACGAGCTTTCTGACAAGCCCTAGAGCTCAGAAAATGGATTTCGTACGCAAAAGTTATGACCGTTCAGGGTTTAGGGGGTTACTAGACAGACAGAACCTTTCGGGGGTTTTAATGCATTTTCTAAGGCCTTTGTAAGTATATGAGTACTTGAGAGTGCCAATATGCCCCAAGATTTAGCCTAAATTTCCAAAAATTCACACCTTAATTTTTTGCCGAAAATGCCTGTCTATCGCGATAGACGGTGTCTGTCGCGATAGACACAATCTATCGTGGGGGCTGTCTGTCGCGATAGACGGTGTCTGTCGCGATAGACAGTGTCTATCGTGGATTTCTGTCTGCCGCGATAGACGGTGTCTGTCGTGATAGACGCTATCTATCGTGAAATTCTGTCTATCGCGATAGACGGTGTCTGTCGCGATAGACGCTATCTGTCGCGGATTTCTGTCTGTCGCGATAGACGGTGTCTGTCGCGATAGACGGTATCT
This sequence comes from Ceratopteris richardii, assembly GCA_020310875.1. Lineage (NCBI taxonomy): Eukaryota > Viridiplantae > Streptophyta > Polypodiopsida > Polypodiales > Pteridaceae > Ceratopteris > Ceratopteris richardii. Next base: position 140,525,781 of record CM035409.1, on the reverse strand, counting down.
GTCGCGGATTTCTGTCTGTCGCGATAGACGGTGTCTGTCGCGATAGACGCTATCTGTCGTGAAATTCTGTCTGTCGTGGGTCTCTGTCTGTCGCGATAGACAGTGTCTGTCGCGATAGACGGTGTCTGTCGCGATAGACTGAAAAAACGCAAATTTTTGAAAAACTTCTAGTGATCTAGAGTGCCCTCAAGGTGTAGGTTACAGTACTAATCATGCAATCACAAAATTTTAAGATTTTCTGTCTGTCGCGATAGACAGAGATTGTCGTCCCGGGACCTGTGCAGAGCCTGTCGTACCTGTGCACACAGCTGGTGATGATGATACAGCAAAAACCTGCAAAATAGCTCAGAAAACATGCAAAAACAGCACATGCAAATTCGCTCTCTCGCTCTCTCTCACAAGTGAAATGAGGGAAATGAGGTGGAGATGGGGATATAGTCAAAAAACTGAAATTTTTCGCGATGATGGAGATGGAGGTGGGAGATGGTGATGATGATGATGGAAATGAAGATGGTAAAGAAAGTAAAAGAAAATCGATGAGAGTGAAGAAAATACCTACAACTCCAACGCGTTAACTCTACGTCTTACCATCACACGCTCGTCCTCAAAGCTCGATCCCCGGCAACGGCGCCAAAATTTGGTGTAGCTCAGTGATGAGTAGCACCTCCTTTAATGTCAATCCGGGAAGACGTGAGGATGGTATGAAGACCTCGAGCAAGTGGCGGCACAAGTGCGTGAGTGAGAAGCACACAAGCATGCACACACCTACACACACACGCGCACACACGGCAAGACAAAGAGTGAGAATCAATGGAGCTTTTAGATTACTTTCAAAATGCTCTTACAAGTTCGTTTCAATTACAATCTCCCCAAAAATGAGCTCTCTGGCTCTTTTTATAGTTTTTGACTAGCTTTGGCCCTGTCCAGACCTAGTGTCCGGCCTAGTTAAAAATTAGGTTCCAGGGCTTATTTGAGGGCTCAAACGAAGTCTAAAAATTATGAAATTTGGTATGATGGTACTTCTAATACTCCTCAAGCTCGAGGACTCCTCGGCTTGCACAAAATGGAGTCTATTCTACCAAAAATGGGATTTACAATGTTTGTGTAGTGATTAAAATCACTTGAGTTGTACATAACCCATGGGAAAAAATGATCTGGCCTTGTTGCCGTATTGTGCATGATTCCTCTGTTGCTTTGCGTGCCAACATCAGGGATGTGAAATCTTCTTTCTTGGGAATGAGCACATAAATCGTCCACATACACTTCTAAGCTCTTTCGTAAGAACTCTTTGAAGACATGACACATGAGCCTTTGGAACGTTGCAGGTGCATTGGTGAGCCCAAATGGCATCACACGAATTGCAAAGATTCCCCACTCTGTGGCAAAAGCTGTTTTGTGTTGATCTTCTGGGGCAATGGCTACTTGATTGTAACCTGAAAATCCATCAAGGAAGCTATAAACTTCCTTGCCTGCAACACGCTCCAAAAGGTGTTCTGTGATTGGAAGTGGATAACTATCTCTGATAGTAGCGGCATTAACTTTTTTAAGGTTAATACACACTCGCAACTTCCCGTTCTTCTTGGGCACCACTACAATGGGGGACACCCATTCAGTATGCTCAATCTCATAGATGAATCCAGCTTCAATCAGCCTATCAATATCTTCTTTTATTTTGGCTGCATATGTATCATTATATGTGTAGGGCTTCTATTTAGTGGGCTTGGCATCAGCAGTCATGGGGATATTATGAGAGCAAATTCTTGGATCTACCCCTTTCAAGTCTCTATAGTGCCACGCAAACACATCCCTATATTCCCTTAATAGCGCTACAAGCTCCATTTCTTCTCTTGCACTTAGGTCATCTCCTATATATGTGCATCTCTCTTCGTTCTCTTCGACGGTCACTACAATCTTCTTGGTCTTTTCTTTATTATCATATGATTCTCCTATGATGGCCTCTCTCTTAGGCATTCGTACCAAAATTTTGCGGTCGTCAACTTCATATTTCTTGAAGTTTTCTGGTACTTCAAACAATGATTCCTCCTCTTCTTGTTTCACTGCTTTTCTTTTCTTTTTCTTTTGACTACTCTCACTTCCATCCTTTGAATTTATTGTTTTAATACTTGTGAGAGGTTCTTCTTCTTTTTGGGTGAACACTCCTATATCTTCTAGATAGTGCTGCTCTGAGTTAAAGCAACTATCCATCACAATAGACTCCAGATCATCGTCATTCTCTTCTTCTTTTATGACATCACTAGGGTCACATTCTTCTAGCAAGGGCTGACACATGAACACTGAGATATCATAACCCTCCTCGTCACAATGAGGTGTCCATTGTTCTTCATTGATAGCAATGTCCATGGTGGCTAAGATTTCTGGCCAGCCATGAGGCTCAAATTCCTCATCTGGAAAGATCATCGGTGTATAGGCTGGGTCCTTAATTGGTCTATCTCCTGGCGAAGTTCCTTCTTCTCTTGCCTTTAAACGTTTTTCCTCTTCCTCTATGACCTTGCACATCCACAAATGAGTATCCTCATGCAACCATGATGGATCAGGTGAACTTTCAGAATGCACAGAGATGGAATCTTCTTTCACTTTGTGGATAGAATTCCACTGTAGGGGTGGTACATCTCTGAAGGAGTAATCCTTCAAGTTGACCTTGGTGGTGACTACTAAGTGCTGTAAGTACAAGGAGTTAGTTCCCCAATCCTTTACTATTTGCAGTTGTCGTAGGAAGGGTCTTCCTAGGATCATCTCATAGACATTATTTTTCTCAAAGTCACATATAGCAAATGTATGTTCAAACTCCACACCACAAGTGGTTAGAGTTATCCCTTCAAGCAATCCTAGAGGTCTTTCAAAATGACCGTCGGCCATTTGAAGCTTCATTCTAGTTGGTCTTAATGTGGGTCTGCCCCATTGCTTCCACAAGGAGGTGGTCGCAATGGCAACACCAGCACCTGAATCTATGATTGCTTTGGTTGTGTAACCTTGGTAGGTGATTGGAAGATAAGATTACCTTCTTCACCCTCACACATGTCCCCTATTTTGTCTAGAGGTATCTCTGGTACCCTTTGCTTAGAGCCTGCTTTTGGCATATTGGACTCAAGTTCTGGGACCTGATCCTTCACATGATTCCATAACTCAGGTTTTGCTTTGAGCAGCTCTTCTACAGTGAGATGACACTGAACCTTAGTGTTCTTCATGACATCAGTGTTCCTTGGAACCACTAAGTCTTCATTTCTTACCAGTATTGTGGGAGCTCTAATCTGGAGAGATTCATATTCCCATGGGCCTAGAAATTGAGGCAATTCCTCTAAGGTATTAGATTCAAAATCTAACCTTTCATCTTCTTGTTGTTCTGCTTCATCTCCGTAAATAGATGGAATGTCTTGGGGAAATTGATCATGAAGATCATCAATCTCAGGAATAGGAGGGGAGTTACCCTTCTCCTTGGCCCATTTCTCTTCTTGTATTTCCTGCAAGAACTCTTGAGAGTACTGTTGAATTGAAGGAGGCATTCCAACATCCGTGGAATTAGGAACATAAGCTCCCATTGGTGGTGAGCTTCCTCTCTCAATAACTAGTTGAGCCTGTGGAGGTAAAGAAACTTGTGGTTTGTTTACAAACTGCTCTAATCTTTCTAGTAACCCTTGGAAATGCAAATCTGGTTTGACAGAGTTTGTCTGATTGAACTTTTGACTAGTCTCAAGTATAGCTTGAGCTTGTTCTACCATTTTCATGCACATCTTCATTCGTTCAATCTCTAAATCCGCTCTAGGGTAACTCTTGTCTAGATTTGCAGTTGTTGGCCCTTCTTGAAGACGAGCCTGGTAGGCCTTGAACATCATGTCCAAGCCTTCTGGGGTTGGATCTGCAAGAACAGACCCTGATTGCGGCCTATTTACAATGGGTGGTGGGGTGGGATGGGTGGAGTGGATGGAGTTTCAGCATGCGAGGGGCTTTGAGATGCAATGTCTTCTATTTTTGTTTTCGCTTCTTTTAAGCTTTCTTCTAGTTCCGATAACTTTTTATTCCACTTGCGATTGGCCTTCTCTCTGGTATCCTTCCATGTTCTTGTTTTCCTCTTACTAGGCTCTCCTGATTCACTCGACTCTGATTGTTCTGCTGGTTTATCCTGTTTTAAGGCTTGTGTCCTAGTGACAGCTTGTATAGGAGCCACATTGCTACTACTTGAACTTGAATCTGCCACTAAGCCTACCACATTAATGGGTGTAATCTTGGGTGCACTGGAGGGGTTTCTTGGACAATCTCTGGGGAGATGGTCTTTGCCACAATCAGAACAAAAAGCCTGTATTGTGATAGCCTGTCCTTGACTCGGAGATGGTGGGTGGGGACAGTCACGAATGAAATGGTCACCTTGACATCTGAAACAAGATCCTCTAGGGGCTTGTGGTCTCATTTGTCTCAACTGGGGCCTAGGATTTGCATTTGCGTACATGACATTGGAATCTTCAGGCTCCCAATTTTGTTCCATAGGTTGTGCCTCATATTAATACGGGTAAATCTCACTATGTTCAGGTGACTCTGTGTAATAAGCATGTGGACTACCTTCATGGGAGTAGTCTAAACTATGAGCATGAGAGTCATTATCTGGTATCAATGGGGTTAGTGGGACCAATGCTCTATTTGGATTTTCCTCTCCCACGGCATACTTGACTGGAATCACGTTGGCAGGAGTTGGTGGTTGGTTTCCCAAGATTGGTTGTGGCCTATATTGTGCCTGATATTGCTGTTGTGGTCAATAATATGGCTGTTGGTATTGGTTCTGATATCTACCTTGTTGGAAAGGTTGCTGATAAGTTTGTCTAACAGCCTGCCTATTGTAGGGACAATCTTGAGCTGTGTGGTTCGTGTATTTTCTCTCAATAGTGCAATATGGAGCATTCCTTTCTCTAATGTTTTGGTTTTGCATTGGGCATACGTTAGCCATGTGGTCCCCTCCACAGGTATAACATCGATTCAATGAGGTGACTCTTGGTATTTGTCTATTTTGAACTCCTAGCTTCTTGGCAACTTGCTCAGCTATCTCATCTATTTCCGTGGAGATTTTCGAAGTATGACTAGTAGAACTATCAGAATCCTTATAGAGTTTGGACAATCCTAACTCCTCACCCAAGTTATCTTCTATGTCAATGCACGTCCGCACACACTCTTCTATGGATCTAGGCTCTTTCAAGTACACATATGATCTTAACTTTGTGCTCAGTAAGCCATCTAAGAACAAAGCCACTTGTTTGGCTGGTGTGGGTAACTCTGGAGTAGGGCATCTTTCTAGGTACTGTCTGAACCTTCTACCTGCTAGTCGCACTGTTTCTTGGGGTGTCTGCTTGAAACTGTGGATCAAGGATGATGTATTATGCCTGATACCACACTTGGAAAATTCTACAATGAATTCGTCTAGCAGTTGACCTATGTCGTGATAGTTGCGACTACTCAGTGGTTGAAACCAAGCTAAGGTTGTGCCCTTAAGAGTCAGACCAAATGCCTCGTACTGGGTGAACAAATCCTCAACCTGTTCAGCTCTTAACACTTGTTTGAACTCGGCCACATGATCATAAGGATCTCCTGACCCGTCAAAATAATTCTTCATTGCCTTGATCACTTGAGTGGGTCTAAGGGTTCTTGGGTGCTCTCGGGGTCTAGGCAATGGAAAATCATGTTCATCTCTTTGTTGCCTATGTGCTTGATGTCTCTCTCTTTCAGGTCTTTCATTTTCAAATCCTGCTCTATTTCTGCCCACCGTGTGTGCAAAACTTACCTCAGGTCTCTCTCTAATTCTTTCTCTCTGGGCTTCATGAGCTTGGGATGATCCTACTCCTTCGAGGCCATGGGAAACATTGGATCTTGGTGGGGGGAAAATCAATTCATTCTTCCAAGTATATGCATGTCTATCATGTTTTGTTACCAAGAAAATTTTCTCTGACGTGTTATCCAGGTGGACAACTTTGTCTGGTGTCTCAGGATCTTTGAATTCATAGATGATAACTATGCCCAATTGGCTAGGTTGATCTGGCTTGATTCTCCAAAAGGCTTCCTCTGTTTCTCTATTCAAAAATAGTTCTATGCTTTTGTTGTCTTGAGGGATCCAGTTCGGAGTGATCACTCGGGTCAAAACTGACTTACCTCTAGGAGTCTGGGGTCCTTGTCCTACATTTCCTTGTTCTAGGTCTCCTATTTCATTCTCAGGAATGACATTTCCAAACTCATCAGTCCTATCTGGTAGGTTGGTGACCACATACATGGTTCCTTCCTTATCAATGTATGAACCCTCTTCGAACTTGACCACCGAGTGTTCAAGTCCAAAGGATTGACCTGGATTTTTGAGTTGGACCACTGATCACCTCAGACCATCCTCATAGATGCGAGCACTTTATTTGTTCGTCCGAATATATTCCAACTGTGTCTTATAGGGACCTTCTGGTGTTTGTAGATGACCACTTAGTTGTTGTGCCCAAGACTTGGATGTATGGTTGACACTAGCCTCAGAAGATCTAATGCTTTGTTTATCCTTGCCTAAGTGTCTACCAGATCTCAGGTTCATAAGCTTTAGTCAAGAGTCCAAATTTTCCCTTTGGTATGGTTCAAAATTCTTTGGAGCCCCCTTGGTTCCCTAGTCCCACTTGAGGGTCAACTTCAAATTATCCTATCTCAAACTTGAGGATTTGAAACGAGCTTTCCAACGAGCTATAGAGCTCAAAAAATGGACTTCGGATGAAAAAGTTATGTCAAATCAGGCTCCTGGGGGTCAAAACAGGCAAACAGGACCTTTTAGAGAAAATCGCGATTTTGTGAACTTCAAGAAAATCGCGACTTTGTACCTTGAGAATCGTGTTCACAAAATCGTGTTTTCACAAAATCGTGTTTTGAAAATCGTGATTTTGAGCTGAAAATCGTGTTTTGAAAATCCCGATTTTGACCACAGAATCGTGTTTTTGAAAATCGCGATGTTGAGCACAGAATCGTGTTTTTGAAAATCGCGATGATGAGCACAAAATCATGTTTTTGAAAATCGCGATGTTGAGCACAAAATCGTGTTTTGAAAATCGCGATGTTGAGCACAAAATCGTGTTTTTGAAAATCGCAATTTTGTCTCAGAGAATCGTGATTCACAAAATCGTGTTTTTCACAAAATCGTGGTTTTCAGAATTGTGTTTTTGACATGAAAATCGCGATTTTGTCTCACAGAATCGTGTTTTCACAAAATCGTGGTTTTTAGAATCGTGTTTTTGACATGAAAATCGCGATTTTGTCCACAGAGAATCGTCTTTTCATAAAATCGTGTTTTAGAGCATCGTATTTTCTCAGAATCGTGTTTTTTTGGCTGAAATTTGTGATTTTTTGAAAATCGTGTTTTTGTTGAAAATCGTGATTTGTGAGAATCGCGATTTTGAGCAAAGAATCGTGTTTTTTGAAAATCGTGATTTTGAGCAAAAAATCGTGTCTACACAGAATCGCCTTTTTTTCGCAAAATCGTGTTTTCACTGAAAATCGTGATTTTTTGAGAATTGCGATTTTGAGTAGAGAATCGTGTTTCCTCAAAATCGTGTTTTTTTGTCTGAAAATCGTGATTTGTGAGAATCGCGATTTTGAGCACAATCACAGAATCGCGATTTTGAGAATGACCACAGAATCGTGATTCTTTCAGCCAACTTTTATGCGGAAAACAAAAAATCGTGATTTTTAAAAAAACTTTGAATTTTCACAGAATCGCGTTTTTTGGCGGGAAATTCAAATTTCTGAGCGCCGGCTATGGCGAGCTCCGTATGAGCAGAAAATCGTGAAAAAAAAACACAGCGCTCGCTCTCCCTTGCACCTCCTAACTCCTTCCCACACAATAATGCATGAAAAATGGTATGCAAATGGTGAAAATGCACTAAAAAACAAGAAATTTCTATGAAGAAGAAGATGGAATAAGGTGGAGATGATGATGATGATGAAGATGAAGAGGAAAAAACAAAAAATGAACTGAAATGATAATTTTTTTTACCTTCCAACGTCGCAAATCTACGATCTTACCGTCACAACACTCGTCCTCGAAGCTCTCTCCCCAGCAACGGCGCCAAAATTTGGTGTAGCTCAAGCGTAAGCACCACCTCCTTTACTTGTCAATCCGCGGAGACGTGAGGACCGGTATGAAGACCACGAGCAAGTGAAGGCACAAGTGCGTGAGTGAAAGCACACAAACATGCACACACATACACACACGTGCACAAAGTAAGATCAAAGAGAGGAACAATGGAAAGCTTTGATTGCAAAAAAGTTCTCTTACAAAAGCTCTATTCTCTAACAAGCTAACCTCAAAAATGAGCTCTCTAGCTCTTTTTATAGTTTTTTGACTAGTTTTGGCCCTGTCCAAACCTAGTGTTCGGCCTAGTTAAAAATTAGGTTCCATGGCTTATTTGAGGGCTCAAACGAAGTCTAAAAATTATGAAAATTGGTACGATGGTACTTCTAATACTCCTCAAGCTCGAGGACTCCTTAGTTTGAACAAAATGGAGTTATAAAAATAGATAATGGTATTTACAATGGTTCTTAGTGATGGAAATCACTATTTTTGTAGGGGATTCATCTGAAAATTTGACATACACTTCATGGAGCTCCCTACTTGCTCCCTTTCCTTGTGTGTCCACCTTTTGATGTGCTTCCATGCTTTGTCCTTGACTTTGAGCTTCAACACACCACAAGAGTGTAGCTTAGTGGCAAGAGATTGCCACAATTAAGCAAGCTCTGGGGGAAACAGTACTAGGATGGGGGACGTCCCGAGAAGTACTGGGAACCTCTCTATTCCTTGATCATTGAGGTCCTCCCTTGCGCGCAGCCAACGGCACCAACGGTGAATTTGGTGACTCCGATGATAAGGTATGCCAAGGACTATGCCTTAGTCACCGCCATCGTAAGCCTTGGAGAAATCCGGGGGGTGCTTGCTTGATTCGCACAAAAGGAACAAAGATTTTGCATCGAACTGCTCTGATACCAGTGAAGTATTTTGATAGGGATGCACCACAGTGCACTCTCCTACTTGTGAGCTCCAGGACGATATCCTCGAAGTAGAAAACCGAGCTTCTAAGGTCGCACATGCTACTCTGCACATAGACTGTAGAATACACAGAAAAACACAGTACACAGGGACCACAAAGATAGACTTCTTAGGTCTTTCAAATGCGATCGAACTTACAGTCTGTGATTGACCTGGCCACTATATGCTTTATTAAAGAACATATACAAAGAAGTGTCTAGTGGCCATTTGACCTTTCACATGGACAATAACGGTAACACTTTTGTTTGTTGAAGAAGAGCATCATCATTTCCAATAATCACAAGGTCATCTACATAGATTACAAGCACAATTGTCTTCCCTACTCTCTTTAGAACATACAAGTTAGCATTAGAAGCACATCTTTTGAAACCTAGATGCAATAGATACTTATCTATCTACTGGTACCATGCTCTAGGGGCTTGTTTCAACCCATATAATGCCTTCTTCAGCTTACATACCTTGTTCTTTGAATGAGGAGCCTCAAACCCTGGTGGTTGAGACACATATACCTCCTCGTTGAGGTCTCCATTTAGGAACGGTGATTTGACATCCATGTGATAGATTGGCTAATGCTTATGTGCAGCATAGTACTACTCTGATAGTAGTCATTCTTGTAGTCATGGAAAATGATTCACAAAATTCAATGCCTTCAACTTGTGAATAGCCCTGTGCAACAAGTCTTGCTTTGTACTTTGCTAGAGTACCAATCAACCTTGTACTTTAGCTTCCAGACCCACTTGGTGCCAATGACTTTACGCTTAGGGGGTCGATCCACTAGCTCCCAAGTTCCATTATTCATGATATTTTTGATTCTTTTTGCATGCCAACCCTCCAGTTTGGATCGTGGAGTGCCTCTTCCACATTGGTTTGGTTCCTTTGTTTATTCTTGAATGAGATCAGCCATCAAGGCTATGTGTACAATATGGGTGCTCGCCCATCTTTTGTTCCTCTATTCTCTATGATTGCCTCGATCCATCTACAACCTCTTCTAGTGACTGTGGGATGTTTGCAGAATCATGGAGCTACCTCACCCAATGTGGCAATGGCTTTTCCACTTGGGTGACAACAGGTTGGTGACTTTTAGAATCATCATCTAAAGATGATGCTTCCTTCTCTTGTGTAGAAGGGATAGCTCTTGGGACAGGTTCATAGTGGATTGCCCCTTCACGTGATGATAAAGTGAAAGCTCTCTTTTCCTCCTCCACTGCATGTGGATGCTCCTCTTTAAACACCAAATCGTGACTCGCCATGATCTTCTTAGCCTCAAGGTCATAAAGCTTATAAGACTTTGTATCTTCGTTCTACCCTAAGATGATACATTTGATGCTTTTTGGTTGAATCTTGTTTCTCTCCCTATTTGGAACATGTACATAACATTCGCTTCCAAATACATTGAAATGGGAAACAGAAGGCTTTTTACTAATGTAGGCTTCTTGTGGGGTCTTTCCATCAAGTTCCTTGGTGTAGCTTCTATTCAAGATGTAGAAAATAGTGTTGACAGTCTCTACCCAAAATTGATTAGGCAAACCCTTTCCCTTCAACATGCATCTTGCCATCTCCATGATGGTTTGATTCTGACTTTCTACAACACCATTCTGTTGAGGGCTAGGTGCCACTATGAGTTGATGCTTGATTCGTTTACTCTTGCAGAAATCTTCAAACTCTGTTGTGTGAACTCACCACTGTTGTATCTCTTGAATTTCTTCATCTTCTTCCTTGTTTCAGTTTCAACAAGCTGAAGCCATTCTTTAAACTTACCAAAAGCTTGAGCCTTATTGTGAAGGAAGTACACCCACATCTTCCTACTATAGTTGTGGACGAGTAACATGAAGTAGGAAGATCTGCCCAAGGCCTATTTTGGCATTTTTTTGCACAAGCCAGCGTGCACCAACTCTAAAGGATAGCTTGCTTTGTTCTTGCTTTCTTGTGGAAATTCATTCCTCTGTTGCTTTCCCATCATGCAAGCTTCACATGGTGCCTTCATTTCTGCAATCGATGGTAGGTGTGCAACCATACCCCTATGATGCATCTCCTTCAGTATAAGGTATTGAATATGGTTGAATCTCTCATGCCATAGCTTACTTGTGCCCAGATTTGTAGTGACTATAAGAGCACACAAATCATATAGGTTGTTCCTCCTTATGGTGGTCCCAACAATGTTGTTACTGTCCATAATCTTAGCTCCTATCTTACTGAAAGATGCTTGATGACCTTGATCAATTATAGAAGCTACTGAAAGTATATTTTGTTTGATTTGTGGAACATACAACACATGTGAAAGCTTTCTGACATTGCCATTAGAGTTAATGAAAGAAATTGTACCTTCACCCTCTACAGAAATTGTACCTTCACCCTCTGCAGGACATCTTGCATTATTCCCTACCTTTATTGCGATAGGTTCCTTTAGAGGCTGTAAGGAACTATAACGGTCTTCTGTTCATCATGTGACAAAATGCACCACTTTCCAACACCCATGAGTCATCCATTCCTGAATCTTCAGCCGACGAGCACACCTCCTTTATTGTAACAAATAACTCAAGCTCTATTTCTATTGTGTTGGCAGAATCCTTGCCCTTTCCACCTTTTGAATAGCCACTCTTCTTTTCTGCCTTCTTGATGTGACAGTCTTGGATTCTGTGTCCTTTCTTATTGCAGTGAAAACACTCTCCCTTGAAATTTGTCTTGTCCTTCTTCTTTTTGTCTCCATCTTTCAAAGAGTCTGCTTTGCCTCCTTTGGCATTTGCTGTGAATGCAACATGTCCTTTGTTGCCACTACTCCTTGCCTTCCTCCATGAGTAAGGCACTGAATTCTTCAAAAGTTAGTGGTTGAGATCTGATTTGAATATTACGAGCAGTTACCAAACCATCAAACTTAGGTGGACAGATTCAAAGACAACGTCGAGCTAGCTCCTCACTTGACTTTTGAACACTTGCTTGCACCATTTGATCGCGTAGATTCTTTATGTGAGTGATAAACACCTCTATGCTCTCCGTATCAGCAAACCTTTTGGATGCTAATTGATTCTCCAAGTTCCAAATCCATGTCTAATTACGAGTTTCATATTGATTTCTCAATATGTTCCATGCTTCACATGCCTTGGTAGTATGTTGAGTGAGAGTCAAAACATGATCACAAGTACTTATAACTAGAGCATAGAGTGCATCTACATTTCTACATTTCCAAGCACGTAGAAGATCATCATCAGGAGGAATCATTTGACCAGGATTACTTGGATCAAGTGTTTCTTGGGGCTCATGATCAGCCCCAAGAACACTCTCCAAAAGCTCATATGAATCAAGGATAGAAGTGATTTTAAACTTCCACAGGGTGTAATTCGTACCATCAAGTTTACCTTTTGTGAAGGTTGGTGGCCGTATCCATAATGTTGGGATGACTGACATCACTGCTACTCCTATCTGTGCTCCACCTACTCCTTGTGACAAACCACCTTGATTCCCACTTGTAGATGATGATGTACCACTTGACATCTTCTCTCTTTTGTCGTTGAGATCTCTGCAAGCTCTGCATTTTTCCTTTTGCACCACTCAGAGCCGCTTGAGCTCTGATACCATCTAAGAAAATAACAGCACAGTGGAATAGACCTATAGACAGAGTTGAGAGAAAAATGCAAAAAACAATAGATGTAGACTAAGAGATAGAGAACTCAAATTCTTAGATTGCCAAGCGTAATGCAGTTACAACGCTGGTGTTGTCCACCCGTTCGCTCCCAATGTGGAGCTTAGATGGCAATCTAGAAAGACTCTAGATGAAGGTCTTACTAGTGCACAATGCTATGTAAAGCTCAACCTGGGCCGTGCTTATATAGCTTTTACAAGGGGAGTCAGTATAGATAAATGCAGTTGTGAGATACACAATAGTCGGCAAAATATATAATCCAACAATATCTCCATGACCAGAAGTCCTACCGTCTTGGCCCTACGGGTTGGGGGGATAGGTCCCCCGGACCCCACAAAAGGGGCAAGCCCCCTCTGCATTCCCCCCATTAAAGTTATATGCGGAAACCATGCGATGCTAGAGGGCCTTTATTTTCACCTTGAATGGTGATTCAATGGCCAGGAATTTTATGCCCTACCTAATCTAATGGCTAGGTTGATAAAGATCATCTATATTCATCAACAGTCACACATAGACCTCATCTAACTTAGAACTTACGGTTCCACAAATGTTTGGGCTCTCATAATGGCTTCTCCTCATAATGGGGGCCTTACAACTTAGAGCACCATGGATCATTTATGTTCATAGTAGGGTGGAGTATTGAGCATATCTAACACCCGATGAGTGCCCAACTCAGTTTATATAGACTCTAGAGGGTGTCCTTGCCGAATCCCAACCTTAACTACCACACGTGCCAAAGTGGTGGAGGAGTGGGTTAATTATGACTCTGGTGGACAACTTCAATTAGGCCCCCAATCATAGCCTTTGACATGCCAAAACTTGGTGGTGGTATTCTCTGCCTTAATTCACATTGTCCCACTTACTGGGAAAAATATACTCCACCCGTCATTTGTCACCCAAAAGCCCATGGTGCAAGAAGACATTACATTTTCAGTGGGAGTTGTGAGTAGATATATGTCTAATCTTTGAAACAAGCATTGGGAAGTGGCTAAGATGATTTTGAGATATCTAAGTGGAACTAAGGACAAGTGTCTATGCTTGGCTAGAGGAAAAAACATCCATCATTGGTTACAGAGATTCTGATTATGTTGGTTGTGTAGACAATCCTAACTCTACATCAAGGTACATTTTTCATTTTGGTGGAGATGCTTTCTCTTGGATCTGAGTTTTTATGTGGCATCTAGATGATCCCCTCTATGTGGATGTCTAAATCATTAATCTTGTTTTTTAATAATTGAACTTCCTCTGCAAGGATATTGGCTCGTCTTGCTAATGCATCTTGCAATTCAACAACTTTTAGTTTCAATATCAACAATTCTTCATGCATCTGATCCATTTGATTTTGAAAAATATTATGAATACTTTGATCTTTTCCCATCTATAGGGAGCACATTGTTAACATCCTAGCAACATCTACAATAGTGCTAGCTTGAATTTGATAGTCCTTTAGGAACCAGGGATATATGATTGGTGAAAACCAATCATTGGCAATTGAATTCGATAGTCAAATTTATCCATGGATCAAGGCACTTATGATTGAAAGATGGGAATAGTATCAAACAGGATTTTCCGGTCTGTGAGAATGGATATGCTTCTATCTATCTTGAAGTAGATGGTTGAGAGTCTAAAAAAATGGAACTCTTCGATTGTTGTTGTTGGTTTATGGGTATTCCTCTTATTGGTTGTTGTTGTGATGTCTGAGTAAGCTATAGTGGTTGACCTTGACTGCCCATCTGTGGTTGTTTTTATTGTCTTTGTGCAACTTCTTCTTCAGTAGCCTTTCCTCAACATTCCAATCAACCACCATAGGAGCCACATCCTATTGTTGCTATCAGACCTCCACATCCATTGCCTCCTACATTCTCCATTCTAGTTCTTATTTAGCCTTTCATAGTCCTTCTTGCACAATGTTGATCTTGGCTCGCTTCTCCACATTCAAAAGGGTCTATTAAGTCTTGAGCTGGTCATTTACCCTATCATTTACTTGCTTGAAGAAAATCTACTTCATTAACAATGACAAACTATGACAACGTAGGTAAAGGGGCTCCAAGAACCAGCAATGATAGCAAAGCCTTGAGCTTTGTATCCCATTGTTGCATCTTCTTGGTAGGTCAACACAACCAGTGCACATCCTTCTTGTGTCATCTGAAAATAATCTCAGCCCAATTTACCCATCAATTGGCTACAACATCATCCTTCATCAAGTAGTATGGTGTCTTCGACACACCATAATGCTTCATCTATATTAAAATTTCCAGTATCACCAAACACAACCCAAACTTCCACGAATTAATATCTGAGAGTTTGGGTGTATTTGTATTTGTCGGAGTAGGCCTTGTCAAACATCTACTCAATCTCCTCGATTGAAGCCATCTCTGATGGTGTTGTAATAAGAGATGTGTTGAAGATACAAGTATCTTTTTCTACCTTTCATTCAGTTAATAAAGCACTCTTGTATAGGTGTGTGTGAGGGCCACACTAAAGAATAAGTGGGATTCATTCTCCTTTCAGTTTAGAAATCCCACATAGCATGCTTTTTTGCCATTTTATATATAAAGAGATCTCCATCTCTTCTTTTGGGAGAGCTTTTTTAGAAGTAATGAGATAATGCTAGTTTGTAGTTAGACTCTTGCTCTTTTGTCTTCATGATGTGCATGCGTGCTTGTTCTCTTCTTGTCTAACGCTTGTGACACGTTGATGTATGATTACGTCGCTATTATGCTTGTGATTAGGACTATGTGCATCATTTGTGATGCTTATGTTGTATCTTCTTGTAAATAACGTTGTTAATCATACATTGATGAAGCACCATTACGTCTGCTGAGTGCTTCTACGCAAACATTTGGGTCTCATGAGATGCTTCCTGGTTTGACAAGTATGAGTTGTGATGCTACAACATCAACAACTTTTGGCTCCGTTGTCGGGGACTGTTCTCTTGTCACTTACGTGATGGTTTATGGTGTGAAAGAGACGTGTATGCAAGCTTTTCATGACAATTTTTTGAGTTCTTCATTTCATTACGCTCTTGTCAGCATGTGCGGCTTGCAAGATTCATAATAACTTGTATGGGATGAGCTATTTGTGGTGGTAGGAATCTCCTTTTTGGGATGATTAGCCATTCAAATGTGGTGATCCATCGAGTGACCAAAACGACAAAACTAGTAGATTAGATTCTTTTGTAGATGAAGTAATTTTTGGTTTTTTAAGTTTCTGTTTCATCATGTGTGAATAAACATCTTGCAGGGGTTCACCAACGACAATCAATGGAGTTTTATTTTTGATTTTTTTTATTTTTGTTGCATTATTACCAAGGGTTCTCTACAAGCTTGGAATGAAGGAGGTCAAAAACACAAATTCAGGAAGCTTGAAAACAAGAGGTATGTCTATGTCCATACATTCACACTCCAATAGGTGATTACATAGATTTCTCTCTTTCTTCCTCACAATGGGCTCGAAAAAATCTTAGCTGCTTATAATAGCAAAAGAAATAGAACTATTCTGCAAGAGTTAGGACCTTCTTGCTCTGGACGCATTAAACAAGAATCTATAGGAATGATTTGGTAGGGAGCACACTTGAATAAGCTTTGCATTTAGTTATCAAACCATCTGTGTATGTGGAGGCAAGCGGAACGAGCAATATGAAGGTTGCAATGAATGGATATGTGAAGCATGATATGCGCTGTTCGAGCTAGATATTGCTAGGAACGATAGATGGTTCAAATGTGCTAGTGATGCACGAAGTAGTCATCTATATCTCTTTGATGAGCATCAAGCAGTCGTGAAAGCTTTTGTGTGGTGCTCATTCAGAGCAATCTAGTGGCTTCTAGAGGAGTCACTACAGAACGGTGCATTAAATTTCAGAATGCAGAAATGCGAGCAGGTCTTAATAGTGTAGCCACTAATCCATAAGCTTGCACTTTGCAATGGACTAGGCATGAAGAGGAATTACTAAGCGATATTCACAAATGTGCAGAAGAAGAGAGTGAGTGAGTTTCGTCGTATTCTCCTGTAGCCATTCAGCACGACACTGTTGAGTGCTTAATAGTCATTACATGTGATTGTAGCATGCGGAAGTCTAAGAAATGGGCAATGGAGACTGATGCAGCCCTTGTCCATGTTTCTTCCAAAAAGACTATGAGAACCTTTGAAGAAGTCCTTACAGAGGCAAAAGGTCCAATAGGATGAGGAACTACAATAAGTCAAATGCTCCGAAGGCAACAGAGCAAAGTAGGAATCTTTTTCAGAATCCTCAAAGAGGATTGTTCATCTGATGAGGTGATGGCTTCCATAAGAGAGAACAATATTGCTGAGACAGCTTCAGTATGGGAAAGCACATATCTAGGATGCACACATGGAAGGAAAGAACGCAGTGTCTGACGATCGACGAATCTATATATGTTCTTTGCACGCTAGATACGATTGGGGAAAAGTAATATGGAGTGAGGAGAGATACATGCGGCACCTCCTGCCTCAAATGGATCGAAAAAGGAGAATGAGCACACTCAGAGTTTTTAAACATCAGGCTAGGGAATTAGGAGTATCCATGCATTGAAGGGACTTGCCTTAGCTGTAAAAGGGGTGAGCCAAAGGATTAGCTAATTGAGCAGGATTGATTGAGTGTGGGGATCGTCCATGTTGTGAATAAAGTCTCACACATTAACCAGATAACACTACATGTATTTTGTACAATGGTCAGATCTCCTACTCAGGAACTCCCATCTGGAGTCACACTATGAAAGAGGCTGCTAAGAAGGATGGTATATGCAGCATCATAGCAGGCGTCCATACGAAAGAGGTGCAATTGGAGTAGAAAGGAGGAAAATCACAGAAACACCACATGAAGTGAGGGAAGCAGAGTTCAGGGAAGTATATATTTGTTGTTGTCTTTGTAAGGATTATCAGGAGGTAGAGATTTCTCTTTGGATCTTTTGGTGCTGAATACAAGGGAAGTTTTCGAATGAACCTCACAAGGACAATATAGAAGTCAGAGTACTTCACTTACTTCTCATGGAAGGACAGAGGTTGTCCAGGCTAAAGGGAGGAAAAGTCTGAGCAACACTCTAAATGGCATAAGTTGGTGCTCTGTTTGTTGAATGTTGTTTGAAAGGGTTGAATGGTGAAAAGAGAATGAGGAGGAAAGTAAGGACGAGATTGAGAAGATTCAGAACGTTGAACATGGAGAAAGAATGCCATGGCCAAGGGACTCTGTGCTGGGAGCAAAAGATCTACAGAGGACTACGTGAGTGATTTTTTGGAGGAGGGATTAGTTAACAAGCGGAGTTCCGAGATGACAATGTGCAAAATCTTGCTGACAACTAAACATGGTGAAGAACTGAAAGCTCAAAGGTCGACACTTCTACAGCTGACATAGATCTCTTCCTATTAGAAAAGATGAACCTGGTGCAGCTCATCATCTCGGTCGAGTCTGCACCTCATACCATGACTTATCCAAGATACATCTTATTGAGTAGGTGAGCAGTGATGGCATCTCCAAAAGGTCCAGCAGGTGAGTCGATTGTGAAAGTCCAAGGAACTATAAGCTGTGAAAGCTCTCAAGGGAACTACTCATATCAAGACATGGACCGGGAAAGTGTGGATATCGAGCTCTTACGGGAGAGGTAGGGTATCTAACTGCATCAATAAAGTATATCACAAAATGCGAGAGTAGGAGATACACAGGTTCTGTGAACAAAGCTGGGATGGCATTTTTAGACATCAGGAGGCTTTGCTTATGGTTTTTTGTGGTTTATTTTCAGTTGATGTAAATATGTTTCGGGGGGCTTACAGAAGCAGTGGGAAAGTGGCAATTAAATGATGTTGCCCTTAAGATCTGGGTTCTGCTGTGGTTTTTTGGGCCTTCTCCACATGGAAATAGTGCAAGAGCAATTGGATCGTGAGTATGGCCTTAACTTGATAACAATTGCACCAAGCATGTGTTGAAGCTCAAAGTCAAGGACAAAGCATGGAAGCACATCAAAAGGTGGACACACAAGGAAAGGGAGCAAGTAGGGAGCTCCAAGAAGTGTATGTCAAATTTTCAGAAGAATCCCCTACAAAAATAGTGATTTTCATCACTAAAAACCATTGTAAATACCATTATCTATTTTTAGTAACTCCATTTTGTTCAAGCCGAGGAGTCCTCAAGCTTGAGGAGTATTAGAAGTACCATCGTACCAATTTTCATAATTTTTAGACTTCGTTTGAGCCCTCAAATAAGCCCTGGAACCTAATTTTTAACTAGGCCGGACACTAGGTCTGGACAGGGCCAAAACTAGTCAAAAAACTATAAAAAGAGCTAGAGAGCTCATTGTTGGGGTTGGCTTGTTAGAGAATAGAACTTTTTTAAGAGAAATCTTTTGCAATCTAAGCTTTCCA
This sequence comes from Ceratopteris richardii, assembly GCA_020310875.1. Lineage (NCBI taxonomy): Eukaryota > Viridiplantae > Streptophyta > Polypodiopsida > Polypodiales > Pteridaceae > Ceratopteris > Ceratopteris richardii. The sequence goes on along the minus strand of CM035409.1, from coordinate 140,506,708 downwards.
TTGTTCCTCTCTTTGATCTTACTTTGTGCGCGTGTGTGTGTATGTATGTGTGTGCATGTTTGTGTGCTTTCACTCACGCACTTGTGCCTTCACTTGCTCGTGGTCTTCATACCGGTCCTCACGTCTCCGTGGATTGACAAGTAAAGGAGGTGGTGCTTACGCTTGAGCTACACCAAATTTTGGCGCCGTTGCCGGGGAGAGAGCTTCGAGGACGAGCGTTGTGATGGTAAGATAGTAGATTTGCGACGTTGGAAGGTAAAAAAAACTGTCATTTCAGTTCATTTTCTGTTTTTTCCTCTTCATCTTCATCATCATCATCATCTCCACCTTCTTCCATCTTCTTCTTCATAGAAAATTCTTGTTTTTTAGTGCATTTTCACCATCTTCATACCATTTTTCATGCATTATTGTGTGGGAAGGAGTTAGGAGAAGCAAGGGAGAGCAAGTGCTGTGTTTTTTTCATGATTTTCTGCTCATACGGAGCTCGCCATAGCCGGCGCTCAGAAATTTGAATTTCCCGCCAAAAAACACGATTCTCTGATGAAAATCGCGATTCTGTGAAAATTCAAAATTTTTTGAAAAATCACGATTTTCTGTTTTCTCGCCTAAAAGTTGGCTGAAAAAATCACGATTCTGTGGTCATTCTCAGAATCACGATTCTGTGATTGTGCTCAAAATCGCGATTCTCACAAATCACGATTTTCAGTCAAAAAACACGATTTTGAGAAAACACGATTCCCTACTCAAAATCGCGATTCTCAAAAAATCACGATTTTCAGTAAAAAACACGATTTTGTGAAAAAAAGGCGATTCTGTGTAATCACGATTTTTTGCTCAAAATCGCGATTTTCTAAAAACACGATTTTGTGCTCAACATCGTGATTTTCATGCCAAAAACACGATTCTGAGAAAATACGATTTTCAGCGGGCTCAAAATCGCGATTCTCACAAATCACGATTTTCAGCAAAAAACACGATTTTGTGAATCACGATTCTCTGAGTCAAAATCGCGATTTTCAAAAAACACGATTTTGTGCTCAACATCGCGATTTTCATGCCAAAAACACGATTCTGAGAAAATACGATTTTCAGCGGGCTCAAAATCGCGATTCTCACAAATCACGATTTTCAGCAAAAAACACGATTTTGTGAATCACGATTCTTTGAGTCAAAATCGCGATTTTCAAAAAACACGATTTTGTGCTCAACATCGCGATTTTCATGCCAAAAACACGATTCTGAGAAAATACGATTTTCAGCGGGCTCAAAATCGCGATTCTCACAAATCACGATTTTCAACAAAAAAAAAAAAAAGAAAAAATTGTGAATCACGATTCTCTGAGTCAAAATCGCGATTTTCATAAACACGATTTTGTGCTCAACATCGCGATTTTCATGTCAAAAAACACGATTTTCAGAAACACGATTTTGTGATCAACATCGCGATTTTCAGAAACACGATTTTGTGATCAAAATCGCTATTTTCAGAAACACGATTTTGTGATCAAAATCGCGATTTTCAAAACACCATTTTCTATTCAAAATCGCGATTTTCAAAACACGATTTTGTGAAAACACGATTTTGTGAACACGATTCTCAAGGTACAAAATCGCGATTTTTTCAAAAGGTCCTGTTGGCCTGTTTTGACCCCAGGAGCCTGATTTGACATAACTTTTTCATCCAAAGTCCATTTTTTGAGCTCTATAGCTCGTTGGAAAGCTCGTTTCGAATCCTACATGACCTCAACTGTTTTTTATAAGAATAATGTGTTGATTTTCAGATAGGATAATTTGAAGTTGGGCATCAAGTGGGACTAGGAAACCAAGGGGGCTCCAAAGAATTTTGAACCATACCAAAGGGAAAATTGGGACTCTTGACTAAAGCTTATGAACCTGAGATCTGGTAGACACTTAGGCAAGGATAAACAAAGCATTAGATCTTCTGAGGCTAGTGTCAACCATACATCCAAGTCTTGGGCACAACAACTAAGTGGTCATCTTTTACTAAGTTCAGACACAAGTGATTCAGAAATGTCTTTTAGTATGGGAAAACCTGCAGGTGGCTCAGGGACTGCCCATCTACAAACACCAGAAGGTCCCTATAAGACACAGTTGGAATATATTCGGACCAACCAATTAGGTGCTCGCATCTATGAGGATGGTCTGAGGCGATCAGTGGTCCAACTCAAAAATCCAGATCAATCCTTTGGACTTGAACACCCGGTGGTCAAGTTCGAAGAGGGTTCATACATTGATAAGGAAGGAACCATGTGTGTGGTCACCAACCTACCAGATAGGACTGATGAGTTTGGAAATGTCATTCTTGAGAATGAAATAGGAGACCTAGAACAAGGAAATGTAGGACAAGGACCCCAGACTCCTAGAGGTAAGTCAGTTTTGACCCGAGTGATCACTCCGGACTGGATCCCTCCAGACAACAAAAGCATAGAACTATTTTTGAATAGAGAAACAGAGGAAGCCTTTTGGAGATTCAAGCCAGATCAACCTAGCCAATTGGGCATAGTTATCATCTATGAATTCAAAGATCCTGAGATACCAGGCAAAGTTGTCTACCTGGATAACACATCAGAGAAGATATTCTTGGTAACAGAACATGATAGACATGCATATACTTGGAAGAATGAATTGATTTTCCCCCCACCAAGATCCAATGTTTCCCATGGCCTCCAAGGAGTAGGATCATCCCACGCTCATGAAGCTCAGAGAGAAAGAGCTAGAGAGAGACCTGAGGTAAGTTTTGCACACACCGTAGGCAGGAATAGATCAGGATTTGAAAATGAAAGACCTGAAAGAGAGAGACATCAAGCACATAGGCAACAAAGAGATGAACATGATTTTGCATTGCTTAGACCCCGAGAGCACCCAAGAACCCTTAGACCCACTCAAGTGATCAAGGCAATGAAGAATTATTTTGACGGGTCAGGAGATCCTTATGATCATGTGGCCGAGTTCAAACAAGTGTTAAGAGCTGAACAGGTTGAGGACTTGTTCACCCAGTACGAGGCATTTGGTTTGACTCTTAAGGGCACTGCCTTGGCCTGGTTTCAACCACTGAGTAGTCGCAACTATCGCGATCTAGGTCAACTGCTAGACGAATTCATTGTAGAATTTTCCAAGAGTGGTATCAGGCATAACACATCGTCCCTGATCCACAGTTTCAGGCAGACACCCCAAGAAACAGTGCGACTAGCAGGTAGAAGGTTCAGACAGTACCTAGAAAGATGCCCTACTCCAGAGTTACCCACACCAGCTAAACAAGTGGCTTTGTTCTTAGATGGCTTACTGAGCACAAAATTAAGATCTTATGTGTACTTGAAAGAGCCTAGATCCATAGAAGAGTGCGTGCGGACGTGCATCGACATAGAAGATAACTTGGGTGAGGAGTTAGGATTGTCCAAACTCTACAAAGATTCGGATAGTTCTACTAGTCATACTTCAAAGATCTCCACTGAAATAGAAGAGATAGCTGAGCAAGTTGCCAAGAAGCTGGGAGTCCAAAATAAACAAACACAGAGAGTCACTCCACTGAATCGGTGTTATACTTGTGGGGGCGACCACATGGATAATGTATGCCCAATGCAAAACCAAAACATTAGAGAAAGGAATGCTCCATATTGCACTATTGAGAGAAAATACACAAACCACACGGCTCAAGATTGTCCCTACAATAGGCAGGCTGTTAGACAGAATTATCAGCAACCTTACCCACAAGGTAGGTATCAGAACCAATACCAACAGCCATATTATAGACCACAACAGCAATATCAGGTACCATATAGGCCACAACCTGTCTTGGGAAACCAACCACCAGCTCCAGCCAACGTGATTCCAGTCAAATATGCTGTGGGAGAAGAAAATCCAAATAGAGCATTGGTGCCACTAACCCCATTGATACCAGATAATGATTCTCATGCTCATAGTTCAGACTACTCCCATGAAGGTAGTCCACATGCGTATTACACAGAGTCACCTGAACATAGTGAGATTTACTCGTATCAATATGAGGCACCACCTATGGAGCAAAATTGGGAGCCAGAATACTCCAATGTCAGGTACACAAATCCTAACCCTAGGCCCCAATTGAGACAAATGAGACCACAAGCCCCTAGAGGATCTTGTTTTAGATGTCAAGGTGATCATTTCATTCGTGACTGTCCCCACCCATCATCTCCGAGTCAAGGACAGGCTATCACAATACAGGCTTTTTGCCCTGATTGTGGCAAAGACCATCTCCCTAGAGATTGTCCAAGAAACCCCTCCAGCGCACCCAAGATTACACCCATTAATGTGGTAGGCTTAGTGGCAGATTCAAGTTCAAGTAGTAGCAATGTGGCTCCTATACAAGCTGTCACTAGAGCACAAGCCTTAAAACAGGATAAACCAGTAGAACAATCAGAGTCGAGTGAATCGAGAGAGCCTAGTAAGAGGAAAACAAGAACATGGAAGGATACCAGAGAGAAGGCCAATCGCAAGTGGAACAAAAAGTTATCAGAACTAGAAGAAAGCTTAAAAGAAGCGAAAACAAAAATAGAAGACATTGCATCTCAAAACCCCTCGCATGCCGAAACTCCATCCATTCCACCTCATCGCACCCCACCACCCATTGTAAATAGACCGCAACCAGGGTCTGTTCTTGCAGATCCCACCCCAGAAGGCTTGGACATGATGTTGAAGGCCTACCAGGCTCGACTTCAAGAAGGGCCTACAGCTGCAAACCTAGACAAGAGTTACCCTAGAGCGGACTTAGAGATTGAACGGATGAAAATGTGCATGAAAATGGTAGAACAAGCTCAAGCTATACTTGAGACTAGTCAAACGTTCAATCAGACAAACTCTCTCAAAGGGGATTTGCATTTCCAGGGCTTACTAGAACGATTAGAGCAGTTGGTAAACAAACCACAAGTTTCTTTACCTCCACAGGCTCAACCAGTTATTGAAAGAGGAAGCTCACCACCAATGGGAGCTTATGTTCCTAATTCCACGGATCCAGGAATACCTCCTTCAATTCAACAGTACTCTCAAGAATTCTTGCGGGAAATACAAGAAGAGAAATGGGCCAAGGAGAAGGGTAATTCCCCTCCTATTCCTGAGATTGATGATCTTCATGATCAATTTCCCCAAGACATTCCATCTATTTACAGAGATGAAGCAGAACAACAAGAAGACGAAAGGTTAGATTTTGAATCTAATACCTTAGAAGAACTGCCTCAATTTCCAGGCCCATGGGAATCTGAATCTCTGCAGATTAGAGCTCCCACAATACTAGTAAGAAATGAAGACTCAGTGGTTCCAAGGAACACGGATGTCGTGAAGAACACTAAGGTTCAGTGTCATCTCACTGTAGAAGAGCTGCTCAAAGCAAAACCTGAGCTTTGGAATCATGTGAAGGATCAGGTTCCAGAACTTGATTCCAACATGCCAAAAGCAGGCTCCAAGCAAAGGGTACCAGAGATACCTCTAGACAAAATAGGGGACATTTGTGAGGGTGAAGAAGGTAATACTTATCTTCCAATCACCTACCAAGGTTACACAACCAAAGCAATCATAGATTCAGGTGCTGGTGTTGCTATTGCGACCACCTCCTTGTGGAAGCAATGGGGCAAGCCCACATTAAGACCAACTAGAATGAAGCTTCAAATGGCTGATGGTCATTTTGAAAGACCTCTAGGATTGCTAGAAGGGATCACTCTAACCACTTGTGGTGTAGAGTTTGAGCACACATTTGTTATATGTGACTTTGAGAAAAATAATGTCTATGAGATGATCCTAGGAAGACCCTTCCTACGACAATTGCAAATAGTACAGGATTGGGGAACTAACTCCTTGTACTTACAGCACTTAGGGGTCACCACCAAGGTCAATTTGAAGGATTACACCTTCAGAGATGTACCATCCCTACAGTGGAATTCTATCCACAAAGTGAAAAAAGATTCCATCTCTGTGCATTCTGAAAGTTCACCTGATCCATCATGGCTACATGAAGATACTCATTTGTGGATGTGCAAGGTCGCAAAGGAAGAGGAAAAACGTTTAAAGGCAAGAGAAGAAGGAACTTCGCTAGGAGATAGACCAGTTAGAGACCCAGCCTACACACCGATGATCTTTCCAGATGAGGCGTTTGAGCCTCATGGCTGGCCAGAAATCTTAGCCACCATGGACATTGCTGTCAATGAGGAACAGTGGACACCTCATTGTGATGAGGAGGGTTATGATATCTCAGTGTTCATGTGTCAACCCTTGCTAGAAGAATTTGACCTTAGTGATGTCATAGAAGAAGAAGAGAATGACGATGATCTGGAGTCTATTGTGATGGATAGTTGCTTTAACTCAGAGCAGCACTATCTAGAAGATATAGGAGTGTTCACCCAGAAAGAAGAAGAACCTCTCACAAGTATTAAAACAGTAAACTCAAAGGATGGAAGTGAGAGTAGTCAAAAGAAAAAGAAAAGAAAAGCAGTGAAACAAGAAGAGGAGGAATCATTGTTTGAAGTACCAGAAAACTTCAAGAAATATGAAGTTGACGACCGCAAAATTTTGGTACGAATGCCTAAGAGAGAGGCCATCATAGGAGAATCATATGATAGTAAAGAAAAGACCAAGAAGATTGTAGTGACCATTGAAGAGAACGAAGAGAGATGCACATATATAGGAGATGACCTAAGTGCAAGAGAAGAAATGGAGCTCATAGCTCTATTAAGGGAATATAGGGATGTGTTTGCATGGCACTATAGAGACTTGAAAGGGGTAGATCCAAGAATTTGCTCTCATACTATCCCCATGACTACTGATGCTAAGCCCACCAAACAGAAGCCCTACACATATAATGATACCTATGCAGCCAAAATAAAAGAAGAAATTGATAGGTTGATTGAAGCTGGATTCATCTATGAGATTGATCATACCGAATGGGTGTCCCCCATTGTTGTGGTACCCAAGAAGAATGGGAAGTTGCGAGTGTGTATTAACCTTAAAAAAGTTAATGCCGCTACGATTAGAGATAGTTATCCACTTCCAATCACAGAACACCTATTGGAGCGTGTTGCAGGCAAGGAAGTTTATAGCTTCCTTGATGGATTTTCAGGTTACAATCAAGTAGCCATTGCCCCAGAAGATCAACACAAAACAGCTTTTGCACAGAGTGGGGAATCTTTGCATTTCGTGTGATGCCATTTGGGCTCACCAATGCACCTGCAACATTCCAAAGGCTCATGTGTCATGTCTTCAAAGAGTTCTTGCGAAAGAGCTTAGAAGTGTATGTGGATGATTTATGTGCTCATTCCCAAGAAAGAAGGTTTCACATCCCTGAGCTCCGACAAATCTTCAACAAGTGTAGAGAATATCGAGTGTGTCTGAACCCAGAAAAGTGTGTGTTTATGGTGCGTCAAGGTAAAATCTTAGGTCATATTGTTTCTAAGAATGGAATCTCAACAGATGAAGATAAGGTACGAGCCATAGCAGAGCTACCAAGGCCAAGGAATATTAAAGAGGTACAAGCCTTTATGGACCATTGTGGATACTACCGTAGGTTTATCCACATGTACGCGATCATAGCTAGACCCCTTTATGCCTTGTTGTCTAATTTTGAGTGGAACGACGAATGCGAGAATTCTTTCAACGAACTGAAGAAACGTTTGTGCACGGCACCAATACTCACCACTCCTGATTGGAATAAACCATTCCATGTCCATGTGGATGCATCCAATCATGCCATAGGATGTGTGCTAGCACAACCCACAAGTGAAGGAAGCTTAGATTTGCCCATAGCATATGCTAGTAGACAGCTCACTACAGCTGAACGGAACTATACCACAACTGAGCGAGAGGGCTTAGGCATGGTATATGCTGTGAAGAAGTTTAGACACTATTTATTGGACAACAATTTCAAGTTTTTCACTGATCATCAAGCTTTGTTATATTTGGTCAATAAACCTTGCAATATTGGACGCTTAGTAAGATGGTTCCTCTTACTAATGGAATATGACTTTGAAGTTGTTGTCAGGAAAGGTAGAACCCACCTTCGGGCAGATCACCTTTCTCGCATCACTTCAGGAGAGTCACCGCAAGGAGTGTCTGACGAATTACCCGATGCTTATCTGTTCAATTTAGAAGTTGCTCCTAAATGGGCAAATAAGTTGGTACCAGTCCTAACCTTTGGCCCTGCAAATAAGAATGTGAAAACATCACAAGAAGAAATTGTAAAATCACAAAAATATCACATATTAGCAGGAAGCATGTACAAACAAGATATTGAGGGTGTATTAGCTTGTTGTGTTGAGGATGATGAACATAGTAGTTGGTTGCAACAAGCCCATGAAGGAATGCTAGGAAATCACTATTCTAAACAACGAACATTGCAGAATCTAAAGCGTTTAGGAGTGTATTGGCCTAGCATGGACAAAGAAATACATGAGTGGATTAAGAATTGTCCAAGGTGCAGAGAGAGACCCCCAGTGGAGCATGCGACCCTTTATCAAGTGTCATTAATTCGAGATTGGAGTGCTCCATTGGTAGAGTTTATGAGATCGGGAAGATTACCCAAAGAGGCTAGTCTAGCAAGAAGACGAAGCATGGAGCAAGAGGCTCAAGGCTATGCCTTAGTAGGGGACAACCTATACCGAAGAGGCAAAGATGGTTACTTAAGACTATGCGTTCATGAATCAGACTATTTAAAGGTCTTAGAGACTACACACAGCGGTGTTGCAGGTGGACATTTTGGTCCTGACCGAGTGATCAAGACCATTCTATTCTCAGGACTTTGGTGGCCCACTCTTCATATGGACGCACATACCTATGTGAGGAAATGTGACACATGCCAACGTGCACAATATCGAGTGAGAAAAGACGAGATGCCCTTGAGGCCAATGATGGGAGGACGTGCATTTTGGAAGTGGGGCATAGACTTCATAGGTCCTATTAACCCCCCAGCTAGAAACTCCCATGCAGAGTACATCATTGTAGCCACAGATTACCTTACAAAGTGGGTAGAAGTCAAAGCCACAACAAAGAATGATGCTCAGACTACGGCTAAGTTCTTATTCGAGAATGTGTTCACGAGATATGGACTACCAATAGAGTTGGTGAGCGATAGAGGCACACACTTCTTGAATGAAGTCATTGAAAATCTTCTCCAAGAATTCTTGGTGATACATAAGAAATCTGCCCCCTATCACCCACAAGCTAACGGACAAGCCAAGAGTACCAATAAGATCCTCTGTAACGTATTGACAAAACTGGTAAATAATAAACACTCTGATTGGGACAAACAACTTCATCATGATGTTTGGGCTTATCGAGTTGCCTACAAAACGGTACTCAACGCCACCCCATTTCAGATGGTCTTCGGACAGAACGCTGTGCTACCATTAGATTTCTTAATCCCTGCCTTAAAAGTAGCACAAGAGTATGAGTGGAATGGGCATGAATTGTCCTCTAGGATCTTTGATCTCAAACGCTTGGGTGAGACGAGGCTACGAGCGGCAGCAGGCATCTACGTTGCAAAGAAGAGGCAAAAGGCATACTTTGATGCACACATCAAGGATAAGGGATTGAAAGAGGGAGATCTAGTGTTGGTATACACACTAAAACAACATGCCCGTAAGTTGGAAAAAAGAGGATACGGACCCATGATCATTAATAGAATTTCCACTAGTGGTGCAGTATAGTTGGCCACTCTAGAAGGAGATATCTTGCCAAACTATATTAGTGGCTGTAGAGTCAAGCTATATCAAGAACCTCTTACTGAGGATATGCTAATGAGACTCAACACTGCTAAGAAGCGAAAAGAAGAAGAGTTAAGAGTGAGAGAAGAAGCACAAGTAGAGGCTAGAGAGCGTATTAGGCGAAATAAGTTAAGGCGATTAGGCCTAGATGTCAACTCAAAAGCCCCAAAATATCACATGGATATGTGTCAAAAGTCAGGCATAGCGACTTCTCAGGTCATTGACCGAAGACCCTTTGTGACCATAGAGATAGGACAAGGGAAGGGTTCAAGGACGGTGAAAGCATTGATTGACTCAGGTGCAGCAAGTAGTGCAGTTAGACTTTCCTACTGCCAAGACTTGCAGTTGAACATCAATCCCATAGAAGCTTATCTCATAGGATTGGGAGGTGTGGAAACCCATTGTTTGGGCGAGGTGGAACTTCCCATCTACCTTCAAGATGTTCCAATGAAAGTCAAAGCGCTAGTATGTCAAGATGAGAACCTTACAGAACCACTTGTCTTGGGTCAAGATTGGATCTATGACCATGCAGTTAACTTAAACCTAAGAAGTCAAATTCTTCAAGTTTGGGTACATGAACAATGCATTACATTAGAATTAGAGAACTGCATACTCCTAAATCATGGCACCACACACTCTCTTAGTTCTTCCAAGACTAATCATATGAAAGAAGATGTTGTATGTGTCAAAAGCTCTATGATGCAGAAGGAGTCAATCGTGTAAGACCAGGTTCGAAGGCGGGTGGATCTTTCTTCTTCTCCAAAGAATCAAGTAGCCACAGTAGTGAGTCCACCACACAAGCAAACACAACCGTTCACGACAACTGCTACATCAAATAGAAAGACACCATTCGATAAAAAAGCAGTTCCGAGCATGAAGCAGATATGGGTACGCAAAGGAGAGCAACCACCAACCTTGCCCCCACAAATTCCATCCATGCAAACCAACCAGGCCAGAAGACGAAGGAAGCAGCTCAGACAAGCTCAATCACAAGGTATCCAACAAGTTTGGGTGCCTAAGAAGTTAGCTGCAGCTCAACAAGGGCAATTACAGATGTGGGTACCTAGGAAGCTCCTACATCCACAACAACCCTTGTTCTCCCACATGCAAAAGGTTTCAACAAAGAAGCCAAAAAGAGAAAAGGGTAAGAACCACGTACAGAGACCAAAGGAAGATCAAATCAGCTCTTCAACATTAGTAGGAAGACATGCAAAAAGGATATGGGTTTGGAAGCCAAAAGTGCAAGTAGCCTCCACCGAACCAAAGCGTCAACCACACTGGATACCACAGTTCAGAAAGCATCCAAAGAGAAAGACGCCTGAAGTGACCTCTACAGTGCCAAATGATGTTCTAAAATGGACTCCAAAGGAGGATTACATCAGTTCGAGACTCAATGGATACCTCCACCAAGGTCGGCATCAACCTCCACAAATAACATCGAAAGCCTCGAACGAGCAACAACCATGTGCTCCTTGCACAACCCTGTCTTTTGCACCATTCAGGTCATGCATTTCCAAAGTATGCATTAATATAGGGCCACATTACACGGCCGTGCATAGACACACTTGAGAATCCCACGCACAAGAGCACAGTGATATATGTCAAATATTTCTATTGATACTAACTTTTGTGTTCTTGTTTTGTGATATCCTTTTCCTAAAAAAAAAAAAAAAAAAAAGGGGAGAAAGAAAAGCGGGAGAGAGCTTGTTCCCAGGTTTGGCTTATGAAACATGAATGAGTCATGCTTAGTTGAAGGTGGAACTGTTGATTACTAGGCATTTATCAATTTGGATAGAAGTGTGTCTCGGCCAGCAGTGAGATTATTGCTGCCTTATCTGGTAGATGACAAGCATTTGGCATGAACATGGCATCTACAACTATGATTTTCTCTTACCATGGTAGGAATGAAGAGCTTGAAGGTCCGCAACTTGAGTGATGCTTAACTACTTCATGTACCAGAGCATCCAAGGAGATATCTGCAAAGGGTAGTTCTAGAGGAGAAGACTCCTGCATATGGTGAGCTAAAGAGAATATGTGAAACTCAGCTTGGTGTAGTTACCCGATGTTGCTTGCCAAGGAATATAAAGAAATTCAATTCTCAGTATTTGACAAATGTTGCTTTGAAAAGAGGAGAGGAGATCCACCACTCAAAAGATCTCATCAGTGGACAATCAACATGGACATTCATCAACAATGTTCCATCCCAAAGGCCGAGTGTACAACACGAAGAGACAAACATCCATCAACCTTCTCCATGGTAAGTATCTTTACTCTGGAAACACCATAACCATGATAGTTTAGGAAACCTCTTCGTCAGCATACCCTTGAGCACTTAGCTCAAGACCCGCAATTTTTGCACCATGCTTCTTCCAATGCATTTTCCAAGTAAGCATGCGTAGGGCTACATTACAAGGCCGCGCACAAGGCACATACTTTTTTCAACCCAGGCATGAACACACTTACCCATCATTCATTATGGGTTATGAGTAGTTGGCATGACTGCTCTCAACATCATCTTTGGAAGAGCTAGCGGACGTTATGGGAACAACATCCATATCTTGGAAGCAAATTGAAGCCAGTAGTTGCTCCAAATCACTCTTGACAACCTCTTTTGAGCAACTTGCAGTTTTGAAAGCTCACAACGACACATTCTTGCTGGAATCCAAGGAACCAGCTCATACAACGGATGGACACCACCTCTCAAAGCACTACATGGAACAGCCCTTCCAACAAGGGTCTGTCAGGGACGGCAGACTCGAGAGGGGGGGGAGTGTTGAAGCTCAAAGTCAAGGACAAAGCATGGAAGCACATCAAAAGGTGGACACACAAGGAAAGGGAGCAAGTAGGGAGCTCCAAGAAGTGTATGTCAAATTTTCAGAAGAATCCCCTACAAAAATAGTGATTTTCATCACTAAAAACCATTGTAAATACCATTATCTATTTTTAGTAACTCCATTTTGTTCAAGCCGAGGAGTCCTCGAGCTTGAGGAGTATTAGAAGTACCATCATACCAATTTTCATAATTTTTAGACTTCGTTTGAGCCCTCAAATAAGCCCTAGAACCTAATTTTTAACTAGGCCGGACACTAGGTCTGGACAGGGCCAAAACTAGTCAAAAAACTATAAAAAGAGCTAGAGAGCTCATTGTTGGGGTTGGCTTGTTAGAGAATAGAACTTTTTTAAGAGAACTCTTTTGCAATCTAAGCTTTCCATTGTTCCTCTCTTTGATCTTACTTTGTGCGTGTGTGTGTGTGTATGTATGTGTGTGCATGTTTGTGTGCTTTCACTCACGCACTTGTGCCTTCACTTGCTCGTGGTCTTCATACCGGTCCTCACGTCTCCGCAGATTGACAAGTAAAGGAGGTGGTGCTTACGCTTGAGCTACACCAGCATGGCTTACTGAGTACAATGTGCTTTGAATCCATGTGAGCTGTCAGATGCTCCGGTAGAACTTCTTCGGGTGAGAGGCTCAAAGCTTCCATAAAGTTCAGTTGATCGCCGAGGTGAAGCAAAAATATAGTATACATAATGTGTTGATGTATAAGCACATCTTCTCCTTGTATACCCCAATGTGGACCAGTTGATTCATGGTTGCTCTTGTTATCATTTAGCGTTTGCATCCGTGAAGACTAACGTCCCACAAAAAATGCCAAACCTACATTGTTTTGCTTTTCAGTATCTTTGCACAGATGAGGGTCGTTTTGCTCCTTTTCCTTCGCATCTACCATGGCTTCCATCAGTGCATATTCACGTCCATCATAGTAATGGGCATTGAGGATACAGATTGGATCTTTTATGATTTGATGAATGTATCATGATTCATCATACATTATCTGCTCTTGGGCACTAGGAACTAGAAAAATGACAGAGCTTTCTGTTCGTTTTCTGAAAATCGCAAGCGTGTATTTAATATTAAATACCACTTGTCCTCATTTGCTGACTGAGAGAATCAAAGCATTCAACACGTAGGCATAGCAAAAAATAGCAAAAATTTAGGCGGAAGAACTTCGTGTATGGCCCTACTGACTCAGTACTCAGCATCTCATCTAAGTGCAATGTTCCAGCCGAATTGTTCAGCTGCCAATCAGAAACCAGTCGCAAGTTGGGGCTCATTTCCTCTAAAATCGGATAAGAATGTTGTTTGCGCATATACGACAAGGGAATCCCATGAGAAGCGACTAGCAAGAGCAGGTTTCAAGGAGGAGGCAGACCTTAACCAATAGCAAGATGCTTAAGAATGTAGTGAAAAACTTGGAGGTCAGGAATTGTGAGTAATAGTACAGAACAACAAGGTAAAATGAAGCGGTGGGTAGGTGATGTACGAAAACCGGGTAGTTAAAATTTCACCTCACACACAATGCCTAGATTTAACAAATGAAGGAACCTACGTGTTTATTTTCTGACAGCTACATATATACTCTATATACTTTTTATCACGCATGAAATTCTTTTAAATGAGATAAAAAGAGATATTAAAAAATATATATATATATAGACATCATGGGGGGTTACTTTGGATCGTTACTCTTGTCATTATGCTCACAATTGGATGATTTGGTGCATCACAACATGTCTAACTGATCAAAGGTTCATGATTGTTAAAGGCCTATCGATGAGGGATGAAATTTATATGTTTTAACAAAAGAAATCTAATGCTTTGATATGGGATATGAATGTCGTAATGATGATTAAAAATGCCTTACACACACTTTCCACTCATCACGATTTTGTATTGGAAACATCTTTTTCTCTAGTGGAAGCATCTTAATATCAACTTAGTCTTGGAAACCTTTGTTTACTCTATTTTTGGGAGAATGCGCTCACTCTCTCCATTGAATTCTATTCTCACGGTCTTGAACTTGAGTAAAGAATTTCAATAGAAGATGGGCATAAATGATATCTTTGGTCATGCCTCTCACTAGTGATATCACTCTCACAAAAACTCTATGCTTCATGTCGTTTGTTACTAGTGATATCACTCTCAGAAAAACTTTATGCTTCATGTCGTTTGTCAGTACTAAGATGTAAATATGAGAAATTACTTTATTGATTGTTTGGTGAACCCCTATTTCACATATTTGTTTGCATTCGAGAGAAAACCTAAATTTCCAAAAATATTTAAAAACACAAAAGCCCAAAACAAATATTAAAAACATTCCAAAAAACTAAAAATTGTTTCAACAAAGACATGGGAAAGAAAAAGGCAAAAGAAAGAAGGAAGGGGGAAAAGGTTGCGCAAACAAAAGAAGAAAAAGATGAAATGCATGCATTAATCACACATGATAAAGGAGAAAAAGATAGAAAAAATTTGCATGGGGAAGATGAACTTGATGGAATTTTTGAGGGGGTAGGTTCCATAGTTGCGACTAAGGAATATAGCGACACTTTTGTAAATGTATTCATTGGTCATGACCATAGAAATATGAGTGCTTATATTGACCCTAATTGTGAGTGGAATTTAATTCATATTGATATAATGACTATTATTTTGGACAACATTCAGCTAACCACTCATTCCTCTATCTTCATGAATGGTGAAAATTATGATTGCATGGTTCAAGTTGTGTTGCCTATTGTGGTGAATGGTATGGAATTTTTTGAAACATTTTTTGTCATGGAAGGTATAGATGAAGACTTGGTTATAGGCACTCAAAAGTTTATTAAAAGTCATCAAGAGTTTAAAGTGTTGTGTCCATCTATTATGTCTAGCTATACATGTGTGGCCATTGAAAATCTTAATGATTATCCTCATTGTAAGGATTGATGATATGATCACCTATTCAAAAATTGTGCTTTTAATCCACAAAATAGTTTTTCCACTCATGCTTTTTTAGCTAATCTTTCTTTGAGTAAGCCGCAGGAAACCTTGGCGAATGGAGGAATGAAGGACTCCAAGTGTTTGGGGGATGTGGAAGGGCCCTCTCTTCCTCTAAACTTGGATTCTCCTTATGAATCCATGGGCAAGGATGTGCTACATTTGGCTCATCAAGAAGAGGATAAGCAAATACTTTGTAACAACGCTATGGAAAATGATGTCGGATCCATTGTCGATCATGACAATCCATCACCTATTTGTATATCTAGAGATTCTATGTGTAATAAGGATAAATGCATCGCTGAATCTCTAGATCAATCTCAAACCTCACAACCCTATGATCCATTGGATGAGCATGATGTATGTAAAAAAACTCAACCTTTGTTGAATTCCCCTTGTAAAGATGAGTTATCCCTAAACACTCACATAGAAGGCCCAAAAGACCCTTATGCCAAAAAGAAGAAATCACCTTCCCCTTGTAATGTCAAACAAATTTGGGTGGCCAAGAAATTACTTAGAGCCCAACCAAATCGCACTATGATATGGGTACCAAAGAAAGATCTTATGCAAACTCAACCCTCTCACACTAGACTTCATAATCTTCATTCTAGATTCACCATGCCTTATCATCAAGAACGACCACTTTTGACCAAGGGATTCAAAGCAATAAAGCCAACACTCAAAAAAGATCCAAGGAGAAACCTCAAGGCTAAGACCAACAAAGCGAAGACATATTGGCGGCCTAAAACCTCTTCGTGCAGCATCCATGGGTGTCGGACCCGACCTTGCCCAATGCACAACATATTTTTAAGATGCACACCAAGTATGCACACGAATAGGGCCTCATCCAAAGGCCAAGCATTAGGCACATTTAGTTTAACCCAGGCACAAAGAGGACACATGTACATAGATTTCAAAAATTTGCTTTTCATTTTTCCTTTTTCAGGTTGGTGGACAAAGGTATCATCATTTCAAATGGTTGATGGAAAAGAGGTGACTCTTGGAATTGGAAATTTGGAGAAAGCCTCATCATCGCCTCACCCTTGAGCACTTTGCTCAAGACCCATCCGTTTTTTCACCATTTTTTGTTGTATGCATTTTTTAGAGTATGCATAAGATAGGGTCACATTACAAGACCGTGCATAGGCACTTTTTTGTTTTCAACCCATGCACCCTTAGTCCCCACTCATGCATATGGACTATGAAGAGATGAATTAATTTTATCTATTTTGTATTTATCATCTACATTTTTTTCATTTCATCCTCCATCCATTTAAAAAAAAAAAGAAAAAAAAAGAAAAAAGAAAGGCATTCTAGCATATTCTTCCTATCTACATGAGGAAAAAGACGTAAGTTAAAAGACAATCAACTCCAAACGATTATGCAAAAAGCAAGATGAAGAAAAGCAACAAAGCAAAGCACTCCAAACGGCACAATGATCATGCAAATCAAAAGGAACTCCTACACGCTCTTCCACAAAAGCTCCATACTTGCAAAAGCTTTGTCGAGGACAACAAAGTCAAGGAGGGGGGGCGTGTTGAAGATACAACATGTATTTCTTGGATCCACTTCATTTTCATCATCATTAGTATCTTTTTCTACCTTTCATTCAGTTAATAAAGCACTCTTGTATAGGTGTGTGTGAGTGCCACACTAAAGAATAAGTGGGATTCATTCTCCTTTCAGTTTAGAAATCCCACATAGCATGCTTTTTTGCCATTTTGTATACAAAGAGGTCTCCATCTCTTCTTTTGGGAGAACTTTTTTAGAAGTAATGAGATAATGCTAGTTTGAAGTTGCTGCCTTGAAGGCATTGCCCATCATTCATGAAATCAATGATGTATTTATGAGCTACATGAATAATCACTACTTATTCAATGGAAAATGCATATACACTCTATATAGGGATAGCTACAACATCACATATGGTAAGATCGCAACTTGGACCCATTGATCGGAGTCCACTAAATTTCATCTATAAAACTTTCTAACTAAAAAGTGGTTGGCCCAATTTCTTGATGAATCTGAAAAGGACCCGTCCACCAAAGTTTGAATTTTCTCGCTTGCTCCTTCATTTTTTAATTAAAAAACAATACCAAATCACCAATTCAGAAAATAGGAGTCTGTAAATGACATTCATGTCAGCACCCTCATCTATACTGGACTTCTTGCATCAAGAGAAAACTATTATAGAAATCTTCTTCCAAGTGTCATAAAGTATGCATCCTAAAAATTAAAGATTCTTTTTATAATAAACATTATTGCACCACAATCCATAAACTAGGGACCGTAAATTACATAGGAACAATTGCTTCCATGCTATAGACTACCTAAAAAGGTGTAAAGCCTATTGAAACCTTGTACAAATTAAAGTAAGCCCAAAGAAGTGAAGATAAGTAATATTCCCATTTGGTTGGACACTTGAGAAGAAACCTCTTTAACATTGTGAGTAAAACCTTGTTAGTGCTTTCTATCAATCCATTTGCTCGAGGGTAATATGGAGAACTTAACTTGTGCTCAATTTGGAAATAATCAGTGATAGACTTGATGAGCTCATTTTAAAAAATGAGTACTTGGATCTGAAACTAATTCTAATGGAAGTATGAAACGAGGGAATAATTCAGTGATAATAACTATAGCAATGGTCCCTATAGTTGAATGTTCTAAGCATCAATCTTCTACCCATCGAGTAGAATAATCAGTGCATGTCAAAATAAAGGCTTTTTTGGAACTCGCTAGAGGATGGATAGGACCAATGAAGTCCAAACCCCATTTATGAAAAGGTTCTAGAGGAAGAATGGGTTGCAAGGGAAAATGATGAATGTCTCAAGGTTCACCCATTTATTGGCAAGGATCACACCATTACATCTGATCACACATATCCTTGTGAATAGTAGGCCACCAAAGCCCACGTTGCAAGATTTTCTAAATTGTAAGCTCTTCACAATGATGACCCCTAGAAACTCCCGAATGAGTTGTTGTAATAACAATAATTACTTCATGTGGTGGCACACATCAAAGCCATATTCTAGTAATATCCTTGTAGTACAAATGATCCAAAATAACAAAAAATTGACAGCTCTATAACACTAGTTTCTTTTGAGCCCTAGACCATAAATGTGAAGGAGGGATGCCAATCGCCAAAAAAGACATCATTTCCTCATACCAAGTAGGGGCTCTCAATTCAAGTTCAGTTTGATCTACCACATGAAACAAATTAGCATCAAGAAAAGAATCATCAACCTCGTCTGGAGGTTCACCATGATCTAGGCGACATAGAAAATCTACAATGACGTGTGAAGAATGGGAGATGAACAACATCATAGTCAAATTCTTGTAATAGTAAAACCCATCTAGCCAACCTTCCAACTAATTTTTTTGTTTAACTAAATACAATAGAGCAAAAAAGTGAAAGAATGACCCACACGTAATGCCCAAATTTCTTGATAGAATAAATAAAACCTAAACATTCCCTCTTGGTGACCGAATAATTATGCTCTATCATAATTAATCATCGATTAGCACCAAACCAAGATTGTTTGGCCTTCTGCATTAAAACCGAACCGATAGAGATATTTGAAGCATCCACAAAAACATGAAAATATTTGGACCAATCTAGAGCTTGCAGTATAGGTGCTTGCATAAGCAAAGTTTTCAACTTTCAAAATGCTTACTCACACTCCACAGTCCATTTAAATTCTGTAGGTTTTACATGGGCCAAAGCATTTAACAACATACTAACATGAGCTAAATAATGTATGTGCTACCCGTGCCAATGAATTTGTCCCAAAGATTGTAAAACTTCTTTAGGTGATCGCAGTGGTGGAACTTCCAAAATTACTTTTACTTTATCCGGATCAACCACAATTCCAGTACTAGAAATGACGTGACCCAACAATTTTCCACATTTTACTCTAAAACCTGATTTAGTTGGGTTGAGGCTCAAGTGTACTTACTTGCAATTAGTAAAGTAGATTCTTAAATGTTGTAAGTGATTCGTATGAGGTCTAGAAACTAAAAAATCGTCTAAAAAGACCTACATAATACTGGTTAAATAGGGAGCAAAAATCTATTGCATACATTGCTCAAATGTACTAGGGGCATTCCATAAACCAAACCACATTATAATACATGCAAATACTCCCCAATTAATGATAAAAGTGGTTTTTGGAATATTAGATTCAAGTGTTCAGACTCGTTATAACCATTGAATGCATCTAAAATGAATACATTTCCCTGCGAGCTACTTCATCAAGCATAGTGTCTTAAAATGGTAGAGGTAAGGGATCTTAGATTGTTGCTACATTTAGCTTACAATAGTCCACACAAATATGTAGCTATTTGTTTTTCTTAAGAACTATCACAATTGGAAACAAGATATACAATGGGGCCAATAAATCCTACCTTCAACAATCTATCCAATTCTTCTTTAACCTGTTTAGCAAAATTAGGATTCATACGATATTGTTTTTGAATAACCAAAAAAGCATGTGGTTCCAACACAATTTTATGCTGATAAAATCAAGGATCCAATCTTTGCATATCATAGTAATTCTAAGAAAAAACATCCTTAAACTCAGTTAATACCTGAAGTAATTCCTTTCACAATTTTGCTACTAAATGAGTACCAGTTTTTACCATCTAGGGTGAACTTTGAGTCCCTATATTTACATTTTCTAATTGATCTTCCTGAATGCACACACTAGTTTGAGTAAAGACATCTTTCTTAGCTAGCTATGCTGCTTCTTCACTTGATTGAAGCACATCGTTTGGTTGTACGATAACTCCTACAGGGTCTTGTTGGAAGTTGGTTAATATCTCAGGAATATCAATTAATCCAATCGGCCACAAATCACGGTTGGCTTAATGTGCGAGCTTCTATAGACTGTCGCGGTGATCTCTCTACCATGGTTCCTTCGGAGCTCTTATGGAAAGCAATATAGAGGGAATGCAGCAGACAGTGAATGCAGAGACCATGCCAAAATGATGGGGTACACTATTTTTTTGTGATCTAAGCACACCGAATTCTCATACGTGGGTATCAGAATCCATGCAATGAGATTTAGATGATTGCTTGTGATTAACGTTAGCTCAGCGCATATACAATGCACCTGGTGCATGGTAAGAGATAAAAGTCTATGTCAAGCCTCATGATGAGTTCCTCAACCCTCATGTCAACGATATAAACCCTTTTTTTGGGCAATCTCTTCACCAACCTACTTTGTAGTTTGACCACGATAGTCCTATTGTATTCTCACAAGGATTTTCTTTTGGTCTCTCTCTTGAAGTCCACTTTGGCACTAAGTGCCCCATCATTGTACATCAAGAATATAAGAAGAAGAATCTTTTGTGTGTGCAGGTGTGGGTTGGAGGGTAGTCTAAGCCCACCCACCAAACTATCTCCAAATGTCTAAGCCTACTCTAAGGCTCCATTGGTGTACAATAGGCTAATCTAAGCCCCCCCCTCTAGCATTGACTTATCTTGGTGTTGTACAAGTGTACGGCTACTCTAAGCCCCCCCCCAAAGAATTTTAAGTGTGGTGTCCAGTTGTTCATTTCAAGCTTTGCAATTATTTTGAAGCGGTATTTTCGGCAAGTGTCTTTAATAGTGTTTCTAAACACTTTATCCTCAAAGCTTTGTAATGACCAAAAGTGAAGGTAGCTCATTATCTATGGCTAACTTCTTACCCTCTTTCACCCCTATTTTTATGCCTAAGGATGAACGCCTCAATGGACAAAATTACAATCTATGGAAAGATGTCATGCGCGCATATCTCTACACGAATCTCCTTCATGAGGTAGTAGATTGGTCAGACCCCGAACCCAATAGGGATACCAACTTAGACTATTGGCATGTGTGGAATGTCAAGGACAAATGAGCTTTAGGTCAGCTGTTACTTGCCTGCAATAAATTGATAAAAGGACATATCATGGCCTGTAAGACGTCCAAGGACTCTTGGGATACATTAGCTGCTTTGTATGAAGACAAAACCCCTTCGAAAATATATGAATTAGAGGCCGACTTTGATAATTTGACCATTCAACCACACAACACAATTACCAAGGTCATAACCCAATTTGAGGACTACCAACATAAATTAGCACTAGTTACCTAAGTCGTACAAGACATTTTTCACAACTTTGTATAATCGCGGCCAAGTCTTATCTTGGGAAGAGGTTCGTCGACTATTGCTCCTTCACGACTCGCGAGCCAAATCGACTTCCTCCCAAGAGTCTGCCATGAAGGCCAAAGGCCCATTCAATAAGGGCAAAACCACAAGTCATCATGCTAGCAATGGATCTAAGCAAGGATCGCATAATTCATCTAAGAAGTTCACCTGTAATTTTTGTGGAAAATCAAGACACTTAGAAAAGTTTTGCTATAAAAAGAAACAATCATCGAAGGTTTCTATGTCTAGGCAAGCATCCAAAGGATCCCAACATAGATCCCACTGCTCTAGTGAGGAACTCTTCATCTCCACAGAAGCCAATGCCCTAGTTACTTCTAGCTCCCCGCATGAGTGGATCTTTGATAGCAGAGCTACCTCCCATATGTGCAAAGACAAGGACTACTTTCAAGAACTCGAAGAGCACACGGGAGAAGTCTATCTTGGCAACAACAAAATTTTACCCATCGAAGGAAAAGGGAAAGTTCAAATTACCAACCATCAGGGGGAATGCAAGTCTTTATCCAATGTTCTTTTTGTTCCACATTTATGTATGAATCTACTTTCCATCAAGGCCATTACACATCAAGACAAACAAGTATGGTTTGATAACACCTCAGTTAAGGTAGTTGATCCCCATACAAAGAATGTCATTGCTCAAGGTATTGAAGAAAAGGGCCTCTATAAACTATCTTGCTTTGTATCCAAAGAATCAAGCAAAAAGAAAAGAAGAAGAAAATCAAAGTCCAGAACGATTCATTAAGAAAGGAAAAAGATTTATCTCTGTAGGAAGCCCCGCAGGGGTGCATTACCCATCTCTGCACAGAGCCCCGCAGGGGCACGCATCAGGCAAAAAGAGAAATCATCCAGGTCAGGCACGGTGGAAAAGAAGTAAACAGCCTCAAAGCAATACAATAGGGTCAGATGTGTACAACCAGGACAAATCAGAGGACCAAAAGTTACAAAGGGGTAGAGGCTGAAAAGTTTAAGAGGGTGACTAAGAACAGCACATTCCTAGTCACTGGTGGCGTGCGTGGCAACCCAAGTCAACAGGCAAGACAACTGCATCAGGCTCTCGAGTTGTAGAGCTTGAATCAAGAAGGCCATCGAATCTGCATGTCTGTTCAACTGCAGACAATACTGACCAAAGGGAGTGTGCGGAGAAAAGCTGAAGCGCCTCTAAAACGTAATGCAAGATCAAGAATCAGGCAACACTACCCACGGGACGCGTTCGCGAAGCAAAGTCTGTCAAGGGACGACAGAGACGAAGAGGGGGAGAGTGTTGCAGAGATAAAAGAGCGCACAAAGCAGAGAAAAAGACGGGCCCCAAAATTTTTCCGATTTGGACACACAACTTTTGTATCATAACCACTCTTGTATATATTTCCCGTTGTAAATGCACTAGAGGAGTCCTCTAGATGCATCCCCACAGAAGATTAGTGATTTACCCATGTACAATAGTAGCAAATTAGTCTCTTAGTGAATAAAGTGCCGGTCTCTTATGTGAAAGGACCAAACTTAGGGCACTAGTATATAAGTCAAAAGTGACTCATTGTAAAGGACCTCTTGCCATTATGAAGAAGGAGCACTTCTGAATTTTCGAGTTTGCCTCTTTCTTGCTGATTTTGATCTTCATTTTGCTCTTGTATGTGTGTGTTATGCTTGAAATGCAGGTGTACGACTGTTGTCTACCCCTTCCCCCTTGTTTTGAGCTATTGTAGTGCGTGCGTAAGCTAGGAGAAGCTGTGGCGCGGGTGTTTGTGACTCCCGTAATTCACTGTTTTTGCCATAACTTGAAGCAGAGTGGTCAGAATTGAGTGAAACCACCACCGTTGGATTCTTCTCGCTGAGAGCTTCGAAACGAGTACCCTATTGCCTATGTTCGGATTTCTGGGCTGGGAGAAAACCTCAAAATACCAAAACTGCTGAAAAGAGGCTTGCGGCAACACTTCCAGTATTTCAGTAGGTGTGAGTGGTAGTAGTCTTTTCTCATGTGTGAATAGCTGAACCACTTCATTTTCCATCACGTGTGCACACGTCTTCATACACTTGGCCAGTCTCTCCTTAGGATTGACATTTAAATGTGTGTTAAAGAACCCACTATATGCACTTGTGTGGCAATTGAGGTATAGTCTCATTGGCACAAGTCCTTGAGTCTTCGTGACTCAAGTACACACGTTTTTGGCGCCGTTGCCGGGGAGTCACTCTACCAAGGTGCCTTCGTGATAGTTATAGAGCGAGTGTGATCGAATCGTACTTGTAGACGCAAATTTGTCCTTTGGCAAGTAGTCCACCATTTCAGCACTTGTCACTTCTCATCTTCGAGGTGTGTGTGATAAGTTTTAGGTTGGAGGGAAGAGAAGAAGGAGTTAGGGTTAGGTTAGAAGGAGAGGAGAAGTGAGGAGAAGAGGAGTAGGAGTAGGCCAAAATCCCCAAAAATGACCAAAAAATTTCCAAAATTTCAAGTTCTGTCCAGAAAGTATAAAAACCAAAAAAATTGTTCATTTGACACTTCACTGCTCACTGGTATCGTCTGCGACAGCGACCGGTATCGTGCGAGCAGTATCGCGTGCTTCAGGCCTTCAAAGCTTGTGCAAGACCTCAAGAAGCAAACTAGATCGACCCAAGGTGAGTTCCCATCAAGATTTAATATATAAAACTCTCTAAACTTGCACAAACAAAGGATTAAAAGGAATGCGTAGTATCGCGGGGGGGAAAATTTTTGATTAATTGCACATTTTGTGAGAGACAGAGGCTTAGGAGTGAGGAGAAGGGTGAGAGGTGCAAGGGGGTATAAAAATTTTCAAGTTTGGAGACCTTTTGGCTTGAGTATCGCGATCGGTTGAGTTTTGGTATCGCGATACCAAAATTCCCTTGTATCGCGACACTCGCCAGAGGTATCGTATCGTTGGATACCATCCTTGGTATCGGGACACTATTCCGGTATCGCGACACTGAGTTGGTATTGCGATCGTGTCCTACCCCTGGTGTCGTATCGTCTGGTACTAACACTTGGTATCGCGAAACCGTTGTCGTGTCGTATCGCCTAAGTTTTTAGTATCGCGACCTCACTTTACCGGGTGGTATCGTATCGCTTGATACTTTGGTATCGCGACACTACTTTGGTATCGCGATCGTACCCTCCCCAAGTGTCGTATCGTCGATTGCTTATCTTGGTATCGCGACACCGTAGTGGTATCGTGTCGCCAAGATTGGTATCGCGATCGCACTCACCACGGTGAGATCGTATCACCTGTGATCTCTGGTATCGTATCGTCGATCTTGCCAGTATCGTATCGTGGTGTTTCCTAGTGAAGTATCGCGACACTATATCTGGTATCGTATCGTCGGTCTTTTGAGATCGTATCGTCGGTCTTTTGAGATCGTATCGTGTCTCAAGAATTCTGGTATCGCGACACCACTGTGGTATCGTATCGTCTGTTCATCAGGACAGTATCGCGACACTGTCATTAGTATCGTATCGCCGAGGTTCTCAGGTATCGTATCGTGCATAGCTGAGGTATCGTATCGTTTGTTTTCTGGGATAGTAACGCGACACCAGATTGATATCGTATCGTCTGGGTGTCTGCTATCGTATCGCATAGACCTCTGGTATCGTATCGCGGTCAGTGCAGTATCGCCGAGAGTGGTATCGTCAGGAAGTGGTATCGTCCAGATTAACCCCTTCTTTTGGCAGACAAATTGAGTCATTGAGTGAGCTACCCAAGGGGAATCTAAGAAGCATAAAGAGAGGCTTAAGAGAGTGAATGAACTTGAGGTCAGGAAGAGTTCTAAGTAGTCGAAGGAGTATCATATCTTCAGTAGGAAGTACTGCCCAAGCTAGCCACCACTCTGTTTACTTAGAAACCTCTAGTGACTCGGAAGAGGAAGTACCTATGGCTTCGGAAGACATGCAAGGTCCCACACCAACGAGAAGCTTCATGACTACTGTAGAGGGGGACTACCGTACTTCCTTGCAGTATGTGTCCACCAATGCCCAGGAGATTCCAATCTACCTGGATGGCTTAAATAGGTCTGTGGCCAGGATGGTAACTTCCCAAAATGCCACAATCGTACCCCGACCAGCTGTCAAATACGAAGGAGGTGCATATGTTGACAAAGTTGGCCACATCTACATTGTAACCGAATTCCCTGAAAGGATCAATGAAAGAGGGGAACTCTCAGACCTTGAAAACCTAGGAAGGACACAACCAGAAGAGTTTGTGACCACCCCTAGAGGCAGATCCCGAGTGTCACGTGTCTTGAGAGGTGATTTGATACCTCAAGACGACTATTTGTTAGAAGTCTATATGATTCACGGATCAAACTTATTGTTGCAAACCGATTCACCTGTCCCAGGGAGAGAAGAGAACCCCATGACATTCTATGAATTGAAAGACCCGGATGACGAGACTAGACTCACATACCTAGATAAAGATCAAAGAAGGTATTGGCTTGTGAGTATCTTAGACAGATCTCGATTAAGATATATGGGAACACCTGTGTTTCCTCAGAGAGAGCAGGCAACAACCTCACAAAATCCATTTGGAAATCAAGAAGAAACAGAAAATACTGCGTCAGGACAGACCAGCCATAGGAGCGTACCTAATCATGCTCATGTACAATTTGCCACGCCAGGAGTACAAGCACACTATCAGACCCAACCAGGGATAGGAAACCAGTGCAGACCACCAGCTAGACCACAACCACCTATAGGAAGACAGCCTGGAATGCCACCAATACGACCAGCTATACCTATTCATCCTGTGATGCCCAGACCACCTGAACCGGTTAGAAGGCTTAGGCGTATTCAAGTGGCTAAGTGTGTAAGAAACCCTTATGATAGATGAGGAGAACCATATGATCACATTGCTGAATTCAAACAAGTCCTAAGAGCGGAACAAGTGGACGACTTCTTTGTACAGTATGAGGCGTTTGGACTCACCCTCATAGGAACAGCTCTGACTTGGTTCCAACCCTTAGATCCCAATCAGTTTGGAAACATGGAACAATTTTTTCAAGAATTCATAAGAGAATTCACTAAGAGGGGAATCAAACATAATTCAGCTTCGCTAATTCACAGCTTCAAACAAAATCCTAATGAAACGGTGAAGAATGCCGCCAGAAGGTTCAACCAGTATGTGGATAGATGCCCAGTAACAGAGAGACCGACTCAACAAAAAATGATTTCATTATTTTTGGATGGACTCACTAACGGAACATTGAGGACGCTAGTGTATGTGAAAAGGCTACAAACTTTGAGTGAGTGTCTTCAGGAGTGTATTGATTTGGAAGATAACTTGGCTGAGGACCTCAACAGCAAGTCTAGCCATGCTAAATTGGACGATTCAAGGAGTGCCATTTCTTCCAACTCCAGTCACGTGGAAGAATTAGCAGAGCTTCTAGCCAAGAAATTAAGGGCACAAGGGCAAAGAGCTTATCAACCCCCAGCTCAAAGATTGCCTATGCTACGGAGATGTAGCTTATGTGGAGGAGATCACCCCACTCACCTCTGTGTTCGAGGAGGGGGTGGTGCACAACCAGCTTATCCATACGACAGGCAGCAACAACAAGGGACTTCTTGGTATTGTCACATAGAACAGAAATACACTAATCACACTACTGAGAACTGTCCATTTAATAGGCAAACACGCCCTTTCCAACCACCTCAGTATCGACCGTATGGATATCCACCTAGAGACCCAAACAGAGAGATCTCAAGATACAACCCTTATCCAGCACAGACAGGAGTACCTAGACCAATTGAACAGACACCATACCCACCACCACAACCAGTGCTAGGACCCCAACCGTCGCAACCTCAACAAGTAGTACCAGTAAAGTATGCGCAACAAGAAGAAAATCTAGAAAGAGCTATAGTACCAGCCACGACAATGACCCAGATAGAATCAACAAACCTTGGATACGAAAACCTACCGAGTGAGTACTATCCGTATGAAGCCTACCCAATGGAATACGAACCGACATATGAGAATACATACTATGGATATGAAGGCTATGATCAAACTTATGGAGCAGAGACTTCCACTCTAATGTATACAGCTCCTAAAGCACCACAACCCCTGAGACAACCCAGTAGACCACCAGTACAGAGAGGACCATGCTTTAGATGTGGAGGAGACCATTTCATTAGAGAATGCCCTCGACCATACAACCCTCCACCGCCTAGAATCTGGGAAGGATATTGCAATGATTGCGGAAAGGAACATCTTTTTAGGGATTGCCCTAAGAATCCAATAAAAAACCAAGGTTCTGCACCAATCAATGTAATAGAGGTCATAGAAGAATCGGGAAGTGATAAGGAGTACACAGTTCCACTAAAAGCCATCACTAGAGCCCAAACGAAACAACAAAAAGAACAACAATCAGAAGAGGAACAAAAAAACAACACGAAAATAAGCCCTTCAACTCAGATAGTGGAAGATTCCGAGGATCCATGTGAAAATTCCCGCAACACAAAAGCTCAGAAATGGAAAGAACGACGAGAGAAACTCAAGGATAAATGGGCAAAGAACAAGAGTACAAACAGTAAAAAGCAAATTGAAAAATCAAGTAAACACAAAGAACAAGGGAAGTCTAAGGAGACTCCTGAGCTAATCGAACCTAGCTCAGATAGGGAGAAGCCCGGATCAATTCTAGCAGACCCAAAGCCAGACGACTTGGATATGTGGCTAAAAGTGTACCAAGCTAGAATCAAAATGGGACCGAACATAGAGCAACATGAAAAAATCTATCCTAGAGGGGAATTAGAAAAGGAAAGACTAGCTATATGCAGAAAACTCATAGAAGTAGCACAAACAACTCTAGAAAAGACTATCCCAACTCTACCAGAGACAAGGATTGCACAGGAACCCTATGAAGAATGCATCAAACCAAAGGAGAAAGAACTTAGGAAAGAAGATCCCCAAGGTGAACATGAGGCAGCACAAGATGGCCCTGTATCAGCCATACCAGACTTAGAAGCAGAATGGCCCAAGGACTTGTGGGATAGAATCAGAGAAGAACAATGGAAGAAGAATGGTGTCGATCCACCACCATTTGATGAAATAGATGTGGAAGACTGTCAACCCCATCCTAACCTTGAGGAGGCCTACGAGGAGATCTCAAGACTCGATAGAGGTAGAGAGGAGACCATAAGCATTTCAACATTGCCTAACTACATGGGAGAGTACGAAAGAGAGTCAGTGGTAATACGAGCACCCACGGTGCATGGAAAAGGAACAGGAAAAGGAAGGGAAAGTTCGCATAACTTAACAGAGTTAAAGAAAACAAAAGTACAATGCCAATTAACGGTGGAAGATTTGCTTAGACTTAAACCCCAGTTATGGAAGCAAATGGCAGATCAATTGAAACCACTGCCAAAGAATGGAGGATCAAACGAAAAGGAAATGGAAAATAAGTCCACAATACAGGTTCCAGTCGATAAAGTAGGAGAGTTCAATGAAGGGGATGAAGGGAATACCTATTTACCTGTCATCTACAATGGGTACATGACCAAAGCTATCTTAGACACAGGAGCTGGGGTAGGAATTGCAACGAAGGACATTTGGGAAAAGTGGGGAAAACCAGCCTTACGACCCACTCGTATGAAACTCCAGTTAGCAGACGGTCATGTGGAGAGACCCCTAGGAATATTGGAAGGAATTAAGTTAACCACATGTGGAGTGGAATTTGAACACACACTAGCCATATGTAAGTTCGAAAAAGCAAACAATTATGAGATGATATTAGGACGACCCTTCATGAGACAGATGAGAGTCGTACAAGATTGGGGCAGAGATTCGTTATATCTCCAACATCAAGGGAACACTACCAAGATAAACTTGCACACATTCGCGTATTGGGATGTCCCTCCATTACAATGGAATCCAGTCCACAAAGAAGAAGATGACCTATCCATTCACAGTGCTGGATCAAGTGACCAATCTTGGATGCACGAGGATGCCCAGTTGTGGATGTGCAAAGAAGCAAAGACAAGGAAAAATCCTAGGACACATCGTTTCAAGGAATGGAATATCCACGGACGAAGAAAAGATTAAAGTTATCTTAGAGCTACCAAGACCCAGGAATGCAAAGGAAGTACAAGCCTTTATGGGACACTGTGGATATTACCGAAGGTTTATTCACATGTATGCCATAATAGCTAAGCCTTTATATGGTCTATTGACTCAATTCACATGGACAGACGAGTGTGAGAAGGCCTTCAACGAGCTTAAGAAGCGGCTGAGTACAGCCCCAATTCTAAAATCACCCAATTGGAGCAAGCCTTTTCATATTCATGTTGATGCTTCGAACTATGCCATTGGATGTATCCTAGCTCAACCGGCTGACGAAGGGAAGCTAGACCATCCAATCGCTTATGCGAGTAGACAATTAAACCAAGCAGAAAGAAATTATACGACTACTGAAAGGGAAGGCTTAGGAATGGTTTATGCAGTGAAGAAGTTTAGACACTACCTCTTAGCCAACAAATTCAAGTTCTTTATAGACCATCAGGCCTTGTTGTATTTAGTCAATAAGCCTTGCAACACAGGAAGATTGGTACGATGGTTCTTATTATTAATGGAGTTCGACTTTGAGGTAATAGTCAAAAAAGGAAACACACATGTAAGAGCAGATCACCTTTCAAGGCTAACGCATGGAGAACCACCTAGCGGAGTACCGGATGATTTACCAGATACGTACTTGTTTAACCTCGAAGTATGTCCGAAGTGGGCGGAACGGCTAATTCCCATACTCACCCATGGCCCTCAACACTCAATAAATAAGAATAGCACAAAAGAGATTCTTCAAACAAGAAATTTACACATTGTTGCTGGAAGCATGTATTATAAGGAACCTAACGGAGTCTTACTGAGATGTGTCGAGGAGGACGAACAGAAGCAACTAATTCAACAGGCACATGTAAACAAGTGGAAAACCCATCAAGGGATGCATGGAACAATTCGAGAATTAAAAAGGTTAGGCGTATATTGGCCTGACATGTCAAAAGATGTCCACGATTATGTAAGTAATTGTGTGGAATGCAAAGAAACTACCCCAGAGGATCACATGTCTTTACCTTTTTCGACCATAGTGCCTAATTGGAGTAAAACATTAGTACAATTCCTCAAAACGAAAGAACACGAAATAGGAGCTAGCTTAGCAAGAAAGCGAACACTAGAAGAAATGAGCAAGGATTATGTGATAATGGGGAAACAATTGTTTAGAAGAGGAAAAGACAATCAGCTCAGATTGTGCGTGCATGAAGGAGAATATCTTCCCATATTGGAGATGGCACACGCAGGAGCTGCTGGAGGACATTTTTCAGCAGACAGAACGGTCAAAATGATTCTCTTTGCAGGCTTGTGGTGGCCAACTCTACATATGGATGCGGAGACATATGTGAGGAGCTGCGAAACATGCCAGAGAGCGAAATATCCCATTCGAAGAGACGACATGCCTTTAAGACCCATGGTTTGTGCGAGAGCATTTACCAAGTGGGGTATTGATTTCATAGGACCTATCAATCCACCTGCTAAAGGATCACATGCGGAATACATTATAGTAGCCACCGACTACTTAACCAAGTGGGTAGAAGCAAAAGCCACTAGAAAAAATGATGCTCAAACCACAGCAAAATTTCTCTTTGAGCACATTTTCACACGCTTTGGACTACCGATCGAGATAGTGAGTGATCGAGGAACGCATTTCCTAAACAAAGTCATTGAGTCGCTAATGAATGACTTTCTAG
This sequence comes from Ceratopteris richardii, assembly GCA_020310875.1. Taxonomy (NCBI): domain Eukaryota; kingdom Viridiplantae; phylum Streptophyta; class Polypodiopsida; order Polypodiales; family Pteridaceae; genus Ceratopteris; species Ceratopteris richardii. The sequence goes on along the minus strand of CM035409.1, from coordinate 140,475,232 downwards.
TGATTCATAAAAAATCAGCCCCATACCATCCTCAAGCTAACGGACAAGCTGAGAGTTCCAACAAGGTACTATGTACTGTATTGACAAAGATTGTCAATAATGGAAGGTCAGATTGGGACAAACAATTGCATCATGCAATTTGGGCCTTCCGAGTGGCATATAAAACGGCCATTGGAACTACACCTTTTAACCTAGTGTATGGGCAGAATGCAATTTTGCCAATTGACTTCTTAGTACCTACATTGAAAGTGGCCCAGCAATATGAGTGGAACGGTCATGAACTGTCCCAGCAACTAGATCAAATTGAAAAGTTGCACGAGACTAGATTGCAAGCTGTAGCAGGCATTTATGCCGCTAAACGGAGACAAAAGGCATATTATGATTCACATATAAAAGACAAGGGACTCAAAGAAGGCGACTTAGTCCTAGTATACACCCTAAAACAACATGCAAAGAAGCTACAAAAACGCGGATATGGACCTTTGATTATAAATCGAATCTCTACTAGTGGTGCAGTCAATCTCGCTACACTAGACGGAGACATTCTTCCCAATTACATCAGTGGATGCAGAGTGAGACGATTCATGGAGCCTTTGACTGATCAAATGCTAGCGCGGCTGTTAGGAGCTCAAAATAGGAAAAAGGAAGAAGAACGAATTTGAGAGGAAGCCCGACAGGAAGCACTAGAACGCATTAGGAAACGGAAAGAGTGGATCAGGCAAAGAGATGAACGCTATCTCCAAGGAGAAGAGCCCATCCCTATGGCAAACTATCAGGTCAAAAATCAAGATTCAACGGGTATGTGTAAAACGCAACCTTACCTCAACCTAGGGATTGGCAAGACAGAGTATAAATTGATAGATGCATTGATAGACTCAGGAGCAGGCCTTAGCTGCATGCGAAAGAGAATTGCAGAGGAGCTTCAATTAGAATTGAATCCCACGAAAGCCCAATTAATAGGAATTGGAGGCCACACCATAGAATGCATTGGAACTACGAATGTATCCCTCCACCTAGGAAATTCCTCCATGGAACAAAGAGTCCTAGTGTGTGAGGATGACGATTTGATAGAAGACTTCATTCTAGGACACGACTGGATCATTGAAACAGAAGCGTGTATCCACCTAGCTCAAGGTTATATTTCGGCTACGATAGGGCATAAAGAGATTTTCAGCTTGCTTGAAGAGAAACCATGGAACCAAACTAGGTCAATACCAAAATCGAAGGAAGTTCAAAAAACGACAGAAGAAAGCATCGACTATGCTCACCAAGCAGGAAGCAAATGCATAGAAGCTGAAACTTCGAACTTAGCAACGTCCACCATAGAGTCGAAGTTATCCAATGCAATTGTGGAAAAGCCAACCAATGAGGAGACGCGCTCTCCTAAACAGGCTCAAAACATCCCAAGATCGCACTATTGGAAACCAACAAGCAGATACTCGAATCGAGACCCACCCAAATATATGTGGGTACGCAAGGATCAAATACAGAGTCAAGAAATGTCCACAAGCGCTCTGAAGAAGGAAACAGGCGTCACCAAAACAGCTGCAAAGAACTACAGACAAAACGAACCAGTGCTAGTATGGATTGCCAAGCCCTTGCTTGAAGCTCAAAGATCGCAACATCAGATATGGATTCCCAAAAAGGTCATACAAGCAGCTAAACAGAATGTAAGGACAAAGCAGAAAATACCACATCAGACAAGGGACAAGTCAACAACACATAAGAGCCATCAGAGAAAATCGCAAAACAATGCTAAATTCACTCGGACAATGGATAAAGCAAATGGAACACGGACAGCTGCACGAATCGAGAAAGCCCAGCAACCTCTCTCAGTGTTCTCAAAATGGATCTGGAAACCAAAGCTACCACGAGGAACGGATGATCGAAGAGATAAAGCACCCAATTGCACTCATGTAGTGTCTGATGCACCTCAAGTAAGCATGATAGGGCCGCAATACAGGGCCAAGCATTCGGCACAGGATGCACATTATCAAACTAGTGGTGCACGATCTCCAAGTGAGACTAGATCTTAGCTTTAACCTGATAGGAATGGACATACTATGTACATAAACTATGCTTCGGCTATACTAATGATTGTCTTCTTTCAAAAATATATATATATAAAAAGAGGCGGTAAGAAATCCCACTCTTGCAATAATGGGGAACGAAGTGACGAGCTACCATAATCACAACAATACACTGTATGGTCTCATGAAAGCCTTTCAAGCTAATGCACTTTTCCTTGTAAGTGCAGATGGCTTCTGAGGACTCTGAAGCTACAATCCAAGAGGAGGTCCAAGAATTTCCTCCCCAATGTCTTACGAAAGCAAAAGGCCATTGGTTCAGAGATGAACAGCCAGTTGAGGAATATCTCTTCTTGGCCAACATAAAGATCATGGACACGGAGCACCACTTTCCGATCATGTCCCAGGACTTCAAAGTTTTACATGGGATGCCATCCACAATCGATATCATGAAGAAAGCAGGAATTCATAAATATTTCGAGCTACCTATCTATAAACCGGACTTCCAACGCTGTACACAGGTCATGAACACTCTACGACCAGCACTACATGATCCATTGGTACCATAAGCCAATGTGATGGATAAGAATGGAGAATGGGTAGTCATTCAATTCTCCCACGACTTAATCAAAGAAGCATTTAGATGGGAAAAGGATGGTGTCAACACGGTCAAGGAAGAGAGTCGTGGAGCAACAACAAGAACTTTTGTCGACATCAATAGGGTAGACATCGAAGAAGAAGTTAGATTGATTCACCAACACTTCTGCTTCCCAAGTATGAATAGATACACGGCCCCTCAAAAAATCATTGTGCAATTATTATCGCATGCAATAAAACAGATCGGCAACCAGGTAAACCTTACACCATATGTGCAAGAAAGATTGTTCGAGGCGAAGAAGAAATGGGAAAATAAAAAATTCCTCAATGGGACCACTGCCCTAACAATTATGATTTACCACGCATTGGGCATGCGCGAATACTTACAGGAGATGCCATCTTCAATGGAGTTGGCTCAATTTGTTAAAGCAGCTACTGTACCAAAACAGAAAAAAGGAAGCAAACAAGTAGAAGAAGCAAAAACAAGTTCGCAACCCCAAATTAGAGGCACAATGAGAGGCACAAAACGACCTCGAGAAGTCCAACAAGCAGAAGACGAAGTACCAAAAACAAAGAGAGTACATGTACTACCTACAACCACTACTCAAGGAACCAGAAAGATCACGGAAGAAGAATTAACCCAAGCACTGGAGGAGACTCACAAATATACAGAAGGACAAATTAACCTGCCAGTGCAGGGTCATCACTATCAACAGTCTGCAAAAGCTCAGGAACCCAAAGGTAAACTTACTAAGGTACATAGATATCGCGAAATTGGGCTAGACAACTCTAGTTCTGGATCCGACGGCCAAGAAAAGCCCAATACATCATTATTGGATGTAGATATTCAAAGTGAATCGAAGGATGATGGCCAGTGGGCCGAATTAAATGAAGTAGACTATGGCGAAGACCAAGCAGGCCACGAGGAAAAAGCTCAATCACCAATGGTAGACCAAAATACAACCAAAGAGAAGGAAAGAGAAGAAAGGCAACACCCCATTCTACCAAAAGATGCCTCCACTACCCACACCAAGGAGGGCAAATCTGATGATGAGGAGCAGTTAATGATATCAGAGGACAAGCCTCAGGAAGAAGGAAAAGAAAACGAAGAACCCTTCACCCCACTAAGGGTTGTGGCAGAACCGTCCCCAATGGATGTAACATTTCAAGGGAGTGCCACGAAAGTTCATAAGGTAATGGAAGACGACGCAGAATTGCAAGTACAACTACAGGTCCGACAACCACATAAGGAAATGATCCACGTCGCAAAGGGACAAGATGTACATACGGGAGAAACCCCAGACATACCACGGACATGGCTGAATGTGGATATAGCTCAGCTCAAGCCAGTGGTGCAGGATATGATTCGCACTGCACTAGACACTCAACAATTGATGCTTGATGCTGATGAAGATTACGACCAAGCCATGCTCGAAAAGCAGGAGCTTCAAAAACAAGGTATGCATCTGGCTAAGAAATTATCTAAAGCAGAAGCTCAAGTTTTGAAGAAACACGAGGAAATAAAGACAACCAAAACACAATACAGAATATTAGAAACGGAAAATGCAAAACTAAAAGAGCAAGTTTTGGAGCTCACGAAGAAACTAGACATGACTGAAAAAGAGAAAACAAGGATCCATGCTCGTAGCAAGCTACTTGAATCACAGCTCAAGGTGAGCATGGAGGAAGCCGACCACTTAAGGGACAGGAACAAGGAGCTCATGACAGCTCTCCTCAGTGATCAACCACCGACAGATGCTGACAAATCAAACGAGGATATAAAAGACATGGAAGAAAAGTTGACCAAGATGGCAGATCAGCTCAAACAGGAGCAAGAGACAACTGCAGAATGGGAACAAAGATATATGAATGACACTGCAGCTCTACGCAAAAAATGGAAAAAAGCAGAGAAAGATTATTTCCGGCAGTGCAAGGAAGACACAAATCACATGCACATTGTCGCACAGGAATTAATCAAACATCAGGAAAAGCTTACAAAGGCTGAAGACGAACTTAAGAATAAAGATGAAATCATCAAACGGCTTCAGGAGCAGATAGAGCTAACAGGAAAGCAGGGGACACCAGTAGTTCCACCAGATACCACGGCTACTGTGGAGGAAGAGGTACGTCCTCTCTCTCCCCCCTTGTATCATTCACCAATAAGGGCGGAAAAGGAGGTTCCATTAGAACCTAACACACGAGAAATTGCAGAACTGAGCAGACCAAAAAGGGCACTACTGGTGTCCCAGCTCACTGCTGATTTTGAAGATCAAATTATACAGATAATGAAAGAAGCTCGAATAGAAGACAAACAATTAGATCAAATTTTGAAGCCATTCAATGTACCATACGGTCTACTTAAAGAACAGACACGCATGTATATAAAGTCTGCAACGAACAAAGATCCGGACCACAACCTTCAATTCCAGCATGACACTTTCAAGTATACTCAAGAGGAATTTGAGAAGGCGGATCCGATATGGCGAAGAAAAGTTCTGGAGAAGAATCCGACCTTGCGGGTACAGTGGGAAGCATCACCATATGCGCTTCAGGTAAATCCATCTTTTTGTCCTGTACCCCGCAGACGCTCTTGGACGCAATTTTGGGAAGGACAGCGTCAAGGCAATATCAATAACCAGTGGCTTAACTATCCGTTACTACCTAGTCCGCCACATAATTACCTACCTACAGAGGAATATATGGTCAAAATAATGGAATTTTGGATTGCAAGGTATGCTACAGTTCCGGACTTAGCCGTCAAGATGACCAACAAAATATTTAGCATGCTCATTACAGTGTTGAAGGTGTTCCAGCATGCTAAATATACATTTTTGAATTTCATCGGCATTACGCAAGGGTCTGAGGCTCTTATTTTTTATTTATCAACCATTCCAAGCCGACTCACAATTATGGCGTATTATTCTCGCCTTATGTTTTTGCCATCGACATATATGCAAACTTTCTAAGAAGCATTCTTTACCGGCTTCTTTGAAATGGATTCAGAAATTTTTGTGAAAATGACTTCCAATTTAAATGCAAGGCTGGTGGCCTATGAAACAAGTTTCTTTGCTGATCATAGACAGGCGCCAGAGGACGGAGTAAAATCAAAGCAATGGAAGGAATTCATGTTATGTCATGCAAATCTGCTGAACCAACGAGAGCAAACAGCCATCCAAACATACACACGTTGCCACAGAAAGCCTGTCGAGGACGACAGAGTTCAGGAGGAGGGACGTGTAGAGGGACAATCAAGCAAAAAGAAAAGAAGAAGAAAATCAAAGTCCAGAACGATTCATTAAGAAAGGAAAAAGATTTATCTCTGCAGGAAGCCCCGCAGGGATGCATTACCCATCTCTGCACAGAGCCCCGCAGGGGCACGCATCAGGCAAAAAGAGAAATCATCCAGGTCAGGCACGGTGGAAAAGAAGTAAACAGCCTCAAAGCAATACAACAGGGTCAGATGTGTACAACCAGGACAAATCAGAGGACCAAAAGTTACAAAGGGGTAGAGGCTGAAAAGTTTAAGAGGGTGACTAAGAACAGCACATTCCTAGTCACTGGTGGCGTGCGTGGCAACCCAAGTCAACAGGCAAGACAACTGCATCAGGCTCTCGAGTTGTAGAGCTTGAATCAAGAAGGCCATCGAATCTGCATGTCTGTTCAACTGCAGACAATACTGACCAAAGGGAGCGTGCGGAGAAAAGCTGAAGCGCCTCTAAAACGTAATGCAAGATCAAGAATCAGGCAACACTACCCACGGGACGCGTTCGCGAAGCAAAGTCTGTCAAGGGATGACAGAGACGAAGAGGGGGAGAGTGTTGCAGAGATAAAAGAGCGCACAAAGCAGAGAAAAAGACGGGCCCCAAAATTTTTCCGATTTGGACACACAACTTTTGTATCATAACCACTCTTGTATATATTTCCCGTTGTAAATGCACTAGAGGAGTCCTCTAGATGCATCCCCACAGAAGATTAGTGATTTACCCATGTACAATAGTAGGAAATTAGTCTCTTAGTGAATAAAGTGCCGGTCTCTTATGTGAAAGGACCAAACTTAGGGCACTAGTATATAAGTCAAAAGTGACTCATTGTAAAGGACCTCTTGCCATTATGAAGAAGGAGCACTTCTGAATTTTCGAGTTTGCCTCTTTCTTGCTGATTTTGATCTTCATTTTGCTCTTGTATGTGTGTGTTATGCTTGAAATGCAGGTGTATGACTGTTGTCTACCCCTTCCCCCTTGTTTTGAGCTGCTGTAGTGGGTGCGTAAGCTAGGAGAAGCTGTGGCGCGGGTGTTTGTGACTCCCGTAATTCACTGTTTTTGCCATAACTTGAAGCAGAGTTGTCCGAATTGAGTGAAACCACCAGCGTTGAATTCGTCTCGTCGAGAGCTTCGAAAGGAGTACCCTATTGCCTATGTTCGGAGTTCTGGGCTGGGAGAAAACCTCAAAATACCAAAACTGCTAAAAAGAGGCTTGCGGCAACACTTCCAGTATTTCAGTAGGTGTGAGTGGTAGTAGTCTTTTCTCATGTGTGAATAGCTGAACCACTTCATTTTCCATCACGTGTGCACACGTCTTCATACACTTGGCCAGTCTCTCCTTAGGATTGACATTTAAATGTGTGTTAAAGAACCCACTATATGCACTTGTGTGGCAATTGAGGTATAGTCTCATTGGCACAAGTCCTTGAGTCTTCGTGACTCAAGTACACACTCAAGGTATTGAAGAAAAGGGCCTCTACAAACTATCTTGCTTTGTATCCAAAGAATCAACCTCAAGTTTGTGGCACCAAAGATTTGGCCACACTTCTTACTTATCAAAAATATCTTCATCCCAACTTGTGAAGGGATTGCCAAAGATAGGGCAACTTACTGATGTCTTCCAAGCTTGCACCCAAGGCAAGCAACATAGGGCCCCAGTTCCCAAGGAAGCTTCAACACGAGCAAGGAACCCTCTAGCCCTTATCCACATGGACTTATGTGGACCCATGAACATCCCATCCCTGAGTGGATCCCTCTACTTTAATCTTCTAGTAGATGACCACTCTCGCTATATTTGGGTGTACTTTTTGAAGTCAAAGGTAGACACATTCTCTAAGTTTCAAACTTGGATCAAGGAAGTTGAGAATGAAGCTTCGACTAAAGTTAAAACCATCAGATCAAATGGAGGTGGTGAGTTTATCAATCATGACTTTGATAACTTTCTCAACCAGAAAGGGATCAAAAGATAAGTCACTCAGCCTCATACTCCATCCCAGAATGGAGTAGCTGAAAGAAAGATACGCAGTGTGATGGAAATGGCAAGAACTATGCTTCATCACAAGGATCTACCCTACAAGTTCTGGGCAGAAGCCGTGCATACTATTGTTCACATTCTTAATCGAGGATTTACAAGTGCATTACACAACAAAACACCCTTCGAAGCATATGTTGGTAGTAGTCAAGGCACACAAGGACCCATAAGACAGGGAAGCCAAAGAAGGAAGTCGGAGCAAGGATCAAGCAGGCAAAGTAGTCAACGTAGATCTCACAAATAGGCCCTTAAAGTTTTCCAAATATTTCCCAAATAGTGATTTTAGTCACTCCACACCATTGTAAATACCATTCCACCTTTTTGTAGCTCCATTTTGTGCAAGCCAAGGAGTCCTTGAGCTTGAGGAGCATTAGAAGTACCTATCTATCAATTTTCATAATTTTCTGAGCTCCTTTCAGCCTCCAAATTAGCCTAGGAACCTAATTTTTAACTACGCCAGACACTAGGTCTGGACAGGACCAAAGCTAGTCAAAAACTATAAAAAGAGCTAGAGAGCTCATTTTTTGAGGTTAGCTTGTTGTAGAATTGAACTTGTAAGAGCACTTTTGAGTAATCCAAAGAACTCCATTGTCTCTCTCTTTGTTCTTGCCTTCTGTGCGCATGTGTGTGTATGTGTGTGCATGTTAGTGTGCTTCTCACTCACACACTTGTGCCATCACTTGTTCGAGGTCTTCATACCATCCTCACGTCTTCCCGATTGACATTAAAGGAGGTGCTACTCATCATTGAGCTACACCAAATTTTGGCGACGTTGCCGAGGATCGAGCTTTGAGGACGAGCGTGTGATGGTAAGACGTAGAATTGAGATGTTGGAGTTATAGGGATTTTCTTCACCTTGATCTATTTTCTTTACTTCACCATCATCATCACCATCATCATCCTCACCATCTCCCACCTCCATCTCCATCATCACGGCATTGTTAGTTTTTTGGTCATATCACCCTTCCCATACCATTTCCCCTCATTTCACTTGTGAGAGAGAGCAAGAGAGCATTTGCGTGCTTGTGCTTTTCTGTGTTTTTTGAGATTTTTTACAGGAATCAGCATCCCCAGTAGCTGCACCAGCTTTAGTAGGTAAATTTTTTTACTGTGCAGGTCCCGAGACGTTGACCTCTGTCAATCGCGACCGACAGAAAAATTGACCTTTTTGCAAACAAAGTGCATAACCATGATGTGTAGGCCTAGGGCATCCTAAATTTGTGTTTGAAATTTTGAAATTCCTCTGTTTTCTATCAATCATGATTGACACATCAATCGCGATTGACAAATGACGACGGACACTTGCCGACTGATCTGTCAATCGTGACCGACACGTCCATCGCGATCGACAGAGTCAACGATTGTTTGACCACAATCGACAGAGCCTTCGCGTGCCACGTGTCAATTGTGATCGACCCATCAATCGCAACCGATAGTCCCGACGGACTTGTCAATCACGATCGATAGAGTCAATGACCCTTTGACCACGACTGACTGAATTCTTGACTGACCCATCAATCACGACTGACAGCCTCGACGGACTTGTCAATCGCGCTAACCTAGTCAACGATTGTTTGACCATGACTGACTGAAATTTTGGGCCATGTGTCAATTGTGATTGACCCATCAATCGCGACCGACAACCACGACGGACCTATCAATCGCAATCGAAATGTCGATCACGACTGACACATCAATCGCAATTGACAGACCACTCGATCGCGATTGATGAGCAATTTTGGCATTTTTTAGGGCAAGAGATATTTGCTCTATTTTTTGGCTAATATTTGGGAAACATTAAGGGTTATTAGAGCATTGTGAGGTCGCTACGCAAGTAATTCGAGAAATCTTGTTTGCTTGTTAGCCTGTTTAAACCATGTTTTAGCCCTAGAACCCTGAACTGGCATAACTTTCTCATATGAAATCCGTTTGCTGTGATCTTGGGTTTGTTGGAAAGCTCGTGGGAAGAAAACCAGGGATCTTTAGGATTGTATTTTTAAGTTGACCATACCCGGGGGGAAGAAAACTGAGGGATCTTTAGGATTTTTTTCCACAAAGCCAAAGAACAATTTGATCTCTGAATTGCATGAATAAACATGGTCTGTTGTGTCAATTGAACTTAAATCTTGAGCTAACTTTGGGATTGTTACAGGTCCATTGAGAGCATCGAAGGGAAATCTAAGCAAGAGTAAGTGCAAGCTTAGGAACACACTTCCTGGGCACACAAGGGCAACCGAGGAGAGAAATTAGAGGTTGGAAATTCTCAACACCCTCTATCAATTCCTAGCTTAGGCTAAGTACGGATAGAGGTTTTGATCAATTAGGGTTACGTTAAGCATGACCAAGTCCAAGAACTCTAATCACTCAAGTGCAAGTACAAAGAAATCACATTTGCAAAACCACCTAAGGGAAAAGAATTTAAATAAAGCGACCAAACTCAAGTATGATAAAACCTAAATATTCCTCACGATGAAGATTGTTTGGACAAGAAGTGACATCCTAAGAAAAATTAAAAAGAACAAGTGATTAGTACAAAAGAACTCAGCAAGGAAGTTGTACTTGGGAAATTTGGGGTTATTCAATTGGGCATCTGAACCTTAGATCAGGACGACACCTAGGGAGAGATAGACAGAGTCTTAGGTCTTCAGAGGCTAGTGTCAATCAACTGCTCGGTCTTGGGCCCAGCAGTTGAGCCATTATTCACACTACCCTAGCTCTGAGACTAGTGAATCAGAGATGTCTCAAGGTATGGAGAGACCCATAGGAAGTTCAGGCGTGCCATACAAAGGGTCGAAGGCTCTTACAATACACAACTCGAATACCTTAGGACCAACCGATTAGGTGCTTGCATCTATGAGGACGGCCTATGAAGATATGTGGTCCAGATCAAAAACCCAGATCAACCCATTGGACTAGAACATCTAGTAGTCAGTTTGAAAATGAAGCATACCTAGACAAAGAAGGAAGTTCCATATACGTAGTCACCAGCCACCCAGATAGGACAGACGAATTTGGTAATGTGATCCCAGAAACGGACATAGGAGACCTAGAGCAAGGAAACATAGGTGGAGAGCCTAAAACCCCTCGAGGCAAATCAGTCCTCACTAGAATTATCACACCAGAGTGGGTTCCCCAAGACAATAAGAGCTTAGATCTGCTCTTAAACGGAGAGACTGATGAAGCCTTTTGGAGGTATAAGCCTAATCAACCAAATGAGGTAGGAATGATCACAATCTATGAGTTCAAAGATCTTGATAGCCCGGGCAAGGTGACCTATTTAGACAATACTTCAGAGAGGATCTTTGTGGTCACAGAACATGGTAGGCATGCATACACTTGGAAGGGTAAATTTATTTTTCCCCAACCAAGATCTAATGTCTCGTATGGCCACGAAGGAGCTGGAACATCCCAAGCTCATGGAGCTCAAAGAGACAGGAGTAGAGATAGACCTGAAGTGATCTTTGCTAACCCATTGGGAAGAGAAAGGATGAGAACAGAGAGACACTTCAGGAACATAGAACAACTTCTAGAGGCTTTCATTACCGAATTCTCCAAGAGTGGCATAAGGCATAATACTTCCTCACTGATTCACAACTTCAAGCAGACACCTCAAGTGATTGTGAGACTTGCAAGAAGAAGGTTTAGGCAATACTTAGAGAGATGTCCTATTCCTGAGTTACCCACACTAGCCAAACAAGTGGCTTTATTACTGCTAAGTACCAAATTGAGATCATATGTGTATTTGAAGGATCCTAGGACCATCGAAGAGTGTGTAAGCATGTGCATAGACATTGAGGATAACCTGGGAGAGGAGCTGGAGCTTTCAAAAATCTACAAGGATTCAGATAGCTCTAGTAGTCTCACTTCCGGTCAATCCACATCTATCGAGGAACTTGTAGAGAAGGTAGCTCAAAAACTAGGTGTCTCTAGCAAACAAATCCCAAGATTTGCCCCAGTGAAGAGATGTTATACTTGCAGTGGTGACCATATGGCGAATGTATGTCACATTATGGCTCAACCCCAAGTGAATCCTAGTAGCCAGTACTGCACCATAGAACAGAGATACACTAATCACACAGCACAAGATTGCCCATACAATAGCAAGCGGTTAGGCAAACCTACCCTCAGCTCTATCCACAACAGGGAAGATATCAGAACCAATACCCACCATAACAATATGGCAAACCTCAACAACCTTATCAGCAACCCTACCAAACCCAGCAAAGGCCTCAGCCTGTGTTAGCTCAGCAACCTCCAACCCCAGCCAATGTGATTGCCATAAAGTACGCAGCTGCAGAAGAGAACCTGAATAGAGCCATAGTGCCACTGACACCACAAGTTTTCAGAAAGTGACCCGAGCGATCATAGTTTTGACTCTACTCACATGGATAGTCCACAGGCTTACTACATGCAATCACCTCAGCATAATGAGTCATATTACTTTGAAGATCCGAGTGAACCTAGTTGGGAGCCAGAGTATGCAAATGTCATGTATGCAAATCCCAATTCTAGGCCTCAACCTAGGCAGGTAAGACCCCCATTTCCTAGAGGACCATGCTATCGATGTCAAGGAGATCACCTCATTCGTGATCGGCCTATGCCTGCACCTACACAAAGCCACTCTATGACGATTCAAGGGTTTTGCCTTGATTGTGGGAAAGAGCATCTCTTGCGAGATTGCCCAAAGAACCCCAATAGAATGCCAAAAATCACTCCTATCAATGTTATTGGGTTAGTAGTAGACTCAACAAGAAGTGTAACTTCCACTGCCCCAGTGCAAGTGATCACTAGAGCTCAAGCTTTGCAGCAAAACCAAGGTTCAGTCCAGGAAAAGAGTTCCGAGGTTAGTGAAACTCAGAGCATAACCAAGAAGAGGACTAGAGCCTCGAAGGATAGTCCCGAAAGAATGAAAAGACAATGGGCAAAGAAAATGAGCGAACTTGAGGAAAGCGTAAGAGAAACCAAAGCCAGAATAATTGAACTCACATCTCAAACTCCCTCTCACAGTACTCCACCACCACCATTCCCATCTCCCTCCAATCCACCACCTTCCAACCCACCTCACTCAATCCCACCACCCCCTAGAGTAGGATCAGTCCTAGCCGATCCCACTCCTGAGGATCTAAACATGATGCTTAAAGCATATCAGGCCAGAATCCAAGAAGGGACAAACCTAACGGATCATGAAAAGTGTTATCCTAGAGCTGAACTAGAGCTTGAACGAACTAAAATTTGTGCTAAGATGGTGGAATTGGCTCAAACCATGTTTGAATCCAATCGCCTCTTTAACTTCTCTAGTTCAGCTAAGACGCAGTTGCACTTTGATGGACTGCTAGAAAGATTGGAGAGGCTAATTGCGCAATCAGAAAAGGACCCCGCCTCTCAAGGTACGGACAAAGCAAGTGAAACGATAAGCCTTCCTGCCTAGGAAGCTTATGTGCCTAACTCCACAGAACCAGACACATCTTCTTCTATGAATTGGTACTCACCCAAATTCCTACGAGAGATTCAAGAAGAGAAGTGGGCTAAAGAAAGTGAAGTTCCTCCTCCCATTGAACTTGTGGATGACGTGCATGATCAATTCCCACAAGACATTCCTTCCATTTATGAGGAGCAGGAGAGTGCCCAATCTCATGAGATATTAGACTTCGAGTCTAATTCCTTACAGGAACTACCGCATTTCACAGGCCCATGGGAGGCTAAATCTACTTGTATGAGAACACCCACTGTCATGATCAGAAATGAAGACTCGGTCATACCTAGGAACACTGAGGTAGTGAAAAACACTAAAGTGCAGTGCAATCTCACTTTAGAAGAATTACTCAAGGTTAGGCCGTAGTTATGGAAACATGTAGCCAATCAAGTGCCGAAAGTAGCAAAACCTCATTCTCAGGTAGGATCTCATAGAACAGTGCCAGAAATACCCTTGGACAAGATAGGAGACATGAGTGAAGGAGAAGAAGGAAACACCTATCTTCCCATTACCCATCAAGGATACACAACCAAGGCAATTTTGGACTCACGTGCAGGAGTTGCAATTGCTACCACTTCCCTATGGAAGCATTGGGGCAAGCCAGCACTCAGGCCAACAATGATGAAATTGCAGATGGCCGATGGTCACATAAAAGACCCTTAGGACTGCTAGAAGGAATCACTCTCCCTACATGTGGTGTTGAGTTTGAGTAGGATACTTATTGCTCAACTAAGATATGCATGAGCTACCAAGCATGAAGCAAAAACCACTGGTGGACACACAAGTGTCATAGCAACCAACCCAGTAAGCAACTGACCAATCATGTAAATCTGACGATAGTGATCCCCCCTTGGGATAAAAAAATCCAAGTAGTTGAGTACCACTCAAGTAGCGAAAAATGCACTTAACCACCTACGAATGCTTGACACCGGGTAGTGCATAAACCTGCTCATTTGTGAGACAACAAATTGAATATATGGCTAAGTAATGCATAAGTAAATCAAGCATCCAACAACATGCTAATAGAGAACAACATCAAATGCATCTCCTACATCATGAAGACTCAATCATAAACCTGTATCCATAAGAGTGGCAATAGGTTTGCAGTCTTCAAGGCCAAAATGCTGCAATATTGTGTCAATATATTTTGTTTGACACAAAGTTATTCCATCATCAACTTGCATAAACTGGATGCCCAAATAATGATGATAAAGCCCCAAATCTGACATCTCAAATGAGGCATGCAAATCAGCCTTACAATCAACAATATGCTTATCATGAGGACTAGTGAACAACATGTCATCAACATAGATAATAATGATCAGAACCACATCATTTGCATGCTTAACATACAAGGTACTCTCAATTGGACTATTCTCAAAACCATGTGCAATCAAATAGGCATGTATCTTTTCATACAAAGCACATGGTGCTTGCTTCAAACCATATAATGCCTTTTTCAACCTACACACTTTGTTTTTTACACAAAACCATAGGGCTGAAAAACAAGTTACCATCTAATAATGTAGTTTTAATATCCAACTATGATGAGTTGCAAGTGCACATATGCTACGAACAGTAGTCAATCGACATGTGGGAGCAAAGGTCTCATCACAATCAATGTCTCTTTCTTGAGCATAACCCTTTGCAACAAGCCTATCCTTATACATGTCATTTGTTCCATCCGGCTTATGCTTCAGCTTGTATACACACTTAGTGCCAATGGCCTTCTTGCCAAGAGGGAAGTCACATAAAGACTAGGTACCATTTTTCATAACAACATCATATTTTGATTGCATAATAGCCATCCAATTTTCAAAATTTTGTGCTTCATCAAACGAAACAGGCTCATTCTCATCACAAAGACTAGAGGCAGCCATAACATAGCAATCTAATGCAAAAGAAGCACTATGAGAGCCAAAATGAGTACGATATGGTAGAGGTGTATGTAATTTGCTATCTCACAAAGTCTACACCAGCCATTTTGGCATAATTTTGCCTCCTCAATATCAGCTCTCTCATCAACAAGTGCATCATGTAAATCTACATCAGAAATGGAATGATTTGCATCATCACATGAAACCTATAAAGGTTGAGAAATTGCCTATTCACACCAACACTAGATTGTCTACCTATAAAAAGAGGTAGCAAAGTGTCATAGATATCTTTGGAGCTAAGTGATGTCTCCTTAGTGCATGAAAGTAATGGCTACATAGCATCTTCCTCCTTTGAGTTGTAGGTGCTCACAGAAACATCAAGACTTCCCTTTGATTGTCTGTCAAAACTACTTAGCACATTCCAGTTGGATAGAGCATTGGTTCTTCCACATAATCTTATAATTTCCCATCCTATAGTGCAATACAACTTCCATGCCATTGGAGGATTCACCCACCACTTGACAAGAGGCAGACAACACCTCATGTCATCCTTCCAGATGTGACCTTTGAACAATGCCTCCTAAGTGAGATTAGATACTCCAAGCTAAGAACCGGGCACACAAAACATCTTGATGAGTTGGGGGGAGGCCAAGCTTGACCTGGACATAGAGCATGTGACAGTAGGGGGAGCCCTCATGTTTTGAAAAGAACTTTTGAGCCAAAGATGGTAGTTCAACTTCTCCTTCAATGATTGTTATCGAGTATACCTACACTATGGGTTGTCAATCACCCAATCTGCATGGAGAAGGAGAAGTCAACCATGTGTTTGACCCATGGTGAAACTTATTAGGTGGTGAACATAAGAGAAGGGGTGAGCACTTTTAATTGGAGGAGGATTCATCATCATGAAAGGCATACAACATGGCTCTTTATGTCCCAGTCCCAAGCTTTGATTTCTCCAAGCTCCATAACTTCCAAAATTGGACATCATGGCCTTCTAGAGAATTCTTTTTGCACCCTCCACGATGGAGAGAGCGTCATTACAACTTCATCTATTGTTCCAACACCACATGAGCAACTTAGTGAGCTATGTCTTTAAAATTTTTTTCAACAAAGCCATCCAAGAAGTGAGCCATGTTCTCAAAAACTTAATTGTTGCATAGAGAAAACGTTTGATGCCATTGAAGGTTATATTGTGTAAACTTAATTGCATCAATCTTTTACCCAAGTTGCACATTCATGGAGTCATAATAGCCAGCAATAGATGGAAGGAATATGGAAGAGCTAAGCTCAACCCCGAACTTGTGAGACCTCAAAGCTCACAAACTTACCTCATAAGATGGGGAAGTAGGGAAATCTCTCAACCCCTATGAAGCAGATGAAGGAATGAACAAATGGTTGTAAATTTTGCAGGCTGTGAAGGCCAGTCTCTTTACATTGAATCATTTTGTGCTCCCTTGCTTTAATTATTTTCTTGCATGTTAGAAACCCACTAAAAAGCAAATGTTGATGGTTTGTGTCCTTGCCATGAGTTGTTTTTGGAAGGTACATTTTAAATTTCAAGAATACCTAAAATCGCTTGGAACATTTGTTGTCTTCCCAAGTTTGAAGGAGCGCTTGTGTATTATGCCCTACTACGATGGTTGTGAAGTGAACTTACAAGCTTCTAGACTCTATGGACTACTAGGCTTGTCTAATAAAAAGAAAAATCCACCTATTCTATCGCAAGAGCTATAAAGTTTGGAGATTTTTCAATTCATGGAATATAATTACCTCCTCTTGTAAATTTGCACTTGTTGGTTCCCCCCTCATTTATCATATGTGGGATGCTTGGATGAAAAAAAAAACTTTATTCATAATCTTGATATTTGTCAAAGTTCTTTTCTTTTTGTAGGAGTTAATCTAGAGTGGATGGATTTCTCATTAAGCCAAAATGAGTCTCTCCATAAGAAAACATAAATGCTTCAAATATAGCTTTACTACTTGCAAGGATTTATTTCAATAGTAATATGGTGAACAATCTGTATATTCAAGAACTTCTTGATTTGTTTGCTGATTATAAACAAGCTCTCCTGAAGTTAAAAACATTATTGAAGTTAGGAGCTTCTCCAACCACAAGGAAGTGAAGCTCTCTGAAGTTGTTGAGGAGATGTACACTCTCTTCAAGCAACAACATGGAAACGTTAATCTTTTTTTGTTCAATCTCAATAATAATAGAAAGTCCAATGGAATGGTGCTCAATGGCATATAAATTTCAATGCCTTTGGGCCTTCCCCATTTGCATTAAGTATTCCTTGCTCCAATGGCTTATAATTAATGCAAGATTGAGCAAAGCTTGTGGGGAATCGGAATACCTTGCCAAATTATGTTGGAGTTAGACGTCTGCAGAAGCACATGAACAACACAAGGAAGAAGAAGAAGCTAGGAGCACAACACACAATACTGAATGTATTACTAGAGAATGTACAAAGATAAGTAGCCAATTAGGGCAATAGGCGTATATACAAGTTGGAGGAAAAAAACCTCCTAAAGAGGGAAAAAAGTGCCCCGATGGTCCTAGAGAGTTCACACACATCACTACCTAAATATATCAACAAATCCCCCCTGGGAGTGATGCGGTGAACAAGTAGCTGGCACTCATGTATAAGGAAGTGCCAAGCTATGTGGAAATCACTCCACAAAAGGAAGTAAGCCCAAAGCTTTGCGGAAAGCTTCAAACTTCTCCCTAGGCAGAGCCTTCGTGAAAAGGTTTGCAATGTTCTCCTGCGTGGGCACATATGCCAAGCTGATCTCCCCAACAGAGAACCTCTCCTTGACATAATGATAATGCACCTCAATGTGCTTAGTGCGAGCATGGAACACAGGGTTCCTCGCAACTGCCAATGCGCTCTAACTGTCAGTGAAGATGGTGGCGGCAAAAGACTTACCAACATCCAAATTAGCCATAAGGCGTCTGAGCCACACACACTCAACAGTCGCTGTGAAAGCTTCCCTATACTCAGCCTCATGACTGGAAGTGGCCAGAGTAGGCTGTTTCTTGCTCAACCAAGATATATGTTAGCCGTTAGAGGCTACAGACTCTGATTTCAGACTTCGAATACTTTAGAATGTTGGGCATACCCGACTCTCTATTCTTCCGTGTACAGGTTAACTGGTTGATCTGATCACTACTACCGTGATAATTAAAAGTACCTTAACTCTTAGCCACGTGGGTTCTTGGGAGTGGTAGGGGTCTGTTAGACAGAGGCCCTGTACTATTTTCCCAGCTTCGTACATAAGCATAAATGCTCTCTCTCTCTCTCTCTCTCTCTCTCTCTCTCTCTCTTTCTCTCTCTCTATCTCTCTCTCTCTCTTAGCTCAGTACTCAATTCTGAACAACTGATAAGTGTTCAGTGTACTAGACTTACAACTTCCGAACTGATCCTCCTATAGCGATCTGAGCAGTAGTCCGGTTACTTGTATCCAATAGAATAATATACTTCAGTAAACGTAGATCACCTAATACGCACTCCTTTAGAACAGGTAGGTATACCAAACAGACATCTATACCTTGAAGTTATGAGAACTCACCGTATGCTAAACTCGAACAACAAATCTCCTAATAACAATCGACTAGTCACAGACTTATCAGTGTCCTACTCACCTTCAGACCATTATAGATACTAGTCTTCCTGTGATCGGAATCAATAGTGAACGTAGACTACTGTATCGAATTCGTTCACTTACAGAAAACGTTAACAGGCAAACAGTTCGGGACTACTTCTCACATTCCCTTGTTCCGTCGAAGAGCTGACAAACAACACACTGCAACTTGATAACACTCAGAGACACACTCAACCATTACCGAACAGATTCGTAACGCAATACAACCGATTCGTAACTCTGCACTAAGGTGCGAATAAACGACTAGTCGGAGCACAGGACAGAACAGAACAGAGTAGAGTTCAATCTCTCAACGACCTACACACTTCAAACAGTACGCTTATAATTCCCCAAACGGGCTCTCGGCCACTCTTTTCTCATTGCCTTATATAGAAGATTTTTTACAAGGGTGCGCGAATCTTTAGTTACCTGCGCGTTTCCCGAAAGGTTCCTTTACATTTAAGACGCCTGTCCTAGTACATTTGTCCTTTTTCGACGGCCGTCTAACACTGGCACGCACGGTGGACTCGAACCCACAGGTTCTTATGGTTCTGCTACGAGACCTTCTAGATACATGCTTCAGGCGAGCCTAAATGTTCGGGTAATTTTCTTTTTAATGGTTTCTATCATCTGAACTAAAGTGGTTGGTTCTAATAACTGGGCGTCCGTTCTAACGGAGCTAAGAGCTATGGCTTGGCTTAACAAAATTTCGGTCTAGGTCTGTAAGAAGGCCTCTTGTAAATAAAACTCATTGGATAATGCAGCGTCCCGGGATATCTTCATTTCGGTGACTTTCTGCTGCATATCCGTGACTCGATCCTTCTGATTTTGCAATTGGTTATCTAGTCGCTCGAGTTGCTAGTTCTGAAATTCGATCGTTTTGGAGTATGCATCTCGTTCTCTTTGAGTATTTGCTAGATCTTTTTGGTATTTGGCTTCCCTGGTTAATTGGTGTCTCAGCATTCTGTTCACCTCGTCCAAACACTCCTGGGCTCTTCGTAGCTCGTCTTTGACTTGTTCTGCTTCTCTCTGTTGGTCTTGATTTTTCTGGATGGTTTCCTGCAATTGGGCCTTCGTTTCTTTGACCAATTCCTCGAGGGATGAGCTGATGTCTTCTTTTTCTTGGAGTGCGGTCTTCAATTCCCGTATTTCTTCATGTGCTGCGTGTAATAGTTGGTCTTTGGCGGCGAGCTGCTCCAGTGTTGCATCCCTTTGCTGTATCAAGGCCTGTTGTGCCGAAAACTATGCTTGGAGGTCTGCTATTTGCGTCTGTAATTGATGATTCTCTGGTTTTACTGCATCGACTTCTTCTTGGAGAGGGATGATGTCGGCTTCCAGGAGGTCAACTTTGTGCTGTAGATCTTGCCGAATCGTGTTCGTGACTTCACTCAGCTGTACCGGAAGTTGTTGTGAAAGGGTAATGAGCATTTGGCCCATGGCGGCCAGTTCAAAAAAGACCGGAACGGAGGGAAGGAGAAGTGGGTGTGGTGGTGGCGCAGAGGTTTGGGTGTGGATTTGGGGGGATGTCGGGGGTGAATAATTGGGGGAGGATGAAGAGGATTCGGAAATTGGCGGGGGAAGAGGGTTGACTGGTGGGGATTGAGGACCAGGGGATGCAGGATGAGTTACCTGATGAATGGGTTGGTGTTCACCTATATTGTGGGCGATGGTGGATTCTACGGCCTTCAGTAGGGTGTTGAGTGCGCTGTTGGCCACTTGCTGTTCGTCTTACTAGATAGACGAGGGCAACATGATCCACATGGAAGGTGAATTTCCGGCCTAGTAGATAATGTCTGAATTTTTTGATGGAGTAAATTAATCCTAGACATTCTCTTTCGGTGGTAGAATAGTTCTTCTCTGCAGTTGCAAGCCTTCTGCTGGCATAATAAACGGGGCGAAACCACTTATGTGTTTGCTGCATCAGAATACTGCCAATCGCAATATCTGAAGCGTCGACAAAAACATGGAACGGATTGTCCCAGTCCGGTGGTTGTAAGATTGGGGCCTGCGTCAATAAATACTTGAGTCGATCAAATGTAGTTTGGCATTCTTGAGTCCATTCGAACTGTCGGGGAGCTTTTGTGATTAGCTTGTTCAGTGGTACAGCCAGATGAGCAAGCCACCGTAAGTGTCTGCCATGCCACCGTACTTGACCCATGAAACGCATTACTTCTTTTGGAGTAGCGGGTACTGGGGCTTCTAAAATTGCTGAAATCTTATCTGGGTCTACTCGGATACCTTGGGCAGATACAATATGACCAAGTAGTTTGCCACATGAAACCGCAAACACAGATTTGTTTGGGTTAAGACAAAGTCTATATTCTCTGCATTTCTGAAAGCAGCACCGTAAATGGAACAGGTGTGCTATCAGCTTACCGAAAATTGAAAAATCATCGAGATATACTTGCATGAATGAAGTAAGATAAGGAGAAAAAATCTCTTGCATGCATCTTTGAAATGTGCTTGGTGCGTTTCTCAATCCAAACCACATTACCGTACAAGCAAAGACACCCCAATTGGTAATGAATGCAGTTTTTGGTATATCCGCTTCGGCCATTCTAACCTGATTGTAACCACTGTATCCGTCTAAGAATGAATACATTTCATGACCTGCTACCCTATCGAGCATTGTATCCAGAAAGGGAATCGGGAAAGGATCCGGTACTGTTGCTGCGTTTAATTTCTGGTAGTCTACATAGATTCGTAGTTGCTTATTTTTCTTTGGCACGATCACAATTGGTGAAATCCATTCAGCATGTTCTACTGGTACGATGAATCTGACTTTTAATAATCTATCAAGTTCGGCTTTTACCTGTGATGCATAATTGGGATTCATCCGGTAGCCGGGCTGTTTGTTTGGTTTAGCTTCAGGCTTCAACATAACTCTATGCTGATAGATGCGCAGATCTAATCCTTTCATATCTTTGTAATCCCATGCAAAGATGTCTGAGAATTCGCCAAGAAGTCGAATCAAGTCAGCTTTAAATGATTCCGGTAAGTTTTGCCTTATCTTTACAGGTCGCGGATGATTTTCGTCTCCTAGATTGTACGTGGTCAACTGGTCTTCGGGGACATAAAACTGTTGTGGTTTCTCTGTATCATCTGTTGACTTGAACAACGATTGTAATTCATCGTCATGTGTTGGGACAGTATCTTCCTGCTTAGCTTTTTCGGTGATAGGTACAATTGTACAAACTGAAGTGTTCCAGTTATCTATAACAGACTATAGATCAACAGTTCCTACAGACATTAAATCAGCGTTATTCTTCAGAAATTCCTCTTCTTCATCATCTGATAGTCCATCTAACATGTGGACTGGTTCAGCAAAATATGGTCTGGCGTGAAGTTCGCAAGGTTGTATAGCATCTAATTTTACCACATATCTACGGTTGGCATCTTTGAACGTAAGCTCTTGTGCAGACCAGTCCTGTATTACCTTCGCATGCTTCAGCCAAGGTCGGCCGAACAGAAGGTTGTAATCCAAAGTGGATTCCGGCAGATCTAGTATAACAAAGTTCATTTTGAAGGTCGTACCTTGTAAAGTAATGGGTACATTCCGCACAAGTCCTACGGGATGGACTCTAGATTGATCTGCCATTCTGACAAAAAATTGAACTGGTTCGATTTCGGTCCATCCTAACCTTTTACATACGGCTGCAGTCGCAATGTTAACACCAGAGCCTCCATCAATCAATACCTGCGTAATTTTATGATTCTTATACCATACTGTAATCAAGGGAACTGAATGATCGATAGTAGAATCAGGTTCCGGTTGAACTGCTGCTGTTGCCGGAATACAAGAAGGCACCAGACTGAACTGTTGTTGGAACTGTTGTCGAATCCCAGGTACTAATGCCAGAAGTTGGCCTAGAGGCAAAGTGATAGACGCCTTGGATAAAATTTCCCAGGCCTGTTGAGATTGGTTGTCCTGCTCCTTTGAACTTGAGGTCTCCGCTGATGTAGAAGTATCTACTGTTATGTCTACTGCTGATGATGGCTCCGCTGTTGCTTCCTTTTGTTGCGTTCCTTCCTTTGTTGACGAAGCCTGAGTCACCGGAATAGGTTCTGGGAACACTAGTGGTTCTGTTGTGGTCCAGTGACTAGCCTTGTCATACATCCTATGTTGTTCTCGTATCCCAGGTTCGAATATTTCTGCTGCCGACTGCAGTTGTTTACCGGATTGGGTCTGGACTGTAGCAGTCTGTGTTTCTACTGGTGTGATTTGTACCATGTTGGCCATTGGGTTTTGTCGCTCCTTCTTCCTTTGATCATACTCAGCTGCATCTTTGCAAAATCTTCTAATGTGTCCGAATTCGTCGCAAAAATGACAGCGTGGTGGTGGTAGATTGGGATTTTCGGGTGGTGGTCCGTTCTGCCAGCGGTTTGTATTAAAATTGTTGTTCCTCTGTCCTCGGTAGTTCCGATATCCTTGCGGTTGATTGTTTCTCAATTGCGGAGGCACATAGTGATTCGCTGGCTGTCCATCTTCTTGTATAACTACATTGACCGTTGCTGTTCCCTGTATTCTGGCCTTGTAAACACAGTTTCCGGTGGTGTGTCCGGCAATGTTGCAGATAGCGCAAAATGTTTGATTTAGTGCACAATTGGCACTAGTATGACCTGAATTTTTGCATGTGATGCAGTATACTTGTCTGGTTATGTCTTCAGCCATAGTTTTGTTTGTTTTTAACCACTCCAGATCTTCTGTAAATCCACCGACCTTGGATTCCAGTTGCAGAGCCATGGCAATGACTGCATCCAGCGTCATAGCTCCGACACATCTTATGATCATGATCTGTTTCAATTGTGGGGTTAAGCCATTGATGAACCACTGAGTGATGACATCATCAGGTAAGTTAGCGTGGGCCTGTGGTATCTTCCGCAAGTGTGTTCTAAAGAGTGTAGCATACTCCTGGACAGTCTGATTTGCCTTCTGTTGGTTGTTTTGTAAATAATCAAAGATTTCGGCGGGGTTCTTCTTTAGCCTGAATCGTTGCAGAAAAGCATCTCGTACTGCGTCATAGGTACCGAAATGATTAATATCGTATTCCGTAAGCCATCTAGCTGCTTCATTAACCAGTGTGGATTGAAAAACAATGGCCTTATACGCCTGATCCGGTGGATGGTTAAGAACTGCATAACTTATCTCGAAAGTGCGTACGTGAGCATCCGGATCATCTCCTGGGAATCCACCGAATTTCGTGTATGTTACTCCTGTTGGAGGCGGCCTTGGTTGACATAACTGTTGTTGCTGTTGTTGTCTGTTCATTGTGAGTGTATTAGGCCTTCCTTCTGTATCTTGAGGTTGATTGGTTGAACTATCGGAACTTGTATCGCCGGATGGCGTGCCTTCAAGTGTGCTGTTTTTACTTAGAATGCGTCGGATTTCTCCTTCAAAGAGTTTTCCTTCCTTCTGGATATCCAATATCCGAAATCTTTCTTCCAAGCACGCTGGTTGGGCTGAGGATTCCGCAAAAAATGCGAAGCCTTGGCCTATAGTTGGTGATTCTATCACCGGAATATCACCGGAATGAACCGAAATTTTGCCAGAATGCAGTGTTTTTTCACTTTTACCACTCTCTTTTCCTAGAGTGTTTCTGATCGTATATAACTCTGAGTCTTTATTCAAAATTGCTAGACTGGTTTCTAACGGCGTCTTGGTAGGTTCTGAAATTACTATATCTTCGATAGGCTGGGTCGAAGTAGCACCAGAATGTACCAAAGGCGTTGATCTCGTTCCACCGTAATATGACCGGAATCAATCGTAACGTTCTCAATTTGCTTGACCACTGGGTCAGATCGAATTATGCCTTCTTCTTTCGAGGCTGTCTTTAGCGCTTTACGTGCTTCAGCCTTACGGTTCTTAGGATATGTTTCGCCAGACCGAGTAACCGGCATGTATCATTGCGCAGTAACACTATCTGAGCAGTTTGCAACAATCTGGGTCTGTTGCTACTGCTAGTTAATCGAATGTTAACTGAATGTTTGCTTCTGACAAACAGCTGGCACTCTAATGCCACCTTCCCACAGACGGCGCCAAATGTTAGCCGTTAGAGGCTACAGACTCTGATTTCAGACTTCGAATACTTTAGAATGTTGGGCATACCCGACTCTCTTTTCTTCCGTGTACAGGTTAACTGGTTGATCTGATCACTACTACCGTGATAATTAAAAGTACCTTAACTCTTAGCCACGTGGGTTCTTGGGAGTGGTAGGGGTCTGTTAGACAGAGGCCCTGTACTATTTTCCCAGCTTCGTACACAAGCATAAATGCTCTCTCTCTCTCTCTCTTAGCTCAGTACTCAATTCTGAACAACTGATAAGTGTTCAGTGTACTAGACTTACAACTTCCGAACTGATCCTGCTATAGCGATCTGAGCAGTAGTCCGGTTACTTGTATCCAATAGAATAATATACTTCAATAAACGTAGATCACCTAATACGCACTCCTTTAGAACAGGTAGGTATACCAAACAGACATCTATACCTTGAAGTTATGAGAACTCACCGTATGCTAAACTCGAACAACAAATCTCCTAATAACAATCGACTAGTCACAGACTTATCAGTGTCCTACTCACCTTCAGACCATTACAGATACTAGTCTTCCTGTGATCGGAATCAACAGTGAACGTAGACTACTGTATCAAATTTGTTCACTTACAGAAAACGTTAACGGGCAAACACTTCGGGACTACTTCTCACATTCCCTTGTTCCGTCAAAGAGCTGACAAACAACACACTGCAACTTGATAACACTCAGAGACACACTCAACCATTACCGAACAGATTCGTAACGCAATACAACCGATTCGTAACTCTGCACTAAGGTGCGAATAAACGACTAGTCGGAGCACAGGACAGAACAGAACAGAGTAGAGTTCAATCTCTCAACGACCTACACACTTCAAACAGTACGCTTATAATTCCCCAAACGGGCTCTCGGCCACTCTTTTCTCATTGCCTTATATAGAAGATTTTTTACAAGGGTGCGCGAATCTTTAGTTACCTACGCGTTTCCCGAAAGGTTCCTTTACATTTAAGATGCCTGTCCTAGTACATTTGTCCTTTTTCGGCGGCCGTCTAACATATACATGAGATACGAAGCATGAAGCAAAAGCCACTAGTGGACACACGAGTGTCATAGCAACCAGCCCAATCAGAGTAAGAAAAAGCATGCATATCTAGCAGTAGTGATCCCCCCCTTGGGATAAAACAACCCAAGTAGTCAAGTACCACTCAAGTAACGAAAGATGCACTTAACCACCTGCCATTGCTTGACTCCTAGGCAATGCATAAACCTGCTCATCTCTAAGACAACAAACTTAATAATCTGGACGAGTAATGCATAAGTAAATTAGGCATCCAATAGCCTGCTGATAGAGAACAACATCAAATGCATCTCCAGCATCATGAAGAGTCAATTGTAAACTTATGTCCATAGGAGTGGCAAAACGCTGCAATAATGTTGTCAATGTATTTCGTTTGACACAAAGCCATTCCACCATCAACATGCATAAATTCAATGCCCAAATAGTGATGCAAATGACCCAAATCGGACATCTCAAATGAGGCATGGAAATCAGCCTTAAAATCAACAATAAGCCTCTCATGAGTGTTGGGAAAGATGGATGGACACTCCAAGAGATTGAGTAGGTACTGCCAAATCCTGCTTTGTACCAGCCCTTTGATGCTTCAGAGTTGATAAGTGGACCTCCTTAGCTTTCCAATCACACCATAAAATGGCCTATGTACTTTGGAAATGATGTATGTAAAGATTGAATCAAAATAGATAACTTTGAACCGCATGATCTCAAGAAAACCTTCTATTTGACACCTGCTGGATCTTTTGCTCAGTATGACCAGCACAGTAGGAATTGGAAAAAATCCTTTTAGGGGTATCTAATTAGCTTAGCAAGCTAACTATTCCAAGTGGAATGATATAAAAAGATTTACTATGCTCAGAGAAATCAATTTAGCAAGTAAACCTTTACCCCCGATTTTTTAGGACTATTGCACACTTTGACTAGTGGTCACCTCGACGAGCTTTTCTCTGAAATGGCTGAATAAAATCTCTTCAATTTTTGACACATGTAGATAACTTTGAGCTGGTTCCAACAAGCTTTAGATCTTTGAATGTGGTGGAGAAATGACTGAGATATGCTCTTCACAAGTTGACAGACTTTCAAGTAGTATGACAGAGAACTCAGAAATGAACAATGAAGATATATGTATTAATGAACATTTGTATACAATACCATTGGCATGAATATCATTGCCTAATGGTGTAGATAGGTGTGGGCTAGAGTGTAGGCCTCACACACACTCAGAAGCAGTAATGAGAAGCTCCGGAGTAATGAGTTCTAACCGCGAATTTTTGATGATCACTTTTATAGTGATAAAGTAAAAATTTGAATTCAAATTCAAACTTTTGGCTACCTATGATCAAGCTCGTATATCCTGGGAGATATTCTATCAATCAAAGCTAACCTTTTTTCCACGAATTCTTTTTGGTAGGTGTTTACAAAGATTCCAAGTCAAATTGACTTTTACAAAGAGGTAAAGTGGTAATTAACCACTAGCATATGTTCCTATGCTTCTCCATGTGTGTATGGACTTCAAGGTATCCTTCAAGCCAAATGTGTAGGCTTGTGAATTGCACCAACAGCTCCCCCTCAAGCCAAACATTTTGGCTTGGTCTTCATCTTCAATCTTCATGTATATCACGCAATCCAATCATTGCTTTGAACGTGCAAAGTTTGGTTCCATCCAAAGCTTTAGTCAACAAATCTTCACACTACATGTTGGTTGATACATAGGTTAGTTGAATGTCTTTGCTTAATAACTTCTCTCTCACATAATGGTAATGGACCTCTATATTTTTTGTCCTAGCATGATAGATGGGATTAGAAGCAAGGTGAAGTGAGCTTGTATTGTCTCCAAAGATCATTGGTGACCTAGTATATAAACCCAATTCTGTAAACAATAGCTTGATCCATATGGCTTCTTGAGTGGCATTTGCCAATCCTCTATACTCTGCCTCTATAGAGGATAAAGCAACAGTAGGTTGCTTCTTTGAAGACCATGATATTGGCTTGTCACCTGCAAATGAAATGTATCCAGAAGTGCTCCTCCTATCATCCTTGCATCCTGCCCAATCTGCATCTGAATAGATCTTAATATCCAAGTCTGAAGTGTAAGGGAAATACAAACCATGATGTTGTGTACCCTTGAGATACTTTAATATCCTTTTGGCAGCCTCCAAGTGAGGTGCTCTTGGCTTGTGCATAAATTGACTTAGCACACTAACTCCATATGCAATATCTATCCTTGTTAAGGTAGCATAGTTCAAGCTACCCACCATGCTTTGATAACCTGTAATGTCATTAATTTTATCACCTTCATGGGCACTTAGTTTAAGGTTTACCTCCATTGGAGTACTTGCAACTTTGGCATCCTGCAAATGAAATTTCTTCAACATATCCTGTATGTACTTTTTCTGAGTAATGTATATTCCAGAGTTAGTATACACTAACTCAAGTCCAAGAAAATACTTTAGTAGACCAAGATCATTGATCTTGAACTCCTTCATCATTTGGCTCTTGATTTGTCTGATTCCATTAACATCATTACCTATAAGTATGATGTCATCAACATAAACACATAGGTATATTACCTCTGAATTACTTCTCTTGATGAATAGAGAAGTGTCTGCCTTGCTCATGACAAAACCTTGGTCTTGAAGGTAAGTGGTCAATCTGTGATTCCATGCCCTAGGTGCCTGCTTTAATCCATATAAGGCTTTATTCAATTTGCACACATATGATACCTTGTTAGGGTCTTCATAGCCAGGAGGTTGTGACATATATACCTCCTCTGAAATCCATCCATTCAAGAAAGCATTTTTGACATCCAATTGATACATGTTCCAATTTTTTGATGCAGCCACACTTACCAACACTCTGATGGTTGGCATCTTGGCCACAGGTGAGAATGTCTCTTCATAATCAATGCCTTGGGTTTGTGCAAAACCCTTGGCTACCAATATGGCTTTGTACTATTAATTGACCCATCATAATTTCTTTTAAGTTTATAGATCCATCTAGATCCTATTACCTTCATGGACTCTTTCTTTGGTACTAGCTCCCATGTCTCACTTTCCTTGAGTGCTTCAATCTCCTCATCCATAGCTTCTTTCCATTATGTCTTGGTTATGGCTTCTTCATTTGATCCTGGGTCTTCAATTGACAAATCTTTGGCAAGATAAACAGAGTGTTTGGTAACAAGAGATGTATCATACCCATATCTGATAGGTTTTTTGCTCTGTCTTTGTGATCTTCTGATTGATTGAGTTGAAGATTCAGGTATGTCTTCAAGTTTCTTCATCTTCATTTTACCCTTGGACTTCCATGCCTTGAACTCTTCAAGGTTGATAATGTCTTCATCATCTGAATTTGAGTCTTCATTCTGAGTAGGTTCCTCCTTAACAAGACTTGGAAACTCCTCTTCCAAGTCATAGGGTAGTTTAAACTTCCTGCATTCATTCTTATACCAAGAATCATTTTCATCAAAGACAACATCTCTACTAACCATGAATCCCTTATTGGAAGGGTTATAAAACCTGTATCCTTTCTGATTTAGATCATATCCAATAAAGATGTACTTCTCAGCCTTAGGGTCTAACTTACCTCTTATCTGAGAAGGAATGTGTACATATGCTACAGATCCAAATATCCTGCAATGGTCTAGTGAGGGTCTCTTACCATGCCATGCTTCATAGGGTGTCATCCCATCAAGGGACTTAGATGGTAACATGTTTATGAGGTAAGTGGCAGTAGAAACACTCTCTGCCCATAGATAGATAGGTAACTTTTTTTCATTCAACATAGACCTAGTTGTTTCAACAATCAACCTATTTCTTCTCTCAGCTACCCCATTCTGTTCATGAGTATAACTTGTGGTGATTTCTCTTTTAATGCCTCTGTCCCGCAAGAAGTTTTCAAACTCATTGGAGAAGTACTCACCTCCTCCATATGACCTTAGCCTCTTTAGATTCTTCCCTGTCTGATTCTCATTAAGTGCAAGATATTTTTTAAAGCAATTAAACACCTCATCCTTGTGCTTCATGAAGTACAATATAGTCCACCTGCTATAATCATCAATAAAATATACATAGTACCGTGATCTTGAGATTGAGGGGTCTTTGCTTGGTCCCCATACATCTGTATGGACAAGCTCTAGGTAGTCTTCATGCATGTAGCCTTTCCTTGAGAAGGGTAACCTGTGAGACTTCCCAAATTGACAAGCACTACATTTATATATCATATGTTGTTTGGAAACATTGGGTATTCCAATTACACATTGATCCCTGCATATCTGCTTCAAGGTTCTTTCTCCTACATGCCCTAATCTTTTGTGCCAAATCTCAAGCTCTGAAAGTGTTTGATCTTTATAACTGTAGAGTGCAATATTCTTTGTGTCTTCTAGCTCAAAAGTGAAAAGTCTACCTGATTTTTCTCCTTTAGCAATCCTCTTGAACCCATGCCTTGGATCCTCCACAAATGCTCCAAATTGGTTGAATCTGACCTCCAAACCTTTCTCCACAATCTGTCCAACACTCATCAATTTTTTTGTAATGTTGGTACATAGAGTACCCTACTCAACGAGTTCTGATTTCCATCACAAATCTTAACATTTCCAACTTTAACTACTGAGTGCTTGGTGGCATCACCTGTTTGTACTTGATGCTTACCTTTTGGTTCATCAAGATCAGAGAGTAGTGCTACATTGCTAGCCACATGATTTGAGCATCTTGAGTCAATGTAGAATAGGTGGTCATCATTTGTACCTGGTTTTGAAGTCATGTTCATGATCAGAAGAGAATCATCCGGCTCTTCTGTATAGTTGTTGTAGTCCTTTCTGGATTTGAATCCTCCTTGGTAATTTCCATTTTAGTTGTTGTTGTAATTGTTGTTGTAAGTTGTAGCCTTGGTGATGGTTGAATCTTCCTCTTGACTGTGAGTATCCACCTCTTTGGTATCCTCTTCCTCTCTGATTCTTGTAATTCCTGAAACACTCATCTGTAGTATGATTTGATAAACCACAAACGTTGCATGGTGAGGAGTTATAGGATCTCCCCCTACCTTGCTTACCTCCTCTACCCCTTCCTCTTGATGATCTACGTCTCCCTGCATAGTTGGCTTGGGAGGTAGTGCCTTCATCTTCCACCTTCTTGCTCTTGCCTTTATCTTTAGACTTTTTATCAGTATATAGGGCAGAAGAGTTATTACCTTTGGATGTGTCTCCATTCTTGTTGAGCTTTGCTTCATGAGTGAACAATTGTCCCATGAGAGTTGCAAGATCTGGCATTTGCATGTCCATGTAAAGGTCCATGGCAGTGGTGAAGCTTTCCCATTTGTCATCAGCTTTGATCCCATTGATCACTTGCCTTACAATCTACTCTTCTTCAATCTCTTCTTCTATACTTGCTTACTGATCTGCTACATCTTTAATCTTGGTTACAAACTCTGAAATAGCTTGCTTAGGTTGCTTCCTTAATGTGGTGAATTCAATCCACAACTGATTTTTTCTAGCCCTTGTGTTGGAAGAGAAATAAGATGACAAGGATTCCCAAGTTTCTTGGGATCTCTTACAATTCCTAATATGTGGCAAAAGAAAATTAGAGATGGAGTTGAGTAAATAAGACCTTGCTAATGCATCCTTAGCACACCATGTGTTGAGCTTTTCATGTTCTTCCTTTGTTGGCAATCCGCTTGTTTTAAATGAGGGCAGTTCCTCATCTCCTGAGATGTATCCATAAAGACTCCTTCCTTGTAGGTATGTCTTCATCCTTAGAGACCATGCCTAATAGTTATTCCTGTCCAATTTATCAATAAATGAAGGAAAACCAACTCCCATTTTACCTTAGTTTGCTCTGATACCATCGTTGGGAAAGATGGATGGACACTCCAAGAGATTGAGTAGGTACTGCCAAATCCTGCTTTGTACTAGCCCTTTGATGCTTCAGAGTTGATAAGTGGACCTCCTTAGCTTTCCAATGACACCATAAAATGGCCTATGTACTTTGGAAATGATGTATGTAAAGATTGAATCAAAACAGATAACTTTGAACCTCAAGATCTCAAGAAAACCTTCTATTTATGTCTTGACACCTGCTGGATCTTTTGCTCAGTATGACGAGCACAGAAGGAATTGGAAAAAATCCTTTTAGGGATAACTAATTAGCTTATCAAGCTAACTATTCCAAGTGGAATGATATAAAAATATTAATTATGCTCAGAGAAATCAATTTAGCAAGTAAACCTTTACCCTCGATTTTTTAGGACTGTTGCAGACTTTGACCAGTGATCACGTCGACAAGATTTTTTCTGAAATGGCTGAATAAAATCTCTTCAAATTTTGATAGCATGTAGATAACTTTGAGCTGGCTCCAAAAAGCTTTAGATCTTTGAATTTGGTGTAGAAATGACTGAGATATGCTCTTCACAAGTTGACAGACTTTGAGGTAGTATGACAGAGAACTCAGAAATGAACAATGAAGATATATGTATTAATGAACACTTGTATACAATACCATTGGCATGAATATTATTGCCTAATGGTGTAGATAGGTGTGGGCTAGAGTGTAGGCCTCACACACACACACTCAGAAACAGTAGTGAGAAGCTCGGGAGTAATGAGTTCTAACCGCGACTTTTTGATGATCACTTTTATACTGATTAAGTAAAAATTTGAATTCAAATTCAAGCTTTTGGCTCCTAAGTTTTTTCCACGAATTCTTTTTGGTAGGTGTTTATAAAGATTCCAAGTCAAATGTGACTCTTACAAAGAGGTAAAGTGGTAATTAACCACTAGCATATGTTCCTATGCTTCTCCATGTGTGTATGGACTTCAAGGTATCGTTCAAGCCAAATGTGTAGGCTTGTGAATTGCACCAACAATGAGGACCGATGAGCAGCACGTCATCAACATAAACCACAATGATTAGAAGTACATCATTAGCACGCTTAGCATATAAGGTGCTTTCAGTTGGATTGTTCTCAAAACCATGTGCAATCAGATAGGCATGTATCTTCTCATACCAAGCATGTGGTGCTTGATTTAAACCATATAATGCCTTCTTTAACCTGCAGACCTGGTTTTGATGCCCTTTCTGCACAAAGCCACGAGGCTGAAAAACATACACTTCTTCATGTAAGTCGCCATTCAGAAATGATGTTTTAATGTCCAACTGATGTACATTCCAATCATTACGGGCTGCAAAGTGCACAGATGCTCTGAACATTAGTCATATGGCATGTAGGTGCAAAGGACTTATCAAAATCAATGCTTCTTTCCTACACATAACCCTTTGCAACAAGCCTAGTCTTATACCTGTCAACTGTTCCATCAGGCTTATGCTTTAGCTTGTATACCCACTTAGTGCCAATGGCCTTCTTGCCAGGAGGCAAGTCACAAAAAGACCAGGTACCATTTTTCATGATAGCATCATATTCAGATTGCATTGCAGCCATCCAATGTTCAAAAATTTTTGCTTCATCAAACGAAACAGGCTTAGTCTCATCACAGAGACTACATGCAGCCATAGCATAGCAATCTGATGCAAAAGAGGCACTATGAGAGCTTGATCCAATGCGATATGACAGAGCTGCATCTAATTTGCTGTCACACAAAGTCTGCACTAGCCATTTTGGCATAGTTTTTGCCTCCTCAATATTAGCTCTCTCATCAACAAGTGCATCATGTAAATCTGCATCAGAAATGGGATGATCTGCATCATCACATGAAACCTGCAAAGGCTAAGAAGTTGCCTCATTAGGACCAGCACTAGACTGTCCACCTGTAAAAAGAGGCAGCAAAGTATCATACATGTCTTTGGAGCTAACAGATGTCTCCTTGGTACATGAAAGCAATGGTTGAATAGCATCTTCCACAAAAAAAACATCATGGCTAACCAGAATGTGTTTAGTCTGTGGATGATATAGATGATAGCCTTTACTTTCAGAACTATATCCAACAAAAATACATTTTACTGCTTTATCATCCAATTTTTTGCGATGTTGTTGAGGCACTAATGCATATGCCAAACAACCAAAAACACGCAGATGAGCAACAGCTGGCTTGCGATCATGCCAAGCCTCATATGGAGTGATAGACTGCAGCACTTTAGTGGGACACCTGTTAAGTACATATGCTGCACACATGACAGCCTCAAGCCAAAAACTATGTGGTAAAGCCTGACTCTTGACCATACACCTCGCCATCTCCATGAGTGACCTGTTCTTTTGTTCAGCAACTCCATTTTGTTGAGGTGTATATGACACTGTACACTGGTGTTTTATCCCATGTTTAGTTAGAAATGCATTAAAATCAGAAGACATATAAACCCCCCCCCCCTCGATCTGAACGGAGGGTGCCCAATTTACATGCTGACAGATTTTCAGCCAAAACCAAAAACTGTTTGAAGCATATGAAGACTTCAGACTTTGCCTTCAATGGATATACCCATGCATGCCTAAAAAATCATCAACGAAAGTCACGAAGTAAAGATAATTTCCAAAAGAAGATGTCTGCATAAGACCACAGACATCACTATGTACTAGCTGCAATTTCTGAGTAGCCCGAACTGAACCATCTTTTGGAAAGGACGAACACTGCATTTCGCCCAAAATACAGCCTTCACAAACATGTTTTCCAGGTGCCTCAAGTTTGGGCAAAGAGGACACCATTTCAGATTTCTGCAGGCATAGCAAACTAGCAAAATTCAGATGACCAAAGCATGCATGCCAAAGCTTTGCATCTAACATAGCCTGAGAATCATGTACTGCACATGCCGAATCATTTACAGATCTTTCATAGTCTATGAGCTTATATAGCCCATGACATAAAATGCCAGAAGCAATAATCACATTGCCATTTGATAGATCATGAATTGTACATCTATCATCAATAAATTTCACAACCAAGCCAATCTTGGCTAATGCAAAAACTGATAATAGATTTTTCTTGATTCTTGGCACAAACAAAGCATCTGACAAAGTGAAAGAACTACCACCAACAGTAGTCAAAATGATCTTACCAACTCCCATAATAGGATAAGAGGAGTTGTTGGTGCATGTAACAGTATTCCCTATAGGGGCTGGCTCGAGTGAATAGAAGAAACTATGCTGCAAGGTAATGTGTTTGGTCGCCCCACTGTTAAAGTACCAAACACCTGAGTCTACTGCAGACATGCACTGCTCATGAGAAGATGGGTCAAAACTGCAAACAGTAGTAAACGCCCATTCTTCTTCCTGCACAAGATTAGCAGACTCTATTTTTGGTGTAGAGGCCTCTACAACAACCATTCCAGCCTCTTTCTTCTTTGCCTCTTTAGCAACCAGTTTTGGACAGTTCTTTATGATATGATCATTTCCTTTATAGTACTTACA
The DNA here is from genome assembly GCA_020310875.1 of Ceratopteris richardii. Taxonomy (NCBI): domain Eukaryota; kingdom Viridiplantae; phylum Streptophyta; class Polypodiopsida; order Polypodiales; family Pteridaceae; genus Ceratopteris; species Ceratopteris richardii. The sequence continues at coordinate 140,439,873 of CM035409.1, read as the reverse complement.
AAACAATTTCTGCTTTTCTGATTTCTTTTCATCTTTGTCTTCCCTCTTCGATTGTGCAGAATTAGCAGATTTTTGCTTACTAATTGAAGAGCTCCATTTTCCTTTGCCCTTCTGACTAGCCAGGAAAGCTTGATCTGCAACACGTATAATGGACCTGTTTTTTCTGGACTGATCTTCTTGCAATAGAACAGAGACTAACTCCTCAAATGACAAGGCATTTGGATTGCCTTTCATCATCGACTGAAGAGTAGAAGCAAAACTCTGATATGAATCAGGAAGACCATTCTGCACAAGTGAGCTATTTGGTATAACCTCATTAGTAGAAATCAACTGTTCCTTCAAGTCTTTGATCTTCCTTAGAAAACTATCCATAGAATCACCTTGATTCATGTGCTCACTCTCCAACTGTTTTCGGAGGTAAGCAACACGAGCCTCATTCCTAGCTTGCTATAATGTGGTAAGTGTATCCCAAGCATCCTTAGGTGTTCTGCAAGAGCGAATGTGAGGAATAATGGCACGTTTGACAGACAAAGCTATCAATTCATATGCCTGGGCATCTCTGCTATCCCAACAAATTTGCTTTGTAGTAGGTGCAGTAGAAAGCGCAGCACGAACAAGAATATGCAAAATATCATCATCTTCGATACATTTTGCATCAAGATAAAATAGCCTGCACAAGCACTGCGATAGTGCGTTTGGAGGCCGAAACGAGCTCGAATCGCGATTTTGGCACCACAGAACGAAGCTATTTTGATTCTCCAAAAAACGTTGAGTATGCTCACCAAAATTCATGTGATTCTGAGACTACAACCGGAGAGGTGTAGACGATGCCCTAGATGAAGCGGTAACCTTCTCTGATACCAATTGTTGGAGTTAGACGTCTGCGGAAGCACGCGAACAACACAAGGAAGAAGAAGAAGCTTGGAGCACAACACACAATACTGAATGTATTACTAGAGAATGTACAAAGATAAGTAGCCCATTAGGGTAATAGGCGTATATACAAGCCGGGTGAAAAAAACCACCTAAAGAGGGAAGAAAGTGCCCCGACGATCCTAGAGTGTTCACACACATCACTACCTAAATATATCAACAAATTATTCACCTAGTGCACATTTACCAACTTTTTGGGGAATGATTCATAAGTGCTGTAAATGATTTCTCCTCATAGTCTAGAATACCATGAGATGTTCTTTGGTGTCTACAACCATTTGGACATCGCCCTTTGGAATATATGGAGAGAATAGATGTTAATGGAACATGGAGAGAAGAACTATTGTGGATTCTCTCAAAGAATAGATATCAATTTGTGTTAAACAATGGAGACAAAAATTTCCTCTTTACTTATAGATTGGCTCTAAAAAATTTTGGCCTTGATGGTCTAAAATGTATAAAAGCTATCCAAGCGTGCATAGCCTAGTGGTTGATGCTTTGAATCTCTTGGAGTAAGTCCCGAGTTCATATCCTAGCTAGACACATCCATGAGTTCCTCGAGATGGGTGCCTCTATCTTACGAGGTCAGGTGTGTGTCTTTCCAATTCATTGTACTATCAAAAAAGAAAAGTATAAAAGCCACCCTCAATGAGGTTATCGATATGTACTGTTAGACGGCGCCGAACAAGGACAAATGAACTAGGACAGGTGTCTTAAATGTAAAAATGTTAGACGGCCGCCGAACAAGGACAAAAGTACTAGGACAGGTAGCTTAAATGAAAAAGAATCTTTCAGGAAACGCGCAGGTAACTGCAGAAGTGCACACTCTTGTAAAAAATCCTCTATTTAAGGCAATGAGAAAAGAGTGGCAGCAGCACCCCGTTTGCGGGAATTACAGTGTAACATTTGAGTGAGCCTCGTTTTGGGGAGGGTTGTAAACGTATTGTGTGAGTGTGTATGTTGTTGAAGAAGATAAGTCCTGCTTTGTTCTATCCTGTTCTGTACTCCGACTAGTCGATTATTCTCCCCTTATTACAGAGTTACGAATCAGTTGTATTATGTTACGAATCTGTTCGGTAATGATTGAGTGTGTCTCTGAGTGTTATCAATTGCAGTATGTTGTTTGTCAGTTCTTCGGTGGAGCAAGGGAACGTGAAAAGTAGTCCCGAACTAATTGTCTGTTAGCATTTATGTAAGTGACCGAATTCGATACCGTAGCCTACAATTGCTGTTGATTCCGATCACAGGAAGACTAGCAGCTGTAATGGTCTGGATGTGAGTAGGACATCGTTAGTTTATGGTTAGCCGTTTGTTATTAGGAGATTGGTTGTTCGAGTTTAGCATACGATGAGTCCTCATAACCTTAAGGTATAATGTCTGGTTGGTATACCTATCTGCTCTGAAGAAGTACGTATTAGGTGACCTTGTTACTGAAGTATATTTTGCTCATAAAATAAGTAACCGGATTGTCGCCCTCAGTCCTGAAGTTCTAATTCCAGTACACTGAACAGTCTTCCGTTGTTCAGAGATGGACACTGAGCTAAGCACGGGATAACATTTAGGATTGTGTGATAATTTGGGAAAATAGTACAGGGCCTCTGTCTAACAGAACCCTACCACTCCCAAGGACCCACGTGGTTAAAGAGAACATTTACGGTTAAGAAGGTTCGAAACCGGTTGAACTTGAAGTACTTTGAGTCTGAAGTGGAAGTAACGATTAACGTTTAACATTTGGCGCTGTCTGTGGGAAAGTGGCATCAGGTTGCCAGTTATCTGTGAAAAGTGGCAGTAGCGTGCCGGCTGTTTTTCAGAATCAAACATTACGTTTATCGTTCGATTGACTGACGGTAGCAACAGAGCCAGATTGTTGCCAACTGCTCAGATAGTGCTACTACGCAATGATACATGCCGGTTACTCGGTCTGGCGAAACGTATCCTAGGAACCATACGACTGGAACACGAAAAGTACTAAAGACAACCCTAGGAGAAGAAGGTATAACGCGGCCTGACCCAGGGGTCAAGCAAGTTAAGGACGTTAGAATTAAGTCCGGTCATATTCCGTTGGAATGATCAACGCCTTTGGTACATTCTGGTGTCACTTCGACCCAGCCTATCGAAAATACAGTAATTCCAGAATCTACCAAGACGCCGCTGGAAACCAGTTTAACAATCTTGGATAAAGATTCAGAGTTATCCACGATTAGAAATACTCTAGGAAAAGAAATCGGTAAAAGCGGAAAAACACTGCAGTCTGGTACACTTTCAGCTCATTCCGGTGATATTCCGGTGATAGAAACACCAACTGGCGGCCAAGGATTAGCATTTTTTGTGGAATCCTCAACCCGACCCGCGTGCTTGGAAGAAAGATTTCGGATATTGGACATCCAGAAGGAAGGAAAGCTGTTTGAAGCAGAGATCCGAAGTATCCTACGCAAAAACAGCACACCGGAAGGTACGCCATCCGGCGATCCAAGTTCTGATAGTTCAACCATTCGACCTCAAGATACAGAAGAAGGACCGGATACACTCACAATGAACGGACAACAACAACAACAACAGTTATGTCAACCAAGGCCGCCCCCAACAGGAGTAACATACACGAAATTTGGTGGATTCCCAGGAGATGACCCGGATGCTCACGTACACACTTTCGAGATGAGTTATGCAGTCCTTAACCATCCACCGGATCAGGCATACAAGGCCATTGTTTTTCAATCTACACTGGTCAATGAAGCGGCTAGATGGCTTACGAAATACGACATTAATCATTTCGGTACCTATGATGCAGTACGAGATGCTTCTCTGCAACGATTCAGGTTAAAGAAGAATCCCGCCGAAATCTTTGATTATTTACAGAACAACCGACAGAAGGCGAATCAGACTGTCCAGGAATATGCTACACTTTTTAGAACACACTTGCGACAGATACCACAGGCCCACGTTAACTTATCGGATGATGTCATCACGCAGTGGTTTATCAATGGTTTAAACCCGCAATTGAAGCAGATCATGATCATAAGGTGTGTCAGAGCAATGACGTTGGATGCAGTCTTTGCCATGGCTCTGCAACTGGAATCCAAAGTCGGTGGATTTACAGAAGATCTAGAGTGGTTAAAAAACAAAACTATGACTGAAGATATAACCAGACAAGTGTACTGTATCACATGCAAAAATTCAGGTCATACTAGTGCCAACTGTGTGCTAAATCAAACGTTCTGCGCTATCTGCAACACTGCCGGACACACCACCGGAAATTGTGTCTACAATGCCAGAATACAGGGAACAGCAACAGTCAATGCTGTTATTCAAGAACATGGACAGGCAGCGAATCACTATGTACCTCCGCAACTGAGAAACAATCAACCGCAAGGATATCGAAACTACCGAGGACAGAGAAACAATAACTATAATGCAAACCACTGGCAGAACGAACCACCACCGGAAAATCCCAATTTACCACCGCCACGCTGTCATTTTTGTGGTGAATACGGACACATTAGAAGATTTTGCAAGGATGCAGCTGAGTATGATCAAAGGAAGAAGGAGCGGCAAAACCCAATGGCCAACATGGTACAAATTACACCGGTAGAAATGCAAACTGCTATAGTCCAGACCCGATCAGGTAAACAACTGCAGACAGCAGCAGAAATATTCGAACCAGGGATACAAGAACAACATAGGATGTATAACAAGGCTAGCCACTGGACCGCAACAGAACCACCAGTGTTCCCAGAACCCATTCCGGTGACTCAGACCTCGTCGACAAAGGAAGGAACACAACAAAGGGAAGCATCAGCGGAGCCACCATCACTAGTAGACATAACAGCAGATACTTCTGCATCAGCAGAGACCTTAAGTTCAAAAGAGCAGGATAACCAATCTCAGCAGGCTTGGGAAATTTTATCCAAGGCATCTATCACTCTGCCTCTCGGCCAACTACTGGCATTAGTACCTGGGATTCGACAACAGTTCTAGCAACAGTTCAGTCCGGTACCTTCTTGTATTCCAGCGACAGCAGCAGTTCAACCGGAACCTGATTCTACGGTTGATCATTCAGTTCCCTTGATTATAGTATGGTTTAAGAATCATAAAATTACACAGGTATTGATTGATGGAGGCTCTGGTGTTAACATTGCAACTACAGCCTTATGCAATAGGTTAGGTTGGACCGAAATCGAACCAGTTCAATTTTTTGTCAGAATGGCAGACCAATCTAGAGTCCATCCTGTAGGACTTGTGCGAAATGTACCCATTACTTTACAAGGTACGACCTTCAAAATGAATTTTGTTATACTAGATCTACCGGAATCCACTTTGGATTACAACCTTCTTTTTGGTCGACCTTGGTTGAAGCATGCGAAGGTAATACAGGACTGGTCTGCACAAGAGATTACGTTCAAAGATGCCAACCGTAGATATGTGGTAAAATTAGATGCTATACAACCTTGCGAACTTCACGCCAGACCATATTTTGCTGAACCAGTCCACATGTTAGATGGACTATCAGATGATGAAGAAGAGGAATTTCTGAAGAATAACGCTGACTTAATGACCTTAGGGACTGTTGATCTACAGTCCGTAATAGACAACTGGAGTACTTCAGTATGTACAGTTGCACCAATCACCCAAAAAACTAAGCAGGAAGATATTGTGCCAACACATGACAATGAATTACAATCACTATTCCGGTCCACAGACGATACAGAGAAACCGCAACAGTTTTATGTCTCCGAAGACCAGTTGACCTCGTACAATCTAGGAGACGAAGATCATCCACGACCTGTAAAGATAAGGCAAAACTTACCGGAAATATTTAAGGCTGATTTGATTCGACTACTTCGCGAATTCTCAGACGTCTTTGCATGGGATTACAAAGATATGAAAGGATTAGATCCGCGCATCTATCAGCACAGAGTCATGTTGAAGCCTGAAGCTAAACCGAATAAGCAGCCCAGCTATTGAATGAATCCCAATTATGCATCACAGGTAAAAGCCGAACTTGATAGATTATTAAAAGTTGGATTCATCGTACCAGTAGAACATGCTGAATGGATTTCACCAATTGTGATCGTGCCAAAGAAAAATAAGCAACTACGAATCTGTGTAGACTACCGGAAATTAAACGCAGCAACAATACCGGATCCTTTCCCGATTCCCTTTCTAGATACCATGCTTGATAGGGTAGCAGGCCATGAAATGTATTCATTCTTAGACGGATACAGCGGTTACAATCAGGTTAGAATGGCTGAAGCAGATATCCCAAAAACTGCCTTCATTACCAATTGGGGTGTCTTTGCTTGTACGGTAATGTGGTTTGGATTGAGAAACGCACCAAGCACCTTTCAGCGATGTATGCAGGAGATTTTCTCTCCTTATCTCAATTCGTTTATGCAAGTATATCTTGATGACTTCTCAATTTTTGGAAAGATGATGGCACATTTGCTTCATCTACGGTGCTATTTCCAAAAGTGTCGAGACTACAGACTCTACCTTAACCCAAGCAAATCTGTGTTTGCCGTTTCATGCGGCAAACTACTTGGTCATATTGTATCTGCCCAAGGTATCCGAGTAGACCCGGACAAGATTTCGGCAATTTTAGAAGCCCCAGTACCCGCCACTCCGAAAGAAGTAATGCGTTTTATGGGTCAAGTATGGTGGCATGGCAGACACTTACGGTGGCTTGCTCATCTGGCTGTACCACTGAACAAACTAATCACCAAAACTCCCCGACAGTTCAAATGGACTCAAGAATGCCAAACTACATTTGATCGACTCAAGTATCTATTGACGTAGGCCCCAATCTTACAACCACTGGACTGGGACAATCCGTTCCATGTTTTTGTCGACGCTTCAGATGTTGCGATCGGTAGTATTCTGATGCAGCAAACACATAAGTGGTTTCGCCCTGTCTATTACGCCAGCAGAAGGCTTGCACCGGCAGAAAAGAACTATTCTACCACCGAAAGAGAATGTCTAGGATTAATTTACTCCATCAAAAAGTTCAGACATCATCTATTAGGCCGGTAATTTACCTTTCATGTAGATCATGATGCCCTTGTCTATCTAGTAAGACAACAACATTCAGGCGGACGATTAGCACGATGGGTACTACTCTTGTAGGAATTTGATTATGAAGTCATTCACCGACCCGGAAATGCACATGCCTTAGCAGATTTCTTATCTCGCCTAGATTCTGGTGAAGCTCCGATAGGCATAGATGACACGACTCCAGCAATTTATTGTCCTGAACCACTGATCGATGAGACTGCCGAATTACAAGCAACACCTACATATTATGATCAGATTCTAACTTTTCTCACCGAAGGATGCTTTCCATCTGAGACTGCCAGGGCAGTTCGAAGGAAAATGGCAGTCTTTAGCCGTCGATTCCGGTTAGTTGCAGGAGAACTATATTATGTAGATCACACCGGAATCTTACTTCGATGTGTTCCTCCGCACGAAAGCAACTCGGTCATCACAATGGCTCATTCAACCCCTACTGGTGGTCACTTTGCCACAGATCTAACTCACCGAAAAATTCTGCAAGGAGGTCTCTGGTGGCCTACTATGCACCGAGATGTGGCCCAATTCGTCAAAAACTGCGATAACTGTCAAAGGTCTGCACAACCACTGCAACGACACTTCTTTCCCTTGCAACCTATTATGCCACTCGAACCATTCAGAAATTGGGATTAGATTTTATCGGTCCAATCACACCTTCAACAGTCTTCAGTAACAACAGATACATACTAACCTATACAGACTATGCAACGAGATGGGCAGAAGCTTGGGCTTTACGGTCTGCTACAGCAGTTGTAGTAGCAAAATGTCTGTTAAATGATGTCTTCCCACGATTTGGCTTACCACTCGAATTGGTGACAGATCAAGGTACTCACTTCGTAAATCAATTAATGAAGGTACTCACCCAATCATTCCAGGTGACACATAAACTCAGCTCTCCATATTACCCTCGCGCCAATGGTTTGGCCAAAAGTACAAACAAATCACTATTGAATATCCTCCGGAAACTGATCATGGAAGCACCGGAAAGATGGGATCAACTACTACCTGCAGTATTATGGGCATACCGAACTACATATAAGGTAACAACAGGTTTGACACCTTTCAAACTAGCTTATGCTTTAGAAGCAATAGCACACATGGAAATAGTTATCCCAAGTCTGCGTGTAGCAATCAACCAGAAAATGCTACCGGAAGAGTCGCTGACAGCACGAATGAACGCACTCAGGGAACTTGATGAGCACCGATGGCTCAGCTTTTTAACCATGCGCGAAGTACAACTAAGGCAAGCCAAGACACACGATCGATATTTGAAGACCCCAATCTTTTCGGTAGCTCAGCTTGTACTCTTCTATAACGCAAAATCCGATAGAGCAGCAGGAAAGTTCAAATTACGCTGGTTCGGCCCTTTTAAGATCTCAGAACAAGTCGGTCCGACAACTTTTCGGTTGACTACGTTGGCTGGAAATCCACTCCCAAAGGTAATTAATGGGTCGAAGTTGCGGCCATATCATCACACCACTAGCCCGCATTAAGTTTTCGACGATGGACCGCGTTTTGTTTAATCTTTTCTTTTCCTTCTTTCTGCGTGCTATAAATAGCCGTGTTTTGTACAATCTTGATGTAACCAGCCGCCCCCTTAACAGTCACTCGAGTACGCACGCCTGCATGAAAACCAGCATTATTCCCGCACTGCACAATGATATCCAACCCCCTTTTCCTCCCTACGGTATTGTTTCTACTTAGACTCTGTCGACGACGCCGAAATAAGCTATTGTGTTGCATGTTAGTATTCTGAGCCTTCGTGCATTCTGCATCCGTGTTCATTGTCTGTCTCAGTAACCGCCATGGAAGCCATAGCCAACTATGCTGCCTTATGCAATGGTATCCCTACCGAGGTAGGTGAATTCCTGCGTTGCAGAGGATTGGCCAACTTCGCTGAGTTGCCTTGGCACTCGGTGGAAGCCCATCCTTTCTTCACGCAAATCATCACCGCCATTGCTCAGTCCCCCGCCACCGAACGCCAATGGGTCTTCCTCTCGCTCCCTTCGCGAACAGTCATCACCTTCCAAGCCTTCGCTGAAGCCTATCGCCTCAACCCGCAAGGCCGTGAAAATGGCCCGAGTATTCCCATCGCCCGCATGAATGAACTATTCCCCCGCTCCTCGTCCAACGAATACGCCATTCTCTGCTGCCCCGAACCCGAACGATCTGCCCTGCAATTCTTAGTCGCCATACTCAACCTGCAGAAGCGCACCTACGGCATCTCTCGACCATTTTATTCCGCTTTAGAATTAGCTGCCCAAGAACCCGTGAACTTCGCATCATACTTTTTCCTTAGAATCCATAAAGAATGTGTAGCTATCGTGAAGCAACTCCAAAAGGGTACCACCCCGCGCTCTCGCCTTCCCCATATCATCTCATTCCTTTTCCCAGCCATCCTTGCCGCACAACCACCACCACAAGGTCCCATACTTAGGCACGAAGAATTAGTTCAACCACTCGACGACGAGGAAGAAGAAGATGAGGAGATCAACCAACTCTTCCGCAATAAGAGAATTCGGATCAGCTCCTCAGAAAGCGAAGCACAAGGATCCGCCGGAAAGAATCAGGACATCCGAAACGCCGACCAAGAAGAGACCTTCCACGACACAGCCACGTCCATACACAACGAATCATCGGCCGACCACCACGACCAGCAGAATCACACAGAAACAGAACTAGTCTCAACCGAAGAAGCATCAGCACGACGAGAAAATGAACAGCATGTGATCGACAGTGCACTCAACACCCTACTGAAGGCCGTAGAATCCACCATCGCCCACATTACAGGTGAACACCAACCCATCTATCAGGTAACCCACCCTACATCCCCTGGTCCTCAATCCCCACCAGTCAACCCTTTCTCGCTGCCAATTTCCGAATCCTCTTCATCCTCCCCCAATTATTCACCCCCGACATCCCCCCAAATCCATACCCAAACCTCTACACCACCACAACACCCACTCCTCCTGTCCTCTGTTCCGATCTTTTCTGAACTGGCTAACATGGGCCAACTACTCATTACCCTCTCACAACAACTTCCGGTACAGATGAGTGAGGTCGCGAATACCATTCGGCACGACCTACAGCACAAAGTGGACCTCCTGGAAGCCGACATCACCCCACTCCAAGAAGAAGTCGACGCCGTAAAAGCAGAGAATCATCAATTACAGATACAATTAGCCGACCTCCAAGCACAGTTTTCGGAACAACAGGCCTTGATACAGCAAAGAGATGCAGCACTAAAGCAGCTTGCCGCCAAAGATCAGCTATTACACGAAGCACACGAAGAAATCCGGGAATTAAAGACCGCACTCCAAGAAAAAGAAGACATCAGCTCATCCCTCGAAGAACTGGTTGAAGAAACGAAGGCCCAGTTGCAGGAAACCATCCAGAAAAATCAAGACCAACAGCGAGAAGAAGCACAAGTCCAAGACGAGCTACGAAGAGCCCAGGAATGTTTGGACGAGGTAAACAGAATGCTGAGACGCCAATTAATCAGGGAAGCAAAACACCAAAAAGATCTGGCAGATGCTCGAAGAGAACGAGATGCATATTCCAGAACGATTGAATTTCAGAACCAGCAATTCGAGCGACTGGATAACCAACTGCGAAATCAGAAGGATCGAGTCACGGAGATGCAGCAGAAAGTCACCGAAATGAAGACATCCCGGGACGCTGCATTATCCAATGATTTTTATTTACAGGAGGCCTTTTTGCAAACCCAGGCCGAAATCTTGCTTACTCAAGCAATCGCACTTAGTTCCATCAGAATAGATGCGCAGATTTTAGAACTTGACACTTTGAAGCAATTATTAGAAACCCTTAAGAAAAAATTAGCTCGTACATTTAGATTAGCCAGGAATATGTACCTCGAAGGCCTCATAGAAGAATAGTAAAATTCGACCATGTGAATTCATAATGTAACGATGAGTTCGAAATGAGTATGATACCAAGGTTTTGTTTCATGATATTTTTCGCACACGTAAAGACTGCTAAGTCCAGCATCGATCTACAGAATAACACGCAGAATGATGATTCTTACTCATGCTACAATTTTGATAAGGGGAATGAAGTGTCATGTCCAAATGAAATACAATCATTCCAGCGAATGGCAGATCAAGCTCTGGTGCTTATAAAATGTGTATGCCTAGCATAGTATTCTTCAGTACAGTATTCTTCGAAGCTTCGGCACTAGTTAACATACTTCCAGCATATTATTTTCGGCGACTCTTACAATCATGTCTGAATCCGATATACTAAGATGGCGACTCAGGAAGCGCGCAAATGCACAGAACCATGTTGTGACGACAACAGACACTACCTTACAGGATGATGAAGATGATTCAATGACTTCTGCAACAGTAAAGGTTCATCATAAATTTTCCACAGAATTTAAAATAGAGCTCGACATCCATTCAAGGAGGAATGAAAGCTGGCTACGGCGGATCGGACTCCTCCAGTTTGCTCAGCTACCATGGGAGCAGTGGACAGGTAATGAAGATGCAGAGAATCAGTTACACAGCATGCGACAAACAAAAGGCCTCATTTTAAACCAGGTACAATTTTCACCACAGTTAGTCTCAGCCATATTTAAACTGCCATTGTATGATGATGCACGTTTTCCTAAATGTTCGAATGATGATCTGAGAAAAGAATTTGGAAACTGCGAAGGCCGCAGAAGATATTACATGATGAAAAATGCCACATATCAGCGCCGTGAACAATTCAAGTGGTATCTAGAGAAACTCTGTTTCTTAGTTAAATTTGATTTGATGTCTAGAGAAAATTTTTCACCATTAGTACATGCCGAAGGAGGTGGTAGAGTTAGCTGGACACACTGGCTATATAACCACCTCTATACACAAATATTTGTCAGGGATAAGCGAAGATCCCAAACCAATAGCAGACTAGCAGTCTATTTAGCTGCTATATTCGATTTTGTGCAATGATGTTTGTACTTGATGCTTACCTTTTGGTTCATCAAGATCAGAGAGTAGTGCTACATTGCTAGCCACATGATTTGAGCATCTTGAGTCAATGTAGAATAGGTGGTCATCATTTGTACCTGGTTTTGAAGTCATGTTCATGGTCAGAAGAGAATCATCCGGCTCTTCTGTATAGTTGTTGTAGTCCTTTCTGGATTTGAATCCTCCTTGGTAATTTCCATTTTAGTTGTTGTTGTAATTGTTGTTGTAAGTTGTAGCCTTGGTGATGGTTGAATCTTCCTCTTGACTGTGAGTATCCACCTCTTTGGTATCCTCTTCCTCTCTGATTCTTGTAATTCCTGAAACACTCATCTGTAGTATGATTTGATAAACCACAAACGTTGCATGGTGAGGAGTTATAGGATCTCCCCCTACCTTGCTTACCTCCTCTACCCCTTCCTCTTGATGATCTACGTCTCCCTACATAGTTGGCTTGGGAGGTAGTGCCTTCATCTTCCACCTTCTTGCTCTTGCCTTTATCTTTAGACTTTTTATCAGTATATAGGGCAGAAGAGTTATTACCTTTGGATGTGTCTCCATTCTTGTTGAGCTTTGCTTCATGAGTGAACAATTGTCCCATGAGAGTTGCAAGATCTGGCATTTGCATGTCCATGTAAAGGTCCATGGCAGTGGTGAAGCTTTCCCATTTGTCATCAGCTTTGATCCCATTGATCACTTGCCTTACAATCTGCTCTTCTTCAATCTCTTCTTCTATACTTGCTTACTGATCTGCTACATCTTTAATCTTGGTTACAAACTCTGAAATAGCTTGCTTAGGTTGCTTCCTTAATGTGGTGAATTCAATCCACAACTGATTTTTTCTAGCCCTTGTGTTGGAAGAGAAATAAGATGACAAGGATTCCCAAGTTTCTTGGGATCTCTTACAATTCCTAATATGTGGCAAAAGAGAATTAGAGATGGAGTTGAGTAAATAAGACCTTGCTAATGCATCCTTAGCACACCATGTGTTGAGCTTTTCATGTTCTTCCTTTGTTGGCAATCCGCTTGTTTTAAATGAGGGCAGTTCCTCATCTCCTGAGATGTATCCATAAAGACTCCTTCCTTGTAGGTATGTCTTCATCCTTAGAGACCATGCCTAATAGTTATTCCTGTCCAATTTATCAATAAATGAAGGAAAACCAACTCCCATTTTACCTTAGTTTGCTCTGATACCATCGTTGGGAAAGATGGATGGACACTCCAAGAGATTGAGTAGGTACTGCCAAATCCTGCTTTGTACTAGCCCTTTGATGCTTCAGAGTTGATAAGTGGACCTCCTTAGCTTTCCAATGACACCATAAAATGGCCTATGTACTTTGGAAATGATGTATGTAAAGATTGAATCAAAACAGATAACTTTGAACCTCAAGATCTCAAGAAAACCTTCTATTTATGTCTTGACACCTGCTGGATCTTTTGCTCAGTATGACGAGCACAGAAGGAATTGGAAAAAATCCTTTTAGGGATAACTAATTAGCTTATCAAGCTAACTATTCCAAGTGGAATGATATAAAAATATTAATTATGCTCAGAGAAATCAATTTAGCAAGTAAACCTTTACCCTCGATTTTTTAGGACTGTTGCAGACTTTGACCAGTGATCACGTCGACAAGATTTTTTCTGAAATGGCTGAATAAAATCTCTTCAAATTTTGATAGCATGTAGATAACTTTGAGCTGGTTCCAAAAAGCTTTAGATCTTTGAATTTGGTGTAGAAATGACTGAGATATGCTCTTCACAAGTTGACAGACTTTGAGGTAGTATGACAGAGAACTCAGAAATGAACAATGAAGATATATGTATTAATGAACACTTGTATACAATACCATTGGCATGAATATTATTGCCTAATGGTGTAGATAGGTGTGGGCTAGAGTGTAGGCCTCACACACACACACTCAGAAACAGTAGTGAGAAGCTCGGGAGTAATGAGTTCTAACCGCGACTTTTTGATGATCACTTTTATACTGATTAAGTAAAAATTTGAATTCAAATTCAAGCTTTTGGCTCCTAAGTTTTTTCCACGAATTCTTTTTGGTAGGTGTTTATAAAGATTCCAAGTCAAATGTGACTCTTACAAAGAGGTAAAGTGGTAATTAACCACTAGCATATGTTCCTATGCTTCTCCATGTGTGTATGGACTTCAAGGTATCGTTCAAGCCAAATGTGTAGGCTTGTGAATTGCACCAACAATGAGGACCGATGAGCAGCACGTCATCAACATAAACCACAATGATTAGAAGTACATCATTAGCACGCTTAACATATAAGGTGCTTTCAGTTGGATTGTTCTCAAAACCATGTGCAATCAGATAGGCATGTATCTTCTCATACCAAGCATGTGGTGCTTGATTTAAACCATATAATGCCTTCTTTAACCTGCAGACCTGGTTTTGATGCCCTTTCTGCACAAAGCCACGAGGCTGAAAAACATACACTTCTTCATGTAAGTCGCCATTCAGAAATGATGTTTTAATGTCCAACTGATGTACATTCCAATCATTACGGGCTGCAAAGTGCACAGATGCTCTGAACATTAGTCATATGGCATGTAGGTGCAAAGGACTTATCAAAATCAATGCCTCTTTCCTACACATAACCCTTTGCAACAAGCCTAGCCTTATACCTGTCAACTGTTCCATCAGGCTTATGCTTTAGCTCGTATACCCACTTAGTGCCAATGGCCTTCTTGCCAGGAGGCAAGTCACAAAAAGACTAGGTACCATTTTTCATGATAGCATCATATTCAGATTGCATTGCAGCCATCCAATGTTCAGAAATTTTTGCTTCATCAAACGAAACAGGCTTAGTCTCATCACAGAGACTACATGCAGCCATAGCATAGCAATCTGATGCAAAAGAGGCACTATGAGAGCTTGATCCAGTGCGATATGACAGAGCTGCATCTAATTTGCTGTCACACAAAGTCTGCACTAGCCATTTTGGCATAGTTTTTGCCTCCTCAATATTAGCTCTCTCATCTGTTGGAGCAGAGCAATCATCAATAAGTGATTACATGAAGTCCAAAAGGAAAAGATATGTGGAAGGATGAAGATTACTTTCAAAGGAAGAGAATAGAATCAGAAATGTTTTCTTTTGTATATTACTCTTGTAAATAGTTCAATGTAATTGAAAAAGATGACGAGTTAGACTCGTATATATATCTACAGATATGTATTCGTAGTAGGAGAGAGTGATATAGATCAGATAGAGAAGACAATAGGTGAATAGGTGATGAACATTCTATGTATCATCAACCATATGTATGAAAAGTAATGAAGAAGAAAATGTTGTAGAATTCTGCGCGTCGATCTTCTCTCCCATTCTCCTTCTGTGCTTAATCTTTTGAGGAATCCTTTTGCACTTATCTAAGTCCATAGCTAATCTACCTATGGCTAGATTTTGAGAGGTTAATTGCAATCAGGCTGAGAGAATTTTGATTAGGAACATTCATATGTAAGAATGTTCTAAGAGTCGTAAAATCTGGCGCACATTTCATCTTCAAAGAAATGATCAGTGCTCAGTCCACAGTGTAAAGTTTTACACAAGTGAGGGCTCAAAATCTAAGTTGGAAGGTAAGCCATCTATGGCTAGAAGATCTTGATCAAACGGTTTCAACATTGTGAGAACCAGTGCTAAGTAGTTGCAGGTGTCAAAGTCGCCATTGCAGAGAAGCTCTTTCAGACATAGGTAAATTGTTTCACACATTTCTCAGTGTGTACTCAATCTTTTTGAGAAATTTAACTTGGTAAAGTTGCGCAATCTCAAGGCGAAGTGTTGTGCAAAGTTTTGTCAAAAACTTTACAGAGTTGATTAGTCAATGAGTGATTAATCTGCAGCAGACTTTTCTGAAGAAGTTGAATTTTTCAGAATAATCAACTTTCTGATAAATTGGTGAATGATCTCTAAGTTTGGTGGAGTCTAAGGTTAATCTTGATATAGAGGTGATCTAAATTCAAGGTTAACTTGTTCTTTTGGAGATAAACACTCTCCATCAGTGGTATCAGAGCAGGTTGTGTCAAAATTGAGAAAAAGAAGACTCCAACTACTGCAGAAATACAAATCTTTACATCTCGAAGGTGTAAAGGTTAAAGTGTGAAGAAAGATTGAAGGAAGACATACAAAGAGTATCAAGAGGATCAGAAGGAGCAACATTAGAAGTAAAGGTACATTCATTATCTGTAAAGGTTAAAGATTTGAAACTACAGGTGAAGCAAGGATGGGAGATAGTCTCCAAATTGAAAAGCTGGATAGAGAGAACTATCCTGCATGGTCTATGAGGATGGAAGCTCATCTTATGAGCAAAGATCTGATAGGATACATCACAGGAGATGAAGAAAAGCCAAAATTCAGAGATCCTAGTGTTCCAACTAGGGAGGAGCTTGCAGACTTGAAGAATTGGATGAAGAAAGATGCTCAAGCAAGGAGCATAATCTACATGGCAGTCAATGACTATTTGCTTCCTCACATTAGAGGACTTGAAAGTGCATGTGACATTTGGAATGCTTTGGAGGAGCATTTCCAAAACACAACCAAATCAAGGAAGGCTTCACTATGGGCAGAATTTACTACTTTCAAGAAGAGGGCCTCACAATCAATTTCTGATTATGTGACAAAGATGAAGGATATTGCAGATTCTCTAGGTGCAGTGGATGAAGACATTGAAGAAGACAAATTGGTAAGACAAATACTCACAGGGCTAAGAGGAGATGAGAAGTGGAAGCCTTTCATTTTGTCTACAGAACTTTCATTAGATCACTTTACTCCTGATTTGAATCAATTGTTAGGTCATATGCTAACTTTTGAGAATGATGTCAAAGGAGATGTTGATAAGAGTGCAAGTCATGCAATGTACTCTAAAGACAAGAAGAAAGCCAACAAAGGGAAGCAACAATCAGGTGAAGAAGAAGGTACATTGTTGACCTAAGCTTCAACTTAGGGACTTGCGGAGAAAGAGACTGTACCTCAATCCCCTCACAAGTGCATATAGTGGGGATACACGCTTTTAATTTATCAATCCGAAGAGTATACTAACCTAGCCGAGTGTATGAAGACATGCAAATGCGTAATGGTCAATGCAAAAGTATTACTCAAAAGTGAAAATGAGAAAAACACTTATCCTAACAAGCTTCAACTGTAGGTCAAGACGAAACGATACTTGGTGCAGCAACCGTCAGTATTTTGGACTTTTCTCCTAGCTCCGAGCTCCAAACATAGCGAATAGCATATGCGTTTCGAAGCTCTCGAGAAGACGCATCCAATGGCAGTGGTTTCACGCAATTCCGACACTCCTACTTCAAGTTATGACAGAAATACTGAGTCGCGGGAATACTTTCCTACACTTCAGCACCTCCTACACCTCGCACACACCTCTCCTATAGCAAAGAAACACTCTCAAGGATAGATCACACTCACAAGCACTCTTTCCAAGCAATACACATGCATACAAGCTCACAAAGAAGAAGATGAAGAGGGAAGAAGACACAAATTCGAATTTCTGTGCTCTCTATTCTCACAATGGCAAAAAGTCCTTTACAAAGAGTCACATTTGACTTATATACTAGTGCCCTAAAAATGGTCCTTTCACATAAGTGACCGGCACTTTATTCCCTAAGAGCTAATTTCCTACTATTTTACATGGATAAGCTTCTATTCTTCTATGGGAATGCATCTAGAGGACTCCTCTAGTGCCTTTACAAGGGAAATACATTACAGAAATGAATATGTTACAAGAATATCTGGTCCAAATCGGAAAAATTTTGGGGCCCGTCTTTTTCTCTGCTTTGTGCGCTCTTTGGCTCTGCAACACTCTCCCCCTCTTCGCCTCTGTCGTCCCTTGACAGACTTCGCTTCCTTTGACAGACTTTGCTTCGCGCACGCGCCCTGTGGTCAGTATTGTCTGCTTCTTGATCTTGCATTACGTTTTAGAGGCGCTTCAGCTTTTCCACTGCACGCTCCCCTTGGTCAGTGTTGTCTGCAGTTAAACAGACATGCAGATTCGATGGCCTTCTTGATTCAAGCTCTACTACTCGAGAGCCTGATGTAGTCGCCTTGCCTGTTGACTTGGTTTGCCACGCACGCCACCAGTGACTAGGAATGTGCTATTCTTAGTCACCCTCTTCAACTTTTCAGCCTCTACCCCTTTCTAACTTTTGGTCCTACTTTGATGTTTGAAAAATCCACTCCTCTGGACCCCGGGGTTTAGCTTTGTAGCCTGGTGCGTGCCCCTGCGGGGCTCTGTGCAGAGATGGGTGTTGCGCCCCTGCGGGGCTTCCTGCAGAGATGTATCTTTACCTTTGTCTATCTTAAAATTTGGCTTTTAGTGAAGCTGTTTCTTTCGTTGCTTTCTTTTTTTCCTCTTCTTACTCGTCTCGCCCTCAACACTGCCCCCCTCCTGGACTCTGTCGTCCCCGACAGGCTTTGATAAGCGCCGGGCATATGTTCTGTATACTTGTTGCTCTGTGTCATTTAGCAGATTGGCTTCACGTATCATGAGCTGTTTCCATTGTTCAGCTTTGACTCCATCGTTGGGCGGTTGTCGGTGATCTGCGAAGAAACTCAGTTCGTATGCCACAAGTCTGGCATTTAGATTGGATGACATCTTTAAAAATATCTCGGAATCGATTTCAAAAAATCCTGTAAAAAACGCTTCTTCGAATGTCTGCATATACGAGCTTGGCAAAAACATGAGTCTAGAATAGTATGCCATTATTGTGGGGCGGCTCGGCATTACTGATAGATCAAAAGTAAGTACATCAGTGCCTTGATTAATGCCAATGAAGTTCAGAAATGTATATGCCGCATGCTTGAAGACTTTCAAAACTGTAAGTAGCATACTAAGTATTTTATTTGTCATTTTAACTGCTAAATCTGGTACTGTCGCATAGTTTTGTAGCCAAAATTCTATTGTTTGTATCATGTAATCCTCGGTTGGCAAGTAATTATGCGGCGGGCTAGGTAACATCGGATAGTTGAGCCACTGTTTATTAATAGTGCCGCTGCGTTGTAAAGCCAAAAATTCTGTTGCAACCCTTCTGCGCGGTATGGGACAAAACGAAGGGTTTACCTGTAATAGATAAGGTGCGGCCTCCCAGTGCACCCGTAGTGTGGGATGTTTCTCCAAAAACTTTCTCCTCCACACTGGCTGTGCAGCTTCAAACTCTGCTTGAGTGTACGTGAATGTGTCATTCTTGAAATTTAGCTGCTCATCTGGGCTTTTGTGCGTAACCTTCTTGATATATTGCCTTGTTTTCTCTTTCAGCAGTCCATATGGAATGTTGAAAGGCTTTATGATCTTCTCCAAGTCTTTACCTTTGATTTTGGCTTCCTTCATGACCTTGATGACTTCATTCTCAAAATTTTCCGTCAATCGGGACACCACTAGTGCCCGTTCCTTCTGACTTATTTCTCTACCTCGTCAGTAGGATGTTCGGTTTCTGGCACTACTGATGTCCCGATCGGTTCTTTACCTTTCTGCTGATTCTGTAGCTCTTCAATGCATTCTTCTTTTTCTTTTACCTTTTGCAGGGCTTCACCGAGTTTTTCTTTGGTGGCTAGGAGCTCCTTACCTATGTCGGCTACGTGATCCATGTTTTCACTGTAGCTCTGTATCAGTTTGGCCTGTGCTGAATTCAGCTGCCGTTTTAGCTCACTTATTTCCTGATTGTGCTTAAGTTCTGCTTCTTCTCTTACCGCACGCTCTTGTTTTAGCAGGGCTTCATATTGTGCGAGCTGATCTCTTAATTCATCTTCTTTACTTTCAGTTGAATCCTGTGGCTTTATTGGTTGGTCATATAACAATGATTTCATCAATTCTTTATTTCTGTTCCGTAAAGTGTCATTCTCGTCCAGATATAACTTTAGTTGTGTTTCTAGTAGAGTGCTTCTGGTTTTCATTCTGTCTTTCTCTGCTACCGTAGCCTCATATAATTTCTGCAGGTCTTCGAGCTGTTTTTGCAATTGGTGATGCTGAGTGCTTAATGATTCATACTGTGTTTGTGATTCTAGCAACTCCGTGCTTTTGGTGGCTATTTCTTTTTGTACCTGAATCAGTTGTGCAGACAATTGTTCACTCATAACTTGAAACTGGTTCTTTTCTTTCATGGCTTTGTCATAATCTGCATCTATGTCCATCATTTGCTGTTGCGTATCCATAGCTGTCTGGATCATTTGCTTCACTACCGGCTTCAATTGAGTCACATCCACATTGAGCCATGTTTTTGGTATTGATGGTTCTGCTCCGGTAGTCACGTCTTTGCCTTGAGCAATGTGTAAAGTGGTATCATGGGGCTGCCTGATTTGAAGTTGTATCCGTGGCTCAGCCCTCATGTTTTCATCCTGTGCTTGAGGTGTGTCATCAGGCACCTCAATTATTGTTTGTTCTTTTTGTGGGACCTCTCCCGCATCCATATCCTTTGGGGTTTGTTCTTCCTCTTTAATAGGTATCTCGACATGTGTAACCCTAGTAGTTGTGTCTTCCTTGATACTTACTTTGGTAGTGTCATTCAATTGAATGACATGCTCCTGTTCCTGAGCATCATCCACTTTCTTTTCTTTTTCCTTCTGGCTGTCCGGTGTCACTTCCATTTGATTGACCTCTGGTCCTTCGTCTTCATAAGTTTCTGTCCTGATATCAGTATCTAGCGTATCTTTCTCAGGACTGGATTCCGTATTCGTACTTGAATCTTCAATGCCCAATTCTTGGTATCTTCCAGGTTGCTTTGGAGGTGTTTCTGTACTCTGTTTTTGCTGAATTTGACTCGCTTGTCTATATTGATGTCCTTGGACATTTAGGTTCACCTGCCCTTGCATGTACTGGTGTGTTTGCTCGAGGGCAGCAGACAAGTCTCTTTTTGAAATTGGCATTTGAGCCGTCGTGACCTTAGGCAAGAGATGCGTTCTCTTGGACTGAGGTG
This sequence comes from Ceratopteris richardii, assembly GCA_020310875.1. NCBI lineage: Eukaryota > Viridiplantae > Streptophyta > Polypodiopsida > Polypodiales > Pteridaceae > Ceratopteris > Ceratopteris richardii. The sequence continues at coordinate 140,418,974 of CM035409.1, read as the reverse complement.
TTGCTTGGGCTTCTTCTTCTCGCAAGCGTTTTGTACCCCTCATGGGCTTCTGTGTGCTGGTTCCGGCCTCTTCCACTACAACTGCTGCTTTCTTTTTCTTAGGGACAGAAGCGGATTTTGCATACCTTACTAGCCCTTCTGCTGTCGGCATCTCTCGTAAGCAGTGTCTCATGTCCAGGGCTTCATATATCAATAAGGTCAAAGCTGAACCACCGTTCAGGAATTTCTTTTGCCCCCATTTCTTCTGAGCTTCAAACAATCGCTCTTGTACATAGCCTGTGAGATTCACTTTGTTTCCTATCTGTCTCATGGCATGGGAGAGTAACTGAACTACAATCTTCTGAGGTGCAGTGTATCTGTTCATGCCAGGAAAACAAAAGTGTTGGTGTACCAAACGTACTGCATCTTCAATATCCACTCTGTTAATCTCCAGGAATGATCTTTTCTTGGGGTCATGGCATTCCTCTTTGACATTGGTAATGCCTTCCTGATTCCATCCAAAGGCCTTATTGATCAATTCATGAGTGAATTGAATGGTCTTCCATGTGCCTACCTTGTCCAAAACCGTGGCTTCTGGGACTGAAATCTTTGTAGCAGCCAGCTGCATGGTATTCATTACCTGTGTACATCTTTGGAAGTCGGGTACACATATAGGTATCTTCAAAAATGCTTCAATGCCAGCTTGAGTCCATACTTCCTCGATATGTGGTAGCCCTTGTATGATGGTCTTGAAATCTTGTGACATAATAGGGAAACAGTGGTCCCTGTCCATGATCTTGATAGTTGCCATGAATAAGAGTTCCGAGATAGGTTGGTCATCTCGAAACCAATGTCCTCTGACCTTGGTTATTGACCCCAATGGAAGAAGTAGTTCCTCTTCCTGCTGTGTAGCTTCTGAGTCAGAAGATGTCATCTGCACTCAATATAGAGGATGGATTAGTATCCACATGTTTTCCATAAATCCTCCTCCATATGTTGATTATTAATTCGATGTCGCTCCGAGTGCATGGTGTCGTCCCTTTCCCGTGGGTGTGAGAAAGGTAATACCTGAATTTTTCATGTATTTTTATATATATATATATATATATATATTTTTTTTTTTTTTTTGCTGAAAGAAAACATAAAAGTTAGTACATAGCCGAAGCGGTTAGTGAAATGTTATTGGAGTAATATTTTAAGTATGTACAAGTGCTCTCCTATTTCCAAAGGGAAATGTGCGCGACTTATCCGAAAGTAGAAGAAGGACGTGCCGAATGCTTGGCCTTGTAATGTGGCCCTATCATGCATACTCTGAATCTTGACAATTCCTCATGTGTGCAATTGGAAGTAGTTGCTCGATGTATGCAGCTGGTCTTGTCTTTCGGCATCCAGATTTGCTTCACTTGGGCGGAGCGTACTGTATTCTCCACCTTTTTGATGAATGTGGTCCGTCTTCGGTAGTATGTCTTCTGATTCTGTTTTGGGAATCTCAAGTCTGTTTGTATTGCATTTGGAGATTCCCTCTTCCTCCAATATGTCCTCTTTCTCGTTTGATGTGCCTGTTGACCCTGTTGAGTACGATACCCCTTTCGATGTTGCTCCTTGCTTGGGATGGTTGTCCTTGGAGTACTTGACTTTGGGATCCATATTTTGGTTCGATCAGGTTGTGCAGTTATCAGCTTCTTTGGGATCCATATGCTCTTGAGTCGTGGTTGCTGAAAGTGTCCGAAATTCTTTGTCTTCTTATACAAGTGCTCATGCTGCTGTCGAAGACTTTTCTGTTGCTGAAGATAGGCCTTCTTTTGGTCCTTTCTTATCCAAGCTTGTGTAGAATGTGGAATGGGGTGTACTTTCACGGGTGTAGACTTCAATTCTTGCAGAGGAATATTTTTTCTTGTGCTTGGTGGTTCTCTGTGCTTGGTTTTATGTTCTTGTGCACTCTTGTGACTCTCTAAACTCAAGGATGGAGTGCACACAGGGCTCACAGTATTTTCACATGAAGTACTTGACGATGGGGTTCCTATATTGCTAGTGAACATACGATCATGACTGTGTTCATTAGGGTGAACTTCTGGCTCTATAATAGCAGCTTTGGGTGGTCGTTCGTCTAGCAAACTATACACTTCACGAGGTCCTATCCTGGCCGAGATGTATCCTAAAGCCAATTGGATGGTTACCTCATATTCATAGATCCAATCTTGGCCTAACACCACATCTTCAAGCAAATCCTGGTCGTGACATACTAAGAGTCTCTGCTCCATTGTGTTGTTCCCCATATGTAAAGGTAGAGTGATCTCACCTATGCATTGAGTAACTTTTCCTCCTATTCCAATTAGCTGTGCCTTCGATGGCCGTAACTCCTCTTTAAGTCTCTGAGACAAAGAGAATCTAATGCAGCTTATTGCTGCTCCTGTGTCTATAAGAGCATCCACTAAGTGGTACTCTTTTCGTCCTGCTCCCAGATTCAAATAAGGCTGTCTTCTTTGTTGTCCAGAGTTCTCTGTGGCTCTAAAATTAGCCATAGGGATGAGTTCTTCTCCTGCTCGATATCTCTCGTCTCTTTCCCTCATCCACTCTTTCCGTTTTCTGATACGTTCTAGGGCTTCCTGTCTAGCTTCTTCTCGTATGCGTTCTTCTTCCTTTTTTCTACTCTGAGCTCCTAAGAGTCGTGCTAACATTTGATCCGTTAGAGGCTCCATAAATCTTTTCACTCTGCAACCACTGATGTAGTTGGGAAGAATATCTCCGTCTAGTGTGGCGAGATTGACTGCACCACTAGTAGAGATTCGATTTATGATCATAGGTCCATATCCACGTTTCTGTAGTTTCTTTGCATGCTGTTTAAGGGTGTATACTAAGACTAAATCGCCTTCTTTCAGTCCCTTGTCTTTTATATGTGCATCATAATAAGCCTTTTGTCTCCGTTTGGCGGCATAAATGCCCGCTACCGCTTGCAATCTTGTTTCGTGCAGCTTTTCGATCTGATCTAATTGCTGAGATAATTCGTGACCATTCCACTCATACTGCTGGGCCACTCTCAATGTAGGTACTAAGAAGTCAATTGGCAAAATGGCATTTTGCCCGTACACTAGGTTGAAAGGTGTAGTTCCAATGGCCGTTTTATATGCCACTCGGAAGGCCCAAATTGCGTGATGCAATTGTTTGTCCCAATCTGACCTTCCATTATTGACAATCTTTGTCAATACCGTACAAAGTACTTTGTTGGAACTTTCAGCTTGCCCATTAGCTTGAGGGTGGTATGGGGCTGATTTTTTATGAATCACTAAGAATTCATTCATTAGCGATTCAATGACTTCGTTTAAGAAATGCGTTCCTCGATCACTTACTATCTCAATCGGTAGTCCAAAGCGTGTGAATATGTGCTCAAAGAGAAATTTTGCTGTAGTTTGAGCATCATTCTTTCTAGTGGCTTTTGCTTCTACCCATTTAGTCAAGTAGTCGGTGGCTACTATTATGTACTCCGCATGCGATCCTTTCGCCGGTGGATTGATAGGTCCTATGAAGTCAATTCCCCATTTGGTAAATGCTCTCGCACAAACCATGGGTCTTAATGGCATGTCATCTCTTCTAATAGGATATTTTGCTCTCTGACATGTTTCACAGCTTCTCACGTATGTCTCTGCGTCCATATGTAGAGTTGGCCACCACAGGCCTGCAAAGAGAATCATCTTGACCGTTCTATCTGCTGAGAAATGTCCTCCCGCAGCTCCTGCGTGTGCCATTTCTAATACAGAGAGATATTCATTCTCATGAATGCACAATCTTAGCTGGTTATCCTTTCCGCGTTTAAAGAGTTGTTTTCCTAGGATGACGTAATCTTTGCTCTGTTCTCCAAGAGCACGCTTTCTTGCTAGGGTAGCTCCGTCAGGGTACTCTCGAGTTTTCAAGAACTTTACTAAAGGCATGCTCCACCTTGGTGCTATTGTAGAATAGCATAACGTAGAGTTCTCTCCTGGGGTTTGTTCTTGACAGGTTTGACAGTTTGACACATAATGATGTGCATCTCGTTGCATGGTTGGCCAATATATGCCGAATCTTTTGAGTGTTTGCCATGTTCCATTTGCATTCAAATGAGCGTTCCATTGGTTTATGTGTGCTTTCTGAAGCCACATTTGTTGTTCATCTTCCTCCACGCATCTCATCAACAGTCCGCTTGAATCCTGGTGGTACAAACTTCCAGCAATAATGTGAAGGTTCTTAGTCTTCCAAAGATCTTGCTTTCGGTTTGGCGTGATCCCATCTTTAGGTCCATGTGTAAGTATTGGGATCAATTTCTCGGCCCATTGAGGACATACTTCCAGGTTAAAAAGATAGGTGTCTGGCAAATCATCAGGAACTCCGCTCGGTGGCTCTCCGTGTTTTAACCTAGAAAGATGGTCTGCTCTCACATGGGTGTTTCCTTTTTTGACTATTACCTCAAAGTCAAACTCCATTAGTAACAAGAACCATCGCACCAACCTTCCTGTGCTACAAGGTTTATTGACTAAATACAACAAAGCTTGATGGTCTATGAAGAACTTGAATTTGTTGGCTAAGAGGTAATGTCTAAACTTCTTGACTGCATAAACCATTCCTAAGCCTTCTCTTTCTGTAGTTGTGTAATTTCTTTCGGCTTGGTTTAATTGTCTACTCGCATAAGCGATTGGATGGTCAAGCTTTCCCTCATCAGCCGGTTGTGCTAGGATACATCCAATTGCATAATTCGAAGCGTCAACATGAATATGAAAAGGCTTACTCCAGTTGGGTGATCTTAGAATTGGGGCTGTACTCAACCTCTTTTTAAGCTCGTTGAAGGCCTTCTCACACTCGTCTGTCCAAATGAACTGAGTCAATAGACCGTATAAGGGCTTGGCTATTATGGCATACATGTGAATAAACCTACGGTAATATCCACAATGTCCCATAAAAGCTTGTACTTCCTTCACATTTTTGGGTCTCGGTAAGTCTAATATGACTTTAATCTTATCCTCATCCGTCGATATCCCATTTCTAGAAACTATGTGTCCTAGTATTTTGCCTTGTCTTACCATGAAGACACATTTTTCTGGGTTTAGGCAGACTCTATACTGTCTACATTTGTTGAATATCTTCCTTAATTCCGGTATGTGATCGGGTCTTTGATTGGAATACGTGCAAAGATCATCAACATACACTTCCATGCTTTTTTTCAAGAATTCCTTAAAAACGTGACACATTAATCGTTGGAAGGTAGCTGGTGCATTAGTGAGTCCAAAGGGCATCACTCTGAATGCATACACACCCCATTCAGTGGCAAAAGCTGTCTTGTGTTGGTCCTCAGTCGCAATAGCCACCTGATTGTATCCAGAGAAACCATCTAGGAAGCTATAGACCTCTTTACCTACTACCCTCTCCAATAGATGATCCGTAATCGGTAATGGGTAGCTATCACGTATGGTGGCTGCATTCACCTTCTTCAGATTTATGCACACTCTCAATTTTCCGTTTTTCTTGGGCACTACCACTAATGGCGATACCCATTCTGTGTGTTCTATCTCATATATGAATCCAGCATCCAACAGCTTATCTATTTCTTCTTTTATCTTGGCTGAATACACCTCATTATAAGTATAAGGTCTCTGTTTGGAAGGTTTGGCTTCGGATGTCATGGGGATTCTATGCGCACATATAGATGGATCTACTCCTTTTAAATCCTTATAAGTCCAAGCAAAGACGTCCCGGTATTCTCTTATGAGTCGAATTAACTCTCGTTCTTCTTCCTCTGAGACATCCTGTCCTATGAAAGTACATCGTTCCTCTCCTCCTTCCATGGTTACAACTATTTTCTTGGTCTGCTCTTTATTATCATATGCTATTCCCGGTTGTGCCTCTCTTTTAGGCATTTGAATAGCAATCTTCCTCTCTTCTACTTCATATTTTTTGAAATGTGCTGGTACCTCAAATTGGTCTTGAAGCTTATTATCGTCATCTTCCAACTCCCTTTCAACTCCTAATTCTTCTTTTGGAGTGTATTCATTATGTTTTTCATTGGCAGTGATATCTATGTTGGTGGTACTAATCCCTAGATCCATGGGTTCTTGCTCCATTTCAATGCTCTCGTAGTCCTCCTTCCAGTTTTGCTCAAATACTTCTCCTTCTTCTGCCTCCTGAAGGACTACCATATACAGGCTAATGTCATAACCCTCCTCGTCAATACATTCGTTCATAGTTACCACTTCTTCGTTTACACAAACATCTAGGGTGGCTAAGATTTCCATCCAACCATGAGGTTCGAATTCTTCGTCTAGAAATACTTGTGGCATATAAGCTGGATCTTGTACCGATCTCACTACACCTTGTTTCTGCTGCCAACTTTTTCTTCTCTCTTCTTCCTTTTTAGCAGCTTGGCATATCCATAGATGAGTGTCCTCGTTCATCCAGGATTGGTCACTAGAACCTGCGCTATGAATCGATTGATCGTCTTCCTCTTTATGGATTTGATTCCATTGCAGAGGTGGTACATCTTGATATGTGTACGTATGTAGGTTGATCCTAGTGGTGACTCCTGCGTGTTGTAGGTACACTGCATCTTTTCCCCAGTCTTGTACTACCTTTAGCTGTCTCATGAATGGCCTTCCCAAGATCATCTCATAGTTGCTCGGCCTTTCAAAGTGACAAATTGCTAAGGTATGCTCGAATTCCACTCCGCACGTAGTGAAGACTACTCGTTCCAACAATCCTAAGGGTCTTTCTGTATGTCCATCGGCCATCTGAATTTTCATACGTGTTGGTCTCAATGCTGGTTTTCCCCATTTCTCCCAAATTTCTTTGGTAGCAATGCCTACACCAGCTCCTGAATCTAATATGGCTTTGGTTGTATAACCCCTGTAAGTGATTGGTAGACATGTATTTCCTTCATCCCCTTCACTAAAGTCTCCTACTTTATCCACTGGAATTCTCACCGTTTTCACTTCGTCATCTACCTCCTCCTTTTCTTCCTTGACTTCCCACTGATTGATCAATTTTTCTTTTAGATGTGGTTTCACCTTTAACAATTCTTCGAATGTTAAGGTACATGGGATTTTCACCTCTCTAAGGCGTTGTATGATCTCCGATGTTTGAATTGATGGATTCGTTTCTCGTCTCTGTATTGATGGAATGCGATATAATTCTGAGTTGTGCTCGTATTCCCCGGTGTAATTAGGTAGCTCCTTTACATCGTCTTCGGCTTCTTTGTCACTTGCATCCATTGGAAAAATTTCTTCTGAATTAAGTTCAGGTATTGAATTTTCCATTTCGTTTTCTGCTTTCAGTTCTTCAAAGGGCGGTTCCATTCCTTCTATTTTTTTCCACTTGTCCTCTTGCACTCTCGCCCATAAATCCTTAGTCCAGTCTCCTTCTGTTTCAGGGACTATGGATCCTTCCTTTCTTTCAACACCAATTTCATTATCCAGAGGTCTTCTTACGTTATGCTTTTCCGGATTGTTTAGACACTCTTGGAATTTTTCCTCGCAAATTCGGTTGTTTGGTAAAGGTGATGCGGGTTTTTCTAATGTTTGTTGGGCAACTTCTATCAATTTTTTGCAGATTTCCAATCTTTCTTTCTCTAAGTCGCCTCTCGGATATTCCCTCTCATGTCGTTCTATGATAGGTCCTGCTTTTATTCTCGCTTTGTATGCCTGAATCCACATCGCTAAATCTTCAGGCATTGTGTCTGCTAATACCGATTCTAACTCCTCCTTTTTATTCTCCTTTTTATTGTCTTCTTCCACTTGTGGTTCCTCTGTTGATTTCTGTTCACTCTTTTCCTTTTCCTTCTTTTGCACTAACTTTTTTTCTTTTATCCTGTCTCTCCTTTGCTTCCATCTTTGGGATCGTTTACTGATGATACTTTTTTCTGGTTCTTCTGAGTCTTCTACTCTGTGAGGGATGGGTGTATTTCCCTCTTTGTCACTTTGATTATTTTCTTCGGTTTTATCGGGGTTTTCTCTAGCCTTTGCTCTCGTTATGGCTTTTACAGGTATAGTGTACTCTTTATCACTCCCCGACGATTCAATTACCTCTATCACGTTAATCTGTACGTTAGATGTGACTTTGTTTGGGTTCTTAGGACAATCTCTGAAAAGGTGTTCCTTCCCACAATCGCTACAGTAACCTTCCCAAATTCGTTGTGGTGGTGGTGGGTTCGGTAATGTACATTCTCTGATATAGTGGTCACCTCCACATCTGTAGCATGGTCCTCTAGGTACAGGTGGTCTATTCATTGGTCGAGGTGGCATGGTTGCTCTAGGAGCTGTGTACATTAATGGTACATAATCTTGCTCGTAGTTATATGAACTCTCTGGCGTCTCCATGCCATAAGCATATGGGTCGTATTGTTGCCCATATTCCATTGTTGAGCTTTCATAACCTGGGTATGCTCCTTGACTAGGTTCGTAAAATGAGTCATATGGTTCACTACTAGTCAAAGGCGTGGCTGGTACTATAGCCCTTTCTAAGTTTTCCTCTGGTTGCGCTATCTTAACTGAGACAACGTTCTGAGGGTGGGGCGGTTGTTGTCCTAGCACTGGTTGAGGCTGTGTATATCCCTGGTATGCGTATGGTCGTGCTATTGGTGCCTGCGGCTGATATGATGGATATCTGAAGGCTTCTCCTCCTTGCTGGTTCTGCGGATATCCATATGGTCTCACATAAGGCTGGGTGGGTCTGGTTTGCCTATTGTAAGGGCAGTTCTCCGTGCTATGATTTGTGTATCTCTGCTCTATGCTGCAATACTGCAGTGGTCCTGGGACAGAGGGTCTATGAGGGGCATAGGCAGGTGGTGGGACTGTTCCCCTAGTACACAAGTGAGAAGGATGATCCCCTCCGCACTGCATACATCTTCTAAGCATAGGCGTTCTCATAGGATTGGTGGGATAATTCCTCTGTCCTTGCATATTCAGTTTTTTTGCTAGCAAGTCAGCAATTTCCTCTATGTTGTTTTTAGGGTTTGATGTGCCATTTGATGACTCTTCACTTTTCACACTTCCTTGGGGTATTTTCAAGTCTCCTGCAAGGTTATCTTCTAGGTCTATACATTCCTTCATACACTCTTGCAGAGTTTGAACTCTCTTCACGTACACTAATGACCTCAAGGTTCCGTTCAATAGTCCTTCTAAGAACAATGATACCATCTTGTTTTGTGTTGGTCTCTCCTCTACGGGGCATCTATCCACATACTGCTTGAATCTCCTGGCTGCCAATCTGACTGACTCAGTTGGAGCTTGTTTGAAGCTGTGGATTAATGACGAAGAATTGTTCTTGATTCCAGACTTGGTAAATTCTTCAATCATTTCTTGATACACTTGATCCATGTTCTGAAAGGTATTTGGATCCAATGGCTGAAACCAGGCCAGGGCTGTATCTGACAAGGTGAGGCCAAAGGATTCATATTGAATCATGAAGTCATCTACCTGCTCGGCTCTGACTACTTGTTTAAATTCAGCTATGTGATTATAGGGTTCACTCGAGCCATCATAATGATTTCTCATGCATTTGGCCACTTGAATCGGTCTTAGTTTCCTTCCTACTTCGGGTTGTCTCGGCATTACAGGGTAATTTGGTCTTCCTATAGGTATGCCTGGTCCTCGTACTACCTGTGGTCTGACTGGAGCACGAACTCCTTGTCTTGGGTCCATAGCTGGTTGTGGCCGGTAATTAGGATTAGTGGCAGGTATTGCAAATTGTACATGAGGTCTGATAGGGATCTGGGTTTGTTGAGTTTGTTGTGTTTGTCCCGAATGTTGACTTGAGTCATTTTGAGAAGTTCCATGTGGGTTCCGTGAAGTGGTTGCTTGGTCCCTTGGGGGGAACACTGGAATGTTCTGATATTTCAGCTCAGCTCTCTCTAATTCAGTGACTGGCCAATACCTTCTGTGGTCTTTGTCCAAATACGTAATGATGGTGGGGAATTCAGGATCTTGTAACTCATAGATGGTAACCGGATTAGGAGCAGCTTCCCAAATAGAGGAATGGGTTCTGAGCAGGTACTCCATCCCATTGATCAAATACACATCTATCAGAGTGTCATCCTGAGGAACTAAGTCTCCTCTCCAAAGCTTAGTAATTGTCGATCTCCCTCTAGGAGTTGTTACTTGTTCTTCAGTTCCATGTCCATTTAAACTTGAAGTATTATTTTCCTCACCATGCTCATTAATGATTTCAGGATGTTCTGTGACCATGTATTGAATGTCTTGTTTATCCATGTACAGTCCTCCTATGTACTTAACTGCTGGTCTTGGCACTATGTAGGCTTCTGAAGCCTTCCTCAATCTGGCCACTGATCTGTTTAGACCGTCTAAATAGATAGGGATCTCATGGTGGTTAGTGCTCACATATTCTAAGGAAGTTCTGTATTCGCCCTCAATGATGGACATCTGGCCAATCATGGGCACAGTGTTTTGCATATCCTCGGAAGCCATGGGGATTTCTCCTTCCGACTCACTGGAGGTCTCAGAATAGTGTGATCGGTTACTCGGTTCGGCAACACTCCCTACGGAAGAAATTACACTTCTTCGGCTTCCTAGGGTTCTTCCTGATCTCAAGTTCATTCACTTAAGAGCTCTAATCAAATCTTGTCCACCTTTAGTCTCGAGAGTTCTAAGTTATGGCTCAGAAGTCTAGGAAAACTTAGGCTAGCATGTGACTGAAAGAAAATTTCAAGTCACGATACTTGACTCTCACGACCTCTGAGAAAACGATCGCTGACAAACGATACTTGGGTGAAACGATCGCTGACAGACGATACTTGGAAGAAACGATCGCTGGCTAACGACCTTTCCCCAAACGATCTCTGACTGGAAACGATACACAACCTCTCAACAAAACGATCTACGACCTCTGACCCAAAACGACCGCTGACCAACGATACTTGATCAAAACGATCGCTGGAAATCGACACTTGGATCTAACGATACTTGATCAAAACGATCGCTAGAAAACGATCTTTAACCAGACGATCTCTCGCCAAACGATCTCTGGCAGAAAGCGATACACGATCGACGATCTCTGAGAGAAACGATCGGCGACACTTGGGCTGAAACGATACACGATCTCTCACTAGACGATACACGATACTCAAATATGAACGATCTACGACCTTCACTAGAAACGATCGACGATACCTAACTGACACGATACCGACCTTTGACAAGTGTCGCGATCTCTGGATCACGATACTTGGCAAACGATACACGACCGACGATACTTGATCAAAACGATCTCTAGCGAAACGATCTACGACCGCTGTCTGAAACGATCTCTAGCGAAACGATCGACGACCTCTGTCTGAAAACGATCTCTAGCGAAACGATCGACGACCTCTGTCTGGAAACGATCGACGACCTCTATCTGAAACGATCTACGATATCTCACAAAACGATCGACGACCGCTGGGAAATATCGCGATACTCAACCGCAGGAGTAAAACGATACTCGACCGCAGGAGCAAAGCGATACTTGACCCTTTTTCAAATTTTTGTGTTGTTTTTTGAGGTTTGGTTGTTTTCCCCCTTTCTCTCCTAGGTTCTCTCTCTTATCCCTACCCACTGTAGCAATCAACAAATGAACTTTAACCCCCTGAAGACCCAAACGACACTCAGCGCAGGTCGTTTTTCCCTTTCCTAGGTTGAAGTACTGAAAATTTTGGAGCAAGGAGGTGGTTTAGTTTACCTTGGAAGCTCCCATAATCTCTTGGTCCAACTCTCTTGCACTGAACTCTCCCTTTTTGCTTGCTCTTCCTCGAAACGATCGCTGGGCTCACACGATACTCGACACAGCTCTCCACGATACTTGTTCAACAAGTAACTTGAAAATGAAAAATTTTTTGGCTTTTATACTTGGGAATTCCTAGCTTACTGAAAAATGAAAATTCTTGAACAAACCTAAAGCCTACTCTACTCTCCACTCACTCCTATTCTACTTCTTCTACTCACTCCCCTAATCTATCAACTTACTACACACACTCCAAGAATGAGAAGTAGCAAGTGCGGTTGAAATTGACTTACCAAAGAAGAGAAAATTTCCGCTCCTCCAAGTTCTTCAAAGCAAAAAGCTACTTACCATCACGCGAATGCCTCGGTTTGATTCGTCACTCCCCGGCAACGGCGCCAAAAAGTGTGTTGACCTAAGCTTCAACTTAGGGACTTGCGGAGAAAGAGACTGTACCTCAATCCCCTCACAAGTGCATATAGTGGGGATACACGCTTTTAATTTATCAATCCGAAGAGTATACTAACCTAGCCGAGTGTATGAAGACATGCAAATGCGTAATGGTCAATGCAAAAGTATTACTCAAAAGTGAAAATGAGAAAAACACTTATCCTAACAAGCTTCAACTGTAGGTCAAGACGAAACGATACTTGGTGCAGCAGCCGTCAGTATTTTGGACTTTTCTCCTAGCTCCGAGCTCCAAACATAGCGAATAGCATATGCGTTTCGAAGCTCTCGAGAAGACGCATCCAATGGCAGTGGTTTCACGCAATTCCGACACTCCTACTTCAAGTTATGACAGAAATACTGAGTCGCGGGAATACTTTCCTACACTTCAGCACCTCCTACACCTCGCACACACCTCTCCTACAGCAAAGAAACACTCTCAAGGATAGATCACACTCACAAGCACTCTTTCCAAGCAATACACATGCATACAAGCTCACAAAGAAGAAGATGAAGAGGGAAGAAGACACAAATTCGAATTTCTGTGCTCTCTATTCTCACAATGGCAAAAAGTCCTTTACAAAGAGTCACATTTGACTTATATACTAGTGCCCTAAAAATGGTCCTTTCACATAAGTGACCGGCACTTTATTCCCTAAGAGCTAATTTCCTACTATTTTACATGGATAAGCTTCTATTCTTCTATGGGAATGCATCTAGAGGACTCCTCTAGTGCCTTTACAAGGGAAATACATTACAGAAATGAATATGTTACAAGAATATCTGGTCCAAATCGGAAAAATTTTGGGGCCCGTCTTTTTCTCTGCTTTGTGCGCTCTTTGGCTCTGCAACGTACATCAAACCAAGCAAACTTCATAAGAGGAAAAGGAAGTGGCAGAAGTAGAGGAAGAAGAAGAAACAACAAAGATAATGCAAGAGCTTGTTGGATATGTGGTAAGACCAATCATCTATCTCATGATTGTTGGCATAATAATCAAAACAATGGTAATTATCAAAACTTTAATCAAAGAGCAAGAGGTGGTAGATTTCAAAGAGGAAACTTCAGAGGTAGAGGTGGTAGGAATTCTTTTGGAAGAGGTGGAGGAAGAAGCTTCCAAAATCAATCCTATAATAACACCTACTACAACTATGCATCAGATCAGAAGGAGGACTCGACTCTCATTATGAATACATGTGAAACCTCACATGAGGACATGAGAGTGTTCTATATTGATTCAGGATGTAGTAATCATTTAAGTGGAAATATTTCTTTGATGACTGACCTAGATCATAATGCAATTAATCATACAGTTCAGACAGGTGATAATACAAAGCATAAGGTAAAGTCAATTGGTTCAGTCAAAGCTAAGGATGGGAGTACTCTTCTGAGTAAGGTACTTTATGTTCCCACAATTCCAAAGAATTTGATCAGTGTAGGTCAAATTATGGAAAAAGGATATGAGGTAAGGTTCACCAATGATGGAGTTTATGTGGAAGACCCTAGTCAAGGGTATAAACAAGTTATTGCAGGAAAGAAAGAAGGAAGGCTTTTCACATTGAAGGTACAAGGAAATGTTGGACATGCTATGTTCACATATGGAGAGCGGAAGGTGTCAGAATTGGATCTTTGGCACAAAAGACTTGGACACTTTAATGAAAGAGGTATTAAAGAAATGATTAACAATGATTCAGTGCTTGGATTGCCTAACATTGCAGGTCAACACATGACATACAGATGTGAGGCATGTCAATTAGGTAAGGCTCATAAGCAATCCTATTCCAAGCATGGGTTTATGTATTCAGAAAGACTTGAATTGGTGCATACAGATGTGTGGGGTCCTTCAAAGGACTTTAGTATAAATGGTTCAAGATATTATGTCATATATGTTGATGATGCTACCAGGTGGATCAAAATTTATGTGATTAAAGAAAAGTCAGAAGTGTTTAATACATTTAAACACTATCATGCATATGCAGAAAGGATTACAGGTCAAAAATTAAAGAGACTAAGGTCAGATGGAGGGGGAGAGTATTTTTCAAATGAGTTCAATGATTATTTGTGGAATGCAGGTATAAAGAGAGAAGTTACTTGCAGGTATTCTCCTCAACAAAATGGGGTAGCAGAAAGAAGAAACAGGACACTTGTTGAATTTGCAAGGTCCATGATGAAAGAGAAGAATTGCCCAAATTATTTGTGGGCTGAGGCTGTTAATACAGCTACATATTTGGTTAATAGATTGCCTTGTAAAGCTTTGCAGGGTATGACACCATATGAAGCTTGGTGGGGTAAGAAACCTACCTTGGATCATTGCAGAATATTTGGATGCTTGGCATATGCATATGTGCCATCTCAATTGAGGCATAAGTTGGAGCCTAAGGCAGAAAAGTATGTATTCATTGGCTATGATGATAAGCAAATGGGATACAGGTTGTGGAATCCATCCACAAAGCAATTCCTTGTATCCAAGGATGTTACATTTGATGAGCAAGGTACTTGGTATGCAGGTAAATATAATGTACATGCAGATGATGAAGAAGTAGTGGAACAAAGAAAAGGTAAAGCAAAGATTCAATTACTTGATGAAAGTGAGAACAATGAAGTACAGGTTGAATATGAAGAGAGGCCAAGGTTTGATCCAGAATGTGATGAACCAGAAACTTCAAGAAGTGCAGAAGTTAGGAGGTCATCTAGGCACAAATGGCAACCTACAAGGTATAGCTATGACACTTCATTCTTAACTACTAAAGATTATGCTTATTTGGTAAAAGCAGATGAAGACCCTTCTACATATGAAGAGGCCAAAGGGAAGAAGAATTGGGAAGATGCTATGCAAGAGGAGTATGATGCATTGATAGAGAATCAAACATTTGATTTGGTTCCTAAACCTAATAGTCAGAAAATCATTGGTTGTAAGTGGGTTTACAAGACTAAAAGATTTGCAGATGGAAGTGTGTCTAGGTACAAAGCTAGACTTGTTGTGAAAGGATATGCACAGACATATGGAGTGGACTATGATGAGACTTATAGTCCTGTGGCAAAGATGACAACCATCAGGACACTCATAGCAATTGCTGCTTGCAAAGGTTGGAAGTTATCTCAATTAGATGTAAAAAATGCTTTCTTGAATGGTTACATTTCAGATGAAGTCTACATGGAGCAACCAGATGGGTTCAAAGATCAAGTGAGTCCAAATTATGTGTGTAAGCTCAAGAGAGCTTTGTATGGGTTGAAGCAGGCCCCAAGGGCTTGGAATTATAGGCTTGTAAAATTCTTGAATGATCTTGGATTTCAAGCATCAAAGGCAGATAGTAGCTTGCTAGTCAAAGCAAGTGAAGATGGATTCATTTATGTGTGTATTTATGTTGATGACATAATACTTACAGGAACAGATGATAAGGGAATACAAATGATCAAGAGGCAGATGGAGAAAGAGTTCAAAATCAGTGATTTGGGGAACCTATCATTCTTTTTGGGAATGGAGATTTCTTATACTCAACATGGAGTATATGTGACCCAAGAAAGGTATCTTAAAAATTTGCTAACCAAATTTAAAATGGAAGATTGCAGGGTTGCACCTACACCTTTGGAAGTAAACCATAAATTGTCTAGGTTTGGAGGAGAAGAGTTCAGAGATATGAAACTCTATCAAAGTTTGGTTGGTAGCTTGATCTATGCTACATTAACAAGGCCTGATTTGTCATATGCAGTTGGTGTGCTTTCACAATTTATGCATTGTCCTAGAAAGGAACATTGGATTGCAGGACAAAGAGTACTTAGATACATCAAGGGTACACTCAGAGAAGGGTTGTACTATGGATTTACTTCTGATACAAGAGTGAAGATATATAGTGATGCAGATTGGCCAGGTAATGTGGATGATAGAAGATCAACACATGGATACTTGTGCTATGTAGGAGACAAATTGATTTCATGGTGTTCTAAGAAGCAACATACAGTTGCTTTGTCATCTACAGAGGCAGAATATAAAGGTATGGTGGAAGCTGCAAAGGAGGTAATATGGCTAAAGACACTTATGAAAGTTTTTGATGTTGTTCAAAGTACTCCTATTGTTTGTGGAGACAACATGAGTTCTTTATACTTGGCAACTAATCCTGTGTTTCATGCTAGAACTAAGCATATTGAAATACAGTATCATTTTCTGAGAGAGAAGGTCATTCAGAAGGAAATTGAAGTCATACACACCCCTACAAAAGATCAACTTGCAGATATGATGACTAAAAGTTTGGATGGACCTAAGTTGCAGAGGTTTAAAGATATGGCAGGAATAAAGAAGATGCAGGTAATCACAATTGAAGATTGAGGGGGAGCTGTTGGAGCAGAGCAATCATCAATAAGTGATTACATGAAGTCCAAAAGGAAAAGATATGTGGAAGGATGAAGATTACTTTCAAAGGAAGAGAATAGAATCAGAAATGTTTTCTTTTGTATATTACTCTTGTAAATAGTTCAATGTAATTGAAAAAGATGACGAGTTAGACTCGTATATATATCTACAGATATGTATTCATAGTAGGAGAGAGTGATATAGATCAGATAGAGAAGACAATAGGTGAATAGGTGATGAACATTGTATGTATCATCAACCATATGTATGAAAAGTAATGAAGAAGAAAATGTTGTAGAATTCTGCGCGTCGATCTTCTCTCCCATTCTCCTTCTGTGCTTAATCTTTTGAGGAATCCTTTTGCACTTATCTAAGTCCATAGCTAATCTATCTATGGCTAGATTTTGAGAGGTTAATTGCAATCAGGCTGAGAGAATTTTGATTAGGAACATTCATATGTAAGAATGTTCTAAGAGTCGTAAAATCTGGCGCACATTTCATCTTCAAAGAAATGATCAGTGCTCAGTCCACAATGTAAAGTTTTACACAAGTGAGGGCTCAAAATCTAAGTTGGAAGGTAAGCCATCTATGGCTAGAAGATCTTGATCAAACGGGTTCAACATTGTGAGAACCAGTGCTAAGAAGTTGCAGGTGTCAAAGTCGCCATTGCAGAGAAGCTCTTTCAGACATAGGTAAATTGTTTCACACATTTCTCAGTGTGTACTCAATCTTTTTGAGAAATTTAACTTGGTAAAGTTGCGCAATCTCAAGGCGAAGTGTTGTGCAAAGTTTTGTCAAAAACTTTACAGAGTTGATTAGTCAATGAGTGATTAATCTGCAGCAGACTTTTCTGAAGAAGTTGAATTTTTCAGAATAATCAACTTTCTGATAAATTGGTGAATGATCTCTAAGTTTGGTGGAGTCTAAGGTTAATCTTGATATAGAGGTGATCTAAATTCAAGGTTAACTTGTTCTTTTGGAGATTAACACTCTCCATCATCATCAACAAGTGCATCATGTAAATCTGCATCAGAAATGGGATGATCTGCATCATCACATGAAACCTGCAAAGGCTAAGAAGTTGCCTCATTAGGACCAGCACTAGACTGTCCACCTGTAAAAAGAGGCAGCAAAGTATCATGCAGGTCTTTGGAGCTAACAGATGTCTCCTTGGTACATGAAAGCAATGGTTGAATAGCATCTTCCACAAAAAAAACATCATGGCTAACCAGAATGTGTTTAGTCTGTGGATGATATAGATGATAGCCTTTACTTTCAGAACTATATCCAACAAAAATACATTTTACTGCTTTATCATCCAATTTTTTGCGATGTTGTTGAGGCACTAATGCATATGCCAAACAACCAAAAACACGCAGATGAGCAACAGCTGGCTTGCGATCATGCCAAGCCTCATATGGAGTGATAGACTGCAGCACTTTAGTGGGACACCTGTTAAGTACATATGCTGCACACATGACAGCCTCAAGCCAAAAACTATGTGGTAAAGCCTGACTCTTGACCATACACCTCGCCATCTCCATGAGTGACCTGTTCTTTTGTTCAGCAACTCCATTTTGTTGAGGTGTATATGACACTGTACACTGGTGTTTTATCCCATGTTTAGTTAGAAATGCATTAAAATCGGAAGACATATAAACCCCCCCCCTCGATCTGAACGGAGGGTGCCCAATTTACATGCTGACAGATTTTCAGCCAAAACCAAAAACTGTTTGAAGCATATGAACACTTCAGACTTTGCCTTCAATGGATATACCCATGCATGCCTAAAAAATCATCAACGAAAGTCACGAAGTAAAGATAATTTCCAAAAGAAGATGTCTGCATAAGACCACAGACATCACTATGTACTAGCTGCAATTTTTGAGTAGCCCGAACTAAACCATCTTTTGGAAAGGACGAACACTGCATTTCGCCCAAAATACAGCCTTCACAAACATGTTTTCCAGGTGCCTCAAGTTTGGGCAAAGAGGACACCATTTCAGATTTCTGCAGGCATAGCAAACTAGCAAAATTCAGATGACCAAAGCATGCATGCCAAAGCTTTGCATCTAACATAGCCTGAGAATCATGTACTACACATGCCGAATCATTTACAGATCTTTCATAGTCTATGAGCTTATATAGCCCATGACATAAAATGCCAGAAGCAATAATCACATTGCCATTTGATAGATCATGAACTGTACATCTATCATCAATAAATTTCACAACCAAACCAATCTTGGCTAATGCAAAAACTGATAATAGATTTTTCTTGATTCTTGGCACAAACAAAGCATCTGACAAAGTGAAAGAACTACCACCAACAGTAGTCAAAATGATCTTACCAACTCCCATAATAGGATAAGAGGAGTTGTTGGTGCATGTAACAGTATTCCCTATAGGGGCTGGCTCGAGTGAATAGAAGAAACTATGCTGCAAGGTAATGTGTTTGGTCGCCCCACTGTTAAAGTACCAAACACCTGAGTCTACTGCAGACATGCACTGCTCATGAGAAGATGGGTCAAAACTGCAAACAGTAGTAAACGCCCATTCTTCTTCCTGCACAAGATTAGCAGACTCTATTTTTGGTGTAGAGGCCTCTACAACAACCATTCCAGCCTCTTTCTTCTTTGCCTCTTTAGCAACCAGTTTTGGACAGTTCTTTATGATATGATCATTTCCTTTATAGTACTTACAAAACAATTTCTGCTTTTCTGATTTCTTTTCATCTTTGTCTTCCCTCTTCGATTGTGCAGAATTAGCAGATTTTTGCTTACTAATTGAAGAGCTCCATTTTCCTTTGCCCTTCTCACTAGCCAGGAAAGCTTGATCTGCAACACGTATAATGGACCTGTTTTTTCTGGACTGATCTTCTTTCAATAGAACAGAGACTAACTCCTCAAATGACAAGGCATTTGGATTGCCTTTCATCATCGACTGAAGAGTAGAAGCAAAACTCTGATATGAATCAGGAAGACCATTCTGCACAAGTGAGCTATTTGGTATAACCTCATTAGTAGAAATCAACTGTTCCTTCAAGTCTTTGATCTTCCTTAGAAAACTATCCATAGAATCACCTTCATTCATGTGCTCACTCTCCAACTGTTTTCGGAGGTAAGCAACACGAGCCTCATTCCTAGCTTGCTATAATGTGGTAAGTGTATCCCAAGCATCCTTAGGTGTTCTGCAAGAGCGAATGTGAGGAATAATGGCACGTTTGACAGACAAAGCTATCAATTCATATGCCTGGGCATCTCTGCTATCCCAACAAATTTGCTTTGTAGTAGGTGCAGTAGAAAGCGCAGCACGAACAAGAATATGCAAAATATCATCATCTTCGATACATTTTGCATCAAGATAAAATAGCCTGCACAAGCACTGCGATAGTGCGTTTGGAGGCCGAAACGAGCTCGAATCGTGATTTTGGCACCACAGAACGAAGCTATTTTGATTCTCCAAAAAACGTTGAGTATGCTCACCAAAATTCATGTGATTCTGAGACTACAACCGGAGAGGTGTAGACGATGCCCTAGATGAAGCGGCAACCTTCTCTGATACCAATTGTTGGAGTTAGACGTCTGCGGAAGCACGCGAACAACACAAGGAAGAAGAAGAAGCTTGGAGCACAACACACAATACTGAATGTATTACTAGAGAATGTACAAAGATAAGTAGCCCATTAGGGCGATAGGCGTATATACAAGCCGGGTGAAAAAAACCTCCTAAAGAGGGAAGAAAGTGCCCCGACGATCCTAGAGTGTTCACACACATCACTACCTAAATATATCAACAAATTATTCACCTAGTGCACATTTACCAACTTTTTGGGGAATGATTCATAAGTGCTGTAAATGATTTCTCCTCATAGTCTAGAATACCATGAGATGTTCTTTGGTGTCTACAACCATTTGGACATCGCCCTTTGGAATATATGGAGAGAATAGATGTTAATGGAACATGGAGAGAAGAACTATTGTGGATTCTCTCAAAGAATAGATATCAATTTGTGTTAAACAATGGAGACAAAAATTTCCTCTTTACTTATAGATTGGCTCTAAAAAATTTTGGCCTTGATGGTCTAAAATGTATAAAAGCTATCCAAGCGTGCATAGCCTAGTGGTTGATGCTTTGAATCTCTTGGAGTAAGTCCCGAGTTCATATCCTAGCTAGACACATCCATGAGTTCCTCGAGATGGGTGCCTCTATCTTACGAGGTCAGGTGTGTGTCTTTCCAATTCATTGTACTATCAAAAAAGAAAAGTATAAAAGCCACCCTCAATGAGGTTATCGATATGTACTGTTAGACGGCCGCCGAACAAGGACAAATGAACTAGGACAGGTGTCTTAAATGTAAAAATGTTAGACGGCCGCCGAACAAGGACAAAAGTACTAGGACAGGTAGCTTAAATGAAAAAGAATCTTTCAGGAAACGCGCAGGTAACTGCAGAAGTGCGCACTCTTGTAAAAAATCCTCTATTTAAGGCAATGAGAAAAGAGTGGCAGCAGCACCCCGTTTGCGGGAATTACAGTGTAACATTTGAGTGAGCCTCGTTTTGGGGAGGGTTGTAAACGTATTGTGTGAGTGTGTATGTTGTTGAAGAAGATAAGTCCTGCTTTGTTCTATCCTGTTCTGTACTCCGACTAGTCGATTATTCTCCCCTTATTACAGAGTTACGAATCAGTTGTATTATGTTACGAATCTGTTCGGTAATGATTGAGTGTGTCTCTGAGTGTTATCAATTGCAGTATGTTGTTTGTCAGTTCTTCGGTGGAGCAGGGGAACGTGAAAAGTAGTCCCGAACTAATTGTTTGTTAGCATTTATGTAAGTGACCGAATTCGATACCGTAGCCTACAATTGCTGTTGATTCCGATCACAGGAAGACTAGCAGCTGTAATGGTCTGGATGTGAGTAGGACATCGTTAGTTTATGGTTAGCCGTTTGTTATTAGGAGATTGGTTGTTCGAGTTTAGCATACGATGAGTCCTCATAACCTTAAGGTATAATGTCTGGTTGGTATACCTATCTGCTCTGAAGAAGTACGTATTAGGTGACCTTGTTACTGAAGTATATTTTGCTCATAAAATAAGTAACCGGATTGTCGCCCTCAGTCCTGAAGTTCTAATTCCAGTACACTGAACAGTCTTCCGTTGTTCAGAGATGGACACTGAGCTAAGCACGGGATAACATTTAGGATTGTGTGATAATTTGGGAAAATAGTACAGGGCCTCTGTCTAACAGACCCCTACCACTCCCAAGGACCCACGTGGTTAAAGAGAGCATTTACGGTTAAGAAGGTTCGAAACCGGCTGAACTTGAAGTACTTTGAGTCTGAAGTGGAAGTAACGATTAACGTTTAACATTTGGCGCCGTCTGTGGGAAAGTGGCATCAGGTTGCCAGTTATCTGTGAAAAGTGGCAGTAGCGTGCCGGCTGTTTTTCAGAATCAAACATTACGTTTATCGTTCGATTGACTGACGGTAGCAACAGAGCCAGATTGTTGCCAACTGCTCAGATAGTGCTACTACGCAATGATACATGCCGGTTACTCGGTCTGGCGAAACGTATCCTAGGAACCATACGACTGGAACACGAAAAGTACTAAAGACAACCCTAGGAGAAGAAGGTATAACGCGGCCTGACCCAGGGGTCAAGCAAGTTAAGGACGTTAGAATTAATTCCGGTCATATTCCGGTGGAATGATCAACGCCTTTGGTACATTCTGGTGTCACTTCGACCCAGCCTATCGAAAATACAGTAATTCCAGAATCTACCAAGACGCCGCTGGAAACCAGTTTAACAATCTTGGATAAAGATTCAGAGTTATCCACGATTAGAAATACTCTAGGAAAAGAAATCGGTAAAAGCGGAAAAACACTGCAGTCTGGTACACTTTCAGCTCATTCCGGTGATATTCCGGTGATAGAAACACCAACTGGCGGCCAAGGATTAGCATTTTTTGTGGAATCCTCAACCCGACCCGCGTGCTTGGAAGAAAGATTTCGGATATTGGACATCCAGAAGGAAGGAAAGCTGTTTGAAGCAGAGATCCGAAGTATCCTACGCAAAAACAGCACACCGGAAGGTACGCCATCCGGCGATCCAAGTTCTGATAGTTCAACCATTCGACCTCAAGATACAGAAGAAGGACCGGATACACTCACAATGAACGGACAACAACAGCAATAACAGTTATGTCAACCAAGGCCGCCCCCAACAGGAGTAACATACACGAAATTTGGTGGATTCCCAGGAGATGACCCGGATGCTCACGTACACACTTTCGAGATCAGTTATGCAGTCCTTAACCATCCACCGGATCAGGCATACAAGGCCATTGTTTTTCAATCTACACTGGTCAATGAAGCGGCTAGATGGCTTACGAAATACGACATTAATCATTTCGGTACCTATGATGCAGTACGAGATGCTTCTCTGCAACGATTCAGGTTAAAGAAGAATCCCGCCGAAATCTTTGATTATTTACAGAACAACCGACAGAAGGCGAATCAGACTGTCCAAGAATATGCTACACTTTTTAGAACACACTTGCGACAGATACCACAGGCCCACGTTAACTTACCGGATGATGTCATCACGCAGTGGTTTATCAATGGTTTAAACCCGCAATTGAAGCAGATCATGATCATAAGGTGTGTCGGAGCAATGACGTTGGATGCAGTCATTGCCATGGCTCTGCAACTGGAATCCAAAGTCGGTGGATTTATAGAAGATCTAGAGTGGTTAAAAAACAAAACTATGACTGAAGACATAACCAGACAAGTGTACTGTATCACATGCAAAAATTCAAGTCATACTAGTGCCAATTGTGCGCTAAATCAAACGTTCTGCGCTATCTGCAACACTGCCGGACACACCACCGGAAATTGTGTCTACAATGCCAGAATACAGGGAACAGCAACAGTCAATGCTGCTATTCAAGAACATGGACAGGCAGCGAATCACTATATACCTCCGCAACTGAGAAACAATCAACCGCAAGGATATCGAAACTACCGAGGACAGAGAAACAATAACTATAATGCAAACCACTGGCAGAACGAACCACCACCGGAAAATCCCAATTTACCACCGCCACGCTGTCATTTTTGTGGTGAATACGGACACATTAGAAGATTTTGCAAGGATGCAGCTGAGTATGATCAAAGGAAGAAGGAGCGGCAAAACCCAATGGCCAACATGGTACAAATTACACCGGTAGAAACGCAAACTGCTATAGTCCAGACCCGATCAGGTAAACAACTGCATACAGCAGCAGAAATATTCGAACCAGGGATACAAGAACAACATAGGATGTATAACAAGGCTAGCCACTGGACCGCAACAGAACCACCAGTGTTCCCAGAACCCATTCCGGTGACTCAGACCTCGTCGACAAAGGAAGGAACACAACAAAGGGAAGCAGCAGCGGAGCCACCATCACTAGTAGACATAACAGCAGATACTTCTGCATCAGCAGAGACCTTAAGTTCAAAAGAGCAGGATAACCAATCTCAGCAGGCCTGGGAAATTTTATCCAAGGCATCTATCACTCTGCCTCTCGGCCAACTACTGGCATTAGTACCTGGGATTCGACAACAGTTCTAGCAACAGTTCAGTCCGGTACCTTCTTGTATTCCGGCGACAGCAGCAGTTCAACCGGAACCTGATTCTACGGTTGATCATTCAGTTCCCTTGATTATAGTATGGTTTAAGAATCATAAAATTACACAGGTATTGATTGATGGAGGCTCTGGTGTTAACATTGCAACTACAGCCTTATGCAATAGGTTAGGTTGGACCGAAATCGAACCAGTTCAATTTTTTGTCAGAATGGCAGACCAATCTAGAGTCCATCCTGTAGGACTTGTGCGAAATGTACCCATTACTTTACAAGGTACGACCTTCAAAATGAATTTTGTTATACTAGATCTACCGGAATCCACTTTGGATTACAACCTTCTTTTTGGTCGACCTTGGCTGAAGCATGCGAAGGTAATACAGGACTGGTCTGCACAAGAGATTACGTTCAAAGATGCCAACCGTAGATATGTGGTAAAATTAGATGCTATACAACCTTGCGAACTTCACGCCAGACCATATTTTGCTGAACCAGTCCACATGTTAGATGGACTATCAGATGATGAAGAAGAGGAATTTCTGAAGAATAACGCTGACTTAATGACCTTAGGGACTGTTGATCTACAGTTCGTAATAGACAACTAGAGTACTTCAGTATGTACAGTTGCACCAATCACCCAAAAAACTAAGCAGGAAGATATTGTGCCAACACATGACAATGAATTACAATCACTATTCCGGTCGACAGACGATACAGAGAAACCGCAACAGTTTTATGTCTCCGAAGACCAGTTGACCTCGTACAATCTAGGAGACGAAGATCATCCACGACCTGTAAAGATAAGGCAAAACTTACCGGAAATATTTAAGGCTGATTTGATTCGACTACTTCGCGAATTCTCAGACGTCTTTGCATGGGATTACAAAGATATGAAAGGATTAGATCCGCGCATCTATCAGCACAGAGTCATGTTGAAGCCTGAAGCTAAACCGAATAAGCAGCCCAGCTATTGAATGAATCCCAATTATGCATCACAGGTAAAAGCCGAACTTGATAGATTATTAAAAGTTGGATTCATCGTACCAGTAGAACATGCTGAATGGATTTCACCAATTGTGATCGTGCCAAAGAAAAATAAGCAACTACGAATCTGTGTAGACTACCAGAAATTAAACGCAGCAACAGTACCGGATCCTTTCCCGATTCCCTTTCTGGATACCATGCTTGATAGGGTAGCAGGCCACGAAATGTATTCATTCTTAGACGGATACAGCGGTTACAATCAGGTTAGAATGGCTGAAGCAGATATCCCAAAAACTGCCTTCATTACCAATTGGGGTGTCTTTGCTTGTACGGTAATGTGGTTTGGATTGAGAAACGCACCAAGCACCTTTCAGCGATGTATGCAGGAGATTTTCTCTCCTTATCTCAATTCGTTTATGCAAGTATATCTTGATGACTTCTCAATTTTTGGAAAGATGATGGCACATTTGCTTCATCTACGGTGCTATTTCCAAAAGTGTCGAGACTACAGACTCTACCTTAACCCAAGCAAATCTGTGTTTGCCGTTTCATGCGGCAAACTACTTGGTCATATTGTATCTGCCCAAGGTATCCGAGTAGACCCGGACAAGATTTCGGCAATTTTAGAAGCCCCAGTACCCGCCACTCCGAAAGAAGTAATGTGTTTTATGGGTCAAGTACGGTGGCATGGCAGACACTTACGGTGGCTTGCTCATCTGGCTGTACCACTGAACAAACTAATCACCAAAACTCCCCGACAGTTCAAATGGACTCAAGAATGCCAAACTACATTTGATCGACTCAAGTATCTATTGACGTAGGCCCCAATCTTACAACCACTGGACTGGGACAATCCGTTCCATGTTTTTGTCGACGCTTCAGATGTTGTGATCGGCAGTATTCTGATGCAGCAAACACATAAGTGGTTTCGCCCTGTCTATTACGCCAGCAGAAGGCTTGCACCGGCAGAAAAGAACTATTCTACCACCGAAAGAGAATGTCTAGGATTAATTTACTCCATCAAAAAGTTCAGACATTATCTATTAGGCCGGAAATTTACCTTTCATGTAGATCATGCTGCCCTTGTCTATCTAGTAAGACAACAACATTCAGGCGGACGATTAGCACGATGGGTACTACTCTTGTAGGAATTTGATTATGAAGTCATTCACCGACCCGGAAATGCACATGCCTTAGCAGATTTCTTATCTCGCCTAGATTCTGGTGAAGCTCCGATAGGCATAGATGACACGACTCCAGCAATTTATTGTTCTGAACCACTGATCGATGAGACTGCCGAATTACAAGCAACACCTACATATTATGATCAGATTCTAACTTTTCTCACCGAAGGATGCTTTCCATCTGAGACTGCCAGGGCAGTTCGAAGGAAAATGGCAGTCTTTAGCCGCCGATTCCGGTTAGTTGCAGGAGAACTATATTATGTAGATCACACCGGAATCTTACTTCGATGTGTTCCTCCGCACGAAAGCAACTCGGTCATCACAATGGCTCATTCAACCCCTACTGGTGGTCACTTTGCCACAGATCTAACTCACCGAAAAATTCTGCAAGGAGGTCTCTGGTGGCCTACTATGCACCGAGATGTGGCCCAATTCATCAAAAACTGCGATAACTGTCAAAGGTCTGCACAACCACTGCAACGACACTTCTTTCCCTTGCAACCTATTATGCCACTCGAACCATTTCAGAAATCGGGATTAGATTTTATCGGTCCAATCACACCTTCAACAGTCTTCAGTAACAACAGATACATACTAACCTGTACAGACTATGCAACGAGATGGGCAGAAGCTTGGGCTTTACGGTCTGCTACAGCAGTTGTAGTAGCAAAATGTCTGTTAAATGATGTCTTCCCACGATTTGGCTTACCACTCGAATTGGTGACAGATCAAGGTACTCACTTCGTAAATCAATTAATGAAGGTACTCACCCAATCATTCCAGGTGACACATAAACTCAGCTCTCCATATTACCCTCGCGCCAATGGTTTGGCCGAAAGTACAAACAAATCACTATTGAATATCCTCCGAAAACTGATCATGGAAGCACCGGAAAGATGGGATCAACTACTACCTGTAGTATTATGGGCATACCGAACTACATATAAGGTAACAACAGGTTTGACACCTTTCAAACTAGCTTATGGTTTAGAAGCAATAGCACCCATGGAAATAGTTATCCCAAGTCTGCGTGTAGCAATCAACCAGAAAATGCTACCGGAAGAGTCGCTGACAGCACGAATGAACGCACTCAGGGAACTTGATGAGCACCGATGGCTCAGCTTTTTAACCATGCGCGAAGTACAACTAAGGCAAGCCAAGACACACGATCGATATTTGAAGACCCCAATCTTTTCGGTAGCTCAGCTTGTACTCTTCTATAACGCAAAATCCGATAGAGCAGTAGGAAAGTTCAAATTACGCTGGTTCGGCCCTTTTAAGATCTCAGAACAAGTCGGTCCGACAACTTTTCGGTTGACTACGTTGGCTGGAAATCCACTCCCAAAGGTAATTAATGGGTCGAAGTTGCGGCCATATCATCACACCACTAGCCCGCATTAAGTTTTCGACGATGGACCGCGTTTTGTTTAATCTTTTCTTTTCCTTCTTTCTGCTTGCTATAAATAGCCGTGTTTTGTACAATCTTGATGTAACCAGCCGCCCCCTTAACAGTCACTCGAGTACGCACGCCTGCATGAAAACCAGCATTATTCCCGCACTGCACAATGATATCCAACCCCCTTTTCCTCCCTACCGTATTGTTTCTACTTAGACTCTGTCGACGACGCCGAAATAAGCTATTGTGTTGCATGTTAGTATTCTGAGCCTTCGTGCATTCTGCATCCGTGTTCATTGTCTGTCTCAGTAACCGCCATGGAAGCCATAGCCAACTATGCTGCCTTATGCAATGGTATCCCTACCGAGGTAGGTGAATTCCTGCGTTGCAGAGGATTGGCCAACTTCGCTGAGTTGCCTTGGCACTCGGTGGAAGCCCATCCTTTCTTCATGCAAATCATCACCGCCATTGCTCAGTCCCCCGCCACCGAACGCCAATGGGTCTTCCTCTCGCTCCCTTCGCGAACAATCATCACCTTCCAAGCCTTCGCTGAAGCCTATCGCCTCAACCCGCAAGGCCGTGAAAATGGCCCGAGTATTCCCATCGCCCGCATGAATGAACTATTCCCCCGCTCCTCGTCCAACGAATACGCCATTCTCTGCTGCCCCGAACCCGAACGATCCGCCCTGCAATTCTTAGTCGCCATACTCAACCTGCAGAAGCGCACCTACGGCATCTCTCGACCATTTTATTCCGCTTTAGAATTAGCTGCCCAAGAACCCGTGAACTTCGCATCATACTTTTTCCTTAGAATCCATAAAGAATGTGTAGCTATCGTGAAGCAACTCCAAAAGGGTACCACCCCGCGCTCTCGCCTTCCCCATATCATCTCATTCCTTTTCCCAGCCATCCTTGCCGCACAACCACCACCACAAGGTCCCATACTTAGGCACGAAGAATCAGTTCAACCACTCGACGACGAGGAAGAAGAAGATGAGGAGATCAACCAACTCTTCCGCAATAAGAGAATTCAGATCAGCTCCTCAGAAAGCGAAGCACAAGGATCCGCCGGAAAGAATCAGGACATCCGAAACGCCGACCAAGAAGAGACCTTCCACGACACAGCCACGTCCATACACAACGAATCATCGGCCGACCACCACGACCAGCAGAATCACACAGAAACAGAACCAGTCTCAACCGAAGAAGCATCAGCACGACGAGAAGATGAACAGCATGTGATCGACAGCGCTCTCAACACCCTACTGAAGGCCGTAGAATCCACCATCACCCACATTATAGGTGAACACCAACCCATCCATCAGGTAACCCACCCTACATCCCCTGGTCCTCAATCCCCACCAGTCAACCCTTTCCCGCTGCCAATTTCCGAATCCTCTTCATCCTCCCCCAATTATTCACCCCCGACATCCCCCCAAATCCATACCCAAACCTCTACACCACCACAACACCCACTCCTCCTGTCCTCTGTTCCGATCTTTTCTGAACTGGCTAACATGGGCCAACTACTCATTACCCTCTCACAACAACTTCCGGTACAGATGAGTGAGGTCGCGAATACCATTCGGCACGACCTACAGCACAAAGTGGACCTCCTGGAAGCCGACATCACCCCACTCCAAGAAGAAGTCGACGCCGTAAAAGCAGAGAATCATCAATTACAGATACAATTAGCCGACCTCCAAGCACAGTTTTCGGAACAACAGGCCTTGATACAGCAAAGAGATGCAGCACTAAAGCAGCTTGCCGCCAAAGATCAGCTATTACACGAAGCACACGAAGAAATCCGGGAATTAAAGACCGCACTCCAAGAAAAAGAAGACATCAGCTCATCCCTCGAAGAACTGGTTGAAGAAACGAAGGCCCAGTTGCAGGAAACCATCCAGAAAAATCAAGACCAACAGCGAGAAGCAGCACAAGTCCAAGACGAGCTACGAAGAGCCCAGGAATGTTTGGACGAGGTAAACAGAATGCTGAGACGCCAATTAATCAGGGAAGCAAACACCAAAAAGATCTGGCAGATGCTCGAAGAGAACGAGATGCATATTCCAGAACGATTGAATTTCAGAACCAGCAATTCGAGCGACTGGATAACCAACTGCGAAATCAGAAGGATCGAGTCACGGAGATGCAGCAGAAAGTCACCGAAATGAAGACATCCCGGGACGCTGCATTATCCAATGATTTTTATTTACAGGAGGCCTTTTTGCAAACCCAGGCCGAAATCTTGCTTACTCAAGCAATCGCACTTAGTTCCATCAGAATAGATGCGCAGATTTTAGAACTTGACACTTTGAAGCAATTATTAGAAACCCTTAAGAAAAAAATAGCTCGTACATTTAGATTAGCCAGGAATATGTACCTCGAAGGCCTCATAGAAGAATAGTAAAATTCGACCATGTGAATTCATAATGTAACGATGAGTTCGAAATGAGTATGATACCAAGGTTTTGTTTCATGATATTTTTCGCATACGTAAAGACTGCTAAGTCCAGCATCGATCTACGGAATAACATGCAGAATGATGATTCTTACTCATGCTACAATTTTGATAAGGGGAATGAAGTGTCATGTCCAAATGAAATACAATCATTCCAGCGAATGGCAGATCAAGCTCTGGTGCTTATAAAATGTGTATGCCTAGCATAGTATTCTTCAGTACAGTATTCTTCGAAGCTTCGGCACTAGTTAACATACTTCCAGCATATTATTTTCGGCGACTCTTACAATCATGTCTGAATCCGATATACTAAGATGGCGACTCAGGAAGCGCGCAAATGCACAGAACCATGTTGTGACGACAACAGACACTACCTTACAGGATGATGAAGATGATTCAATGACTTCTGCAACAGTAAAGGTTCATCATAAATTTTCCACAGAATTTAAAATAGAGCTCGACATCCATTCAAGGAGGAATGAAAGCTGGCTACGGCGGATCGGACTCCTCCAGTTTGCTCAGTTACCATGGGAGCAGTGGACAGGTAATGAAGATGCAGAGAATCAGTTACACAGCATGCGACAAACAAAAGGCCTCATTTTAAACCAGGTACAATTTTCACCACAGTTAGTCTCAGCCATATTTAAACTGCCACTGTATGATGATGCACGTTTTCCTAAATGTTCGAATGATGATCTGAGAAAAGAATTTGGAAACTGCGAAGGCCGCAGAAGATATTACATGATGAAAAATGCCACATATCAGCGCCGTGAACAATTCAAGTGGTATCTAGAGAAACTCTGTTTCTTAGTTAAATTTGATTTGATGTCTAGAGAAAATTTTTCACCATTAGTACATGCCGAAGGAGGTGGTAGAGTTAGCTGGACACACTGGCTATATAACCACCTCTATACACAAATATTTGTCAGGGATAAGCGAAGATCCCAAACCAATAGCAGACTAGCAGTCTATTTAGCTGCTATATTCGATTTTGTGCAATGAGTGAAAGATCAAAAGCTGAACTGGTCCCAACATATTAATTCCTGTGATCATGACATGATAGACACAGGACCTCCACACAGTGCAGAGCAAGAGGAAGCAGACCAAGTCTCCACATCGTCTGCAAATTTATTCCACACAGGTAATAGCGAACAGAACCAGACAGTAGGAACGCCGTTTAGGCTGTCGATTAAACGAAGGATGGCAGACCACTTACCCACTGTCAGTCCAGGGCAATTACCGGATGACAATCTCCAACCAGATTATGTGACAGGGATGCAAAATAAATTACAGGAAGTTTCTCAATATTTGCGTCAACAAGAACAAGTGCTTCAGCAGAACAAAGAATTATTATTCGCTACTATGAATAATTCCAATTCATTATTAGAAAAAATGACACAGATGCAAAAGGAAATGGACGACAAAGAAGGTTTACTGCAGGAGTTACAGAGTAACCAACGACAATTAATGGCGGAATTGATTAACGCAAAAAAGTGTTTTCAAGAATTTCACCAGTGGCAGCAAAATATACAAAAACAGATCCAAGACGAAATGATGAGTTTTTCTACCATGAATGCCAACCTGCAAGCAGAAAATGAAATTTTGCATTCAAGAATACAGGTTTTGCGTGAATTGGAAAAGCAGATATTAAAAGATGAAGGAGTAGAACTGAATGCCACATTAATGACAAATGTGGATATAGATTTATTAAAACAACAATTGGATAGTCGTGTTCAAAGTATTTGGACACTTTTTCGTAGAAGATGGCTTGCTATACTTGTTCCTCCACTTGAACAAGTACGGTCAGAAATGATTCGGGAGCAAAACTCTGGAATAGGCCTTCAGGCAAAACAAAAGAATGTCGAAGACGATAATGAACTTGCGGGTTCGAGTCCACCGTGCGTGCCAGTGTTAGACGGCCGCCGAACAAGGACAAATGAACTAGGACAGGTGTCTTAAATGTAAAAATGTTAGACGGCCGCCGAACAAGGACAAAAGTACTAGGACAGGTAGCTTAAATGAAAAAGAATCTTTCAGGAAATGCGCAGGTAACTGCAGAAGTGCGCACTCTTGTAAAAAATCCTCTCTTTAAGGCAATGAGAAAAGAGTGGCAGCAGCACCCCGTTTGCGGGAATTACAGTGTAACATTTGAGTGAGCCTCGTTTTGGGGAGGGTTGTAAACGTATTGTGTGAGTGTGTATGATGTTGAAGAAGATAAGTCCTGCTTTGTTCTATCCTGTTCTGTACTCCGACTAGTCGATTATTCTCCCCTTATTACAGAGTTACGAATCAGTTGTATTATGTTACAAATCTGTTCGATAATGATTGAGTGTATCTCTGAGTGTTATCAATTGCAGTATGTTGTTTGTCAGTTCTTCGGCGGAGCAGGGGAACGTGAAAAGTAGTCCCGAACTAATTGTCTGTTAGCATTTCTGTAAGTGACCGAATTCGATACCGTAGCCTACAATTGCTGTTGATT
Organism: Ceratopteris richardii; assembly: GCA_020310875.1. NCBI lineage: Eukaryota > Viridiplantae > Streptophyta > Polypodiopsida > Polypodiales > Pteridaceae > Ceratopteris > Ceratopteris richardii. The sequence goes on along the minus strand of CM035409.1, from coordinate 140,386,346 downwards.
CCGATCACAGGAAGACTAGCAGCTGTAATGGTCTGGATGTGAGTAGGACATTGTTAGTTTATGGTTAGCCGTTTGTTATTAGGAGATTGGTTGTTCGAGTTTAGCATACGATGAGTCCTCATAACCTTAAGGTATAATGTCTGGTTGGTATACCTATCTGCTCTGAAGAAGTACGTATTAGGTGACCTTGTTACTGAAGTATATTTTGCTCATAAAATAAGTAACCGGATTGTCGCCCTCAGTCCTGAAGTTCTAATTCCAGTACACTGAACAGTCTTCCGTTGTTCAGAGATGGACACTGAGCTAAGCACGGGATAACATTTAGGATTGTGTGATAATTTGGGAAAATAGTACAGGGCCTCTGTCTAACAGACCCCTACCACTCCCAAGGACCCACGTGGTTAAAGAGAACATTTACGGTTAAGAAGGTTCGAAACCGGCTGAACTTGAAGTACTTTGAGTCTGAAGTGGAAGTAACGATTACGTTTAACAGTACTCTATATCATAAAAGAAAAGCCCCTATAAGTGGAGAAACTCTCTTCTAGATACTTATTACTCCACCAGGTTTCTCATGATTTTTTTTTGACATAGCCAATGTGTCTGGACTCCGCATATGTAAGAGTGTTGTATTAATTCAATGTCTTTTTTTGCTCGATAAAAAAAAAACAATGGTTATAACATATGTGTGTGAGTCCAAGCCTACGTAGCTTATTGATTTAACGCCTCAAGTCTCTAGGAGGAAGTCATGAGTTCAAGTCTTTTTTTTTTTTTAAAGGAAGTTCGGCCATGGCCTAATCTCCCGGACTTTAATTAAAATAATGAAGAAAAGTTATAGGTGAATGGGGCTAGTGCCCATGAGACCCCCCAAATCCCACAAAGCAGGGGACGAGTTCGGTAAGCTAGAGGGCGTTACAAATGAGGCGAAGAAAACTATCATCTCCTTCATGGGGGACCCATTTGGGTTTCAGCTTGTTATCTACGAGGAGATAAATACAATGGTGCCTAAATGGAGGAGATCTCTTATCTCGAAGATTCTTTTACCTAGAAGAAACAAGGATTTGTCAATCGACCATTCCTTTGGGGTTTGACCAAAGTTGACAGCACATCGCTCCCTCCAAATTTTCCAAAGAGTCTCGCCTCTGATGGCATTCCACAGCGTAGAAGAGCAGCCAACCGCCTCACCCAACAGCGCCTGTTGCCAATTGATTTGGTACGAGAGACGCAAAATCCGTGTCACGTGATGCCAGATCACACGGGACTTGGGGCAATCGAAGAAGAGGTGAGCAAGGTCTTCGATGCATCGATGGCACCGCTTGCACCATGGAGGCACACCACAAATTTTGTTGGCCCTTGCGTTGTACCAGATACCTTTATGCAAGATTTGCCACATGAGAACGGATTTCTTGATCTCAATAAGGGGGTGCCAAATCGACATGAACTTAATTTCCCATCAAAGTTTGGTCCAAGAAAGGCACCACACCTTGTTAAGAGTGTGATGAACATCTAAGTTTTCTTTGAAGTTCGGAATTCTGGATAGTTTCTTACCATTGCTCCATTTGAGGCCCTCTAGGCAAGGAAGATCCTGTCCACAGAGAAGGTGGGTAGTTGAGTGGTCCCATGCTGAACACCTGTTTTGAAGAAGAGTCCATTCTTCGAGAGAAATTCTATGTCTTGGGTCTAAGTCTTCAAACCTAATCCACTGGCCGGTCTCTTGTTTCCAGAGTTGTTTCCATTGTTTGTACCCCTTGTTCCATAGTCGCTTAGCCAATTGGAGGTTCCAAGACTCCACCTCCCTTAAGCCGCTGATCGGGAACTAGATAGAGTCATTTTGTCTTATCCGAGCAGCCCACTTCCACTCATCACTGACTCTGATGAATTGTTTGGCTTTGTTCCAACTCTTCCATAAGGAACACATGAGGCTAGAGCCTTTAGGGTACACCGGGTGGGAGGAGAACAAAAGCGTGAGGATCCCGATGTCCTTCCAGCCGGGAAGACCAACTAAGGTCAGGTCTTTCGAATTTCTGAAGATCAATTTAGCCCAGGAGGACTCTCTATTGCACCAAGCCTTGATAAACCACTTTGCCGCCAGCTTGTCAGCTAACCCAGTGATATCCAAAATACCCAAGCCCCCCGAGTCTTTTGAGCTAATACAAGTTTCCCATTTGATTTTGGGAATCCCCCTTCTATTGGGGTCCCCAGTCCATAGGAAGTTTCTGCAGATCCTTTCCACTTTGGCCAATTCTTTTTCCTTAGGTCTCCAACACGAGATATAGTAAATAATCGTAGAAAGCATAAATGTGTTGACAACCATTGCACGCCTTGCCAAGTTAGCTTGCATACCTTTCCAATGATTTAGTTTGGTATCCAGTTTGGATAGGATCCAGTTCCACCGTTGGTCCATCGAGATGTTGAAGCCCATCGGAATGCCGAGGAGACGGAAGACTTGGCCGCTAGGGATAACTTGACACCCCTGATCAATCAACAGTTGGGGCGGAGGCCCATTGATTGCTCTGAAAGCGGTTTTCGCATGGTTGATTTTTGAACCTGACGCCTTACAAAAGGTGTCGAGGCTGGACATATCTTGGCTGGACATATCTTGAGCTCCTCAAGGATGGGTGCCTCTACATTATGAGGTTGGGTGTGTGAGTGTGTTTTCAATTCATTGTACTCTAAAAAAAAGTGTGTGTGAGAGAAGATGCACTATATACGTTGAAGAGTTTTTCAAAGGAAAAGCTTGTGCCACAATTTCAATGCTGAACAAGGTTGGTGAAACGTATTCATGACTTCGGAAGAAATTGGTGACTATGTTGAGATACTTGACACATCAGGAGAATTAGGTCCAAAAGCAGATCAGTGATCCTCAGAAAATCCGAAGGGAGACGAAGGTATCTGAGTGACCAGGTAAAGGACGCTCTGTTTCAGCATTCTTCCAGGTAAAGGACGCTCTGTTTCAGCATTCTTCTCCGTTTTCCTTTTCCATGGGGATGCGCGCTCCGCAGAGATCCGAGAGGGAGACTCAGGGTTCCGCCTCTCAGTATCCACACAAGAAAATCATAGATGAGGTCTATGGCTATATCAAGAGTTACGAAGATGGTACGATCGAGAGACCCCCATTTCCTGGGGGCTATTCTCCTGCATGCCCCGATTTTCTCAATGGAATAGCTTCCAAAGATGTGGTCATTGACGTGCGAACACGCTTGTGGGCACGCCTCTTCCTGCCCGAATGCGTAGCATCCTCACAGAGGAGGGCGCCTATTGTTCTGCACTTCCATGGTGGTGGGCTTTGTACAGGTTCTGCTGCAGCTGCCTCTTTTCACAGGTTTTGCAGTACCATGGCTATACTGTCTGAAAGTATTTGGGTTTCGGTGGACTATAGGCTTGCTCCAGAGTATCGACTTCCTGCAGCCTATGACGATGGATTTACTGCTTTCACCTGGTTGTGTGCACAATCTGATATACACGCTTCACCTGTGCCGAGATCAGTAGTGGCATCGATGGCACACCAGGAAGAAGAGAGTCAGAATCCTTCCTATGGCCATGACAACAATTGGCATGTTCCTGTTGGTGAACAAGATGGTAACATGAACAATATGCAGGTGGCTTCTGATGCATGGCTGTGCAGCTATGGAGACTTCTCAAACTGCTTTCTTTCCGGAGAAAGCTCAGGCGGTGCGATTGTGCATTACCTGACAATGAAGCTATGTCGAATGGAATACAGTTCTATCAAGATCAGAGGGCTTATTCTAATTCATGGTGCCTTCTTAGTGGAGGGCTGTTATGACATGACCGTTCTCAATCCAAGATTTGAGCGAAATCCTGATACATACAGATGGCTTTGCCTGCCGATGGGAGCACCAGGTGATCATCCTCTTGTCAATCCTCTACATTCAGAAGCACCTTCTTTCCAGGGCATTTCATGGCCTCCTTCCTTTGTCGCTGTTGCTGACAGGGATAGATTTTACGACTCCACTCTACGTTATGTGGAAGTGATGAAGCAGTATGGGCATGTAGCAGAATTCGATGTAACGAATGGCGAACCCCATTGTTTCTACTTGTTTCGTCCCAGAAGCGAGGAAGCAAAATCATTCTACAAGCGCATCGCTAGTTTCATAGTACGACACTCTCAGCGCTGGTGCGGCAACAGCTTGTTATGAAGAGGGATATTTATTTTTTACAGAGACGACCTCAGTTTTTAAGCTCAGCAGGAGTCGCAATGGCCGAGGAGACTTGGAGAGTATCCAGGATCGGAGCTGCCAGCCTTGCGGTATTCGGAAAACGGCCTTCCGCTTTCGCGGAGATACATGACGAAAGAGACGGTGAGGATGAAGGAGATCTGCAACAACAAGTCGATTCGACTACCGAATGTCTTGCACGAAGTTCTTGTTCATCAACGATACCGTTTGAGCTTTCACCTTCCAATCGTAGATCTTCAGATAGCTTGGAAAACCCTTGGTTTCTTGGAGGTTCTGCAGGTATACCTGCGTACGAATGCTTTCAGCGCCTCCAATTTGTGTCTGTCAAAGAACACAAGTTCTTCTCAAAGGCATTTTGTCGAATGCACGCGAAGGCGAACTTTTCTGTATCCTGTAAGCCCGACCATAACTTGTCTAGATTCATTTTCTGAGGGTGAGGAGAAGCCGATGCAGCCTTAGACGTCTCGGGAATTCGAAGAGAAAAGCTTGGTTTGGAGCTGTTGCTCTCCATTCTGCAGCGTCGCCGAGTGAGAAGGCGTGGCTTAAACAGCTTCTTTAGTCCATGTTTAGGCTTTCAGCTTCTGCACAGAGTACGAGATCTTCCTCAAGCTCACTTTGAAGTTTTTCAAGCTTTTGTTGGGTAGCTACTAGCAGTCCCTCGTCCTCAAAGCAGCTCCATTGCCTGTCAGGCTGCCACGTTTTCCATACATTTGAGTAATATGATTTTTTTTGGTCAAATTTTTTCGATATTACTTCTTGAGATTAACAGTGATTTTTTTTTTAAATGAACGTTCGGTAAGTGCTTACTCTCCGAGTTTTAACTTTGTTCGGTAAGTGCTTACTCTCCGAGTTTTAACTTTGGAAGTGCAACTCTACAAGTGAATAAGCATAGTACTAGTAAGACCTCTCGTATTTCACAAAGCAAGGGTTGGACAAGGTGACAATTAAGAAAACTATTACATGTCTAGCTCAGAGGTTGAACTTTGGACCTCTACTTCAAGAGACTTGAGCCAAACCAATTTCCCTTGACTTTAAATGTTTGGGGAAGGAAATAAAGAGTAGCTAGGGAAATCGGACATATATGGAGAGAGTAGGATGGTAGCTTGGCATATAAGCCATATATTGATAGGTAGAGGAAAGCAGAAGAGTGCGCATGTGGAGGGGAGGATGGATGCTAGGTGATAAAGAGAAGGATGCTTGATTTGAGGTTGGCATTGTTCAGAACATGACTTTCCTTTTCTTCCTTGAGAATTGTTGATCTCCATTTTGTAGCGTTGTTGAGTGACAACGCATGGCTTAAATGGCTTTTGTGCTTAGCTTTCAGCTTTTGCATGGAGTTCGAGCTCTTCCTCGAGCTCTCTTTGAAGTTTTTCAAGCTTGTTGAGTAGCAGTCCCTCGTCCTCAAAGCCTTCATTACCTATCAGATTGCCATGTTTTCTAGACATTTAATAATTAGTATGATTTTTTTGTCAAATTTTATTGATATTTTTTGAGATTAATGATTGTTTTTTTAAAATGGAGGTTAGACATGTGTCTACTCCCCAAGTTTAAACTTTTAAAATGCAGCTGTACAAGTGAATGGGCATAATACTCATAGGATCTCTCGAATCCCACAAAGTAAGGGTTAAACAAGGTGACAACTCAATTACAATTGATTTTAATTGGCCAAAGCCATTACATGTCCAACTCGGAGGTTGAACATTGGACCTCTGTCTCAAGAGGCTAGAGCCAAACCAATTCTCCTTGACTTGAAATGTATGGGGAACGAAATAAAGAGTAGCTGGGGAAATTGGACACATATGGAGAGGGTAGGATGGTAGTTGGGGATATAAGTCCATATACTGATAGGTAGAGGGGATCGTAGGGAAGAGTTTTTGTGTATGGAGGGAGGATGGATGCTAGGTGATAAAGACAAGGATGCTCATATAAACAAAAGCTGAAGTGATAGGCCATATTGTTATAAGTAGTTATCGATGGTCTAGTTTTAGGTGGATATAAACAAGGAAATGATGATAGGAATCAAGGTAAAAAAGAGCGGTTAAAGGTCGAAAATAGTGGATGAAAAAGAACAAGAGTTTCTTTTCCATGATTGAGCAGCCAACAAAAGTGTCTCTTGATCTTTAAGCAATGCTTTCTTTCTTCATTAGATAAAGAGTTTAAGCTGTTTTGAATATATTTTCATATTGTACAAGGGTATTGAACTATGTGTGGACATCAAATTTACTAGATATGTTGCCAATCCTTCAATCCATGGCACTTATGTGCTCATTTTAATTTTGCTTAAATTTGATTCATGAGAAAATATAGGATGTAACTTATAATAATCTTTTTTTTGAGAGTACAATGAATTGGAAAGACACACACACCCGACCTTGTAAGGTAGAGGCACCCATCTTGGGGAACTCATGGACATCCATCTTTGGGAACTCATGGATATGTCCAGCCAGGATTTGAACTCATGACTTTCTTCTTGAGATTCAAAGCATGAACCACTAGGCTAGGTGGGCTTGAACAATAATCTTGTTTTTTGGGCGAAACAAAAGTCAAAGATGTACTTTTGTCTTTATTTTTAAATTTTGTTTTGTGTTTTTGGAAGTTGTATCTTTTACTTACTCTTTCATTATTTAAAACTTCAAGGGTACAACTTATACACCTAGGGGATCTCCTTTATCCTTCACTTTTAGGGCTAATCATAGTCTCCTGTATCTTCCCTTTTAAGGGCCAACCTTGGGTTAGTATGTTGATATCGAACCTTGTGCTTCAAGTTTAGGGTTCAGGTCTCTTGAGAATAAATCTCTCTTATAAAAAAAAAAACTTGTCTTTCAATATTGTTTTTATTATCTATCTTATAATGATTTATTCCATACTTTTAAATTTGGATCTTTCACTTTTATTACTATGCTTTTTTATGTTTTATTTTAATTTTATTCTTTTTTGCAATTTGTTATTCTTGTATTTTCTTGTGTATTTTTGGTCATTTATCTTGAGTATTGGAGTTCAAGAAGTAAGGAATGCTCACGAAGAAGATGCTTAGAAGCATATCACACATTGATATTAGAAAATATCTAATGTATAAAGATGGGTATATAATCTCATTAGGGAAGAAGAGATATGGATGTTGAATGCTCAACAAGTAAATTCTATTATAATCATATGGGAAAAAAATTGGTTGAAAATAGTTGTGCAAGTTGCCTCATACTTAGCCTAATAAGATGGTATTTTGCTCAACAAGATACACTTGAGCTACCAAGCATGAAGCAAAACCATATCAAGCATATGTTTCAAATTGTAGGCTCCCTTTTTCAACATACACATCTTACTTTCTTGCCTTTTCCATATATCATGAGGTTAAGATGTGCAATGTAAATGATGCCTTTGTGGTAGTGAAGACATTGGCCACCTATTCTCTGTGTGCCCTAGGAGTCTCTCACTAGTAGACTCTTGCTAAGATTTTGAGATTACAAAAACAAATAAATAAGAAACAAGTGCTACTTGGAGAAGAAATTGGTTGCTCTTTCTCCTTGTGGAATGTCATCAAGGAGGAAGCATTCTGGAAGATATGGAACGAAAGATGTGTGGTCAACTTCGACATCCAGACAAAAGAATGGTTGATTGAGAAATACCTTTTCCTATTGGGCAAAAGAATATGTAATTATAAAAAGTCCTCTCCCTTCGGATACCATAGGATCTTCACCTTAGAGTGCAACAAGATCAATAGTAAGTGGAACGCCCATGTGGGTGCCGAAAAGTTCATTAACCTTCTGTATAACTCTTGCTAAAACTTAAGGTCTTGCAAAATCTTAGCCATCATCATTGTAATGCCATCGGGCCATTCTACCCCTACTTTTTTGGATACAGGGGATCCCAAGGGCACTAAGTCCCTTCATTGTACAATTGTTTTTTTAAATTAATTCATGCAAGGAGACTAGGTTGTTGTCAAACTTCCTTACAAAAGAAAAATGCAAAGGAGTCTACATAAAAAGTTGATTGAGAATGGTAAAATAAAGATGCATCTAATTCATCATTTCTTACTGAATTCACCAACCATATTGGCATAGATTTTACCTCTTCAATTTTTGATCGACCATCAACAAATGCATCATGTGGATCATGATAAAAGATAGAATGATCCACAGCCTGTTCAAAACTTGTGTAGATTGAGGACTCATCTCAATGAGAGTTGTACTTGGTTATTTAGTATGAAAAGGAAATAAAGAGGTATCACAGATGTTATTTGCGCTCATAAATATCTCCTTAGTACATCAAAGTAGAGGTTAAATTGCACTTTTTCACCAAAGTTGCATCTCAACTATCAAGAATGCATTTATTTTGTGAATGATGCAGATGATAATCTTTGCTTTCAAAAACTATATCAAGAGAAAAATCACAACCTTATTATGCAATTTTTTGCATTGTTGCTTAGGCACTAATGCATATTCCGAACAATCAAGATAGGAGAAAATGAGCAATTTATGACTCATGTTGATATAAAGCGCCATAAGAAGTGATACATTACAATGTTCAGAACACTTGTTACATACATATGCTACATATATAGCAACTTCAAGCCAAATGAGGTAAGGCTTGAGTCTTGATCATGCATCTTTCCATTTTCATCAAAAACTTGTTTGCTCTCTCAATAACATCATCTTGTTGAGGTGATTGTGAGACAATGCACTAATCTTTTCTCTTGAACCTAGCTATAGATGCATCAGATAACTCACTTGTGCATACCGTTTTGAATGGTCTTCTTGATTCATATCAGAGTTTTGCTTCTACTCTTTATTGATGATGAAAGCAATCCAAATGCCTTTTCATTTGAGGAGTTAGTGTCTGTTCTGTTGCAGGAAGATCAGTCCAAGCAGAACAGGTCCATTATGCATGTTGTAGATCAAGCTTTCTTGGCTAGTCAAAAGAGCAAAGAAAAATGGAGCTCTTCAACTAGTAAGCAGAAATCTGCTAATTCTGCATAATCAAAGAGGGAAGAAAAAGATGAGATGAAATCAGAAAAGTAGAAATTGTTTTGCAAGTACTGTAAAGGAAATGATCATATCATAAAGAACTGTCCAAAACTGGCTGCTAAAGAGGCAAAGAAGAAAGAGGTTGGAATGGTTGTTGCAGAGGCCTCTACACTAAAAATAGAGTCTGCTAATCTTGTGTAGGAAGAAGAATGGGCGTTTACTACTGTTTGCAGTTTTGACCCATCTTCTCATGAGCAGTGCATGCCTGAAGTAGACTTAGATGTTTGGTACTTTGAATGTGGGGTGACCAAACATATTACCTCGCAGCACAGATTCTTCTCTTCAATCGAGCCTGCCCCTAAAGGGAATACTATCACATGCACCAACAACTCCTCTTATCTTGTTATGGGAGTTGGTAAGATCATTTTGACTACTGTTGATGGTGGTTCTTTCACTTTGTTAGATGCTTTGTTTGTACCAGGGATCAAGAAAAATCTGTTATCAGTTTTTGCATTAGCCAAGATTGTCTTGGTTATGAAATTTGTTGATGACAAGTGTATAGTTCATGATCTGTCAAATGGGGATGTGATTATTGCTTCTAGCATTTTATGGCGTGGGTTGTATAAGCTCGTAGACTATGAAAGATCTGTGAATGATTCGGCATGTGCAGTACATGATTCTCAGGCTATGTAAGATGCAAAGCTTTGGCATGCATGCTTTGGTCATTTGATTTGCTAGTTTGCTACGCCTACAGAAATCTGGAATGGTATCCTCTTTGCTCAAACTTGAGGCACTTGGAAAACATGTTTGTGAAGGCTGTATTTTGGGCTCAAAATGCAACATTCCTCCTTTCCAAAAGATGGTTCAGTTCGGGCTACTAAGAAATTGCAGCTTGTACATAGTGATGTCTGTGGTCCTATGCAGACACCTTCTTTTGGAAATTATCTTTACTTTGTGATTTTCATTGATGATTTTTCTAGGCATGCATGGGTATATCCATTGAAGGCAAAGTCCGAAGTATTCATGTTCTTCAAACAGTTTTTGGTTTTGGTTGAAAATCTGTCAACATGTAAAATGGGCACCCTTCGTTCTGATCGGGGGAGGGGGGGAGGGATATATATCTTCTGATTTTAATGCATTTTTGGCTGAACGTGGGATAAAACACCAATGTACAATGCCATATATACCTCAACAGAACGGAGTTGTTGAACGAAAGAACAGGTCACTCGTGGAGATGGCGAGGTGTATGGTTAAGAGTCAGGCTTTACCACATAGTTTCTTGCTTGAGGCTGTCATGTGTGCAGCATATGTACTTAAACATGTGTCCCACTAAAGGGTTGAAATCTATTACTCCATATGAGACTTGGCATGATCGAAAGCCATCTGTTGCTCATTTACGTGTTTTTGGTTGTTTGGCATATGCATTAGTGCCTGAACAACATCATAGAAAATTGGATGATAAAGTAGTAAAATGTATTTTTGTTGGGTAGAGTTCTGAAAGTAAAGGCTATCGTCTATATAATCCACAGACTAAACACATTTTGCTTAGCCGTGATGTTGTGTTTGTGGAAGATGCTATTCAGCCATTGCTTTCATGTACTAAGGAGACATCTGTTAGCTCCAAAGACATGTATGATACTTTGCTACCTCTTTTTACAGGTGGATAGTCTAGTACTGGTCCTAATGAGGCAACTTCTCAACCTTTGCAAGTTTCATGTGATGATGCAAATCATCCCATTTCTGATGCAGATTTACGTGATGCACTTGTTGATGAGAGAGATGATATTGAGGAGGCAAAAACTATGCCAAAATAGCTAGTGCGGACTTTACATGATAGCAAATTAGATGCACCTCTATCATGTCGTACTCGATCAGGCTCTCATAGTGCCTCTTTTGCATCAGATTGCTATGCTATGGCTCCAACTAGTCTCTGTGATGAGACTGAGCCTGTTTCATTTGATGAAGCACAAAATTCAAAAACATGGATGGCTGCTATGCAATCTGAATATGATGCTATAATGAAGAATGGTATTTGGTCTTTATGTGACTTGCCTCCTGGTAGGAAAAGCATTGGTACTAAGTGGGTATACAAATTGAAGCGTAAACTTGAAAGGTACAATTGATGTTGATATAATTAGGTAGTGATGTGTGTGAACACACTAGGACCGCCAAGGTACTTTTTCACCTCTTTAGGAGGTTTTTTTCCCCCGGCTTGCATATACGCCTATTACCCTAATGGGCTACTTATCTTTGTACATTCTCGAGTAATACATTCAGTATTGTGTGTTTGTGCTCCAAGCTTCTTCTTCTTCCTTGTGCTGTTCGCGTGCTTCCGCAGACGTCTAACTCCAACAATTGGTATTAGAGGAGGTCCTCGCTTCATCTAGGGTGCCGTCGACAGTCCTTCGTTTGCGGTCTCAGAATCGCATGAATTTTGGTGAGCATACTTAACGTGTTTCCGAGATCAAAACTGCTTCGCTTTGTAGTGCCGAAATTTCGATCTGAGCTCATTTCGACCTCCGAACGCACTATCATAGCGCTTGTGCAGGCTATTTCGTCTTTTTATGCCAAAGGTATATACCAGTTTCTATTCGTCAGTTTAAGCGTCTCGAAGTCTGCTATAGGTCTAGCAGAATTCGTCTGGGCAGTTCCGTTCAACTTTTTGAGATACAGTCAATTTTATGCATCAAGGTATTTTAGTCACCGGCCATGGCTGAAAGCAGTGATATATTCCGTATGTTGGCTGTTGAGGATAAGTTGGATGGTACCAACTACGCATTATGGGCTTATATGATGCGATATGTATTGATTGCAGAAGGATTGTGGAACATTGTGCAGGGTGTTGAAAGACGTCCTGTTACACCTGTAACGACAGGTACTGCAAATACAGGTGCTGGAGCTGATGAAGATGGTATCGAAGATGATATTCCGTAGATTCCTGTTCGTGCCGCTGTTTCTGCTGCACCTACTGTAGAGCAGATTCGCTGGGATGGAAGAGATGCCCAGGCACATGCATTGATAGCTTTTTCTGTCAAACGTGTCATTATTCCTCACATTTGCTCTTGCAGAACAACTAAGAATGCTTGAGATACACTTACCACATTGTATCAAGCTAGGAATGAGGCTCGTGTTGCTTACCTCCGAAAACAGTTGGAGAGTGAGCACATGAATGAAGGTGATTCTATGGACAATTTCCTAACAAAGATCAAAGACTTGAAGGAACATTTGATTTCTGCTGATGAGGTTATACCAGATAGCTCACTTGTGCAGACCGTTCTGAATGGTCTTCCTGACTCATATCAGAGTTTTGCTTCCACTCTTCGGTTGATGATGAAAGGCAATCGGAATGCCTTATCATTTGAGGAGTTAGTCTCTGTTTTGTTGCAGGAAGATCAGTCCAGGCAAGAAAGGTCCATTATGCGAGTTGCAGATCAAGCTTTCCTGGCTAGTCAGAAGGGCAAAGGAAAATGGAGCTCTTCAACTAGTAAGCAGAAATCTGCTAATTCTGCATATTCGAAGCAGGAAGATAAAGATGAGAAGAAATCAGAAAAGCAGAAATTGTTTTGTAAGTACTGTAAAGGGAATGATCATATCATAAAGAACTGTCCAAAACTGACTGCTAAAGAGGCAAAGAAGAAAGAGGCTGGAATGGTTGTTGCAGAGGCCTCTACACCAAAAACAGAGTCTGCAAATCTTGTGCAGGAAGAAGAATGGGCGTTTACTACAGTCTGCAGTTTTGACCCATCTTCTCATGAGCAGTGCATGTCTGCAATAGACTCAGATGTTTGGTATTTTGATAGTGAGGCGACCAAACATATTACCTCACAGCGCAGTTTCTTCTCTTCACTCGAGCCTGCCCCTATAGGGAATACTGTTACATGCGCCAACAACTCCTCTTATCCTGTTATGGGAGTTGGTAAGATCATTTTGACTACTGCTGATGGTAGTTCTTTCACTTTGTCAGATGCTTTATTTGTGCCAAGGATAAAAAAGAACCTGTTATCAGTTTCTGCATTAGCCAAGATTGGCTTGGTTGTGAAATTTGTTGATGACAGGTGTACAGTTCATGATCTGTCAAAGGGCGATGTGATTATTCCTTATGGCATTTTATGTCGTGGGATGTATAAGCTCATAGACTATGAAAGATCTGAAAATGATTTGGCTCTCAGGCTATGTCAGATGCAAAGCTTTGGCATGCACGCTTTGGTCATCTGAATTTTGCTAGTTTGCTACGCCTGCAGAAATCTGAAATGGTGTCCTCTTTGCCCAAACTTGAGGCACCTGGAAAATATGTTTGTGAAGGCTGTATTTTGGGCAAAATGCAGCGTTCCTCCTTTCCAAAAGATGGTTTAGTTCGGGCTACACAGAAATTGGAGCTTGTCCATAGTGATGTCTGTGGTCCTATGCAGACACCCTCTTTTGGAAATTACCTTTACTTCGTGACTTTCATTGATGATTTTTCCAGGCAAGCATGGGTATATCCACTCAAAGCAAAGTCCGAAGTGTTCATGTGCTTCAAACAGTTTTTGGTTTTGGCTGAAAATCTATCAGCATGTAAAATGGGCACCCTCCGTTCTGATCGAGGGGGGGAATATGTGTCTTCTGATTTTAATGCATTTCTAGCTGAACGTGGGATAAAACATCAGTGTACAGTGCCGTATACACCTCATTAGAATAGAGTTGCTGAACGAAAGAACATGTCCCTCATGTAGATGGCGAGGTGTATGGTCAAGAGTCAAGCTTTACCTCATAGTTTCTGGCTTGAGGCTGTCATGTGTGCAACATATGTACTGAACAGGCATCCCACTAAAGCACTGCAGTCTATCACGCTATATGAGGCTTGGCATGACCGCAAGCCATCTGTTGCTCATCTGCGTGTTTTTGGTTGTTTGGCATATGCACTAGTGCCTGAACAACATCGCAGAAAATTGGATGATAAGGCAGTAAAATGTATTTTTGTTGGGTACAGTTCTGAAAGTAAAGGCTATCGTCTGTATCATCCACAGGTAAACACATTCTGGTTAGCCGTGATGTTGCCTTTGTGGAAGATGCTATTCAGCCATTGCTTTCATGTACTAAGGAGACATCTGTTAGCTCTAAAGACATGTATGATACTTTCATGCCTCTTTTTATAGGTGGACAACCTAGTGCTGGTCCTAATGAGGTAACTTCTCAGCCTTTGCAAGTTTCATATGATGATGCAGATCATTCCATTTCTGATGCAGATTTACGTGATGCACTTGTTGATGAGAGAGCTGATATTGAGGAGGCAAAAACTATGCCAAAATGGCTGGTGTAGACTTTACGTGACAACAAATTAGACGCACCTTTGTCATATCGCACTCGTTCAGGCTCTCATAGTGCCTCCTTTGCATCAGATTGCTATGCTATGGCTGCGTCTAGTCTTTGTGATGAGAATGAGTCTGTTTCTTTTGATGAAGCACATAATTCAAAAAATTGGATGGCTGCTATGCAATCTGAATATGATGCTGTAATGAAGAATGGTACATGGTCTTTATGTGACTTGCCTCCTGGCAAGAAGGCCATTGGCACTAAGTGGGTATAAAAGCTGAAGTGTAAACCTGATGATACAGTTGACATGTATAAGACTAGGCTTGTTGCAAAGGGTTATGCGCAGGAAAGAGGCATTGATTTTGATGAGACCTTTGCACCTACATGCAGTATGACTACTCTTCGGAGCATTTGTGCACTTGCAGCCCATCATGGTTGGAATGTACATCAGTTGGACATTAACACAATATTTTTGAATGGTGACTTGCATGAAGAAGTGTATGTTTTTCAGCCCCGTGGCTTTGTGTAGAAAGGGCATGAAAACTAGGTGTGCAGGTTAAAGAAGGCATTATATGGTTTAAAGCAAGCACCACATGCTTGGTATGAGAAGATACATGCTTATCTGGTTGCACATGGTTTTGAGAACAGTCCAATCGAAAGCACCTTATATGTTAAGTGTGCTAATGATGTGCTTCTGATCATTGTTGTCTATGTTGACAACATGCTGCTCAGTGGTCCTATTGAGAAGCATATTGTTGATTTCAAGGCTGATTTGCATGCCTCATTTGAGATGTCTGATTTGGGGCGTTTGCATCATTATTTGGGCATTCAATTTATGCAAGTTGATGGTGGAATGGCTTTGTGTCAAACGAAATATATTGACACATTATTGCAGCATTTTGGCCTTGAAGACTATAAGCCTATTGCCACTCCTATGGAGATAGGTTTATGATTGAGTCTTCATGATGATGGAGATGCATGATGTTGTTCTCTATCAGCAGGCTGTTGGATGCTTGATTTACTTATGCATTACTCGGCCAGTTATTCAGTTTGCTGTCTCATAGATGAGTAGGTTTATGCATTGCCCAGGAGTCACACATTGGGAGGCGGTTAAGCGCATCTTTCGCTACTTGAGTGGTACTCGGCTACTTGGATTGTTTTATCCCAAGGGGGGATCACTACCTTCAGATTTGCATGCTTTTTCTGACTCAGATTGGGCTGGTTGCTATGACACTCGTATGTCCACCAGTGGTTTTTGCTTCATGCTTGGTAGCTCATATATATCTTGGTTGAGCAAGAAGCAGTGTACTGTGGCCACTTCTAGTTGTGAGGCGACAGCTTTCACAGCGACTGTTGAGTGTGTGTGGCTCAGACGCCTTATGGTTGATTTGGATGTTGGCCAGTCTTCTGCCACCACCATCTTCACTGACACTCAGAGCGCATTGGCAGTTGCGAGGAACCCTGTGTTCCATGCTCGCACTAAGCACATTGAGGTGCATTATCACTATGTCAAGGAGAGGTTCTCTGCTGGGGAGATCAACTTGGTATATGTGCCCACGGAGGAGAACATTGCAGACCTTTTCACGAAGGCTCTGCCTAGGGAAAAGTTTGAAGCTTTCCGCAAAGCTTTGGGCTTACTTCCTTTTGTGGAGTGATTTCCACATAGCTTGGCACTTCCTTATACATGAGTGCCAGCTCCTTGTTCACCGCATGACTCCCAGGGGGGATTTGTTGGTATATTTAGGTAGTGATGTGTGTGAACACACTAGGACCGCCGAGGCACTTTTTTCCCTCTTTAGTAGGTTTTTTTCCCCCGGCTTGTATATACGCCTATTACCCTAATGGGCTACTTATCTTTGTACATTCTCGAGTAATACATTCAGTATTGTGTTTGTGCTCCAAGCTTCTTCTTCTTCCTTGTGTTGTTCGCGTACTTCCGCAGACGTCTAACTCCAACAGTTGACAGGTATAAGGCTAGGCTTGTTACAAAGGGTTATGCACAAGAAAGAGGCATTGATTTTGATGAAACCTTTGCTCCTACTTGTTGAATGACTACTGTTCGTAGCCTCTGTGCACTTGTAGCTCATCATGGTTGGAATGTACATCAGTTGGACATTAAAATAATATTTCTGAATGGTAACTTGCATGAAGAAGTGTATGTTTTTTAGCCAAGTGGCTTTGTGCAGAAAGGGCATGAAAACTAGGTGTGCAGGTTAAAGAAGGCATTGTATGGTTTAAAGCAAGCACCACGTGCTTGGTATGAAAAGATACATGCCTATCTAATTGCACATGGTTTTGAGAAAATTCCAATTGAAAGCATCTTATATGTCAAGCGTGCTAATGATGTACTTCTGATCATTGTGGTGTATGTTGATGACATGCTCCTCATTGGTCCTCATGAGAAGCATATTGCTGATTTCAAGGCTGATTTACATGCCTCATTTGAGATATCTGATTTGGATCATTTGCATCATTATTTGGGCATTCAGTTTATGCATGCTGATGGTGGAATGGCTTTGTGTCAAACGAAATATATTGACACATTATTGCAGCATTTTGGCATTGAAGGCTGTAAACGTATTGCCACCCCTATGGAGATAGGTTTACGATTGAGTCTTCATGATGCTGGAGATGCATCTGATGCTGTTCTCTATCAACACGCTTTTGGATGCTTGATTTACTTATGCATTACTCGGCCAGATATCCAGTTTGCTGTCTCACAAATGAGCAGGTTTATGCATTGCCCAGGAGTCAAGCATTGGCAAGCGGTTAAGCGCATCTTTTGCTACTTGAGTGGTACTCGGGTACTTGGGTTGTTTTGTCCTAAGGAGGGATCACTACCGCCAGATTTGCATGGATTTTTTGACTTTGATTGGGCTGATTGCTATGACACTCGTGTGTCCACTAGTGGCTTTTTCTTCATGCTTGGTAGCTCATGTATATCTTGGTTGAGCAAGAAGTAGCCTACTATGGCCACTTCCAATTGTGAGGCTGAGTATAGGGTAGCTTTCACAACGACTGTTGAGTGTGTTTTGTCCTAAGGGGGGATCACTACTTGGGTTGTTTTGTCCTAAGGGGGGATCACTACCGCCAGATTTGCATGCTTTTTTTGACTTTGATTGGGCTGATTGCTATGACACTCGTGTGTCCACTAGTGGCTTTTTCTTCATGCTTGGTAGCTCATGTATATCTTGGTTGAGCAAGAAGTAGCCTACTATGGCCACTTCCAATTGTGAGGCTGAGTATAGGATAGCTTTCACAGCGATTGTTGAGTGTGTGTGGCTTAATTGCCTTATGGCTGATATAGGTGTTGGTCAGTCTTCTGCCACCACCATCTTCACTGACAGTCAGAGCGCATTGGCAGTTGCGAGGAACCCTGTGTTCCATGCTCGCACCAAGCACATTGAGGTGCATTATCATTATGTCAGGGAGAGGTTCTCTGCTAGGGAGATCAGCTTGGCATATGTGCCCACACAGGTCATGAAGATGCTCGAGTGATGGATCAGGTCATCCGCCAGATCGGTCGGCACACGCTAGGTGTCTCGAGGTGACTCAGGTACTTGAAGAACAGGGGTTTTTGATGAAATAATCAGTTTTAATTACCTATTTTGATGTAAACTAAAGTCAATTTACAAAAAAAATCTTTAATAGTTTATGCAATTTTAACTACCTATTTTAATGAATGAAATTAAAGTCAATTTTTAAAACAAACTTATTATTTATGCAACTATGGACCGTAAGGACGTGCAACTCTATATTTAGCAACAACATCTTGGTAAGACTGCAAAACTAATGACTCTTCGGATTAACATTCTTTAATAGTTTCTTCTATTTCATTTTCAGTTGGATTAGGGTGATCAGGTCTATTTAAAGGCGGCGGAAAATTCTCATTAGTTTGATATTCAGGGAATTCTGTAAGTACTATGGAAAATAGAGTTATAAATTTAGTCAAGCAGTGGTTATATGAAGAAGAAATCAATGTCTCTTCAATAATCCTATCTCTAATTATTTCTTCTATAGTGTTTTCTTCAAAACTATTTTTCTTAGATATGTTCCTAGTTTCATTTCTTTTGGACTCATCAGAAAACTCAGAAGACATAAAAAATAATAAATAAAATATGATTAAATTGAATAAATATCAAGGCTATATCTGTTTCTGACAAATGAGTTTTGCTAAAGCTAAAGAATCAATTTCTCTAATACAAATAAGATAGAATAAAATGACTAATACAAATGTAAAATGGCTATATGAAAGCTAAAGGGTAACATAAAATAGATGGAATGTCTTCAATCTATTATGTCACGGATCACTGCACTTTGACTGCTCTTTAATTCTTCAATGTTTGTCTGTAAATAAAACATTAGATATAAGTAAAGTTACAAGAATCATAAATAAACTCAAAAAACTTAATTCACATGACATTTGCATACACATGCATATGTCCATGCAAAATACTTTAATTCTCATAAACATATACATGCATTATGACTTTCCTTTGTCATCCATACGTTTTCACACTCATAATCATGCACTTCTATATGCATTAATTCCATTTATCATGCTTATATCAATTCATAATCATATGCATATTTCTACTTCAATTATCATCACAAACATACATCTAACATACTTAAAACCATTCACACTCTTCATTTATCAAAGACATATGTTTATGCTATCCTACAAACATATATGCATTCATGTACACATACATCTATGCACATACATAAACTCTTAAATGGACCCATGTACATGCATCCATTTACACACACATGCATGCTAACATCACACTCACTTCTAAATGCATATAATCATGCAAATGCAAACACACTAATTAATATGTACTAACACTCATTAACATACACATATTCATTAATTCATGCATATGCATACTTACTAATACACATATGCACTTAAGCATTCCAGTCTCATATTCTTTTACCGATGCTAATTGAAAAAAATTATCATGCTCATACACTCTAATGCAAATGTTAACACATATGCTCATGCATAAGAATCATATGCTATAACTTATCTGTGTGCCTATATGTTCATGCACTCAACTATATATACAAACATACATTTATGCATCCTAGCACATCCAATCCATTAACTTTTATATGTAGACACACTCACTATATACGTATAATAAATGTTTATACATTCATAGGCATATCTCATACATATGCTTCTAGCCCATGTATTCTCAAATAATTAGCTAGGCAAATTAATACATTCATGCACTCTAAGTATACGCATTAAAGCTTAATACATTACTCCATACTAATCGATACATTAAATACCTAGAAAATTGACTATGCAATGTTAAATGAAATAAGTAAATAACTTAATTACTTAATTACTTAATTACTTAATTACTTAATTATTAACTTCCATTATTAATCTAACTCCCTCCCCCTCCCCCTCTCTCTCTCTCTCTGCGCTGCTGCCGTGCGCAGCGCCATGGAGGGAGGGAAGGAAAATATATTGTTTTATATTTTGTTTTAATATAGCTCTCTCTCTCTCTACAGAATCTTCTGCTGCCAACAGTAGCACCCCCATCTTTGTCTCTCTTATTCTACGCACGCTGCACGTCAGCCGCCATCAATCTACAGTAGTTAGAGCCACCGTTAGAAACCTCTTTTGTCATGAGATGCCACATGTGCAACAACAGCACCCATGACTAATTATATGGAGCCTACAAGTGAGAGGATGCAGGAAAAGTATTTGCAGCCCGGCGGCCTTCTATCTCTCCACACATATCTCTACCATATCATCAACAATTGCCAGAAATCTTTGCTTACTTCCTCTTTCTAAACTTTCTTTCTCTCGTATGACTGCGCATGTGAACAATCTCCTCCTTCTTTCTGTGATGTGCCATTAGAGATGGCGTGAGCAACTAAGGGGGAAGGAAGAAAAAAGAAAGATTCTTTATCTCTCTCTCTTCCATGCTAGGCTAAACTCTCTCTACAGTCTACACGCAGCCAATCAAGAAGGAAAGTAAAACTATCACTTTCTACAACCTCTCTCACTACAGTATTTAGAAGGAGGAGGAGGAAGGAAATACCTATAAAGAAAAGATTAGAATAGAACTAGCACAGCATACACATATATATACACTCATAGACCTGTGTATACCACTCCTTTTGGATTTTCCTTTATTTAACATCCACACTTTAACTTTCTTACTTTCACCACACTTTTCTTTGACTCTAAACACACAACTCACCCTCATCACTCTTTAACCCATCTTCATACATACCTCACATTTAAGATTTACTTTAACCTCCTTTAAGTGCATCATTCATTCATACCACTCTTTGAATCACTTAAAATACACATCTTTTGTGAACCATTCTTTAAATACATACTCCCACATGCCACACATTATTTATCCACTTTATTTATTATTTTAATTTAATTACCTTATTATTTATATTTCATTAATCTAATTAATTGAAGCTTACATTAAGGGTTTTAATAATTAAATACCTTAGTATTTATATACACACATACTATTATTTTAGCTAATTAAATTATTTATAATAAATAAATATTTAATTTATAAATTAATTTAATTGAATATCAAATGTTTTAAGGGTTCAACACACTAAAAACCCTTGGGAACCCCTTTGAAACCCATTGGAATCCTAGCATTAACCCATTGGAACCCTAGCATTAACCCTACTGACATAAAAAACACATAAGTTTATGAAACCCTAGGGTTTTATACCCATGTTCCTTGCTTATATGAATACAAAAACACATTAAATATGCAATTAGGATAAACCCTAATGTGAGCACATTTGTTCTTCATCAATCTATACCTACAAGCACTTTCAAAGTAATTCCAACCAAAACAGCTGATCAATAGCATTATATAAGGGTCAGAGATCACCAATTAAAATGTTTTAATTTTTTTGGCCGTCAACTGGAAGGTGAAAATCTTCCCGACAATGCAGGAGAACATTACAGAGCTTTTCACAAAGGCTCTACCTAGGGAGAAGTTTGAAGCTTTCTGCAAAGCTTTGGGCTTACTTCCTTTTCTGCAGTGATTTCCACATATCTTGGCACTTCCTTATACATGAGTGTTAGCTCCTTGTTCACTGCATCACTCCCAGGGGGGATTTGTTGATATATTTAGGTGGTGATGTGTGTGAACACTCTAGGACCGTTGGGGCACTTTTTTCCCTCTTTAGGAGGTTTTTTTCCCCGGCTTGTATATATGCCTTTTGCCCTAACTAGCTACTTATCTTTGTACATTCTAGTGGTAATACATTCAATATTGTGTATTGTGCTCCAAGCATCTTCTTCTTCCTTCTGCTGTTCGCGTGCTTCCGCACATGTCTAAATCCAACAAAGGTCCTCTTGATCAATGTTGACATTGACCATGTTTTTGATTCCTTGAATATATGAAGTATTAGATAATATGGAAGTGCTAATGTCAACAACGAAAAGAGAAATCTTCCCGTTTCTCGTAATAATTTTTTTTGTGTGCATATTATAGTATCCCTAATAGGCTTTGCTTAAATGAAGTGAAGCAACTATGTTAAAAGATAATATAAGTGGTTGTACCTTTCTTAAAATACAAAACATTGGAATAAATAGCAAACATACAATGTGTAGTAAAATCCATCATGATTAGAGTGTGTAGTAAAATCCATCATACAATGTGTGATCACAATATTAGCATACTCAATCTTAGAAGAAGAGGCATTTGCAATATCCATTTTGTTCTCTTTTTCTTTGCCACTTTGGCAATCAATTTAAGAGAGTTCTCAATAGCATGATTTTAGTATTAAAATATTGGCAACTTGGTGCTTTTTTTTGTTTTATCTCATCTTTGTATTTTTTTCTTTGATTGTGTATCATTGATTTATCCTTTCTTACTAGAGAAAGAACCAATTTCATCCATTCCCTTTTGTTAGCAACAAAATTATTGACTTGCAATATACATGGTGAACTTCTTTTTTGCCTTGGGTAATACTTTTATGGTAGCACGCAAACAAACCCACCAAACAATACATGGGGATTTTTTTTCATCGTCAAGCAAACAATTAAAAAAAGCTTTGATAAAAAATCAAATAGCCCATTAAGAACAATTTGAACAAGTGATTTGTTTGATGACATATGATATATGCCCTTAGAGAAACAATCACTAATTGGACATATATTTGAAGGTCGAAGCTTTAGAAGAAAACCACATGCCTATGTGAAGGGACAAATTCACAAGTGTATTATATTTGTAAAGTTAGTTCACTTTAGTTCTAGAAGTTTTTTAAAAAGTCACGAGATTGAGAAAAACTATATAAGTTAGTTTGTATCAACTGACGCAATATGAGAGAAAGAATGTGGAAGAGAAGTAGTTAGAGTGGGGAAAGTTCATTTTGTATGTCTGAGAATAGTCGGGCTTCTCTGCATGAGAAAGCACCTCTGCATTTTTGAGATTTCATAGTTATGAAAAGAGCTGATTAAACTTCTGTGTATAAACCTTCCTTCTCCATCTCCAGAGTTTGTCTTCTGTGTAATGATTTCAAAAGAAGAAGTTTTTCAAGCAAGTCGATGCCTGGCATTGAATCTAAGTGATAAGTCCTTGTTTCCATATATGACTTTTATCTACTGCTAAATCTCCTTGAAAAGATGAGGTTTGTGGAGCAACTGAATGCCTGGCATCGAGTTTATGCATAAAGTCGATGCTTGGCATTGAATTCCAGTTGATAAGTGTTGTTTAAAGTATGCATGAAATCATATATTATTTTGGTATTTGAAAGGTTGAGGTTTTATGTGGGAAGTCGATGCCTGACATCGAATCCCTACTAAAAAGTGGCTAAAAACACCTCAAGTTGATGCCTGCCATCGAATTTGCGTTGCAAGTCGATGCTAGGCATTGAATTTCCATTTTTAGATAGGCGCTCTTACTATAACAAGAAAAATTTCCAATTTTGGAAGTTATACATAGTCATCTTGTGAAGGCCATAACTTGAGTTTTAGAGATTTGTTTCTTGCAAATAATAGCTTGTTGGAAAGCTCTACTCTTCTACTTTCATGATCAAAAGATATTGAAGAAATAATATTTGTGCTAAGAGAAATAAGTCAAAGAATGAAGGTATGTCATTACAGTGACTAAGAATTTCTAAAGAAGTAAAGTTCTTAGTTTTGGCTATCATTTCTCAAAGCTTAGAGTGGCAATGAGTTAATGGTGACCATTGAGGTTGTTTAGTGTCACATTAATTCATTTCTTGTGATGTTTCACACATCAACAAGTGGTACCAGAGCAGAAAGGTTCTAGAGAGCAGAAGGCATCAAAGGTACGAGAAGGTTTTGAAAAGTTTTCATTAAAGTTTGAAAGCTGAAGCATTCAAAGGCACAAGGCATCAAAAGGTTACTCCAAAAGTATATTCATACACAAAGAACTCCAAAACATATTATCCTTTATCCTTTAAGCTCACAGGTTGCAGCAGAAGGAAAGGAGTATGGTAGATCATATCTCCATTGACAAACTAGACAGAGATAATTACCCCGCATGGGTAATGAGAATGGAAGCCTTACTCATGAGTAAGGATCTCATGGTATATGTAACAGGTGAAGAAGAGAAGCCAATATTTGAAGATGAAAGCCGACCAAAGAAAGAAGAACTGGATGCTTTAAATCATTGGCAGAAGAAGGATGCAAGTTCAAAAGCTTACATCTACAATAGAATCTCAGATCATTTGTGTAGCTCAAGCGTAAGCACCACCTCCTTTACTTGTCAATCTGCAGAGACGTGAGGACCGGTATGAAGACCATGAGCAAGTGAAGGCACTAGTGCGTGAGTGAAAGCACACAAACATGCACACACATACACACACACACGTGCACAAGGTAAGATCAAAGAGAGGAACAATGGAAAGCTTCGATTGCAAATGAGTTCTCTTACAAAAGCTCCATCCTCTAACAAGCTAACCCCAAAAATGAGCTCTTTAGCTCTTTTTATAGTTTTTGGACTAATTTTGGCCCTGTCGAGATCTAGTGTTCGGCCTAGTTAAAAATTAGGTTCCAGGGCTTACCCCCCTAAGTGCTGTAAGTACAAGGAGTTGGTTCCCCAATCCTGTACTATTTGCAATTGTCGTAGGAAAGGTCTTCCTAGAATCATCTCATAGACATTATTTTTCTCAAAGTCACATATAGCAAATGTGTGTTCAAACTCTACACCACAAGTGGTTAGAGTTATCCCTTCGAGCAATCCTAGAGGTCTTTCAAAATGACCATCGACCATTCGAAGCTTCATTCTAGTTGGTCTTAATGTGGGTTTGCCCCATTGCTTCCACAAGGAGGTGGTCGCAATAGCAACACCAACACCTGAATCTATGATTGCTTTGGTTGTGTAACCTTGGTAGGTGATTGGAAGATAAGTATTACCTTCTTCACCCTCACACATGTCTCCTATTTTATCGAGAGGTATCTCTGGAACTTTTTGCTTAGAGCCTGTTTTTGGCATATTGGAATCAAGTTCTGGAACCTGATCCTTCACATGATCCCATAGTTCAGGTTTTGCTTTTAGCAGCTCTTCTACCGTGAGATGACATTGAACCTTAGTGTTCTTCACGACATCAGTGTTCCTTGGGACCACTGAGTCTTCATGTCTGACCAGTATTGTGGGAGCTCTGATATGAAGAGATTCAGATTCCCATGGGCCTGGAAATTGAGGCAGTTCTTCTAAGGTATTAGATTCAAAATCTAACCTTTCGTCTTCTTGTTGCTCAACTTGATCTCCGTAAATGGATGGAATGTCTTGGGGAAATTGATCATGAAGATCATCAATCTCAAGAATAGGAGGGGAATTATCCTTCTCCTTGGCCCATTTCTCTTCTTGTATTTCCCGCAAGAACTCTTGAGAGTACTGTTGAATTGAAGGAGGTATTCCAGCATCCGTGGAATTAGGAACATAAGCTTCCATTGGTGGTGAGCTTCCTCTTTCAATAACTGGTTGAGCCTGTGGAGGTAAAGAAACTTGTGGTTTGTTTACCAACTGCTCTAATCTTTCTAGTAAGCCTTGGAAATGCAAATCTGGTTTGACAGAGTTTTTCTAATTGAACTTTTGACTATTCTCAAGCATAGCTTGAGCTTGTTGTACCATTTTCATGCACATTTTCATCTGTTCAATCTCTAAATCCGCTCTAGGGTAACTCTTGTCTAGGTTTGTAGCTGTTGGCCCTTCTTGAAGTCGAGCGTGGTAGGCCTTGAACATCATGTCCAAGCCCTCTGGGGTTGGATCTCCAAGAACAGACCCTGGTTGTGGTCTATTTACAATGGGTGGTGGGGTGGGATGAGGTGATGTGGATGGAGTTTTGGCATGCGAGGGGCTTTGAGTTGCAATGTCATCTATTTTTGTCTTCGCTTCTTTCAAGCTTTCTTCTAGTTCTGATAACTTTTTATTCCACTTGCGATTGGCCTTCTCTCTAGTATCCTTCCATGTTCTTGTTTTCCTCTTCCTAGGTTCTCCCGATTCACTCGACTCCGATTGCTATGCTGGTTTATCCTGTTTTAAGGCTTGTGCTCTAGTGACAGCTTGTATAGGAGCCACATTACTGCTACTTGAACTTGAATCCGCCACTAAGCCTACCACATTAATGGGTGTAATCTTGGGTGCACTGGAGGGGTTCCTTGGACAATCTCTGGGGAGATGGTCTTTGCCACATTCAGGACAAAAGGCTTGTATTGTGATAGCCTGTCCTTGTCCCGGAGTTGATGGGTGGGGACATTCACGAAGGACATGGTCGCCATGACATCTGAAACATGGTCCTCTAGGGGCTTGTGGTCTTACTTGTCTCAATTGGGGCCTAGGGTTAGCATTTGTGTACATGACATTGGAGTATTCATGCTCCCAATTTTGTGCCATAGGTGGTGCCTCATATTGATACGGGTAAATCTCACTATGTTCAGGTGACTCTGTGTAATAAGCATGTGGACTACCTTCATGGGAGTAGTCTGAACTATGAGCATGAGAGTCATTCTCTGATATTAGTGGGGTCACTGGCACCAATGCTCTATTAAGGTTCTCTTCTGCCACTCCATACTTAACTGGAATTACATTGGCAGGCACTGGTGGTTGGTTTCCTAGGACTGGTTGTGGTCTATATGGTGTCAGATACTATTGTTGTGGTCGATAATATGGCTGTTGGTATTGGTTCTGATACCTACCCTGTTGGTAAGGTTGCTGATAATTCTGTCTAACAGCCTGTCTATTGTATGGACAATCTTGAGCCATATGGTTCGTGTATTTTCTCTCAATAGTGCAATATGGAGCATTCCTTTCTCTCATGTTCTAGTTGTGCAATGGACATACATTAGCCATGTGGTCACCTCCACAAGTATAACACCGGTTCAATGAGGTGACTCTTGGTATTTGTTTATTTTGAACTCCTAGCTTCTTGGCAACTTGCTCTGCTATCTCATCCAGCTCAGTGGAGGCTCTAGAGGTATGACTAGTAGAACTGTCAGAGTCTTGATAGAGTTTGGATAGTCCTAACTCCTCACCCAAGTTGTCTTCTATGTCAATGCAGGTCCGCACACACTCTTCTATGGATCTAGGCTCTTTCAAGTACACATATGATCTTAACTTGGTGCTTAGTAAGCCATCTAAAAACAAAGCCACTTGTTTGGCTGGTGTGGGTAACTTTGGAGCAGGGCATCTCTCTAGATACTGTCTGAACCTTCTACCTGCTAGCCGCACTGTTTCTTGGGGTGTCTGCTTGAAGCTGTGGATCAAAGATGATGTGTTATGCCTGATACCACTCTTGGAAAATTCTACAATGAATTCGTCCAGTAGTTGACCTATATCGTGATAGTTGCGACTACTCAGTGGTTGAAACCAAGCTAAGGAAGTGCCCTTAAGAGTCAAACCAAATGCCTCGTACTGGGTGAACAAATCCTCAACCTGTTCAGCTCTTAACACTTGTTTGAACTCGGCCACATGATCATAAAGATCTCCTGTCCCGTCAAAATAATTCTTCATTGCCTTGATCACTTGAGTGGGTCTAAGGGTTCTTGGGTGCTCTCGGGGTCTAGGCAATGGAAAATCATGCTCATCTCTTTGTTGCCTATGTGCTTGATGTCTCTCTCATTCAGGTCTTTCATTTTGAAATCCTGATCTATTTCTGCCCACAGTGTGTGCAAAACTTACCTCAGGTCTCTCTCTATTTCTTTCTCTCTAGGATTCATGAGCTTGGGATGATCCTACTCCTTGGAGGCCATGGGAAACATTGGATCTTGGTGGAGGGAAAATCAATTCACTCTTCCAAGTATATGCATGTCTATCATGTTCTGTTACCAAGAATATTTTCTCTGATGTGTTATCCAGGTAGACAACTTTGCCTGGTATCTCTAGATCCTTGAACTCTTAGATGATGACTATGCCCAATTGGCTAGGTTGATCTGGCTTGAATCTCCAAAAGGCTTCCTCTGTTTCTCTGTTCAAGAATAGTTCTATGCTTTTGTTGTCTTGAGGGATCCAATCTGGAGTGATTACTCTGGTCAAAACTGACTTACCTCTAGGAGTCTGGGGTCCTTGTCCTACATTTCCTTGTTCTAGGTCTCCTATCTCATTCTCATGAATGATATTTCCAAACTCATCGATCCTATGTGGTAGGTTGGTGACCACATACATGGTTCCTTCCTTATCAATGTATGAACCCTCTTCGAACTTGACCAGTGGGTGTTCAAGTCCAAAGGGTTGACCTAGATTTTTGAGTTGGACCACTAATCGCCTCAGGCCATCCTCATAGATGCGAGCACCTAATCGGTTGGTCTGAATATATTCCAATTGTGTCTTATAGGGACCTTCTGTTGTTTGTAGATGGGCAGTTCCTGAGCCACTGGCAGGTTTCCCCATGCTAAAAGACATTTCTGAGTCACTTGTGTCAGAGTTTAGTACGTAAGGACAACCACTTAGTTGTTGTGCCCAAGACTTAGCTGTATGGTTGACACTAGACTGAGAAGATCTAATGCTTTGTCTATCCTTGTCTAGGTATCTACCAGATCTCAGGTTCATAAGCTTTGGTTCAAAATCCTTTGGTATGGTTCAAAATCCTTTGGAGTCCCCTTGGTTCCCTAGTCCCACCTGAGGGTCAACTTCAAATTAGTCTATCTAAAAATTAACGCATTATTCTTATAAAAACAGTTGAGACCGTGTAGGATTCGAAACGAGCTTTCCAATGATCTATAGAGCTCAAAAAATGGACTTTGGATGAAAAAGTTATGTCAAATCATGCTCCTGGGGATCAAAACAGGCAAAAATGACCTTTTGGAAAAGATCGCAATTTTGGTGAAATGAAGAGAATCGCGATGCTATGAAATGAAGAGAATCGCGATGCTGTGAAATGAAGAGAATCGCGATGCTGTGAAATGAAGAGAATCGCGATGCTGTGAAATGAAGAGAATCGCGATGCTTTGAAATGAAGAGAATCGCGATGCTATGAAATCAAGAGAATCGCGATGCTGTGAAATCAAGAGAATCGCGATGCTGTGAAATCAAGAGAATCGCGATGCTGTGAAATCAAGAGAATCGCGATGCTGTGAAATCAAGAGAATCACGATGCTGTGAAATTTAGAGAATCGCGATGTTGTGAAATCAAGAGAACTACGATGCTGTGAAATCAAGAGAATCGCGATTCTGTGCAATACCCAAGAAACGCGATTTTGAGAGAGAATCGTGTTTTGAAAATTGCGATTTTGCCTTAGAATCGTGGTTTTCAGAAATTTAGAGAATCGCGATTTTGAGCACAACCACAGAATCGCGATTCTGAGAATGACCCCAGAATCGTGTTCTTGCTCAGAATCGTATTTTTTGAGAATCGCCAAAAAAAATCACGCTTCTGAGGGTGACCAGAGAATCGTGTTTTTGAAAAACTTAGAGAATCTCGATTCTGAGCACAACTAGAGAATCGCGATTCTGAGAATGACCTCAGAATCGTGTTTCCTTCAGTGAGCTTTTAGGCGGGAAATAGAAAATCGTGATTTTTCAAAAAAAATTTGAATTTTTCACAGAATCGCGATTTTCATCACAGAATCGTATTTTTTGGCAGAAACTTCAAATTTTTTAGCGCCGAGCAATGCCGAGCTCCGTATATGCAGAAAATCGTGAAAAAACACAGGCGCTTGCTCTCCCTTGCACTTGCTAACTCCTTCCCACACGATAATGCATGAAATATGGTATGAAAATGGTGAAAATGCACTAAAAACACAAGAAAATTCTATGAAGATGAAGATGGATGAAGATGGAGATGATAATGATGATGAAGATGGAGAAGAAAAATCAGAAAAATAACAGAAATGACAGTTTTTTTTACCCAACGTCGCAAATCTACGATCTCACCATCACAACGCTCGTCCTCGAAGCTCTCTCCCCGGCAACGGCGCCCAAATTTG
Source organism: Ceratopteris richardii (assembly GCA_020310875.1). NCBI lineage: Eukaryota > Viridiplantae > Streptophyta > Polypodiopsida > Polypodiales > Pteridaceae > Ceratopteris > Ceratopteris richardii. The sequence goes on along the minus strand of CM035409.1, from coordinate 140,356,494 downwards.
GTGTAGCTCAAGCGTAAGCACCACCTCCTTTACTTGTCAATCTGCGGAGACGTGAGGACCGGTATGAAGACCACGAGCAAGTGAAGGCACTAGTGCGTGAGTGAAAGCACACAAACATGCACACACATACACACACATGTGCACAAGGTAAGATCAAAGAGAGGAACAATGGAAAGCTTTGATTGCAAATGAGTTCTCTTACAAAAGCTCTATTCTCTAACAAGGTAACCCCAAAAATGAGCTCTCTAGCTCTTTTTATAGTTTTTCGTCTAGTTTTGGCCCTATCCAGACCTAGTGTCCGGCCTAGTTAAAAATTAGGTTCCAGGGATTATTTGAGGGCTCAAACGGAGTCTAAAAATTATGAAAATTGGTAGGATTATACTTCTAATGCTCCTCAAGCTCGAGGACTCCTCGGCTTGCACAAAATGGAGCTATAGAAAGGTGAAATGATATTTACAATGGTTTTTAGTGATGAAAATCACTATTTTATAAGGATTTCTTCTGAAAATTTGACATACACTTCTTGGAGCTCCCTACTTGCTCTCTCTTCTTCTATTTCCACTTCTTTGATGTGCTTCCATGTTTTATGCTTGACCTTGAGTTCCAACAATTTGCTACCACACACCAGAGGATTGGAATCAACTGAAGAAATATGGAATGCATTGAATTATCATTTCCAAAGTACTACCAAAGCAAGGAAAGTAAGTCCATGGTCAGAGTTTACAACATTCAAGAAGAAGCCAAGTCAAAGTATTAGTGATTATGTCACTAAGATGAAGGATCTAGCAGATGGTCTTGGATCCATAGATGAAGATGTTGAAGATCACATGTTGATTGCTCAATTACTTACAGGTTTGAGAGGAGATGAAAGGTGGAAACCTTTTTTCTTGTACAAAACTTTCTTTGAATCATTATGTTCCACACTTGAATCAATTGCTTGGTTTGATGCTAACCTTTGATCAAGACTTGAAGGGAGATGGAGATAAATGTCAAAGTTCTGCAATGTACATGAAGAATAAGAAGAAAGGAGATAAAGGTAAAGCAAAGGATGAAGAAGAGTCAAGTTCTCAAGTTTATTATGCAAGAGGTAGAGGCACAGGCAGAGGAAGAGCAAGAGGTTTTGGAAGAGGAAGAAGTTATCAGAATAATAATAAGAAGGCTTGTTGGATCTATGGATTGGCTCATGACTGCTGGAGCAATCAATAAAGATCAAACCAAAATCAAAACAACAATAGCAGAGGCCGAGGTGGAAGATATCAAAGTTACCCTCAGAGAGGTAGACAAAGTCAAAGAGGAGGCTATGGTAGATGTGGAGGAAGAAGTTGGGGACAGAATCAATCCTACAACACCACCTATTACAACTATGCAAATGACACACAGAATGAAAGTCATACATCATTGATGATGAACTCAATCAGCACATCAGATAAAGAAGACTTAAAGGTATTTTACATTGATTCTCGATGTTCTAATCATTTGTCAAGAAACATAGAATTGATGTCAGAATTGGAAAAAGGCATTTCTAGTCATACAGTTCAAATAGGTGATAATACAAGACATAGTGTACATTCAATTGGAAATGTGAAATGCAAGAGTGGATCAGATTTGCTAACTAATGTTTTGTATGTTCCCACAATACCTAAAAACTTTGTTAGTGTGGGACATATAGTTGAAAAAGGTTTTCAAGTTAGGTTTACAAATGAAGGAGTATTTGTTGAAGATCTAGAGAATGGATATAACCAGATTGTCTGTGGTAAGAAAGAAGGTAGAATCTTTACAATAAGAGTGCAAGGGAACATTGGTCAAGCTTTGCTCGCACATGGTGGAGTGATTACAGAACTTAATCTCTGACATAAGAGATTAGGTCATTTCAATGAAAGAGGAATTGAAGCTATGGTTGCAAATCAGTCTGTACTAGGATTACCAAATGTGGAGAGTCAACATATGATTTATAAATGTGAAGCATGTCAAATGGGTAAAGCACACAAGTTACCATTACATGTTGTGGAATCCTCTAACCAAACAATTTCTTATTTTTAGAGATGTTACATTTGATGAACAGAAAAGCTGGTATGTAGATCAAAGTCATACAACTGAAGAATTTGAAGAAGAGGTAAGAAGATGTGAGAAAGGAAAATCATGTGCAGGTGAATAGAGATGAAGACTATATGCAAGCAAGTACATCCAGAAGTGGATTAACAAGAAGATATGAAGAAGCTCCTATATTTGATGAAGAGGTGTATCCAGACACATATGAAGAATGTGAACCAAGAAGGTCAAGCAGGACTAGAAGGAAACCAGAAAGGTATTCTTATGATACTTCTTACATAACTCAAAAGAACTATGCATATATGGTCAAAGATGATGAAGAACCTTAGAACTATGATGAAGCAAAAGGTAAGAAACAATAGGAAGAAGCAATGAAGGAAGAATTCAATGCACTAGAGGAGAACAAGACTTGGGAACTTGTTCCTAAACCAAATGGTAAGAAGGTAATTGGAAATAAATGGGTTTATAAAGTGAAGAAGCTTGCAGATGGAAGTATAGCTAGATACAAAGCTAGACTAGTGGTGAAAGGCTATGCCCAAACCTATGGCATAGATTATGATGAGACATTCAGTCATGTAGCTAAGATGTCAACTATAAGGACAATCATTGCTATTGCAGCTTCAAAAGGATGGATCCTAAGTCAATTGGATATAAAGAATGCATTCTTGAATGGATACATATCAGATGAGGTATACATGAAACAACCTCAAGGGTTTATAGATTCCAGGTATCCAAATTTTGTTTGCAGGTTGAGAAGAGCACTCTATGGATTGAAGCAAGCTCCAAGAGCATGGAACTATAGACTAGTGAAGTATCTCAATGTCCTTGGATATCAAAGTTCAAAAGCAGATCCAAGTCTACTTATCAAAAGAACAGAGGAAGGTACAATCTACATTTGTATTTATGTGGATGACATTATAATCATAGGTACTTCAAATGAAGGAATCAATGAGGTAAAGAGATTCCTTGAAAAAGAATCCAAGATCAGTGATCTAGGAAAGTTATCATACTTTCTTGGTATGGAAGTCACCTATATAGATCATGGCATATATGTATCATAAGAAAGGTATCTTATGAATCTATTGAAGAAGTTTGATATGGAAAATTGCAGAGAAGCTTCAACTCCACTTGAAGTTAATCAGAAGTTCAGTAAATATGATGGTGCAGAATACAAAGATATGAGGAAGTATCAATCTCTTGTGGGTAGTTTGATTTATGCTACACTAACAAGACCTAATCTTAGTTATGCAGTGGGAGTTCTATCACAATTCATGCATTGTCCAAAGGATCCACATTGGATTGCAGGTCAAAGAGTTCTCAGATATATCAAAGGAACTATAAAGGAAGGATTATATTATCCTTTTACTTCAGATTTGAAGTTGAGAGCCTATAATGATTTAGAATGGGCAGGAAAGCAAGATGACAGGAGATCAACACATGGATACATGATATATATTGGTGATAAGCTTGTAAGTTGGTGTTCAAAGAAACAACATACAATAGCATTATCATCAATTGAAGCTGAGTACAAAGGACTTGTGGAAGCAGCTAAGGAGGTCATATGGATGTAGACATTATTCAAAATTTTGGGCATTAATCAAGGTATACCTACAATACATGGAGATAATATGAGTTCACTTTATCTTGCAGCAAATCCAGTATTTCATGCAAGAACAAAACATATTGAGATACATTATCATTTCCAGAGAGAAAAGGTAATGGAGAAAGAAATTGAGGTGGAGTACATTTCTACAAAAATTAATTCATTTCTTGTGACGTTTCACACATCAACATATGCCAATCATGTTTTCTCATAAGTCCTCATCTTGTCTAGAATCTATCCATAGAATCACCTTTGTTCATGTTTTTTCTCTCAAACTCATCTTATTTTGTGCATGATACAATGTACTAACAGTTTTCTAAGCACCCATAACTATTTTACATGAGTGAATGTTTGCAATAATGGTACACTTAACAATCGAAAAAATCAAGACATGTGCATGTGCATATTTGAGATCCCATCAAAGTTTATTTTTGACAATTGGGGTGCTAATGGTGTAATATACATAATTACAACAAGATTCTTCGTAAAAATGGAACCTACAACATCCTCAACACCACCTATGTTGATTACATTTTTGGTACTTATAATTGGATCAAAACATATATTAACATCTTACGACATATTCCATAACCTATTGCTACCAGTACATGGTGTGCCATGCCTATCCACAATGGGTTCCATCAAAAACTTGTCAGGAAGATGCATTCCTTCAACCATACATAATGCCATTTCAAGAAATGTTCTATTCTTTCAGTCGGCAACACCATTTTGTTGAATTGTATATGGCACTATACATTGGTGAGTAATTCATAAAGAAATTCATTATATTCATGTGACATGTATTTATCATCATGGTCCATGCAAAGAGTGAGAAGTTTATTTCCACAAACTTTTCAGCTATAAATAATAATATTGTAAAGAAAAAGAATACCTCAGTCTTTTCTTTCATAGGACACATCCAAGTATGGTGTGTTGCATCATCTATGAAGATAACAAAGTATACATGCTTGCCAAAAGATGGACTCTTGACCACACCACATACATCAATTTGAACAAGTTGCAACAATATGTGTAGCACTATCTTTGGGAAAAGAAGCACGATGCATTTTCCCAAGTATAAAACCTTCACGTGCATGCTTTTCAATAGACTCAATTGTTGGCATACCAATAAACATATCCTTCCTTTTCAAACTATTGAAGTTGAAATGATCAACACAAGCATGCCATATCTTTGTTTCAACCATAGAAGAAGTATGTGTAAGCAAGACATTTGAGGTAACTCTCTTATATGTATCCAAGTGATACAAACCATCATAATGTCCATGACATCACAATCTTTACATCATTATTTTTGAGATCAAGAACCATATATTTTTTATAAATAAAGTGTACATGAAGTCCCACACTAGCAATAGTAGGAATCAAAATCAAATTTTCTTGATACTAGGTACATATATGACATTCTTGAGAGCAACAACACCTTCACTTGTAGACATACACTGAATTTTTCCAACTCCAATAATAGGATAAGAAGCATTGTTTGCACATACAACATGTCCTCCCTAAGGTGCATCTTTCAAAGATGCAAAATGTTGAGATATGGCGTTGAGCTTGAGGGGGAGTGTTGAGATATCAAGCTCAACATGTGATGATCCAGGATGACACGTACCAGTTTTTCATTTCTCTGACATGTATAGTGGTCATACCGATATATGTCAGGGATACTTCATTGAGCTTTATTAGATTTATCTACCGAGAGTGATGGCACATTTGTTTCTTGCCAGCTCACTCATTCACGGATATTTGGTTTTTCCTTATGTACTGATCTTTATATATTGCACTTGTTGTATTCTTGTTTTTAGGTCATTTTTGTACATTCCTTTTATGTAATAGAAGAAGAAGAAGATCATTCTTCCTTGCCTCAATCTGTGTGTGTGCTTCTCCATGAGAGTAAGAGTGAGTGTGTGAGCTCTCTTCCTTATCTCCTTCCTTGTGACATGGTATCAAAAGCCAGCGTGGCTGTAGAGAGCTCATGGAGAAGGCGACGGTGAAGACTACGCGGCAAGGCGTGGAGAAAACGCGAATTCACAAACGGCCTCTATTTGCTACGAAAATCGTCGTGAAGGTAGAAGACCTCTGTTTTTGTCAGATCGAAGTTTCGGAGCCATCTCGACCTCCGTTTCGAGCCCGCAAGGTGGGGCCCACAGAAAAACCAGGTCAATTTCAGAAATTGTAACTTGCGTTGTGTTTGGCCACACTCATATATTCCAGATCTAGAATTTCAAGTGATTCCGTGTACTGTTGATACACAAAAACTGTGTTTTTCTGAGATCGAACTGTCACGTCATAGTGCGACAGTGTTCAAGCAGAAGTGCTGCTTGTAGTGTTTTGCAGTGTTGTGAATTGTTGCAGAAATGGCAAACGCAGATGGAACGAGTCAGCTTATGAGCGATAAGCTGGACAAGAACAACTTCCATGCTTGGAGATTCAGAATGACGAATTTCCTGATGGGAAAAGGCTACTGGAAGTATATCGAAGGAGAGAATGAAAATGCTCCACAGTTACCAGAAAGGAATCAGACTCCATATCAGTTAAGAGCATATGAGGAATGGAATCAAGGAGCACGAAAGGTAATGTATTGGCTATCTGTTAGAATACATGATAGCATGATTGGACACATACAGGATGCCAAGACTCCAAAAGAGGCTTGGAACAGCTTGGTCACCTTGTATGAGACTAATACAAAGGCACGGAAATTGCAACTCAAGAACGAGCTGCATACATTGGAAAAGAAGAGCATGGCGGTAAGTGACTACACTCTTAAAATCAAAGGCATATGTGAGTCACTTGCATCTATTGGCGTGAATGTAGATGATGATGATAAGGTGGAAGTGTGCCTTCGTGGTTTAGGAGCTGCATATAAGCAGTTCATAACTTCCATACAGACCAGGGAAAATATTCTGAATTTTGCTGATCTGGTATCTATGCTGATTATTGAAGAAAAGAATCTTGGTGAGGACTCAAACTCCCAAGGAAAGCCCAGTTCTGAGCAGGTATTCTACTCTGGCAGAGGAAGAGGCAGAGGTAGAGGTTTTGGAAGTGGAAGAGGAAACACTAACCAAGACCAAGGTCAACAACAGAATCATGCAGGAGGAAGAGGACAGTTTCGAGGCAGGGGGAGCCAAAGAGGTCGCAAAAATTTCCAAAGAAATGATTCAGGTAATGATAGTAAAGGATGCTGGAAATGTGGTAAACCTGGACACTTTGAACGTGATTGCAGGTTAAAGAATCAAAATAACATAAGGCAGCAAAACAACTATAGCAAAACAACTATGCATCGACAAGTGCAGATGATTCTGAGAAGCTGTTTATGGTTCAACATCACATGATGAATACGATGTCTGCTGGTGTTTCAAAATCGAATGATAATGTCTAGTATGTTGATTCAGGTGCTTCAAATCACATGACCAGTCATGCAGAATGGTTTAGTAGTTTGCAGAAAATGCCAGTTCGTGGATATGTTGAAACAGGTGATGATACATCGCATCCTATTGAGCATACAGGAAACATAGTTCGTTTCTCTGACATGTATAGTGGTCATACCGATATATGTCAGGGATACTTCATTGAGCTTTATTAGATTTATCTACCAAGAGTGATGGCACATTTGTTTCTTGCTAGCTCACTCAATCGCGGATATTAGGTTTTTCCTTATGTACTGATCTTTATATATTGCACTTGTTGTATTCTTGTTTTTAGGTCATTCTTGTACATTCCTTTTATGTAATAGAAGAAGAAGAAGATCATTCTTCCTTGCCTCAATCTGTGTGTGTGCTTCTCCATGAGAGTGAGAGTGAGTGTGTGAGCTCTCTTCCTTATCTCCTTCCTCGTGACACAAAAAATATTTTGTATGAAGTGATATGCTTTGAAACATCACTATTAAAAAATCAGTCCAATTCAACCTCAAGCACAATCATACATATATAATGTGATGATGAATCATAATGAAACGTAACAACATATGCCCAAGCATCTTAAATAACATTAGCTTCATCATTCTTTGCATTGGATGTATTTTCAAAAATAGACATGCCATATTCTTTCTTCTTTTCATTATGGTTGGCAAACTTTCTACATTCATCAATGACACATCCAACCTTTAGACATTACTTCCATCTCTTCTTCTGTTGCATATCACCATCAAGAGAGGAAGATGTGGAAGAAGAAGATTAAGGCTTTGATTTTGATGAACCCAAAGATGAATCATACTTGCTTTTATCCTTTTGTGTAATAACAAGTGCTTGTGTTCCCTAAAGAAAACCACTTCTATTCACTCTTGATTGCTTTTCTTACAAAAGAAAAGACATAAAATCATCAAAAGTATACATATTTGAATTTCCTTTTCCATTCAACTGAATTTTAGTAGCAAATCTTTGAAAATATTTCAACAATCCTTTGAGTAGTACATATATGGTTGATGCATCGAGAATGATTTCATCAATGTTTGTCAATGGATCTTTCAAATCCTTGATGCATGTAACATATACATCTAGTGACTCCTTTTGAGCCATACATGCATCTTCACATTACTTTCTTAATTAAGCAACACATGCTTCATTATGCACCACATACAAAGGAGCAAGAGTATCCCCAAACTTGTCTTGAAGTAGTGCAGATGAAATGTGTGGAACAATATATCCCTTCATAGAAAAATAAATCAATGCATGAACCTGAGCATCCTTTCCATCCCATCTTATCTTTTCTTGTGTATGTGGAGAAAGTCTAGTCAATGTACTTGAAGAATAACTTGAATCTATGACAATAGGTTGTGTAATAGAAGAACTTTTAGGTCACTTGCCAACATCTGCCACTATGTTCCATAGTTTCTTTACAACAAGAACATGTTTTATCATGTAAGAACACATTGGATAGTTATTCCAATCAAGCTTAACTTTAGCTTGAACCATGACAAACAAGTCATTGCTACTTGCCATTACATCAAATAACCCAAAAATATCAAGATATGAACTTCAGTAAAGCTAAAATGCAATTCACAATCTTTAACGTCTTTGAAGGAAATTATGATTGCATGAATGGCTTTGAAAGGGGGTACAAACCCATCACACTTGGTGGAAATTTTCCTTAAGTGTCTAACCTTGTACTTCTATGTTCCAAAATCACTTTTCACTATTAAAAGTGTGTGTGTATGTGGATGCAAAAATTAGCAAGTTTAGGAGGTGCTAAACTTGCTCTAATACCACTATTGGGTGTGTGAGAGAGTGAGGAAGCACGAATAGAAGTACACACAAGAGTGAAGAAGGAGATTGACAAATAGAGAAATGTGATGGCTCAAAGATCTCACTATTGACAGATGATGAGCAATGATCAATAATGTAAGAATGAGTGAAGTGAGAGTTATAAGTGAATCCTTAAGTACAAGGTACCACCACATATGATTATGTCATGCATATGTGGTTAAATGGGGAAACTCCTCTTTCCAACTCTAGAGTAAAAAGTATCCATGTATATGGAAATGGTTCATATCAAAGTTACTTGAGGGACACATAAATATTTTTGGAGCTTGGTGTATGTGGAAGCACATGAACAACACAAGGAAGAAGAAGAAGCTTGGAGCAAAACACAACACTGAGTGACTTAGCAAATGAATGTACAAAGAAAAGTAACCTATTATGGGTTCTAGGCATATATACAAGCCGTGGAAAAAAAACCTCCTAAAGAGGAAAAAATGTGTCCCTATGGTCCTAAGTGTGTTCATACACATCACTACTGAAGTATATCAACAAATCCCGCTTGGAATGATGCGATGAACAAGGATCTAGCACTCATGTATAAGGAAGTGCCAAGCTATGTGGAAAAAGATCAATCCACAAAAGGAAGTAAGCCAAAAGCTTTGCAGAAATTTTCAAACTTCTCCCTAGGTAGAGCCTTTGTGAAAAGGGCAATAATGTTATTATGTGAGGGAACATATGCCAAACTAATGTCCCCAATAGAGAACCGCTTCCTGACATAATGATAGTGCACCTCAATGTGCTTTGTGCGAGCATGGAATACAGGGTTCCTTACAACTTCCAATGCATTTTGGCTGTTAGTGAAGATGGTGGTGGAAGAAGACTGACCAACTCCAAAATCAACCAATAGGCATCTGATCCACACACACTTAACAATCATTGTGAAAGCTTCCTTATACTCAGGCTCACAACCAAAAGTGGCCACAGTAGGCTACTTCTTGCTCAACCAAGATATGCATGAGCTACCAAGCATGAAGCAAAAACCACTAGTGGACACATGAGTGTCATAGCAACCAACCCAATATGAGTTAGAAAAAGCATATAAATTGGTGGTAATGATTCTCCCTTATGATAAAACAATCCAAGTAGCCAAGAATCACTTAATTAGTGAAAGATGTGCTGCTTAACTGCCTACCAATGCTTGAAACTTGGGCAATGCATAAACTTGTTCATTAGAGAGACAAAAAAAATGGAATATCAAGATGAGTTATGCATACGAAAATCAAGCATCCAACAACTTGTTGATAGATAACAACATAAAATGCATCTCTATCATCATCATGAAGACTCAACCATAAAACTATTTCCATAGGAGTGGCAATAGGTTTGCAATCTTCAAGGCCAAAATGCTACAATAAATGTCAATATATTTTGTTTGACGCAAGGTTATTTCGTCATCAAATTGTGCAAACTGAATGCCCAATAATGATGCAAATACCCAAATATGACATCTCAAAAGACGCATGCAAATTAGGCTTAAATTCAGCAATATGCTTCTCATTAGGACCAGCAAGTAGCATGTCATCAACATACAAAACAATGATCAAAAGTACACTATCTGCACACTTAACTCAATTGAGATGTTTTCAAAACCATGTGCAACCAAGTGGGCATGTATCATTTCATACCAAACAGGGTGCTTGCTTCAACCCATATAATGCCCTTTTCAACATGCACACTTTATTTTCATGCCCTTTTTGTACAAAACCATGGGACTGAAATACATACACTTCTTCATGTAAGTCACCATTTAGAAATGTAGTTTTAATGTTGGACTGATGTACATTCCAACCATGATGAGTTGCAAGTGCACAAAATGCTATGAACGATTGTAATTCGGCATGTGGATGCAAAGGTCTCATCAAAATCAATGCCTCTCTCTTGAGCATAACCTTTTGCAACAACCCTAGCCTTATACCTATCAACTATTCCATGAGGCTTACGCTTTAGCTTGTATACCCATTTAGTTCCAATGGCCTTTTTGCTTGGAGGAAAATCACATAAAGACCATCTACCATTCTTCATAATAGAACCATATTCTGATTGAATAGTAGCCATCCAATTTTCTAAATTTTGTGCTTCATCAAAAGAAAGAGGCTCATTCTTATCACAAACACTAGAGGCAGCCATCGCATAACAATCTGATAAAAAGGAAGCATTATGAGAAGTTGAACAAGTATGATATGAAAATGGTGCATTTAATTTTCTAGCTTTCAAAGTCTGCACCGATCATTTAGGCATAGTTTTTGCCTCCTCTATATGAGCCCTCTCATCAATAAGTGCATCATGTAAATCTGCATAAAAAATGGAATGATCTACATCATCATTTGGAACCTTTAAAGGTTGGGAAATTGCATCATTTGGATCAGTACTTGATTGTCCACCTATAAACAACAAAGTATCATACACATCTTTGGAGCTAAATGCAGTCTCCTTGATACATGAAATTAATGGCTAAATTGTATCTTCCACAAAAAACAACATCATAGCTGACCAAAATGCATTTAGTGTGTGGATGATACAGATGATAGCCTTTGTTTCAAATCTATACCCAATAAAAATACATTTCAATGCTTTATCATCCAATTTCTAGTGTTGTTGTTCAAGTACTAATGCATATGCCAAACAACCAAAGACATGTAGATAAGAAACTTATGTCTTGCCATTAGGGGAAAAAATGGACATTGCGTGGGCCTTGTAGGATCCCTAATTTTTAGGGATTAAGGATCTTATTTTACGAGATTTATAGGGTCCATCAAACCACTAGTGGTATTTGAATATTATATAATTTTGTTGAAACATTCTATTTGAACTCGCTCATCGTGTGCATCCGTGACCATTGGATCGTTTAAATCAACGATATAATTTAAAATCTTTGAAAAGGTAGAGAGAGAGGATGCTAGATTTCGTGGGATTGGGGACAAGACCTCTCACACTCTCTGCAATCTTTTTAGCCATCCGATTTGGAGGAATCCGACGCTTCAGTGCAAATGGGGCTGAGCACAAATCGTAGATGGACGTGAGCCATTCGATATGCTTACACATCCGATGGTTGCTATCAAAAGGCATCAATCTTATGTAGAATATCAATCTCAACCATGGGATGGTGGCCAGATCCAATGGCCACAAACTAAGGCACATTTTTTTAATGCAATTCAAGGCACAACGTTTGATCTTTGCAAGAATCCTGACGGCCCATAGAGATTCGCGTAGCTCATCATCATTGCTATGATCCTAGCCATTTGTTCTCAAGGCATCCAAGGGCCCAAGATCAAATTCACCTTGACTTTTGCAATTTAACCTCAGCCTTTGGATGTTTCAAGCAATCCAAAGTCTCTAAATGATTCCCAAGATTTTTGAAACCACTCTCTTATGGAAACCCACGAATTTGAAGTGGTTTGTTCCTGTTTGACCACAAAAAAACAAGGGAAGCCTATGCCTAGCCTATGTGATTCAGGGACTAGACTGTGGCCACCACCTCTTCTCATTGGTCCATCCCTAATCACTCCTTAATCTAAAAGGCCCATGCAGGGTTCATTTTTTCCCCTAATGTGACCATGCCAAGAATAATATGGAGTGATAGATTGTAGTGCTTTGGTGGGACACATGTTAAGTACATATGCTACACAATAATAGCCTCAAGCAAGAAGCTATGTGGTAAAGCCTGACTTTTGACCATTCAGTTCACCATCTCCATGAGAGACTTGTTGTTTCTTTTAGCAACTCCATGAGGTGTATATGACACTGTACACTCATGTTTTATCCCACACTAAGTCAGAAAATGCATTAAAATCAAAAGGCATGTTTTCCCCTCCTCGGAGGTTGTCCAATTTACATGCTCATAGATTTTCAATCATAATCGAAAATTGTTTAAAGCACATAAACTCTTTAGACTTTGATTTCAATGGATACAACCATGCAAGCTTGGAGAAATCATCAATAAAATTCATGAAATAAAGGTAGTTCCAAAAAGAAGGTATCAGCATAGGGCCACAAACATCACTATGAACAAACTACAATTTATGTGTAGCTCGATCTTAATCATCTTTTCAGAAGGATGAAAATTGCATTTTCCCCAAAATGTAGCCTTTATAGGCATGTTTACAAGGTGCCTCAATTTTTGGTAGAGAGGACACCATTTTAGATTTTTGTAGGCATAGCAAACTCGCAAAAGTCAGATGACCAAAGCATGCATGCCAAAGCTTTGCATGTGAGATAGCATGAGAATCTCAAAGTACAAATGCTGAATCATTTAGAGATTTTGCATAGTCTATATAACCCACAACATAAAATGCTAGAAGCAATAATAAGATCGCCATTTTAGAGATCATGAACTGTACATCTGTCATCAACAAATTTGAGCAAGACAATCTTGGCTAATGCCAAAAATGTAAACAAATTTTTCTTGATCCCTGGTACATACAAAGCATCTCACACTATGAAAGAACTACCATGAGAGTAGTGAGAATGATCTTACCAATTCCCATTACATGATAAGATGAGTTGTTATCGCATGTGATAGTATTCCTTGTAGGGCTAGGCTCAAGTGTACTAAAGAAATTATGCTGCAAGGTAATATGTTTGGTTGCCCCATTATCAAAAGTACCAAAGATCTGAGTCTATTGCAGACATAAACTGTTCATGAGAAGATAGTTCTTAGCTACATACAATAGTAAATGCCCATTCTTCATTCTGAACAAGATTAGTAGACTCTGTTTTAGGTGTAGATTGTAAGAAAAATTAATAGCAGAGCGGAATAGACCTGTAGACAAAGTTGAGAGAAAAACGCAGACAAAGATAGACGCAGACTGAGAGATAGAGAACTCAAATTCTCAGATTTCCGAACATAATGCAGTTACAATGATGGTGCTGTCCACCTGTGTGCTCCCACTGTGGAGCTTAGATGGCAATCTAGACAGACTCTAGATGAAGGGCTTACTAGTGTGCAATGCTATTAAAGCTCAAGCTGGGATGTGCTTATATAGCTTTTACAAGGCTGTTTGGTATAGATAAACGTAGTCGGGAGATACAAAATAGTCGGTAAAATATACGATTTGACAATATTTCCACGACCAGAAGTCCTACCATCTCAGCCCTATGGGCCGGGGGATAGGCCCCTCGGACCCCACAGAAGGGGGCAAGCCCCTCTCTGCACTCCCCCCATTAAGGTTCTATGGGGAAACTGCACGATGCCATATGGCCTTTATTTTCACCTTAAATGAACCATCAAACTTAGGTGGACAAATTCAAAGACAACGACGAGCTAACTCCTCACTTGACTTTTGAACACCTGCTCCCACCATTTGATCTCGTAGATTCTTTATGCGAGTGATAAACACCTCTGCGGTCTCCCCATCAGCAAACCGTTCTACTGCAAGCTGATTCTCCAAGTTCTCAATCCGTGTCTGATTACGAGTTTCATATTGATTTCTCAATATATTCCATGCTTCACATGCCTTCGTAGTATGCTGAATGAGGGTAAGAACACTATCAGAAGTACTTGTAACTAGAGCACAAAGTGCATCTACATTTCTATGTTTCCAAGCACATAGAAGATCAGCATCAGGAGGAATCAATTGACCAGGATTATTTGGATCAGGTCTTTCTTGGGGCTCATGATCAGTCCGAAGAACAGTCTCCAAAAGCTCATACGAATCAAGAATAGAAGTGATTTTGAACTTCCATAGGGTGTAGTTTGTACCATCAAGTTTACCTTTTGTGAAGGCTGGTGGCCCTATCCGCAATGTTGTGATGACCAGCATCAATGCTACTCCTGCTTATGCGCCACCTACTCCTGTTGATGAACCACCTTGATTCCCAATCGTAGATGATGATGCAACATTTGAAATCTTCTCTCTTTTGTCATTCAGACCTCTACAACCTCTGTGTTTCTTCTTCTGCACCACTCAGAGCCTCCTGAGCTCTGATACCATGTAAGAAAAAATAACAACACAGTGGAATAGACCTGTAAACAGAGTTGAGAGAAAAATGCAGACAAAGATAAACGCAGACTGAGAGATAGAGAACTCAATTTGTCAAATTGCCGAGCATAATGCAGTTACAATCCAACAATATCTCCACGACCAGAAGTCCTACCATCTCGGCCCTACGGGCCAGGGGGATAGGCTCCTCGGACCTCGTAGAAGGGGGCAAGCCCTCCTTTGCACTCCCCCCATTAAGGTTCTATGGGGAAACCGCACGATGCCACAGTGCCTTTATTTTCACCTTAAATGGCAACCCAATGGCTTGGAAGTTTATGCCCTACCTAACCTAATGGCTAGGCTCACAAAGATCATCTACAACCATCAACGGTCACACATAGACCTCATCTAACTTGGAAGTTAGGGTTCCACAAATGTTCGGGCTCTCATAATGGCTTCTCCTCATAATGGGGGCCTTACAACTTAGAGCACCATGGATCATTTGTGGTCACATGAGGGTGGAGTATTGAGCATATCCAAGATAGATGCCTCTGCAACAACCATTCCAACCTCTTTCTTCTTTGCCTATTTTGTAGCCAGTTTTGGACAACCCTTTATGATATGATCATTTTCCTTCCAATATTTGCAAAAAGTTTTTTTTTTCTGTTTTCTTCTCATCCTTGTCTTCTTTCTTCAATAGTGCAACATTAACAGATTGTTTCTTACTAGTAGATGAGATCCATTTACCTTTGTGCTTGTGATTAACTAGGAAATCTTGATCTGCAACATGCATAATGGACCTATTCTACCTAGATTGATATTCCTACAACAAAATAGAGACTAACTCCTAAAATGTTAAGGAATTTTGATTGCCTTTCATCACCAATTGAAGAGTAAAAGAAAAAAATCTGATATGAATTTGGAAGACCATTCAGAATGGTCTCCATAAGTGAACTATTTGGCAGGACTTAATCAAGGGAAATCAAATTCTTCTTCAAATCTTTGATGTTTGTCAAAACATTGTCCATAGAATCTCCTTCATTCACACGCTTCCCTCTCCAAGTGTTTTCTGAGGTAAGTAGCACAAGCCTCATTTCTTACCTGGTATAAAGTGCTAAGTGTATACCAAGCATCCATTGCTATCCTGCATGAGCGAATGTGAGGGATAATGGAAGGTTCGACAGACAAAGCTATCAATGCAAGTGCCTGAGCATCTCTACCATTCCAACAAAGTTCCTCTGTAGTAGGTGTAGCATGAATAGGAATTTGAAGATCATCATCTTGAACACCATCTGCATCATCTTCAATAACTGTGTTTGCTAGTGTAGAAGGATGTTTTTCAACACCTTGCACAATATTCCATAGTAGTTTTGCTACCAATACATGACAAATCATAATTGTCCAAAACGGGTGATTACTAATATCCAATCCATCCTCAACAGCCAACATATGGAATATATCATGCATAAAAAATGATATATGTCTATGGAAGCACACCAACAACACAAGGAAGAAGAAGAGGAAGAAGCTTGGAACACAATACAACATGAATTATGAAGTGCATGTACAAAAATAAGTAACATGTTAGGGTTATAGGCATATATACAAATCAGGAAAAAACCACCTAAAGAGGGGAAAAAAGTAGCCCGAGGGTCCTAAGTGTGTTCACACATAGCATTGCCAACATTTTTCAACAAGTATAACATTCTCCACTTGGGATAGTAATTTAGAGAACTTGGTACAACAAGAAATATTGAAGATAGAAGAAAAGATAGTAGAAATGGAATGCCCAAATAATGTTGTGAATGCCCCAAATCAGACATCTCAAATGAGGCATGCAAATCAGACTTGAAATCAGCAATATGCTTGTCGTGAGGACCAGTGAGTAGCATGTCATCAACATACATAACAATGATTAGAAGCACATCATTAGCATACTTAACATATAAGGTGATTTCAGTTGGACTTCTCAAAACCATGCACAATCAGATAGGCATGTATCTTTTCATACCAAGCACGTGGTGCTTGTGTTAAACCATATAATGCCTTCTTTAACTTGCAAACCTAGTTTTCATGCCCTTTTTGCACAAAGCCATGGGGCTGAAAACATACACTTCTTCATCCAAGTCGCCATTAAGAAATGTTGTTTTAATGTCCAACTGATGTTCATTCCAACCATGATGGGTTGCAAGTGCACAGATGCTATGAACGGTAGTCATTCGGCATGTAAGTGCAAAGGTCTCATCAAAATCAATGCCTCTTTCCTATGCATAACCCTATGCAACAAGCCTAGCCTTATACCTATCAACTGTTCCATCAGGCTTACGCTTCAGGCTGTATACCCACTTAGTTTCAATGGCCGTCTTGCCAGTAGGCAAGTCATATAAAGACCAGGTACCATTCTCATTATAGCATCATAATCAGATTGCATAGTAGCCATCCAATTTTTAGAATTTTGTGCCTCATCTGAAACATGCACATGCTCATCACAAAGACTAGAGGCAGCCATAACATAGCAATCTGATGCAAAAAGGGCACTATGGGAGCTTGAACGAGGACGGTATAATTTGCTGTCATGCAAAGACTGTACTAGCCATTTTGACATATTTTTGTCTTGCTCAATATCAGCTCTCTCATCAACAAGTGCATCATGTAAATCTTCATAAAAAATGGAATGATTTACATCATCACATGAAACCTGCAAAGGCTAAGAAGCCTCATTAGGACTAGCACTAGACTGTCCACCTATAAAAGGAGGCAGCAAAGTATCATAAATGTCTTTGGAGCTAATAAATGTCTCCTTAGTACATGAAAGTAATAGCTGAATAGCATCTTCCACAAAAACATCACAGCTAACCAAAATGTGTTTAGTCTGTGGATGATACAGATGATAGCCTTTACTTTCGAAACTGTACCCAACAAAAATACATTTTATTACTTAATCATCCAATTTTATGTGATGTTGTTCAGGCACTAATGCATATGCCAAACAACCAAAAACACAGAGATGAGCTGGCTTGCACCCATGCCAAGCCTCATATGGAGTGATAGACTGCAACACTTTAGTGGGACACCTATTAAGTACATATGCTACACACGTAATAGCCTCAAGCCAGAAAGTGGTAAAGCCTGACTCTTGACCATACACCTCGCCATCTCCATGAGTGACCTTTTCTTCCGTTCAGCAACTCCCTTCTATTGAGGTGTATACGGAGCTGTACAATGATGTCTTATCACACATTTAGCCAAAAATGCATTAAAGTCAGAAGACATATATTCCCCCCCTTGATGAGAACATAGGGTACCCATTTGACATGCTAATAGATTTTTAGCCAAAACCAAAAACTGATTGAAGCACATAAACACTAAACTAACTTTGCCTTCAATGTATATACCCATGCATTCCTAGAAAAACCATCGATGAAAGTCATGAAGTAAAGATAATTTCCAAAAGAGGGTGTTTGCATAGGACCACATACAACACTATGAACAAGCTGTAATTTCTCTGTAGCTTGAATAGAATCATCTTTTGGGAATGAGGAACGCTGCATTTTGCCCAAAATACAACCTTCATAGACATGTTTACCAGGTGCCTCAAGTTTCGGCAAAGAGGACACCATTTCAGATTTTTGTAGGCATAGCAAACTAGCAAAATTTAGATGACCAAAGTGTGCATGCCAAAGCTTTGCATCTGACATAGCCTGAGAATCATGTACTACACATGCTGAATCATTCATAGATTTTTCATAGTCTATGAGCTTATATAGCCCACGAGGTAAAATGCCAGAAGCAAAAATCACGTCGCCATTTGAGAGATCATGAACTGTACATTTGTCATCAACAAATTTCACAACCAAGACAAGCTTGGCTAAAGCTGAAACTGATAACAGATTCTTCTTGATCCCTAGCACAAATAAAGCATCTGACAATGTAAAAGAACTACCATCAATAGTAGTCAGAATGATCTTACCAACTCCCATAACAGGATAAGAGGAGTTGTTGGTGCATGTAACAGTATTCCCTATAGGGGCAGGCTCAAGTGAAGGGAAGAAACTGCACTGCGAGGTAATATGTTTGGTCGCCCCACTATAAAAGTATCAAAAATCTAAGCCTACTGAAGACATGCACTACTCATGAGAAGATGGTTCAAAACTGCAAACAGTAGTAAATGCCCATTCTTCATCCTGCACAAGTTTTGCAGACTTTGTTTTGAGTGTAGAGGCCTCTACACCAACCATTCCCACCTCTTTCTTCTTTGCCTATTTAGCAGCCAGTTTTGGATAGCTCTTAAGGACATGATCATTTGCTTTAGAACACTTGCAAAACAATTTTTGTTTTTCTGATTTCTTCTCATCTTTCTCTTCCTTCTTCCATTGTGCAGAATTAGCAGATTTCTACTTAATAGTAGAAGGGCTCCATTTTCCTTTTCCTTTTTGACTAACCAAGAAAGCTTGATCTGCAATACACATAATAGACCTGTTCTACCTAGACTGATCTTCCAACAATAGAACATAGACTAACTCTTCAAATGTTAAGGCATTTGGATTGCCTTTCATCATCAAACAAAGAGTAGAAGCAAAACTATGATATGAGTCAGGAAGACCATTCAAAATAGTCTGCACAAGTAAAGTGTCAGGAAGGACTTCATTAGTAGAAATCCATCATTCCCTCAAATCCTTGATCTTTGTTAGAAAATTATCCATAGAATCACCTTCATTCATGTGCTCACTCTCCAACTCTTTTCGAAGGTAAGCAACACGAGCCTCATTCCTATCCTAGTACAATGTGGTAAGTGTATCCCAAGCATCCTTAGTTGTTTTGTAAGAGCAAATGTGAGGAATAATGGCACGTTTGACAGACAAGGCTATGAATGCATCTGCATGAGCATCTCTGCCATCCCAAAAATTTTTCTCTGTAGTAGGTGCATCAAAACCGTAGCACGAATAGGAATCTGTAGAATATCACCATCATCGATGCCATCTGCATCAGCTTCAATACCTGTATTTGTAGTACTATATTTGTAGTACCTGTATTCGCAGGTGTAATAGGACGTCTTTCAACACCCTACACAATATTCCATAGTCCTTTTGCGACCAATACATGACGCATCATATAAGCCCACAATGGAGAATTTATACCATCCAAGTTATTCTCAACAAGCAACATACAAAATACATCACTGCTTTTAGCCATGGCCACTGACTAAAATACCATGATGTAGAAAATTGACTATATCTCAAAAAGTTGAACAAAACTACCTTATCAACTTCTCCTACACATGTAGAAGACTTTGAGATGCTTATATTGGCGAATCAAAACTTGTATATGTCTTTGGCACAAAAAGATGAAATAGCCTACACAAGTGCTGCGATAATGCATTCGAAGGCCAAAATGAGCTCAGATCATGATTTTGGCACTACAGAGCAAAGCCATTTTGATCTTTGAAACACCCTAAGTATGCTCACCAAATTTGGTGGGATATTGAGACTACGACCGGAGAGGTGTCGACGACACCCTAGATGAAGTGACGACCTGCTCTGATACTAATTGTTGGAGTTAGATGTCTATGAAAGCACGCAAACCGCTTAAGGAAGAAGAAGAAGCTTAGAGCACAACACATAATACTAAATGTATTACCACTAGAATGTACAAAGATAAGTAACCGTTTAGGGCTATAGGCATATATACAAGCTGGGGGAAAAAACCTCCTAAAGAGGGAAAAAAGTACCCCGGTGGTCCCTAGTGTGTTCACACGCATCACTACCTAAATATATCAACACAATTCCATCAACCAGCGGACTGCTTCCAATAAGTCGTGCTTAGTATCAAAAATGCATCATCTAAATTTCCTTCCAACAAGTTGTATTATATACCAAAAAGGTGAACATGCACGTCACGATCATCATCAATCTTTCCACTGAACCAGTTGAACTGCATTCTCCTAATCCGATGCATTGGAACTACCATACCAATCGGAACTTGTCAATTCTTCCACTTGTCATCGACAGGTATCCACATGATTTTATCTTCTTCAAATCTTAATTCCATCTTGAGACTCCATCTCGAATACCACACCAAACTACCTTTGTAACATGGTCTACTTCTCCGCAAGCTTCTCTATCCAAACAGAATCCAAAGGCGTGATGTCATACATGAATTTAAGGGTCTCCTTTGTTGGTGCAGGACAATCAACAATTGATGTTTTGATATGGAAATGAAGTCAAGGATTTGAGAAGAGAACAAGTTGTGAAGCATGAAGGAAGGACATATTCAGAAGTTGGAAGATGTGTACACATATGTACATTATGTCAGAGATAGTTCACTTATATCTTTGAGTAGTCATAAGCTTGTAAATTTTTGTCTATATATACTATGGAAAATGTCGGGGCAAGTATGAGAGAGCATGAGAATAGAGTAATCAGAAGTTGTATGTGTCATTAGACATTTTAGAAGTGAGTCAAATCTCTCTCATCGCTCAATTGTATTTATCTCAGAAATGAAGAAAATGTTGTGCCCGATATTTCTGAGTTTTCTCCTTCTGTGTTAGATCCTTTGTGAAATGCTTTTGTACAAGTCTAAGTCTATAGGTAATCGACTTCTGTACAAATTTTCAGCTTCCAATTGTGATCAGGCTGAGAGAATTGAGTGTAGGAACATTTGCATATGTGAATGAGAAGAAGTGAAGTTACAAGAGGTGCAAAATTCTATACGAATGTTTTGATCAATTCTCCTTCCACAATTTAAAGTTTTGAGCAACCAAGTACTTAATCTTTAAGTTGGAAGGTAAGCTACTTGTGGCTAAAAGAATTTGTAGAAACGGGTTCTAGATTGAGAGAACCAAAGGTTTAAAGTCATAGGTGTCTAAATCGACTTCTCAGAAGAACAGTTTTAGACATAGGTGAGTTGTTGAGATCATTTCTCAAGTTCTACTGAATCTTTTGGAGTGATTCAACTTGGAGAAGGTGCGCAATCTATAGGCGACACCTCATACAAAGTTTTATAAAAAACGTTACATATTTGATAAGGCAATGAGTGAATTATGTGCAATAGACTTTCTGTGTATTCTCCTTCTTCACAGTTTGTTCAGGAAATTTGACAATTGAGTATTGATCTTCTAAAATTGGTGAAGATTTGAGTTATTCTTGTTATAGAGGTGCTCTAAATACAAGAGTAACTTTTTCTTTTGGAGATTAACACTCTCCATAATTGGTATCAGAGCAGGAAGCATCAGAATTGAAGGAAGGAGGACCTCGACTGCAGCAGGTGCAAAGAATTCAACATTTGAAGGTTCAAAAGGTGAAAGCTAGAGGGCAAAGCTTGAGAAGAAGGTCATACGACACCAAGGAAGACAAAAGGAGTATTATTCAAAGTAAAGGTACATTTATTACTCATAAAGATTAAAGAATTCAATATACAGGTGAAGAAAGGATGGGAGATTCTCTTTAGATAGAGAAATTGGATAGAGAGAACTATCC
Source organism: Ceratopteris richardii (assembly GCA_020310875.1). NCBI lineage: Eukaryota > Viridiplantae > Streptophyta > Polypodiopsida > Polypodiales > Pteridaceae > Ceratopteris > Ceratopteris richardii. The sequence continues at coordinate 140,334,176 of CM035409.1, read as the reverse complement.
AGCATGGTCAATGAGGATGGAAGCTCATCTAATGAGCAAAGACTTGAAAGGTTATATTACAGGTGAAGAGGAAAAGCCTCAATTCAGAGATCCTAGTGTTCCAACTAGGGAGGAATTATCAGATTTGAAGAATTGGATGAAGAGAGATGCTCAAGCTAGGAGCATTATCTATATGGCAGTCAATGACTACTTGCTACGTCACATTAGAGGTCTTGAAAATGCAAGTGATATATGGAATGCTTTGGAGGTGCATTTCCAAAATACCACAAAGCCTAGGAAGGCATCCTTGTGGGCAGATCTTACCACATTCAAGAAGAAGGCCTCTCAATCCATCTCAGATTATGTAACCAGAATGAAGGACATTGCAGATGCATTAGGAGCTGTTGATGAAGACATTGAGGAGGATAAATTGGTAAGGCAAATCCTCACAGGTTTGAGAGGTGATGAAAAATGGAAGCCATTCATTTTGTCTACTGAATTATCACTTGATCATTTTACTCCTGACTTAAATCAGTTGCTAGGACATATGTTAACCTTTGAGCAGGATGTCAAAGGTGAAGGTGACAAGAGTACAGGTCATGCAATGTACTCAAAGGATAAGAAGAAAAATAGCAAAGGGAAGCAACAAGCAAATGAAGATGAAGGCACAACTAGTCAAGCCAACTTCCTAAGAGGAAGAGGAGGTGGCAAAGGTAGAGGAAGAGGCAAGAATAATAAAGATGGAGTCAAGGGGGCTTGCTGGGTTTGTGGTAAGACAAATCACTTAGCTAATGATTGTTGGCATAATAATCAGAGTAATGGTGGATATAATCAGAATTTTAATTCAAGAGGAAGAGGTTGTAGAAATCAAAGAGGTAACTTCAGAGGAAGAGGTAGTAGGGGTTACTTTGGAAGAAATGCAGGTAGAGGATTCCAAAGTCAACAATACAATAATACCTACTACAATTATGCTTCAGATCAGAAGGAGGATTCAACATTGATAACGAATGCAACTTGTGAAAGGCAAAGTGAAGACCAAAGAGTCTTCTACATTGACTCAGGGTGTAGCAATCACCTGAGTGGTAACATATCATTGATGACTGATTTGGAAAATAAGGTATCTAATCATGTTGTTCAAACAGGACAATACAAAGCACAATGTGAAGTCAATTGGATCAGTGAAGGCCAAGGATGGAAGTACTCTCTTGAGTAAGGGCTTGTATGTTCCTACAATTCCTAAGAATCTGATAAGTGTAGGACAAATTGTTGAAAAAGGTTATGAAGTTAGATTCACTAATGAAGGAGCGTTTGTGGAAGACCCTAGCAATGGGTATAAACAAATTGTTTCAAGGAAGAAAGAAGGAAGGTTGTTCACATTAAAGATTCAAGGTAATGTTTGTCATGCCTTGTTCGCTTATGGAGGACATAAGATCTCTGAGTTAGATCTTTGGCACAAGAGGCTTGGACACTTCAATGAAAGAGGTATCAAAGATATGATTAACAATGGTTCAGTGCTTGGATTGCCTAATGTTGCAGGTCAACATATGACATACAGATGTGAGGCATGTCAATTAGGAAAGGCTCATAAGCAATCTTATTCCAAGCATGGTTTTATGTATTCAGAGAAGCTTGGGTTGGTACACACAGATGTGTGGGGACCATCAAAGGATTTCAGTATAAATGGTTCAAGGTACTATGTAATTTATGTTGATGATGCTACTAGATGGATCACTATCTATGTGATCAAAAATAAGTCAGAAATATTCAATACATTCAAACATTATCATGTGTATGCAGAAAGAATTACAGGCCATAAAATGAAGAGACTAAGGTCAGATGGAGGGGGAGAGTATTTTTCTAATGAGTTCAGTGATTACTTGTGGAATGCAGGTATAAAAAGGGAAATCACTTGCAGGTACTCTCCTCAACAAAATGGTGTAGCAGAGAGAAGAAATAGAACTCTTGTTGAGTTTGCAAGGTCAATGATGAAGGAGAAAAATTGCCCAAATTATTTGTGGGCTAAGGCTGTAAATACAGCTACTTATTTGGTCAATAGGCTACCATGTAAAGCTTTGTAGGGTATGACACCATATGAGGCATGGTGGGGTAAGAGACCTACCTTGGATCATTGCAAAGTATTTGGATGTTTGGCATATGCATATGTGCCATCACAATTAAGACACAAGCTAGAACCTAAAGCTGAAAAGTATGTATTCATTGGTTATGATGATAAGAAGATGGGATATAGGTTGTGGAGTCCATCCACAAAACAATTTCTTGTATCAAAAGATGTTACATTTGATGAGCAAGGTACTTGGTATGCAGGTACAATCAATATTAATACAGGTGATGAAGAAGTTGTGAGTCAAAAGAAAGGTAAATCAAAGGTTCAGATATTTGATGAAGAGGAGAATAATGAAGTGTAGGTTGAAGTTGAAGAAATTCCAAGATTTGATCCTGAGTGTGAAGAACCAAAAACCTCAAGGAATGGAGAACTCAGAAGGTCATCAAGACACAAGTGGCAACCTACAAGGTATAGCTACGACACTTATTTTTTGGCTACCAAAGATTATGCTTACATGATAAAGGTAGATAAAGACCCTTCTACATATGAAGAGGCAAAAGGTAAGGAAAATTGGGAGAAAGGTATGCAGGAAGAATATGATGCATTAATAGAGAATCAGACATGGGATTTGGTTCCTAAACCAAATAGTCAGAAGATCATTGGATGCAAATGGGTCTACAAGACTAAGAGGTTTGCAATGGAAGTGTGTCTAGGTATAAAGCTAGACTTGTTGTGAAAGGGTTTGCTCAAACATATGGTATTGATTATGATGAGACCTATAGTCCTGTGGCAAAGATGACAACCATCAGGACACTCATAGCCATTGCTGCATGTAAAGGTTGGAAATTATGTCAATTAGATGTGAAGAATGCTTTTTTAAATGGTTACATTTCAGATGACGTTTTCATGGAGCAACCTCAAGGATTCAGAGATGGAAGGTATCCAGATCATGTATGTAAGCTCAAGAGAGCTTTGTATGGTTTGAAGCAGGCCCCAAGGTCATGGAATTATAGACTTGTGAAGTTCTTGAAAGAACTTGGATTTCAAGTATCTAAAGCAGATAATAGCTTGCTTGTTAAAGCAAGTGATGATGGGTTCATTTACATGTGCATATATGTTGATGATATAATTCTTACATGTACAGATGAGAAAGGCATTCAAAGTCTAAAGAAGCAAATGGAGAAAGAGTTCAAAATCAGTGACTTGGGAGACTTGTCATATTTCTTGGGCATGGAGATTTCATACACTCAACATGGAGTGTATGTGACTCAAGAAAGGTATTTGAGAAACTTGTTAATCAAGTTTAAAGTGAATGATTGCAGGGTAGCACCTACTCCAATGGAGGTGAATCACAAATTGAGCAGATATGGTGGAGAAGAATTCAAGGATATGAAGCTATATCAGAGTTTGGTTGGTAGTATTATCTATGCTACATTAACTAGGCCTGATTTATCATATGCAATTGGAGTTTTGTCTCAATTCATGCATTGTCCTAGGAAAGAACATTGGATTGCAGGTCAAAGAGTGTTGAGGTACATTAAGGGTACACTCAAAGAGGGTTTGTATTATGGTTTTACATCAGATACAAACATCAAAATATATAGTGATACAGATTGGGCAGGTAATCCTGATGATAGGAGATCAACATATGGATACTTGTGTTATGTGGGAGATAAGTTAATCTCTTGGTGTTCAAAGAAGCAACATACAGTTGCTTTGTCATCTACACAAGCAGAGTACAAAGGTATGGTTGAAGCTGCAAAGGAAGTGATATGGCTTAAGACTCTTATGAAGAGTTTTGACACCATACAGAGTACACCTATCATTTATGGAGATAACATGAGTTCATTATATTTAGTTGCTAATCCTGTGTTTCATGCAAGGACTAAACACATTGAGATTCAGTATCACTTTCTGAGAGAGAAGGTGATGGATAAAGAGATTGAGGTCATACATACTTCAACAAAAGATCAGATAGCTGATATGCTTACCAAAGGCTTGGATGGACCAAAGCTACAGAGATTCAAAGACATGGCAGGCATAAAGAAGATAGAGAAAACCTCAATTGATGATTGAGGGGGAGTTGTTGGTGCAGGACAATCAACAATTGATGTTTTGATATGGAAATGAAGTCAAGGATTTGAGAAGAGAACAAGTTGTGAAGCATGAAGGAAGGACATATTCAGAAGTTGGAAGATGTGTACACATATGTACATTATGTCAGAGATAGTTCACTTATATCTTTGAGTAGTCATAAGCTTGTAAATTTTTGTCTATATATACTATGGAAAATGTCGGGGCAAGTATGAGAGAGCATGAGAATAGAGTAATCAGAAGTTGTATGTGTCATTAGACATTTTAGAAGTGAGTCAAGTCTCTCTCATCGCTCAGTTGTATTTTTCTCAGAAATGAAGAAAATGTTGCGCCCGATATTTCTAAGTTTTCTCCTTCTGTCTTAGATCCTTTGTGAAATGCTTTTGTACAAGTCTAAGTCTATAGGTAATCGACTTCTATACAAATTTTCAGCTTCCAATTGTGATCAGGCTGAGAGAATTGAGTGTAGGAACATTTGCATATGTGAATGAGAAGAAGTGAAGTTACAGGAGGTGCAAAATTTGATACGAATGTTTTGATCAATTCTCCTTCCACAGTTTAAAGTTTTGAGCAACCAAGTACTTAATCTTTAAGTTGGAAGGTAAGCTACTTGTGGCTAAAAGCATTTGTACAAATGGGTTCTAGATTGAGAGAACCAAAGGTTTAAAGTCATAGGTGTCTAAATCGACTTCTCAGAAGAACAATTTTAGACATAGGTGAGTTGTTGAGATCATTTCTCAAGTTCTACTGAATCTTTTGGAGTGATTCATCTTGGAGACGGTGTGCAATCTATAGACAACACCTCATACAAAGTTTTATAAAAAACTTTACATATTTGATAAGGCAATGAGTGAATTATGTGGAGCAGACTTTCTGTGTATTCTCCTTCTTCACAGCTTGTTCAGGAAATTTGACAACTGAGTATTGATCTTCTAAAATTGGTGAAGATCTGAGTTATTATTGTTATAGAGGTGCTCTAAATACAAGAGTAACTTGTTCTTTTGGAGATTAACACTCTCCATCATCCTTTCTAGTTCCCTATCGGCTTTGTGGTACCTCATCCTTCTCTGTTGTCTGCTTGCCACTTGTCCGCCTCAAAAGAGCCACTTGTAGCTCTAGCAGTTGTGTTAGTAACGGATATGATATTACACCTTTATCCACCAAGGGAGGTAATTGCTTTGATACAAACTATCACCTTCCACAATATCCATTTACCATAATGTAGATGATTCCACTGCTTCGAGTGTTGCCTACACTTCTAGATGCTTCAAAAACCAGTTACCCAATCATGTTGGCATACTCGCTGTAATAAAGTAAGTCTATGATCTAAGGGTCCGACTCATTCAGAAGGATTTGAAATCGGACACCGTTTGATCACCCATGTGTATGACCAAAGATCTCGAGTCTAGACTTACTAGAAGGTCATGTGCTCTTGTAAACAAGTGATCCACTTAGCTTACTGGTTAAGTCTCAAGGTTGTGAAGGACGAGGTCTTGGGTTCAATCCCCATGGGATACATGGGGAGAGTATTTTGCCCAAGGAGATCTAGAGCCCTCTAAAAGCGTCCACTTGAGTTAACTCGAGTTAACTAGGACACTTGGCACACATGCACTTACATGGCTGACACATGGATGGTTAGAATCCACCTACCCAAGAAGGTAGTCCCTTGGAGAGAACTACATATAGAAGCATATGGTTAGGAGGAGAATCATCTCTCTAGCACGTGGTGGTGGTGGTGGTCGTAATCCTTGCTCTCTTACATTGGTATCAGAGCCATGAAGCTTCCATGGAGACCTTCCGAGTTGATCTTCTACATGAGGGTTAGTTTCATTTCCTTTGTTTATATCGCTTCATTTCATGAGTTTATGTGCCCTTCGATGTTGTGCCCAAATTCATGTGTGCGTATGATTTTTCTTGACCTTTTTTTTTTAATTGAACATAGGTCGTATGGAACTACCCCAGTGGCTACGCCAAGCTTGCTGCATGGAGTCACGGATTTTTGAATATAGCTACTCGAATAGATTCATGTGCAGAACTTTGAAGATATCAGAAAAGAAAAGAAATCTATGGTGAAGCGACCCGAAGGATTCGATCACATAATGTGATAGGCAATCTCAACCGCTGCGCCAAGTTCTACATATGATGAAATATCTACAATCCTTCAAATTTCTGAATAGAAAAGTTGATTTTTGTCAAAGTTTGGAGATAAGGAAAAATAAAGGACCTCAATGCAAAGTCTTTGGAGATAAAAGAAGGCACTTTATGTACTTCAAACGAAGTTTTCATGAAGTACCGTCAAGTGTTTGAGAGAGAAGGTGAAGTTGTGGAGACCTAGAGGTTCTGCCACATCGCCATTCTAGCATCCTTTGCTAGAATCAAGTCAACATCAAAGCAAAATCAAATTGGGAAGTACTCTTATGATATTATGCATTGTTCTCCTCAATTTATCATGCACCACTCGCGTTAGCAAATCTAAAGAAAGTTAATAACAAAATGTGTGCATTGGAGGGTACTTCAAGTTACATTGTGCTTACAAGTAATATAAGTGTATTCATGAATGTTTCGGTACCATTTTCATCAATATCTTCAGTTATGTTTAGCCCACCTATATCATCATGTGCATTGCATGCATCTACAAGAATAATTTCTATTCTAACTCATGCACCTATGCATTAAACGTAGAATCAACGACTTTAGCTTTAAACATTGAGGGTACCATGCAACATAGAGAAACCAACACCACTTCAAATGCGAGGAAAAAATTTAAAGATAGGTTGTTGAAAGAAGAGCAGGACCTTGGATATTTATCCATTGTCTAGGTTGAGATCACAGAGCTTTGTCAATCTGTTGATGGAGTTTTAGAATCATCCTTGGGCTATTTTGGACTTACTAGAGAAGCCCAAAGATGTAGATAGGGCTATCCTTGGTAGCCATACTAATGTGATAGCAACCTCACCTAAATCTGCTTTGTTGGAAACGGATAAGGATCCATCCGTTTCCCAAACGGACTTGTTTCCCTTAACTGGTAGTTTGAGTTATCTCAATTTGATGACTCATACCACTCCGTTTCTTGCAACCACTTCGGAGAAATCTATAGGGATAAGCCATTCATTGGATCTTTCTTTAGGGAAAGATCTACATCCTCCTTACTTCTTAGATGAAGATCAAGATCGAAATCAAGATCTAGTCTTAATGGTTTTGGAAAAGTGGAATGATGTCCACCTACTCAACAACAATCCCAAACTTGTGCAAGTGGTAGAGGCCAGTTTGTCATTAGGCCCTAAGGCTTACACATTGTCACGGGGTTCTCAAAAAGGAGGAAGAAATAGAAGGACTATGGATAGTTTTGTGTATCACACTCTTTGGTCCTCCATATAGTGTTGTATGGATCTGGGCCACACCACACTTCAAAGCAATTTATGACAATGGTTTCGCCACCACTTATGAGAGTGCTTTTATCTCCCATATGCTCAAAGGTAGTGGATGTGGTAATTCATTCATGGAGAAGGAATCTCCACAACAACGTGGTGGATGAGTCTCTCTAAGACTCATAACAAAACCTTTAGCTTAGGATGAATTCACCCACCTCTTCAAAAAGAAATTCTCGCCCCTAGAATGAGTAGGAATCCAAGTGGGAGGCTTGGGATCAAATTCAAGAGATGGGAAAGTAAACATCTTCAAGATATATATGTTTATTCAAAAATGATTTCTAGAAAATAACTTTTTGGTATGCTAAAGTCTAGAAAAGAATGGGATGCCTAATCCTAAAAGGTCGTTGTTTACTACATATGTGGAGCAAATCATTAGCTTTCTTGACACTCGAGTATGGATGCACTCATTCAGGTTGAGATGAGTATCTTTTGGATAAGCTAATTGTAAAGCTTAATCATTAAAGTCTTCCAATATATTGGTAAGCTATCACTTCTAAGAAAGAAGCTCGATGTTTCTTAAGTGATAAAGAAGATGATGAAGTGTTCATAAGTACAATTATTATCATTGTTCAATCAATAATAATAATTTTTCCAAACTCAAGAAGAGGAACACATGTAAATGAAAGTTTAAGTTAAACTTTCATCAAGAAATGGGATATCATATCCTAAGATGATCCTTTTGTTTAATACTCGAGATGTGAACATCATTCCAGCCATAAAACTTTGAGAATCTTGTCCAAAATTCAACAAATTCTTTAAAAAACTAGTATAGTAGTGCAAAAGATTCCTAGATGAATCATTTGCTCAGGTTATTTAATTCCTTAAAAGGAATCTCAAGTACTTGAAGAATAAATTTCTCCCTAGTAGTGAGAATAGACTTCTTCAAGATAAATTTGATAGCAGGTAGCTCTTGAGAAGTCCCAAACCACCAGTAGTGGTACTTAAGTCCAACGATTAATACATTCTAAAGGTGTATCAACATTAATGAGATTCTTAACTTTAGAATCTGGAAGGCATTATCATATGCTTGGACTTTAGTTGAGGGAAAGATCTCTAAGAATCTTGTGTATAAGCAAAGATGCTTTTAATTGTTCAAGAGATCTTAAAGATAAATACTAAGTCTTTATTCTTGTCACAAGGTCAACCAGAGATCAAGCTTGGCCATGATTGTCCAAGAACTTCCAATTGGAACAACTATAAAGTTTGCCAAAGTGTTGGAAATCAAATTCCTTTTAGGAAATTTTCCACTCCAGTTCCATTTATCCAATGGAAAATGTGAAGTGAGTAAGTTGTTCCAGGTTTGAACAAGTGTTCAAAGTCTAAGCAAAGTGAAATATTCCAAGTATTGTAAAACAACAATTACGCAATATAACACAGGAGCAATAGCAGAGAAGATAACAGATATAGGAAAATCTCAACAATTTTCTACAAACAACAAGTACAAAGATGATTGAGGCCATAAAGTGCTTTGTGAAGTTTGTACACTTGATCTTCCTTTCCTTTGACCTTGAAGCCTTCAGGTTGTTCAACATATACTTCTTCTTGAAGATATCCATTGAGGAATGCACTTTTGACGTCCAACTGGTAGATGTGCCACTTAAAGTGAGCACTTAGTGCTAAGATGATTCTTATGGTTGTGAGTCTTGCAGTATGAGCAAAGGTTTCTTCATAGTCAATGTCATGTTGTTGCTTGTATCCCTTAGCTACCAACCTTGCTTTGTACTTGTCTAATGTGCCATCTGACTTGTACTTAACTTTATAAAGCCACTTAACTCCTATGACTTGATGATTTGTGGGCTTAGGTACAAGAGTCCAAGATTTGTTCTTCTCGATTGCATCCGTTTCTACTTGCATAGCTTCTTCCCACTCATGTTGTCCTTGAGCTTCTTTTTAATTAGATGGTTCCGGGATTTATTGAATCTGATGCATTAAGGCATAATTGATATAATGACTTTGTTCTCATTGTCTCTTGTCAATAAGTCTTTGAGATCTTCTCGGATGACTCGAAGTACTTGCTTCTGAGTTGGAGTTTGGAAATACTGAGTCCCCCTTTGAAGTGTAGATAGGTGGACTAAGACTTGTACTTGAATCTTTTCTTGAGTATGAGGAAGCTTCATTGAAGATCACATCCTTCGAAATGGTGATCGAGTGGTTTTCCATATCATATAGACGGTATGCCTTTGATTGGTCACTGTACCCTATGAATATGTGTTTCTTGGACTTTGATTGTAACTTGTTTCTATCTTCTTTTGGTACATGGACAAAAGCTTCACTACCAAAGACTCGAAAGTAATTCACATTTGGTTTTCTTCCATAGTATGTTGTAGCTCAGTGATGAGTAGCACCTCCTTTAATGCCAATCCGAGAAGACGTGAGGATGGTATGAAGACCTCGAACAAGTGATGGCACAAGTGTGTGAGTGAGAAGCACACTAACATGCACACGCATACACACACACGTGCACACAAGGCAAAACCAAAGAGAGAGACAATGGAGTTCTTTGGATTACTCAAAAGTGCTCTTACAAGTTCAATTCTACAACAAGCTAACCTCAAAAATGAGCTCTCTAGCTCTTTTTATAGTTTTTGACTAGCTTTGGTCCTGTCTAGACCTAGTGTCTGGCCTAGTTAAAAATTAGGTTCCTAGGCTAATTTGGAGGCTCAAACGAGCTCAGAAAATTATGAAAATTGATAGGTAGGTACTTCTAATGCTTCGCAAGCTCAAGGACTCCTTGGCTTTCACAAAATGGAGCTACAAAAAGGTGGAATGGTATTTACAATGGTGTGGAGTGAGTAAAATCACTATTTGGGAAATATTTGGAAACATTTAAGGGCCTATTTGCCAGATCTGCGTTGACTACTTTGCCTGCTTGATCCTTGCTCCGACTCCCTTCTTTGGCTTCCCTGTCTTGTGGGTCCTTGGGTGCCTTGACTACTGCCAACACCCCCCCTCTCTCGCATCTGTCATCTCTGACAGACCCTTGTTTGGCTAAGCGTTGGACATAGTATTGAACCACATCTAAAGCTAGGTGATGTTCTTCCAACCACAACCCCCATGCTAGGTCTGTTAACAAAGCGTCCCAATCTACTGGCCCTGGAATGTCCGGATATGGCAACCGTAATTGATTTGAGTGTAAGGTCCTCTCCACAGTGAACAGTTGTAGGAGATGTGAGGGTCTGGGTACGAATATTTTAGAGTGGTATTCTCAGAACCCAGTGACGAACATCTCTTCAAAAGTTTGTTTGTAGCAAGATGGGAGGTACTTTATTCTGGCATGCCAATCATATATTACATTGATTGAGGGGGTTGTGCTCATGTCATACACCAAGTCTAGGTTGCTTGCGGTGAAGCCAACTCCTGAGAAGTGTGGATCTTTAATGTTTTTGAATGTTTTGAATGTGATCAGCATTAATTCAAATATCTTCATACACATTTATGCCATCACATCAAGGGTGTTGCGTAGTCTGAGACTCCAGTGACGGATGGTGGAAATCATATATGCAATCGAGGCCTGTCCTTGTGGAGGTGCTAGACAGACATAAACCAACCATTTTGCACAGCCTTTGACATTCTTTACAACAATGGCAAACTCCGGCCAGGTGCGTCTTCGTAGGACTGGAACGTAACATGGATTATACTTGATAAATAGTGGCATGTTGTTCCATGTGTGGACCATTTTTGGATATGTTTCAAGGAGAAGAATCTGCTAGGTGGGTTGGTTGATCCTTGTTTCGCACGTTCAGGTAAATCTTCAGGACCAAATTGAGTGGCAAAAGTCGGGGCTTTGCCACGCCTTTGTTGGATCTCTGCATTGTAATCTGCTAAGAGTACACAATAAGGCATATATTGAGCATCATTTTTTCCTATCCAGCGATGATGTGACATGTGCCGGAAGTACTCCAAGTTTATAATTGTGTCCTCCAGTTTAGCCATTGATTGAATTTGTACTGCTATGCGATCTTCATGGGTCTTGGCGGTCTTTTTGAGTTTCTAAAGCCATTCTGGTGCTTCGACTTCCAAGGTCTCCATTCCTTCTGATGTTTGCTAGTCGCGCGGCATAGGCATAGGAACATAGGGTTCCTCATACGACTCATCCACTTCGATGGGCACCAATTCATTTGGCTCTAGTTCGATAACTGGAGAGGGTTGTCTTTCATACTGAAGTAGCTTCCTTTGCAATTCTTGAACCTGCTCTTTTAGCGCCTTTAACTCCTCTGAAGTCGACGTCGACTCTATGATCTTGGGTTGTTCTTCTTGTTCCCGGAGCTGGTGGCGCAGTGTATCTCGTTCTTTTTCCATATCATCATGTGCTTCCAACAGATCAGCATAGCTTTTCAGAATTATTTTCATCGTATCTGAAGGGACTGCTTTAAACTGCTCTGGGTCGATCTCATGGGGGGAGCCTTCCTCACAGCTTCTAGGTTTTCTTTGTTCTGCTTTTGAAGTCGTTTATTTCTTCTAGGGCTGTGGCCATGTGCTTCCCTAATAATGTTAGGTTGCACCGGACTTTGACATTCTCTGATTGATAGAGTTTGAGTAAAGTTGTTAATTTCTTAACTTCGGAAGACTCGGATGGTTGGGGAGCTTCCAATAAGGTCTGGTGGGCATGCTCAAGCGTAGTATATCGTTGATTCAAGTCAGCATTTTCTTCTTCTATAGTCGCAAGCCACCTCTCTAGTTGCTGGTGATCCGTAGTTAATTGACAATGGCGATCTCCGAGAGTCTGATATTCACTCTGTAGTTGATATACACATTGATTTTAAAGTAGAAAAACACATTATTTACATTTAAGAATGCTAGGAAAGGAGAGGATGCAGGGGGGATGGGGAAGGGAAAGGGAATCATGAATGAGGTGGAATCAAGTGGTGATGTGGGTGGAGGGGGTATGGGAGATTGTGGGAGTGTGGGGGGAGGGAGTGGTGCTGTGGCTGGGGATGTTTCCATGGTATCAAAAGTGTGTGTGACCATGTAGATGGGAACAGTGGGTGGGGTGGATGTGATGTTCGTGAATAGTGTTGTGAATGTGGGCATGGTAACCCCTCCGAATTGGGTGCCGGGAGAGAGAGGAATTCCCATGACATATGTGGTGATTGTGGGAGTTGGGGTGGTCGTGTCATGGGGCGAAGTGAATTGTGCAGTGAGCGGTGAGGAGTGCGGTGATGGTGGCGATTAATGTAAGCCATAGCCAAATGAATGGCTTCATCCAGGCCCAGTGCGTCCGCGTGCAGGTTCACGGATTCAATGAAGAGTTCGTCCACTCCTTCTTCTCCTAACATCTAACTTATTAGCATCTTTCCTGTTTCTAGTGACAATTTGTGGTGCTCTTGGACTCTTTTCATAGTTTCATACAACCTTTTTATCTGCACAATGTAAGCTAGGGCACTTGCTAGTTCTAAGGTTTCTTCGTACTCTTGGTCGTGTTCCTCATCTGCTTCCTCTTCAGTCTCTTCTTCATCTTCATCTACTTCCACTACTTCAGGTTGGGTAGGACCTAAAGTCGTGGTGGTAGGTTGTGGTTCTCGGGTCTGAGCTTCCTCCGTCTCAAGATTAGCTTCATTAATCATCTTGGCTATTTCTTCATCTGTTAAATCATCCAGGGTGTAGCCCTGTGGGAACTCTAGGTCAGATGGAATCGGGGGGAAAACAAGATTGGGTCCTTCTGCACTCTTTCTGGGTAAGCGAATCATAAATGGACGGACACCTCATGTTTGAGGTGGTGTCAGCTCTGGTGTGAGGGTGGCACCCCTTGCTTGTGCACAGGGTATTTGAACTGCACCCCTCATCTTCTTCAAAGGTGGCCCTGTTGTTGATAGCTGTCACTCGAATTCCTGGGCTTGGGACCACACTAGTGCTCTTTGAATAGGCACATCATAAGCTAAGCACCTACAAATGATCCTTGTTAGCGCATATCATCCATGAAGCACATTCTTATGTTTCTCATTCCACTGCTGATGTGCTAGGTGGATTTGATCTATGATCTAGTGGGGTAGATTGATTGTGAGGTTTTCTATCTCTGCCAAGTACAAGCTAAACCAGATTCTTTTGGGTGGCATGGTGAAGCACTCCTTAGCTGGAAAGGTGAAGTGCTGCATGATTGTACATAGATGGAGGGCGATGGTAGGTGTCATAGCAACCATATCATTTAATTTGTTAAGATCTTTGTGTTTCATTCTTCCGGAGATCAATGTTTCTTTCTCTGTGGGGATGTCAATACCATTCATGTCCAAGGCCTCTCGTACTAAATTGAGGGTAAGTTTAAATCTTTTCAATTCATGGCCTGGTGTTAGAGATGGGAGAACAAATGTACTATCTCCCCCTTTGGCTCTACGCGGGGTGATTGTGCTAATCAAGTAGGAGCAGTGTAGAAAATCAGGCTTAGGTAAGAGTGCTCTAAAATAGCTGTCCAAGCCTGCCTTTGTCCATACAGATCTCATTACTTCTGCATCCTGATATTTCTCAAACTCACGGGTGAAGAAATGATAACTTCCCCACTTTCCATTAAACTCTAATTCAGCTTCCCAGAAGTATGTGCCCTCACCCAATGGACCTGCGACATCACTGAACCAGTGTGCATGTTTGTCAACCTGTGACATGTGCCCTTGCGGAGGGTTCTGAATGGGAAGCACATGCACTGCTCTGAGTTCCTGAGGCCTCTCGGTGAGTTGTGGTTTGAGGAGGAGAGTTTCAATGTCTACTATCTGGGTGCTGGACCCCACCTGGGAACTGGTGCCTCCTGCTTCTGCCATGTTACTTCTTCTGGCTCTGTGAGAATATAGAAGCATGTGTTAACATTGTAATGGACAAGATAGAACACTTTTTGTGCCCGTTACAACATTAACATGAAGTTAGTGATAGGTTAATTGGTTAGTGAGTGCTCGGTGATTGTGTGTGTGTAGTTAGTGAATGAATAGTCCTATGAGCTAAATGGAAAGATTGAGTGTAAGGATGATGCAGTTAGTAGGTGGAGAGGAATTTACGAATGGGGGTCGGGGGGTTTATTACAAGCTTTGGGCTGCCAAACACAGTGGATGGCATTTGGTTTTGACTTTGTGGAGACTTTGGAGGGCTTTATGAGAGTGTCTGCTTGGAATTGAGGCTTTTTAGGGACCCATTTACAAGTGATTCTGCTCGTGCTCATGGGCAAATATGTGTTTGTGCGTGTCGAATAAGAGTGGGTATTAGCTGTCCGAGTGAGTGAACCATGTTGTGCATGGTGTGGTTTATGTGTGGCCATTTGAGCCCGCAAGCAAGCCTTAGGCACCCAAATTTTTCTTGATCGTGGGTCAACCTTCATCGACTTCTTGGGTACCCAGATAGACTTCATTTTAGTAGAAGATTTTTCGAAAGACTTCTTATTAGTGGCCTGTCGTTGATCACTAATATGAAGTTGAGCTAGTGTTTGTGACTGGACCATCACAGGTTGATCGCCTCTCCGCACCCACACTTGTTTTGGTGGCTTAGACACCGTGCTTCGTGCTTTATTTTGGCTTCGAGCATAGGACATATGCTTCTTCTGTATTTGATCCACCTTTGGTTGTCGTATCCCTATGACCTTTGGAAAAGAAGGGAGTTCCATTGTATCCTTGGCTTTTTAGTTGAGACAATCATCCCTCTGCATCACATAGTTTTGGACAAGAATAGCATCGTCATTTTCATGTGTGCTCCTGGAAGGACCAGGAGTGTGTGCCTTTCCTAGTTTCTTGAGTGCTTCATTTTCTAGCTCAAGTATAATGCGAATCTAATTTACCCAGACGTGAAAAAGTCCCCTTCTTAGGTTTAGGTTGTCTGCATGATCATAGATCCAGTCTTGACCCAAGACAAGAGGCTCAGTGAGATCCTCATCTTGACACACTAGTACTTTAACTAGAAGTAAAACATCTTGAAGTAGAGGGGAAGTTCCACCTCGCCCATGCAAGGGGTTTCCACACCTCCCAATCCTATGAGATATGCTTCTATAGGATTGACACTTAATTTCAACTTTTGACAGTAAGAAAGCTTAACAACACTAGTGGCTGCACCTGAGTCAATCAAGGCCCGTACAGTCCTTGCACTCTTTCCTTGTTCTATCTCTAAGGTCACAAAAGGACGTCGATCAATTATTCTATGAGAGCTAGTACCTAAGACTTCACACATAGCCATATGATACCCTGGATCTGCATACACCTCTGTCCTAGGCTGATCTCTACCTTGTCTTCTCAACTTCATTCTTTGGATGCGTTCCAAGGCTTCTGTGTGTGCTTCTTCTCGAATTTGTTTTTCCTCTTCTTTACGTTTCTTGGCAGTGTTGAGTCGATTGAGCATTTCCTCAGTGAGGGGTTCTTGATATAGTTTGACTTTGCACCCGCTAATGTAACTAGGGAGAACATCACCTTCTAGTGTAGCTAATTGAACTGCTCCACTAGTTGAGATCCTATTTATGATCATAGGTCCATAGCCTCTCTTTTCTAATTTCTGTACACTAAAACTAGGTCTCCTGCTTTCAAGCCCTTATCCTTCACATGTGCATCAAAGTACGCCTTCTGTCTTTTCTTAGCTGCATATATCCTTGTGGCCATTCTCAGTCTTGTTTCACCTAGCCGTTCAAGATCAAAGATCCTAGAAGAGAGCTCATGCCCTGTCCACTCATGCTCTTGTGCTACTTTCAATGTAGGTATCAAAAAGTCCAATGGTAGCACTGCATTTTGGCCGAATACCATTTGAAAGGGTGTGGCTTGGAGTACCAATTTATAGGCAACTCAGTATGCCCAAACAACATGGTGTAGCTGTTTGTCCCAATCAGAGCATTTGTTATTAACCAATTTTGTCAATACATTGCATATAATCTTATTTGTGCTTTCGGCTTGTCCATTAGCTTGTGGATGATAGGGGGCAGACTTCTTGTGTATCACCAAGAACTCTTGGAGAAGATTTTCGATAACTTCATTCAAGAAGTGAATGCCTCTATCACTTACTAGCTCGATAGGTACCCGTATCTTGTGAACACATTCTGAAATAGGAACTTAGCTGTCGTTTGAGCCTCATTCTTCGTTGTGGCTTTTACTTCTACCCACTTAGTTGTTGAGCAAGTCTATGACAAGCCTAAGTATTGGCTTGAGTCTCACAAAGTCTTAGAAGAAGCTTTAAAAAGAAGACTATGTAAAGTTCACTTGTGAACTACCTCTTGTAACTTTTGAAGAGTTTACTTAATGTAAAAAGTGAAAGAATCTTAAGTGGTTGAGTCCACTTGATCAAAAAGGGAAAGAGGAGCCACGAATTCGTGATTTGTGGTAGGTAGAGAATCAAATCAATCATTGATTGATTGGAGAGTGATTGAGGGAAGTTAGCCTCCCAAATTCAACTATAAATAGATGGCAGTTTTAGTCGTGGTTAGAGAGACCTATGTGAAGACCTCCAAGAGTTGAGCTTTATGCCATATCAAGGTGTGATTACAAGACACACATCTGTATCAGTAAGTCCATTGTATTGTACAAGCAATATAATTTCATTTTCATGATCATTTGGGTTAATATTTCCATGTTCTTGTGAAGTGTACTACTCACTGCCATTACTCTCAGTTTTCTCAGTCAAATTGCAGAGATGTTTTCTCTGAGCTTGGTGCATCATTTTCAGTGATTTAAATTGGTAAAGTTAGCTCTATAAGTCTACTATATTCTCACAAATTTTCATGTCATTTGAATGTTGCAATCTTCAGTTATGGTCATTTGAAGTCAACAAGGTCCGTTCATCTTCACTTCTCTGTCAGGTATCCGACTTTTTCACTCACCTTGTCAGAGCCATTTCTCAGTGGTTACTTATCCAAATTCAGTGCTTTAAAGCTTGTTGGATTCAGCTTACTGTCTAGTATAACCATACAAGTTTTCATAATCATTGGATTCCTACATTTTGAGTTATGTTTATTTTTCTCCTCACTTGTCGCAAACTCTAGCAGCCCGTGAAAATTGGGATGATGTCATCACTTGTTAAAACTCATTCTCAGTGTGTGGTTTATTATTTTTGATGAGATTACTCTTGAAATTTAGCTCTTTAAGTTAACTAGACTTCCCCAAGAGGAATTAAGTTAATTGCTGCTGTGCTCAGAGAATTATGCAAAACACTGGACAGGTGTATGAACCAAGAATAGCAAGTTCTTCACCTCTAAACTAACTCCAACTTATCTGTTTTGATCTATCTTTTTGTGAGTGATCTTCCAAGGTACATAGGGTGTCTAATACATCCATTGGCAAGCTAAAAGGGCCCACCATATACTCCTGGAGTTCATTTGGCTAGTGTAGATCAAGGATTTTGCAACACCTCTTCATCTTCAAGCACATACCTATCCATCTCTTCACAGTGGTATCAGAGCAAGGTTGGACAACATGGCAGATGGATTTCCTTCATCAATTGAAAAATTGGATAGAGGTAATTACTCAGCTTGGTCATTAAGGATGGAAGCTTATCTCCAAGGTAGAAGTTTATATGGTTATGTGGCTAGAGATGAAGTTATGCCAAGTTTCAGGAACAAAAGTCAACCAACACAAGAAGAGTAAGAAAGATTGAGCACATGGTGCTCGAGGGATGCACTTGCAAGGTCTTATCTCCTCAACTCTATCTCACATTTTTTGTTGCCTCACATTAGAAGTTGTAAGACATCTCAGGAAGTGTGGGATGCACTTGAAGCTTTCTTTTCTTCAAGTACTAAATCTAGGAAGCATCAACTATGGCTGGATTTCACAACTCTCAAGAAGGCTCCCAAACAAAATGTGACTGATTTTGTCACAAAGCTAAAGGACATAGCAGATCAGTTGGGAAGCATTGGAGAGGTAATAGATGAAGAGAAAATTTTAAGGCAGGTCATCAATGGCTTGAAGGCAGATGACAAGTGGGAAGCATTCACCACAGCTATGGATTTGTACATGGACATGCATGTACCTGATTTCAACACACTCATTGGACAACTACTTACTCAAGAGGCAAAGCTTATCAAAAATGGAGAAAGCTCTAAAGGTAATCAATCTTCAGCTTTATACACTGATAAAAGCAAGTCCAAGGATAACAAAGGAAAGGCAAAGAAAGTGGATGATGAAGCAGGTACATATCAAGCTAACTATGCAGGTAGAGGAAGACATGGCAGAGGTAGAGGAAGAGGAGGTAGACAAGGCAGGGGGAGATCCCAAGACTCCAACTCATGTTCTATTTGTGGATTAACTAATCATACAACTGAAAATTGCTTTAGGAATTCCAGGAATCAAAGAGGAAGAGGATACAATAGAGGAAGTTATGGCTACTCAAGAGGAAGGTTCAACAACTACCATGGCAATTACAACAACTACAATCATTCAAACTATCAAGGAGGCTACAAAGGAAGGAGAGACTACAATAACTACACAGGAGACTCAAACAAAGAGGATTCATTATTGATCATGAACATGGCTATGCCACAAGGTAAATCTGATGAGCATGTTTTCTACATAGATTCAGGTTGTTCAAATCATGTGGCAGGAAATGTGGCACTCCTATCAGATTTAGAAGATCCAAGGAATAAGCATGAGGTACAAACAAGAGATGACACAAAACATCCTGTGGAGAAAATAGGCAATGTCAAAGCACCTGATGGAAACATCAACCTACTCAGTAAGGTACTCTATGTCCCTACCATTACAAAGAATTTGATAAGTGTTGGGAAGATAGTAGAGAAAGGGTTCCAAGTCAGGTTCACAAAAGCAGGAGCATTTGTTGAAGATCCAAGTCAAGGATTCAGAAAAATTGCAAAAGGTGAAAAGACAGGTAGATTGTTCACATTTGAATTACAGGACACTAGAAACATTGCTCTCTTTAATTATGGTAGTCAGACACTCACAGAATTGGAAGTATGGCACAAAAGGTTAGCACATATTGGTGAAAGGTCATTAAAACAAATTTGCAGGGACCAAAGTGTACTTGGACTCCCTAATTTGTCAAAACAACATATGATTTATAAGTGTAGTGCATGTCAATTTGGAAAGTCTCACAGGTTACCATTCATGAAGAAAGGTTATATGCATGGAGATCTCTTGGAGTTGGTTCATATAGATGTATGGGGACCTAGCAAGGAAGCTTCAATATCTGGATCAAGGTATTATGTCTCCTTTATTGATGATTGCAGCAGATGGACTATCCTATTCTTTATGAAACACAAAGATGAAGTTTTTTCATGTATCAAAAGATATTTGGCTCTTGTGGAGAATCAAACAGGTAAATCACTAAAAAGGCTAAGGTCAGATGGAGGGGGAGAATACTTCTCCCATGAGTCTGATTCTTTTCTTCAAGAAAGAGGAATCAAAAGAGAGGTGACTACAAGGTACACTCCTGAGCAAAATGGAGTGGTAGAAAGGAGGAATAGGACAATTGTTGAAGCTGCAAGGTCTATGTTAAATGAAAAGCATTTACCTAATTACTTATGGGCTGAGGTTGTATCTATAGCCACTTACTTGATTAACAGGTTGCCTTCAAAATCCCTTGATGGGATGACTCCATATGAAGCTTGGAATGGAAGAAGACCAAGCTTAGATCATTGTAAAATTTTTGGATGTATTGCTTTTGCTCATGTTCCTTCACAGGTTAGAGGCAAGATGGATCCAAAGGTAGAAAGGTGTGTATTTATTGGATATGACAACAATCAAAAGGGTTACAAGTTATACAACCCTACCAACAAAGAATTCTTGGTAAGAAGAGATGTAGTTTTTTATGAGAACAATTCATGGTATGAAGATTCATGCAGGAAGATCAATTTACCATATGATCTTGAAGAAGATTTTCCAAAGCTTGGTAGAGAACAACCAAGACTGAAGAACAAGACACCTTAGAGGATGATGAAGAATCTCAGATGGAAAAGATCAAAGCATGGAAGTCTAAAGGTAAAGCCAAATTGGAGGAACTTGGACATGAGGCAGAATCATCACATCATGGCCTAAGAAGATCTATGAGGGAAAAGAAAAAACCAGAAAGATATGGGTTTGACACCTCATTAGTAACTAAACATTCTATCTACATAGCACAGGACATAAACCTAGAGGAGCCATCATCCTTTGAAGAGGCCAAAGCAAAATCAGAATGGAAGCATGCAATGAAGGAAGAGATTGAAGCACTTGAGAAAAACAACACTTGGGATTTGGTGCCCAAGACTTCATTCATGAAGGTAATAGGCTCAAGATGGGTCTATAAACTCAAGAAGAATTCTAATGGTTCAATTAACAGGTATAAGGCAAGGCTTGTAGCAAAAGGCTTTGCACAAACTCAGGGAACTGATTATGAGGAGACCTTCTCTCTTGTGGCAAAGATGCCTACTATTAGGGCTTTGCTTAGTATTGCCTCTTCCAAGAATTGGAAGATACTTCAACTAGATGTAAAGAATGCATTCTTGAATGGTTGGATAACAGAAGAGGTATATATGTCACAACCACCTGGTTTTGAGAGTCAAGTTTATCCTGATTATGTGTGTAAACTTAACAAAGCATTGTATGGTCTCAAGCAAGCTCCAAGAGCTTGGAATTTCAAACTTGTTTCATTCTTGCAGGACAAAGGCTTTCAACCAAGCAAGGCAGATCCTTCACTCTTTATTAAAAAGAGTAATGCAGAGATCATCTACCTATGTGTATATGTAGATGATATTATATTGACAGGAAATGATGCAGATGGTATGAAGAAGATCAAAGATCAGATGAGAGAAGAGTTCAAGATAAGTGGTTTGGGTTCACTTACCTACTTCCTAGGTTTGGAAGTTGTCTACAAAGATCATGGTTTGTTTCTCACTCAAAGAAAGTACATTAAGGACATGTTGGCAAAATTCAAGATGCAAGATTGTAAGATTTAGTGGGTAGTCTCAACTATGCCACATTGACAAGAGTGGATATATGTTACAGTGTGAGTGTGCAAAGTCAATTTATGCACACACCAAGGAAACCACATATGGATGCTGCCAAAAGGATTCTCAAGTATCTCAAAGGAACCATAAATGAAGGACTTTATTATCCTTATGTATCTGATTTAGGTTTGAAGCTATTTTCTGATGCAGATTGGGATGGCTCCAAGGAAGATAGAAGGAGCACTTCAGGTTATCTTACCTTTGCAGGTTCAAAGCTTATTTCATGGTCATCCGAGAAGCAACCCACAATTGCTCTCTCTTCTTCTGAAGCTGAATACAGAGATCTTGCCATAGCTACTCAGGAAGCTATGTGGATGAAGACATTATTCAAAGATCTTGGATTGGAGTTTGGAACTCCAACTATTTTTGGTGACAATATGAGTTCTATTCACTTAGCTGCTAATCCTATTTTTCATGCAAGGACTAAACATATTGAAGTTCATTATCACTATGTACGAGAGAAGGTTCTAAGCAAAGAGATTCAAATATCATATGTGTCCACTCATCAACAATGTGCAGATATTCTAACCAAAGCATTGGATGGTACAAAGCTTTGCAAATTCAAGGCTATGATTGGTTTGCAGGTAATCTTGGAAGATTGAAGACCTCAAGCATACTTGGCTTGAGGGGGAGCTGTTGGAGCAAGTCTATGACAAGCCTAAGTATTGGCTTGAGTCTCACAAAGTCTTAGAAGAAGCTTTAAAAAGAAGACTATGTAAAGTTCACTTGTGAACTACCTCTTGTAACTTTTGAAGAGTTTACTTAATGTAAAAGTGAAAGAATCTTAAGCGGTTGAGTCCACTTGATCAAAAAGGGAAAGAGGAGCCACGAATTCGTGATTTGTGGTAGGTGGAGAATCAAATCAATCATTTATTGATTGGACAGTGATTGAGGGAAGTTAGCCTCCCAAACTCAACTATAAATAGATGGCAGTTTTAGTCGTGGTTAGAGAGACCTATGTGAAGACCTCCAAGAGCTGAGCTTTATGCCATATCAAGGTGTGATTGCAAGGCACACATATGTATCAGTAAGTCCATTGTATTGTACAAGCAATATACTTTCATTTTCATGATCATTTGGGTTAATATTTCCATGTTCTTGTGAAGTGTACTACTCACTACCTTTACTCGCAGTTTTCTCAGTCAGATTGCAGAGATGTTTTCTCTAAGCTTGGTGCATCATTTTCAGTGCTTTAACTTGATAAAGTTAGCTCTATAAGTATACTATATTCTCACAAATTTTCATGTCATTTGGATGTTGCAATCTTCAGTTATGTTCATTTGAAGTCAACAGGGTCTGTTCATCTTCACTTCTCTGTCAGGTACCCAACTTTTTCCCTCACCTTGTCAGAGCCATTTCACAGTAGTTACGTATCCTAATTTAGTGATTTAAAGCTTGTTGGATTCAGCTTACTGTCTAGTATAACCATACAAATTTTCATAATCATTGGATTCCTACATTTTGAGTTATGTTCATTTTTCTGCTCACTGGTCTCGAACTGTAGTAGCCCGTGAAAATCGGGATGATTTCATCACTTGTTAAAACTCATTCTCAGTGTGTGGTTTATTTTTTTTTATGAGATTACTCTTGAAAGTTAGCTCTTTAAGTTAACTAGACTTCCCAAAGAGGAATTAAGTTAATTGCTGTTGTGCTCAGAGAATTATGCAAAACACTGGACAGGTGTATGAACCAAGAATAGCAAGTTCTTCACCTCTGAGCTAACTCCAACTTATCTATTTTGATCTATATTTTTGTGAGTGATCTTCCAAGGTACATAGGGTTTCTAATACATCCATTGGCAAGGTAAAAGGCCCCACCATATACTCCTGGAGTTCATTTGGCTGGTGTAGATCAAGGATTTTGCAACACCTCTTCATCTTCAAGCACATACCTATCCATCTCTTCACATTAGTTAGATAATCTATGGCCACAATGATATATCCTGCATGTGATCTCTTCGCTGGGGGGTTAATAGGACCTACAAAGTCTATTCCCCACTTAGAGAACACACGTCCACCCATCATAGGTCTGAGTGGCATCTCATCTTTGCATGTAGGATACTGAGTTCGCTGACAAACATCACACCTCTTCACGTAGGTATGTGCATCCATGTGAAGCGTGGGGCACCAAAGGCCTCCAAATAGTATTGCCTTGATTACCCGATCTAGACCAAAGTGTCCTCATGCTACCCCTTGGTGAGCAATTTCCAAGATTTTAAGATAGTCGCTCAACATAGTCTAAGATATCCATCTTTTCCACGCTTGTATAAGTTATCTCCAATGAGTGAGTAGTCTAGGGCTTCTTGTTCTAAACTTCTTTGCCTAGCCAATGTCATGTCCTGAGGGAATGTTTTCGTCCTCAAAAAGCCTACCAACGGTTCACTCCAATCTGGTATTATAGACACTTGGTATAGTGTAGCATGCTCCATTGGTGGTCTAATACGACGGACTGGGCATTCCTTGCACAACCTATGAACATCTTCTTCAATAGTTGGTCAATGCACCCCAAGTCTCCTTAGTGTCTGTAGGGTTCTTTGCCTTGAGTAGTGTTGCTCTAATGCACCTACATGTGCTAATTGCAACCATTTTGTGTACTCATCCTCTTCCACACAACAGGCTAATGTCCCTTGGTCAGTATGCTTGTACATACTTCCTTCCATGATATGGTACTTTTGGGCTTTCACTATCTCCTTGTCTTGTGTGTTTATTATTGGATGTTTAGGCCCGTATTTCAATACTGGTACTAGTGTCTTAGCCCACTGAGGTACCACTTCCAAATTAAACAAGTAAGCATCAGGAAGGTCATCTGATACTCCTTGTGGGGCCTCTCTAGATGTGAGCTTCGGGAGATGATCTGCTCTCAGGTGAGTCTTGCCTTTCCTCACCATAACCTCAAAGTCATATTCCATTAGTAAGAGAAACCATCTTACTAATCTACTTGTATTGCATGGCTTGTTTACCAAGTATAGTAGGGCTTGATGATCAGTAAAAATTTAAACTTATTTGCAAGCAAATAGTGTCTAAACTTCTTAACCGCATATACCATGCCTAATCCTTCTCGTTCGGTAGTTGTATAATTTCATTCAACTGCATTTAATTGTCTACTAGCATAGGCAATTGGAAGATCCATATTACCTTCACCAGTAGGTTGAGCAAGCACACATCCAATTGCACATGGAAAGGTTTGTTCCAATCTGGTGTTGTTAAGATTGGTGTTGAGCATAATCATCGTTTAAGCTCATTCAAGGAGTTTTCACATTCTTCAGTCCACTCAAAGTTAGTCAAAAGTCCGTAGAGAGGCTTTGCAATGATGGCATACATGTGTATAAAACATCGGTAATAACCACAATGCCCCATGAAAGCTTGCACTTCCTTGACATTCTGTGGCCTAGGTAATTCTGCAATAGCTCTCACTTTCTCCTCCTCCGTGGATATGCCATTCTTTGACACTATGTGTCCTAGAATCTTGCCTTGCCTGACCATGAAAACACACTTTTTTGGGTTCATACAGACTTGATATTCTCTACATTTGTCAAAGATTTGTCAGAGTTCAGGTATATGTGTCTATCTAATGTTGGAATGAGCATAGAGATCATCAACATAGACTTCTAAATTCTTCTTAAGAAATTCTATGAATACATGACACATCAGTCTCTGAAAGGTAGCAGGTGCATTGGTTAGACCAAATGGCATTACTCGAAAAGCAAATATGCCCCACTCTGTGGCAAAAGCCATCTTATGCTGATCTTCTGGAGCAATGGCTACCTGATTGTAGCCATAGAATCCATCAAGGAAACTATACACTTCCTTGCCACCTACTCTTTCTAAGAGATGTTCAGTGATAGGAAGCAGATAGTTATCTCGAATAGTGGCTGCATTAACCTTCTTCAAGTTAATGCATACACGTAACTTTCCATTCTTTTTGGGCACCACTACAATGGGGGATACTCACTCAGTGTGCTCAATTTCATAGATAAATCCGGCTTCGACCAAGGGATCTATCTCTTCTTTGATCTTGGTGTGAAGAGATGGATAGGTATGTGCTTGAAGATGAAGAGGTGTTGCAAAATCCTTGATCTACACCAGCCAAATGAAATCTAGGAGTATATGGTGGGCCCTCTAGTTTGCCAATGGATGTATTAGATGATGGAGAGTGTTAATCTCCAAAAGAACAAGTTAACCTTGAATTTAGATCACCTCTATATCAAGATTAACCTTAGACTCCACCAAACTTAGAGATCATTCACCAATTTATCAGAAAGTTGATTATTCTGAAAAATTCAACTTCTTCAGAAAAGTCTGCTGCAGATTAATCACTCATTGACTAATCAACTCTGTAAAGTTTTTGACAAAACTTTGCACAACACTTTGCCTTGAGATTGCGCAACTTTACCAAGTTAAATTTCTCAAAAAGATTGAGTACACACTGAGAAATGTGTGAAACAATTTACCTATGTCTGAAAGAGCTTCTCTGCAATGGCGACTTTGACACCTGCAACTTCTTAGCACTGGTTCTCACAATGTTGAACCCGTTTGATCAAGATCTTCTAGCCATAGATGGCTTACCTTCCAACTTAGATTTTGAGCCCTCACTTGTGTAAAACTTTACACTGTGGACTGAGCACTGATCATTTCTTTGAAGATGAAATGTGCGCCAGATTTTACGACTCTTAGAACATTCTTACATATGAATGTTCCTAATCAAAATTCTCTCAGCCTGATTGCAATTAACCTCTCAAAATCTAGCCATAGATAGATTAGCTATGGACTTAGATAAGTGCAAAAGGATTCCTCAAAAGATTAAGCACAGAAGGAGAATGGGAGAGAAGATCGACGCGCAGAATTCTACAACATTTTCTTCTTCATTACTTTTCATACATATGGTTGATGATACATACAATGTTCATCACCTATTCACCTATTGTCTTCTCTATCTGATCTATATCACTCTCTCCTACTACGAATACATATCTGTAGATATATATACGAGTCTAACTCGTCATCTTTTTCAATTACATTGAACTATTTACAAGAGTAATATACAAAAGAAAACATTTCTGATTCTATTCTCTTCCTTTGAAAGTAATCTTCATCCTTCCACATATCTTTTCCTTTTGGACTTCATGTAATCACTTATTGATGATTGCTCTGCTCCAACAGCTCCCCCTCAATCTTCAATTGTGATTACCTGCATCTTCTTTATTCCTGCCATATCTTTAAACCTCTGCAACTTAGGTCCATCCAAACTTTTAGTCATCATATCTGCAAGTTGATCTTTTGTAGGGGTGTGTATGACTTCAATTTCCTTCTCAATGACCTTCTCTCTCAGAAAATGATACTGTATTTCAATATGCTTAGTTCTAGCATGAAACACAGGATTAGCTGCCAAGTATAAAGAACTCATGTTGTCTCCACAAACAATAGGAGTACTTTGAACAACATCAAAAACTTTCATAAGTGTCTTTAGCCATATTACCTCCTTTGTAGCTTCCACCATACCTTTATATTCTGCCTCTGTAGATGACAAAGCAACTGTATGTTGCTTCTTAGAACACCATGAAATCAATTTGTCTCCTACATAGCACAAGTATCCATGTGTTGATCTTCTATCATCCACAT
Organism: Ceratopteris richardii; assembly: GCA_020310875.1. Lineage (NCBI taxonomy): Eukaryota > Viridiplantae > Streptophyta > Polypodiopsida > Polypodiales > Pteridaceae > Ceratopteris > Ceratopteris richardii. The sequence goes on along the minus strand of CM035409.1, from coordinate 140,307,110 downwards.
TACCTGCCCAATCTGCATCACTATATATCTTCACTCTTGTATCAGAAGTAAATCCATAGTACAACCCTTCTCTGAGTGTACCCTTGATGTATCTAAGTACTCTTTGTCCTGCAATCCAATGTTCCTTTCTAGGACAATGCATAAATTGTGAAAGCACACCAACTGCATATGACAAATCAGGCCTTGTTAATGTAGCATAGATCAAGCTACCAACCAAACTTTGATAGAGTTTCATATCTTTGAACTCTTCTCCTCCAAACCTAGACAATTTATGGTTTACTTCCAAAGGTGTAGGTGCAACCCTGCAATCTTCCATTTTAAATTTGGTTAGCAAATTTTTAAGATACCTTTCTTGGGTCACATATACTCCATGTTGAGTATAAGAAATCTCCATTCCCAAAAAGAATGATAGGTTCCCCAAATCACTGATTTTGAACTCTTTCTCCATCTGCCTCTTGATCATTTGTATTCCCTTATCATCTGTTCCTGTAAGTATTATGTCATCAACATAAATACACACATAAATGAATCCATCTTCACTTGCTTTGACTAGCAAGCTACTATCTGCCTTTGATGCTTGAAATCCAAGATCATTCAAGAATTTTACAAGCCTATAATTCCAAGCCCTTGGGGCCTGCTTCAACCCATACAAAGCTCTCTTGAGCTTACACACATAATTTGGACTCACTTGATCTTTGAACCCATCTGGTTGCTCCATGTAGACTTCATCTGAAATGTAACCATTCAAGAAAGCATTTTTTACATCTAATTGAGATAACTTCCAACCTTTGCAAGCAGCAATTGCTATGAGTGTCCTCATGGTTGTCATCTTTGCCACAGGACTATAAGTCTCATCATAGTCCACTCCATATGTCTGTGCATATCCTTTCACAACAAGTCTAGCTTTGTACCTAGACACACTTCCATCTGCAAATCTTTTAGTCTTGTAAACCCACTTACAACCAATGATTTTCTGACTATTAGGTTTAGGAACCAAATCCCATGTTTGATTCTCTATCAATGCATCATACTCCTCTTGCATAGCATCTTCCCAATTCTTCTTCCCTTTGGCCTCTTCATATGTAGAAGGGTCTTCATCTGCTTTTACCAAATAAGCATAATCTTTAGTAGTTAAGAATGAAGTGTCATAGCTATACCTTGTAGGTTGCCATTTGTGCCTAGATGACCTCCTAACTTCTGCACTTCTTGAAGTTTCTGGTTCATCACATTCTGGATCAAACCTTGGCCTCTCTTCATATTCAACCTGTACTTCATTGTTCTCACTTTCATCAAGTAATTGAATCTTTGCTTTACCTTTTCTTTGTTCCACTACTTCTTCATCATCTGCATGTACATTATATTTACTTGCATACCAAGTACCTTGCTCATCAAATGTAACATCCTTGGATACAAGGAATTGCTTTGTGGATGGATTCCACAACCTGTATCCCATTTGCTTATCATCATAGCCAATGAATACATACTTTTCTGCCTTAGGCTCCAACTTATGCCTCAATTGAGATGGCACATATGCATATGCCAAGCATCCAAATATTCTGCAATGATCCAAGGTAGGTTTCTTACCCCACCAAGCTTCATATGGTGTCATACCCTGCAAAGCTTTACAAGGCAATCTATTAACCAAATATGTAGCTGTATTAACAGCCTCAGCCCACAAATAATTTGGGCAATTCTTCTCTTTCATCATGGACCTTGCAAATTCAACAAGTGTCCTGTTTCTTCTTTCTGCTACCCCATTTTGTTGAGGAGAATACCTGCAAGTAACTTCTCTCTTTATACCTGCATTCCACAAATAATCATTGAACTCATTTGAAAAATACTCTCCCCCTCCATCTGACCTTAGTCTCTTTAATTTTTGACATGTAATCCTTTCTGCATATGCATGATAGTGTTTAAATGTATTAAACACTTCTGACTTTTCTTTAATCACATAAATTGTGATCCACCTGGTAGCATCATCAACATATATGACATAATATCTTGAACCATTTATACTAAAGTCCTTTGAAGGACCCCACACATCTGTATGCACCAATTCAAGTCTTTCTGAATACATAAACCCATGCTTGGAATAGGATTGTTTATGAGCCTTACCTAATTGACATGCCTCACATCTGTATGTCATGTGTTGACCTGCAATGTTAGGCAATCCAAGCACTGAATCATTGTTAATCATTTCTTTAATACCTCTTTCATTAAAGTGTCCAAGTCTTTTGTGCCAAAGATCCAATTCTGACACCTTCTGCTCTCCATATGTGAACATAGCATGTCCAACATTTCCTTGTACCTTCAATGTGAAAAGCCTTCCTTCTTTCTTTCCTGCAATAACTTGTTTATACCCTTGACTAGGGTCTTCCACATAAACTCCATCATTGGTGAACCTTACCTCATATCCTTTTTCCACAATTTGACCTACACTGATCAAATTCTTTGGAATTGTGGGAACATAAAGTACCTTACTCAGAAGAGTACTCCCATCCTTAGCTTTGACTGAACCAATTGACTTTACCTTATGCTTTGTATTATCACCTGTCTGAACTGTATGATTAATTGCATTATGATCTAGGTCAGTCATCAAAGAAATATTTCCACTTAAATGATTACTACATCCTGAATCAATATAGAACACTCTCATGTCCTCATGTGAGGTTTCACATGTATTCATAATGAGAGTCGAGTCCTCCTTCTGATCTGATGCATAGTTGTAGTAGGTGTTATTATAGGATTGATTTTGGAAGCTTCTTCCTCCACCTCTTCCAAAAGAATTCCTACCACCTCTACCTCTGAAGTTTCCTCTTTGAAATCTACCACCTCTTGCTCTTTGATTAAAGTTCTGATAATTACCATTGTTTTGATTATTATGCCAACAATCATGAGATAGATGATTGGTCTTACCACATATCCAACAAGCTCTTGCATTATCTTTGTTGTTTCTTCCTCTTCCTCTACTTCTGCCACTTCCTTTTCCTCTTATGAAGTTTGCTTGGTTTGATGTACCTTCTTCTTCACCTGATTGTTGCTTCCCTTTGTTGGCTTTCTTCTTGTCTTTAGAGTACATTGCATGACCTGCACTCTTATCAACATCTCCTTTGACATCATTCTCAAAAGTTAGCATATGACCTAACAATTGATTCAAATCAGGAGTAAAGTGATCTAATGAAAGTTCTGTAGACAAAATGAAAGGCTTCCACTTCTCATCTCCTCTTAGCCCTGTGAGTATTTGTCTTACCAATTTGTCTTCTTCAATGTCTTCATCCACTGCACCTAGAGAATCTGCAATATCCTTCATCTTTGTCACATAATCAGAAATTGATTGTGAGGCCTTCTTCTTGAAAGTAGTAAATTCTGCCCATAGTGAAGCCTTCCTTGATTTGGTTGTGTTTTGGAAATGCTCCTCCAAAGCATTCCAAATGTCACATGCACTTTCAAGTCCTCTAATGTGAGGAAGCAAATAGTCATTGACTGCCATGTAGATTATGCTCCTTGCTTGAGCATCTTTCTTCATCCAATTCTTCAAGTCTGCAAGCTCCTCCCTAGTTGGAACACTAGGATCTCTGAATTCTGGCTTTTCTTCATCTCCTGTGATGTATCCTATCAGATCTTTGCTCATAAGATGAGCTTCCATCCTCATAGACCATGCAGGATAGTTCTCTCTATCCAGCTTTTCAATTTGGAGACTATCTCCCATCCTTGCTTCACCTGTAGTTTCAAATCTTTAACCTTTACAGATAATGAATGTACCTTTACTTCTAATGTTGCTCCTTCTGATCCTCTTGATACTCTTTGTATGTCTTCCTTCAATCTTTCTTCACACTTTAACCTTTACACCTTCGAGATGTAAAGATTTGTATTTCTGCAGTAGTTGGAGTCTTCTTTTTCTCAATTTTGACACAACCTGCTCTGATACCACTGATGGAGAGTGTTAATCTCCAAAAGAACAAGTTAACCTTGAATTTAGATCACCTCTATATCAAGATTAACCTTAGACTCCACCAAACTTAGAGATCATTCACCAATTTATCAGAAAGTTGATTATTCTGAAAAATTCAACTTCTTCAGAAAAGTCTGCTGCAGATTAATCACTCATTGACTAATCAACTCTGTAAAGTTTTTGACAAAACTTTGCACAACACTTCGCCTTGAGATTGCGCAACTTTACCAAGTTAAATTTCTCAAAAAGATTGAGTACACACTGAGAAATGTGTGAAACAATTTACCTATGTCTGAAAGAGCTTCTCTGCAATGGCGACTTTGACACCTGCAACTTCTTAGCACTGGTTCTCACAATGTTGAACCCGTTTGATCAAGATCTTCTAGCCATAGATGGCTTACCTTCCAACTTAGATTTTGAGCCCTCAGTTGTGTAAAACTTTACACTGTGGACTGAGCACTGATCATTTCTTTGAAGATGAAATGTGCGCCAGATTTTACGACTCTTAGAACATTCTTACATATGAATGTTCCTAATCAAAATTCTCTCAGCCTGATTGCAATTAACCTCTCAAAATCTAGCCATAGATAGATTAGCTATGGACTTAGATAAGTGCAAAAGGATTCCTCAAAAGATTAAGCACAGAAGGAGAATGGGAGAGAAGATCGACGCGCAGAATTCTACAACATTTTCTTCTTCATTACTTTTCATACATATGGTTGATGATACATACAATGTTCATCACCTATTCACCTATTGTCTTCTCTATCTGATCTATATCACTCTCTCCTACTACGAATACATATCTGTAGATATATATACGAGTCTAACTCGTCATCTTTTTCAATTACATTGAACTATTTACAAGAGTAATATACAAAAGAAAACATTTCTGATTCTATTCTCTTCCTTTGAAAGTAATCTTCATCCTTCCACATATCTTTTCCTTTTGGACTTCATGTAATCACTTATTGATGATTGCTCTGCTCCAACATTAGACACCCTATGTACCTTGGAAGATCACTCCCAAAAAGATAGATCAAAACAGATAAGTTGGAGTTTGCTAAGAGGTGAAGAACTTGCTATTTTGGTTCATACACCTGTCCAGTGTTTTGCATAATTCTCTGAGCACAACAGAAATTAACTTAATTCCTCTAAAGGAACTCTAGTTAACTTAAAGAGCTAACTTCCAAGAGTAATCTCATCAAAAAATAATGAACCACACACTGAGAATGATGTTTAGCAACTGATGACATCATCTCGATTTTCACGGGCTGCTACAATTTGAGACCAATGAGCAGAAAAATGCACATAACTCCAGATTTAAGAATCCAGTGATTATGAAAACTTGTATGCTTATACTACACAGTAAGCTAAATCCAACAAGATTTAAATCATTGAATTTGAATAAGTACACACTGAGACACAACACTGACAAGATGAGTAAAAAAGTCGGGTACCTGACAGAGAAGTGAAAATGACAGACATGGTTGACTTCAACTGATAATAACTGAAGATTGCAATACCCAAATGAAATGAACATTAATAAGCATATAGTAGACTTATAGAGCTAACTTTACCAAGTTAAATCAATGAAAAGGATGCACCAAGCTCAGAGAAACCATCTCTGCAATCTGATTGAGAAAACTGAGAGATATGGCAGTGAGTAGTACACTTCACAAGAACATGGAAATATGAACTCAAATGATCATGAAAATGAAAGTATATTGCTTGTACAACACAATGGACTTACTGATACATATGTGTGCCTTGTAATCACACCTTGATATGGCATAAAGCTCAGCTCTTGGAGGTCTTCACATAGGTCTCTCTAACCACGACTAAAGCTTCCATCTATTTATAGTTGAGTTTGGGAGGCTAACTTCCCTCAATCATTCTCCAATCAATTAATGATTGATTTGATTCTCTACCTACCACAAATCACGAATTCGTGGCTCCTCTTTCCCTTTTTTATCAAGTGGACTCAACCACTTAAGATTCCCTCACTTTTACATTAAGTAAACTCTTCAAAAGTTACAAGAGGTAGTTCACAAGTGAACTTTGCATAGTCTTCATTTTAAAGCTTCTTCTATGACTTTGTGGGACTCAAGCCAATACTTAGGCTTGTCATAGACTTGCTCCAACAGCTCCCCCTCAAGCCAAGTATGCTTGAGGTCTTTAATCTTCCAAGATTACCTACAAACCAATCATAGCCTTGAATTTCCAAAGCTTTGTACCATCCAATGCTTTGGTTAGAATATCTGCACATTGTTGATGAGTGGACACATATGATATTTGAATTTCTTTGCTTAGAACCTTGTCTCGTACATAGTGATAATGAACTTCAATATGTTTAGTCCTTGCATGAAAAATAGGATTAGCACCCAAATGAATAGAACTCATATTGTCACCATAAATAGTTGGAGTTCCAAACTCCAATCCAAGATCTTTGAATAATGTCTTCATCCACATAGCTTGTTGTGTAGCTATGGCAAGACCTCTATATTCAGCTTCAGTAGAAGAGAGAGCAACTGTGGGTTGCTTCTTGGATGACCATGAAATAAGCTTTGAACCTGCAAAGCTAAGATAACCTGAAGTGCTCCTTCTATCTTCCTTGGAGCCAGCCCAATCTGCATCAAAAAATAGCTTCAACCCTAAATCAGATACATAAGGATAATAAAGTCCTTCATTTATGGTTCCTTTGAGATACTTGAGAATCCTTTTGGCAGCATCCATATGTGGTTTCCTTGGTATTGACTTAGCACACTCACACTATAACATACATCTACTCTTGTCAATGTGGCATAGTTGAGACTACCCACTAGACTTTGATATGATGTGATGTCCTCTATGAGTTCACCTTCATGTGAGCTCAGTTTGTGATTGACCTCAATTGGAGTACCTGCAATCTTACAATCTTGCATCTTGAATTTTGCCAACATGTCCTTAATGTACTTTCTTTGAGTGAGAAACAAACCATGATCTTTGTAGACAACTTCCAAACCTAGGAAGTAGGTAAGTGAACCCAAATCACTTATCTTGAACTCTTCTCTCATATGATCTTTGATCTTCTTCATACCATCTGCATCATTTCCTGTCAATATAATATCTACATATACACATAGGTAGATGATCTCAAAATTACTCTTTTTAATAAAGAGTGAAGGATCTGCCTTGCTTGGTTGAAAGCCTTTGTCCTGCAAGAATGAAACAAGTCTGAAATTCCAAGCTCTTGGAGCTTGCTTGAGACCATACAATGCTTTGTTAAGTTTACACACATAATCAAGATAAACTTGATTCTCAAAACCAGGTGGTTGTGACATATATACCTCTTCTGTTATCCAACCATTCAAGAATGCATTCTTTACATCTAGTTGAAGTATCCTCCAATTCTTGGAAGAGGCAATACTAAGCAAAACCCTAATAGTAGGCATCTTTGCCACAGGAGAGAAGGTCTCCTCATAATCAATTCCTTGAGTTTGTGCAAAGCCTTTTGCTACAAGCCTTGCCTTATACCTGTTAATGGAACCATCAGAATTCTTCTTGAGTTTATAGACCCATCTTGAGCCTATTACCTTCATGGATGAAGTCTTGGGCACCAAATCCCAAGTGTTGTTTTCCTCAAGTGCTTCAATCTCTTCCTTCATTGCATGCTTCCATTCTGATTTTGCTTTGGCCTCTTCAAATGATGATGGCTCCTCTTTGTTTATGTCCTCTGCTATGTAGATAGAATGTTTAGTTACTAATGAGGTGTCAAACCCAGACCTTTCTGGTTTTTTCGTTTCCCTCATAGATCTTCTTAGGCCATGATGTGATGATTCTGCCTCATGTCCAAGTTCTTGCAATTTTGCTTTACCTTTAGACTTCCATGCTTTGACCTTTTCCATATGAGATTCTTCATCATCCTCTGATTGTTTTCATCAAAAACTACATCTTTGCTTACCAAGAATCCTTTGTTGGTAGGGTTGTATAACCTGTAACCCTTTTGATTGTTGTCATATCCAATAAATACACACCTTTCTGCCTTTGGATCCATCTTACCTCTAACCTGTGAAGGAACATGAGCAAAAGCAATACATCCAAAAATTTTACAATGATCTAAGCTTGGTCTTCTTCCATTCCAAGCCTCATATGGAGTCATCCCATCAAGAGATTTTGAAGGCAACCTGTTAATCAAGTAAGTGGCTGTAGATACAGCCTCAGCCCATAGATAATTAGGCAAATGCTTTTCATTTAAGATGGACCTTGCAGCTTCAACAATTGTCCTATTCCTCCTTTCTGCCACTCCATTTTGCTTAGGAGTGTACCTTGTAGTTACCTCTCTTTTGATTCCTCTTTCTTGAAGAAAAGAATCAAACTCATGGGAGAAGTATTCTCCCCCTCCATCTGACCTTAGCCTTTTTAGTGATTTACCTGTTTGATTCTCCACAAGAGCCAAATATCTTTTGAAACATGAAAAAACTTAATCTTGTGTTTCATAAAGAATATGATAGTCCATCTGCTACAATCATCAATAAGGGAGACATAATACCTTGATCCGGATATTGAAGCTTCCTTGCTAGGTCCCCATACATCTGTATGAACCAACTCCAAGATATCTCCATGCATATAACCTTTCTTCATGAATGGTAACCTGTGAGACTTTCCAAATTGACATGCACTACACTTATAAATCATATGTTGTTTTGACAAATTAGGGAGTCCAAGTACACTTTGGTCCTTGCAAATCTGCTTTAATGACCTTTCACCAATATGTGCTAACCTTTTGTGCCATAATTCCAATTCTATGAGTGTTTGACTACCATAATTAAAGAGAGCAATGTTTCTAGTGTCTTGTAATTCAAATGTGAACAATCTACCTGCCTTTTCACCTTTTGCAATTCTTCTGAATCCTTGACTTGGATCTTCAACAAATGCTCCTGCTTTTGTGAACCTGACTTGCAACCCTTTCTCTACTATCTGCCCAACACTTATCAAATTCTTTGTAATGGTAGGGACATAGAGTACCTTACTGAGTAGGTTGATGTTTCGATCAGGTGCTTTGACATTGCCTATTTTCTCCACAAGATGTCTTGTATCATCTCCTGTTTGTACCTCATGCTTATTCCTTGGATCTTCTAAATCTGATAGGAGTGCCACATTTCCTGCCACATGATCTGAACAACCTGAATCTATGTAGAAAACATGCTCATCAGATTTACCTTGTGGCATAGCCATGTTCATGATCAATAATGAATCCTCTTTGTTTGAGTCTTCTATGTAGTTATTGAAGTCTCTCCTTCCTTTGTAGCCTCCTTGATAGTTTGAATGATTGTAGTTGTTGTAGTTGCCAGGATAATTGTTGAACCTTCCTCTTGAGTAGCCATAGCTTCCTCTATTGTATCCTCTGCCTCTTTGATTGCTGGAATTCCTAAAGCAATTTTCAATTGTAGGATTAGTTAATCCACAAATAGAACATGGGTTGGAGTCTTGGGATCTCCCCCTGCTTTGTCTACCTCCTCTTCCTCTACCTCTGCCATGTCTTCCTCTACCTACATAGTTAGCTTGATATGTACCTGCTTCATCATCCACTTTCTTTGCCTCTCCTTTGTTATCTTTGGACTTGCTTTTATCAGTGTATAAAGCTGAAGATTGATTACCTTTAGAGCTTTCTCCATTTTTGATAAGCTTTTCCTCTTGAGTAAGTAGTTGTCCAATGAGCGTATTGAAATCAGGTCATCCATAGCAGTGGTGAATGTTCCTACTTTTCATCTGCCTTCAAGCCATTGATGACCTGCCTTACAATTTTCTCTTCATCTATTACCTCTCCAATGCTTCCCAACTGATCCGCTATGTCCTTGAGCTTTGTGACAAAATTAGTCACATTTTGTTTGGGAGCCTTCTTGAGAGTTGTGAAATCCAGCCATAGTTGATGCTTCCTAGCTTTGATACTTGAAGAGAAGAAGGCTTCAAGTGCATCCCACACTTCCTGAGATGTCTTACAACTTCTAATGTGAGGCAACAAAAAATCTGAGATAGAGTTGAGGAGATAAGACCTTGCAAGTGTATCCTTGGAGCACCATGTGCTCAATCTTTCTTGCTCTTCTTGTGTTGGTTGACTTTTGTTCCTAAAACTTGGCATAACTTCATCTCCAACCACATAACCATATAAACTTCTACCTTGGAGATAAACTTCCATTCTTAATGACCAAGCTGATTAGTTACCTCTGTATAATTTGTCGATTGATGAAGGAAATCCATCTGCCATGTTGTTCAACCTTGCTCTGATACCACTGTGAAGAGATGGATATGTATGTGCTTGAAGATGAAGAGGTGTTGCAAAATCCTTGATCTACACCAGCCAAATGAACTCCAGGAGTATATGGTGGGCCCTTTTAGCTTGCCAATGGATGTATTAGACACCCTATGTACCTTGGAAGATCACTCACAAAAAGATAGATCAAAACAGATAAGTTGGAGTTAGCTTAGAGGTGAAGAACTTGCTATTTTGGTTCATACACCTGTCCAGTGTTTTGCATAATTCTCTGAGCACAACAGCAATTAACTTAATTCCTCTTGGGGAACTCTAGTTAACTTAAAGAGCTAACTTTAAAGAGTAATCTCATCAGAAAATAATGAACCACACACTGAGAATGATGTTTAGCAACTGATGACATCATCCCGATTTTCACGGGCTACTACAGTTTGAGACCAGTGAGCAGAAAAATGAACATAACTCCAGATTTAAGAATCCAATGATTATTAAACCTTGTATGCTTATACTAGACAATAAGCTGAATCCAAAAAGCTTTAAATCATTGAATTGGGATAAGTAAACACTGAGAAAAAGCTCTGACAAGATGAGTAAAAAAGTCGGGTACCTGACAGAGAAGTAAAAATGGCAGACATGGTTGACTTCAACTGATCATAACTGAAGATTGCAATACCCAAATGAAATGAACATTGATGAGCATATACTAGACTTATAGAGCTAACTTTACCAAGTTAAATCACTGAAAATGATGCACCAAGCTCAGAGAAACCATCTCTGCAATCTAACTGAGAAAACTGATTGATATGGCAGTGAGTAGTACACTTCACAAGAACATGGAAATATGAACTCAAATGATCATGAAAATGAAAGTATATTGCTTTTACAATACAATGGACTTACTGATACATATGTGTGCCTTGTAATCACACCTTGATATGGCATAAAGCTCAGCTCTTGGAGGTCTTCACATAGGTCTCTCTAACCACGACTAAAGCTGCCATGTATTTATAGTTGAGTTTGGGAGGCTAACTTCCCTCAATCATTCTCCAATCAATTAGTGATTGATTTGATTCTCTACCTACCACAAATCAGAAATTCGTGGCTCCTCTTTCCCTTTTTGATCAAGTGGACTCAACCACTTAAGATTCTCTCACTTTTACATTAAGTAAACTCTTCAAAAGCTACAAGAGGTAGTTCACAAGTGAATGCATAGTCTTCATTTTAAAGCTTCTTCTATGACTTTGTGGGACTCAAGCCAATACTTAGGTTTGTCATAGATGTTGGTGCATGTCAATCATCAATTGAAGGTTTATGAAGAAATGAAGTCAAGAAATCAAAAAGAGAACAAATTCAGAAGTTTGAAGGAAGGACATACTCAGAAATCCAAAGCCATGTACACATATGTACATTAGTTCAGATATAGGTTACTCACACTGTTGATTAGTCATAAGCTTGTACATATTTTCCTACAAATGTTTTGAAAAAGTCGGGGCATAAAAGAAGAGAGAATAGGAAGAGAGAAATCAGTTGTAGAAAGTGTCATTGGACACATGAAAGTTAGTTGAAGTTATATCTTCAATGTAGTTGTAATTTTTTTTGAGAAATCAAGAAAATCTTGCGCCCGATGTTTTGCTGTCTGCTACTTCTGTAGTTAATCTTTTGAGAAATCCTTCTGAACATATCTAAGTCCATAGTTAATCAATCTATGGCTAGAATTTGAGAGTCTAATTGTCATCAGGTTAAGAGAATTTTGCACAGGAACATTCATATGTGATGATGTTCTGAGAGTCGACAAAACTGGCGCAGATTTCATGTTCAGAGAAATGAACATTGCTCAGTGCATAGTGTAAATTTCTACACAAGTGAGGGCTCAAAATCTAAGTTGAAAGATAAGTCATCTATGGCTAAAAGATCTTGATCAAACGGGTTCGACATTGGGAGAACTATAGCTAAGAAGTTACAGGTGTCAAAGTCGCTACTGCAGAAAAGGTGTTCTACACATAGGTAAATTGTTTGTATGATTTCTCAGAGTATACTGAATCATTTGCAGAGATTTAAGTTGGAGAAGGTGCGCAACCTTAAGGCGAAGCATTGTGCAAAGTTTTATTAAAAACTTTACAGGATTGATTAGTCAATGAGTGATTAATCTGCAGCAGACTTTTCAGAGAAGTGATTTCTTCAGAGTTAGTCAACTTCTTGGTAATGTGTTAGTGGATTTCCAAAATTATGTGGAGTCTAAAGTTATTCTTGGTCTAGAGGTGGTCTAATACCAAGGATAGCTTGTTCTTTTGGAGATTAACACTCTCCATCAGTGGTATCAGAGCAGGTTGTGTCAAAATTAAGGAAAGGAAGACTCCGATTGCTGCAGAAATACAAGTTCTACATTTCGAAGGTTCAGAAGGATAAAGTGTTGAAGAAAGATTGAAGGGAGACACGCAAAGATTATCAAAAGAATCAAAAGAAGCAATACTTGAAGTTAAGGTACATTTATTCCTTGTAAAGTCTAAAGTTTTGAGACTACAGGTGAAGCAAGGATGGGAGATAGTCTCCAAATTGAAAAGTTGGATAGAGAGAACTATCCAGCTTAGTCTATGAGAACGGAAGCTCATCTGATGAGCAAAGATTTGATAGCATACATTACAGGTGAAGAAGAGAAGCCCCAGTTCAGAGATCCTAGTGTTCCAACTAGGGAAGAATTGTCAGATCTAAAGAATTGGATGAAGAAGGATGCTCAAGCAAGGAGCATAATCTACATGGCAGTCAATGACTATTTGCTTCCTCACATTAGAGGACTTGAAAGTGCAAGTGACATTTGGAATGCTTTGGAAGAGCATTTCGCAAACACAACCAAATCAAGGAAGGCTTCACTATGGGCAGAATTTACTACTTTCAAAAAGAAGGCCTCACAATCAATCTCTGATTATGTGACAAAGATGAAGGACATTGCAGATTCTCTAGGTGCAGTGGATGAAGATATTGAAGAAGATAAATTGGTGAGACAAATTCTCACAGGGCTAAGAGGAGATGAGAAGTGGAAGCCTTTTATTTTATCTACAGAACTTTCATTAGATCACTTTACTCCTTATTTGAATCAATTGTTAGGTCATATGCTAACTTTTGAGAATGATATCAAAGGAGATGTTGATAAGAGTGCAAGCCATGCAATGTACTCTAAAGACAACAGGAAAGCTAACAAAGGAAAGCAACAATCAGGTGAAGAAGAAGGTACTTCAAACCAAGCAAATTTCATAAGAGGAAAAGGAAATGGCAGAAGTAGAGGAAGAGGCAGAAACAACAAAGATAATGCAAGAGCTTGTTGGATATGTGGTAAGACCAATCATCTATCTCATGATTGTTGGCACAATAATCAGAACAATGGTAATTATCAGAACTTTAATCAAAGAGCAAGAGGTGGTAGATCTCAGAGAGGAAACTTCAGAGGTAGAGGTGGTAGGAATTCTTTTGGAAGAGGTGGAGGAAGAAGCTTCCAAAATCAATCCTATAATAACACCTACTACAACTATGCATCAGATCAGAAGGTGGATTCGACTCTCATTATGAATGCAACATATGAAACCTCACATGAGAACATGAGAGTGTTCTACATTGATTCAGGATGTAGTAATCATTTAAGTGGAAATATTGCTTTGATGACTGATCTAGATCATAATGCAATTAACCATACAGTTCAGACAGGTGATAATACAAAGCATAAGGTAAAGTCAATTGGTTCAGTCAAGGCTAAAGATGGGAGCACTCTTCTGAGTAAGGTTCTTTATGTTCCCACAATTCCAAAGAATTTGATCAGTGTAGGTCAAATTGTGGAAAAAGGATATGAGGTAAGATTCACCAATGATGGAGTCTATGTTGAAGACCCTAGTCAAGGGTATAAACAGGTTGTTACAGGGAAGAAAGAAGGAAGGCTCTTCACATTGAAGGTACAAGGAAATGTTGGACATGCTATGTTCACATATGGAGAGCAGAAGGTGTCAGAATTGGATCTTTGGCACAAAAGGCTTGGACACTTCAATAAAAGAGGTATCAAAGACATGATTAATAATGATTCAGTGCTTGGGTTGCCTAACATTGCAGGTCAACACATGACATACAGATGTGAGGCATGTCAATTAGGTAAGGCTCGTAAGCAATCCTATTCCAAGCATGGGTTTATGTATTCAGAAAGACTTGAGTTGGTGCATACAGATGTGTGGGGTCCTTCAAAGGACTTTAGTATAAATGGTTCAAGATATTATGTCAAATATGTTGATGATGCTACCAGATGGATCACAATTTATGTGATTAAAGAAAAATCAGAAGTGTTTAATACATTTAAACACTATCATGTATATGCAGAAAGGATTACAGGTCAAAAATTGAAGAGACTAAGGTCAGATGGAGGGGGAGAGTATTTTTCAAATGAATTCAATGATTACTTGTGGAATGCAGGTATAAAGAGAGAAGTTACTTGCAGGTACTCTCCTCAACAAAATGGGGTAGCAGAAAGAAGAAATAGGACTCTTGTTGAGTTTGCAAGGTCCATGATGAAAGAGAAGAATTGCCCAAATTATTTGTGGGCAGAGGCTGTAAATACAGCTACTTATTTGGTCAATAGATTGCCTTGTAAAGCTTTGCAAGGTATGACACCATATGAAGCTTGGTGGGGTAAGAAACCTACCTTGGATCATTGCAGAATATTTGGATGTTTGGCATATGCATATGTGCCATCTCAATTGAGGCATAAGTTGGAGCCTAAGGCAGAAAAGTATGTATTCATTGGTTATGATGATAAGCAAATGGGATACAGGTTGTGGAGTCCATCCACAAAGCAATTCCTTGTATCCAAGGATGTTACATTTGATGAGCAAGGTACTTGGTATGCAGGTAAATATAATGTACATGCAGATGTTGAAGAAGTAGTGGATCAAAGGAAAGGTAAAGCAAAGATTCAATTACTTGATGAAAATGAGAATAATGAAGTACAGGTTGAAGTTGAAGAGAGGCCAAGGTTTGATCCAGAATGTGATGAACCAGAGACTTCAAAAAGTGCAGAAGTTAGGAGGTCATCTAGGCACAAATGGCAACCTACAAGGTATAGCTATGACACCTCATTCTTGACTACTAAAGATCATGCTTATTTGGTAAAAGCAGATGAAGATCCATCTACATATGATGAAGCCAAAGGCAAGAGAAATTGGGAAGAAGCCATGCAAGAGGAGTATGATGCATTCATAGAGAATCAGACTTGGGATCTGGTTCCTAAACCTAATAGCCATAAAATTATTGGATGTAAGTGGGTTTACAAAACAAAAAGATTTGCAGATGGAAGTGTGTCTAGGTACAAAGACAGACTTGTTGTGAAAGGGTATGCACAGACATATGGAGTGGATTATGATGAGACTTATAGTCCTGTGGCAAAGATGTCAACCATCAGAACTCTCATAGCAATTGCTGCTTGTAAAGGTTGGAAGCTATCTCAATTAGATGTTAAAAATGCTTTTTTGAATGGTTACATTTCAGATGAAGTTTACATGGAGCAACCAGATGGATTCAAAGATCAAGTGAATCCAAATTATGTGTGTAAGCTCAAGAGAGCTTTGTATGGATTAAAGCAGGCCCCAAGGGCATGGAATTATAGGCTTGTAAAATTCTTGAATGATCTTGAATTTCAAGCATCAAAGGCAGATAGTAGCTTGCTAGTCAAAGCAAGTGAATATGGATTTATTTATGTTTGTATTTATGTTGATGACATAATACTTACAGGAACAGATGATAAAGGAATACAAATGATCAAGAAGCAGGTGGAGAAAGAGTTCAAAATCAGTGATTTGGGTAACTTGTCATTCTTCTTGGGAATGGAGATTTTATATACTCAACATGGAGTATATGTGACCCAAGAAAGGTATCTTAAAAATTTGCTAACCAAATTTAAAATGGAAGATTGCAGGGTTGCACCTACACCATTGGAAGTGAACCATAAATTGTCTAGATTTGGAGGAGAAGAATTCAGAGACATGAAGCTCTATCAAAGTTTGGTTGGTAGCTTGATTTATGCTACATTGACAAGGCCTGATTTGTCATATGCAGTTGGTGTGCTTTCACAATTCATGCATTGTCCTAGAAAGGAACATTGGATTGCAGGACAAAGAGTACTTAGGTATATCAAAGGTACACTCAAAGAAGGGTTGTACTATGGATTTACTTCTGATACAAGAGTGAAGATATATAGTGATGCAGATTGGGCAGGTAATGTGGATGATAGAAGATCAACACATGGATATTTGTGCTATGTAGGAGACAAATTGATTTCATGGTGTTCTAAGAAGCAACATACAGTTGCTTTGTCATCTACAGAAGCAGAATATAAAGGTATGGTGGAAGCTGCAAAGGAGGTAATTTGGCTAAAGACACTTATGAAGGTGTTTGATGTGATTCAAAGTACTCCTGTTATTTGTGGAGACAATATGAGTTCTCTATACTTGGCAGCTAATCCTGTGTTTCATGCTAGAACTAAGCATATTGAAATACAGTATCATTTTCTAAGAGAGAAGGTCATTGATAAGGAAATTGAAGTTATGCATACTCCTACAAAAGATCAACTTGCAGATATGATGACAAAAATTCTAGATGGACCAAAGCTACAGAGATTCAAGGATATGGCAGGAATTAAGAAGATAGAGAAGAATCTCAATTAATGATTGAGGGGGAGCTGTTGGTGCATGTCAATCATCAATTGAAGGTTTATGAAGAAATGAAGTCAAGAAATCAAGAAGAGAACAAATTCAGAAGTTTGAAGGAAGGACATACTCAGAAATCCAAAGCCATGTACACATATGTACATTAGTTCAGATATAGGTTACTCACACTGTTGATTAGTCATAAGCTTGTACATATTTTCCTATAAATGTTTTGAAAAAGTCGGGGCATAAGAGAAGAGAGAATAGGAAGAGAGAAATCAGTTGTAGAAAGTGTCATTGGACACATGAAAGTTAGTTGAAGTTATATCTTCAATGTAGTTGTAATTTTTTCTGAGAAATCAAGAAAATCTTGCGCCCGATGTTTTGTTGTCTGCTACTTCTGTAGTTAATCTTTTGAGAAATCCTTCTGAACATATCTAAGTCCATAGTTAATCAATCTATGGCTAGAATTTGAGAGTCTAATTGTCATCAGGTTAAGAGAATTTTGCATAGGAACATTCATATGTGATGATGTTCTGAGAGTCGACAAAACTGGCGCAGATTTCAATGGCCACTTCTAGTTGTGAGCCTAAGTATAGGGAAGCTTTCATAGCAGCTGTTGAGTGTGTGTGGCTCAAACACCTTATGGTTGATTTGGATGTTGGTCAGTCTTCTGCCACCACCATCTTCATTGATAGTCAGAGCGCATTGGCAGTTGCGAGGAACCTTGTGTTCTTTGCTCGCACTAAGCACATTGAGGCTCACTATCATTATGTTAGGGAGAGGTTCTTTGCTTGAGAGATCATTTTGGCATACACACCCACACAAGAGAACATTGCAGACCTTGTCACAAAGGCTCTGCCTAGGGAGAAGATTGAAGCTTTCCTCAAAGCTTTGGGCTTACTTCCTTTTGTGGACTTATTCCATATAGCTTGGCACTTCCTTATACATGAGTGCTAGATCCTTGTTCATCGCATCACTCCCAGGGGGGATTTGTTGATATATTTAGGTAATGATGTGTGTGAGCACACTAGGATCGTCAAGGCACTTTTTTCCCTCTTTAGGAAGTTTTTTTCGTCCACTTGTATATACGCCTATAATCCTAACGGGTCACTTATCTCTCTACATTCTGTTGGTAATACATTCAGTATTGTGTGTTGTGCTCCAAGCTTCTTCTTCTTCCTTGTGTTGTTCACATGCTTCCGTAGACCTCAAACTCCAACATTTCTATGGTGTGATGACCAACCTTTTGGAGTTATCTGTTGTGAATGCTCAAATCTATGATGTTCTTTGTTTGTAGGAAACAACTATTCTCATTTATAGAAGTCATAGGCTTTTCCTATTATACTTTATGGAATAATGGAATGTTAAATGGATTTTAATGTCTTAAGGTTTTTAATGTGATTGTGTTTTAATTGAGCAGGTGAAGAATCATGAGTGCGTGAATGCGCATGGTTTTACTCATATATTTTTGAAGATGTAAAAATCACTCACTTGAAGAATCTCAATGGATTCATAAGACATCATTAACTCCACATTATTACCACTTGATTTCTACATATCATTCGCAGTCACATTAAATTCTAGTTTTCCATTTCCATGCGTGTTTTTTTTACATGGAATATGCTTATGATTGTTCAGTGATGGAGCATGTGATTGGCCATCTGGTGTAGCTCAGCGATGAGTAGCACCTCCTTTAATGTCAATCTGGGAAGACGTGAGGATGGTATGATGACCTCGAGCAAGTGAAGGCACAAGTGCGTGAGTGCGAAGCACACTAACATGCACACACATACACACACACGCGCACACAAGGCAAGACAAAGAGTGAGAAGCAATGGAGTTCTTTAGATTACTTTCAAAAGCTCATACAAGTTCAAATCAATTACAAGCTAACCTCAAAAATGAGCTCTCTAGCTCTATTTATAGTTTTTGACTAGGTTTTGGCCTTGTCCAGACCTAGTGTCCGGCCTAGTTAAAAATTAGGTTCTCTACCCTATTTGGAGGTTCAAACGGAGTCTAAAAAATGTGAAAACTGATAGGTAGGTACTTCTAAAGCTCCTCAAGCTCAAGGACTCCTTGGCTTGCACAAAATGAAGCTACAAAAATATGAAATGGTATTTACAATGGTTTTTAGTGATGAAAATCACTATTTTTGTAGGGATTTCTTCTAACATTTTGACATACATTTCTTGGAGCTCCCTACTTGCTTCTTCTTCTTGTGTGCCCAACTCTTTGATGCCTGAAAAATTTAAATGGCCTACTTGCCAGATCTTCTTTGACTACTGTATCTGCTTGTGCTTTCTCTTCGTTCCGACTCCCTACGTAGGCTTCCTTGTCTTGTGACTCCTTCAGTTCCTTGACTACTGCCAGCACCCCCCCCTCTCTCGTGTCTGTCGTCTCTAACAGACCCTTGTCTAGTTGTGCGTTGGACATAATATTGAACAACATCGGCAGCGAGGTGGTGTTCTTCTAATCGTAGCCCCCGTGCTAGGTCTGTTAACAATGCATCCCAATTCACTGATCCTGGGACATCCGGATGTGGCACCCGCAATTGTTCTGAATGGATGGTTCTTTCCACAGCGAATAAGTGGAGGAGATGTGAGGGCCTGGGTACAAATATTTCTGAGTGATATTCCCAAAATCCTGTTACGAACATCTCCTCGAATGTCTGTTTAAAGCAAGCTAGGAGGTACTTGATTCTGGCATGCCAAGCATATATTACCTCTATTGATGGGGTGGTGCTCATGTCGTATACCAGATCTTGGTTTCCTGTAAGAAAGCGGACTCCTGAGAAGTGGGGGTCTTTAATATTCTTGAATGTCCTGAAAGTGATCAGCATTAATTCAAAGATTTTCATGCACATTTGGGCCATCACATCGGGGGTATTCCGTAGTCGAATGCTCCAGTGACGAATGGTAGAAATCATATAATTCACAGTGGGAGGTCCTTGTGGGGGTGCTAGATAAACATAATTTAACCACTTTGCATAGCCTTTGATGTTATTGACAGCAATGGTAAACTCGGGCCAGGTGCGTCTGCGGAAGACTGGAACATAACAGGGATTGTATTTAATAAAGAGTGGCATGTTAGTCCAAGTACGAACCATCTCTGGGTAGGTCTCAAGAAGACGGATCCTCCAGGTGGGTTGATGAATGGATCCTTTTTTAGCACTCTCTGGGATATCATCGGGCCCAAATTGTGTGGCGAAAGTTGGAGGTTTGCCACATCGGTGTTGGATCTCCGCATTGTAATCTGCTAGGAGTACACAGTATGGCACATACTGATCGTCGTTGGTGCCGATCCATCTATGATGAGACATACTGCGGAAATATTCTGACTTTATGATGGTGTCTTCTAATTTGGCCATTGATTGAATTTGGATTGCCACTCGATCTTCATGGGTTGTAGCTGTGTTTTCTAATGTTTGGAGCCATTTGGGTACTTCGACTTCCAAGGTGTCCATTCCTTTTGAGGTTTGTTGACCACCTGGCATCGACATAGGAACATATGGTTCCTCATACGTTCACCTCAATGGGTACCAATTCATCTGGCTCTGGTTCTACAACTGGAGAGGGCTGCCTTTCATTTTTCGATAACTTCTTCTACAGTTCCGCCACCTGCTCTGTTAATGCCTTTACTTCTGCTGAAGTCGACGTCGTTTCTATGACTTTGGGTTCTGCCTCCTGTTCCCTGAGTTGGCGAGGTAGTTCATCCCGTTCCCTTTCCAAATCGTCATGTGCTTCTAATAAATTAGCATAGCTTTCCAAGATTGTTTTCATTGTTTCTGAGGGAACTGCTTTGAATTGTTCTGGGTCGATTTCATGGGGAGAGCCTTCCATGGCAGCTTCCAAGTTTTCTTCGTTTTGTTTTTGTAGACGCTTGTTTTCTTCAAGGGTTGTAGCCATGTGTTTTCTGAGTAGAGTAAAATTTCGCCGGACTCTCAGATTATCTGTTTGGTAAACCTCCAGTAAGGCTTCGAGTTGTTTGACACCTGACTCTTGTGATGGTTGGGGTGTCTCGAGGAGGGTTTGATGAGCTTGCTCGAGAGTGCTGTAGCATTGATTGAGGTCTACATTTTCTTCTTCTATACTTGTAAGCCGTCTCTGTAGTTGTTGATGATTCGTCGTCAGTTGATGATGACGGTTTTCGAGAGCCTGATACTCACTCTGAAGTTGATACACGCATTGATGTAATGCCATGAATATACTATTTACATTAAACGATGCAGGAAAAGATGAAGATGCAGGGGGAATGGGGAAGGGAGTTGTGAATGCTGTGGAGTCAAGTGGTGAGGTAGGTGGAGGGGGTATGGGAGATTGAGGTTGTGTGGGGGGTGGGAGTGGTGCTGTGGCTGGTGATGTTTCCATTGTGTCGAACGTGTGTGTGACTGTGTAGATGGGAACAGTGGGTGGGGTGGATGTGATATTTGTGAAGAGTGTTGTGAAGGTGGGCATGGTAACTTCTCCGAATTGGATGCCGGGAGAGAGAGGAATTCCCATGACGACTGTGGTAATGGCAGAAATAGGTGTGGTAGTACCAGGTGGTGAGGTGACTTGTGTAGTGAGAGGTGAGGTGGGTGGTGAGAGTGGTTCCTCCTGATGTTCTTCTGTTTGTGTGTTACCTCCTGGTTTTGATACATTGATGTGGATTTGTTTGCCAGATCGCATGGGACGGGTAGGCACTCGTTTCTCAAATCGATGAATATAAGTCATGGCTGCATGAAGAGCCTCATCTAAGCCTACTGCGTCAACGTGCAGGTTCATTGATTCGATAAACATGTCATCCACACCTTCCTCGGCTAACATTTGGCTCATGATCATCTTGTTGGTGCATGTCAATCATCAATTGAAGGTTTATGAAGAAATGAAGTCAAGGAATCAAGAAGAGAACAAATTCAGAAGTTTGAAGGAAGGACATACTCAGAAATCCAAAGCCATGTACACATATGTACATTAGTTCAGATATAGGTTACTCACACTTTTGATTAGTCATAAGCTTGTACATATTTTCCTATAAATGTTTTGAAAAAGTCGGGGCATAAGAGAATAGAGAATAGGGAGAGAAATCAGTTGTAGAAAGTGTCATTGGACACATGAAAGTTAGTTGAAGTTATATCTTCAATGTAGTTGTAATTTTTCTGAGAAATCAAGAAAATCTTGCGCCCGATGTTTTGTTGTCTGCTACTTCTGTAGTTAATCTTTTGAGAAATCCTTCTGAACATATCTAAGTCCATAGTTAATCAATCTATGGCTAGAATTTGAGAGTCTAATTGTCATCAGGTTAAGAGAATTTTGCATAGGAACATTCATATGTGATGATGTTCTGAGAGTCGACAAAACTGGCGCAGATTTCATGTTCAGAGAAATGAACATTGCTCAGTGCATAGTGTAAAGTTTTACACAAGTGAGGGCTCAAAATCTAAGTTGAAAGATAAGTCATCTATGGCTAAAAGATCTTGATCAAACGGGTTCGACAATGGGAGAACTATAGCTAAGAAGTTACAGGTGTCAAAGTCGCTACTGCAGAAAAGGTGTTCTACACATAGGTAAATTGTTTGTATGATTTCTCAGAGTATACTGAATCATTTGCAGAGATTTAAGTTGGAGAAGGTGCGCAACCTTAAGGCGAAGCATTGTGCAAAGTTTTATTAAAAACTTTACAGGATTGATTAGTCAATGAGTGATTAATCTGCAGCAGATTTTTCAGAGAAGTGATTTCTTCACAGTTAGTCAACTTCTTGGTAATGTGTTAGTGGATTTCCAAAATTATGTGGAGTCTAAAGTTATTCTTGGTCTAGAGGTGGTCTAATACCAAGGATAGCTTGTTCTTTTGGAGATTAACACTCTCCATCAGTGGTATCAGAGCAGGTTGTGTCAAAATTAAGGAAAGGAAGACTCCGATTGCTGCAGACATACAAGTTCTACATTTCGAAGGTTCAGAAGCATAAAGTGTTGAAGAAAAATTGAAGGGAGACACGCAAAGATTATCAAAAGAATCAGAAGAAGCAATACTCGAAGTTAAGGTACATTTATTCCTTGTAAAGTCTAAAGTTTTGAGACTACAGGTGAAGCAAGGATGGGAGATAGTCTCCAAATTGAAAAGTTGGATAGAGAGAACTATCCAGCTTGGTCTATGAGAATGGAAGCTCATCTGATGAGCAAAGATTTGATAGCATACATTACAGGTGAAGAAGAGAAGCCCCAGTTCAGAGATCCTAGTGTTCCAACTAGGGAAGAATTGTCAGATCTAAAGAATTGGATGAAGAAGGATGCTCAAGCAAGGAGCATAATCTACATGGCAGTCAATGACTATTTGCTTCCTCACATTAGAGGACTTGAAAGTGCAAGTGACATTTGGAATGCTTTGGAAGAGCATTTCCAAAACACAACCAAATCAAGGAAGGCTTCACTATGGGTAGAATTTACTACTTTCAAAAAGAAGGTCTCACAATCAATCTCTGATTATGTGACAAAGATGAAGGACATTGCAGATTCTCTAGGTGCAGTGGATGAAGATATTGAAGAAGATAAATTGGTAAGACAAATTCTCACAGGGCTAAGAGGAGATGAGAAGTGGAAGCCTTTTATTTTATCTACAGAACTTTCATTAGATCACTTTACTCCTGATTTGAATCAATTGTTAGGTCATATGCTAACTTTTGAGAATGATATCAAAGGAGATGTTGATAAGAGTGCAGGTCATGCAATGTACTCTAAAGACAAGAAGAAAGCTAACAAAGGAAAGCAACAATCAGGTGAAGAAGAAGGTACTTCAAACCAAGCAAATTTCATAAGAGGAAAAGGAAATGGCAGAAGTAGAGGAAGAGGCAGAAACAACAAAAATAATGCAAGAGCTTGTTGGATATGTGGTAAGACCAATCATCTATCTCATGATTATTGGCACAATAATCAGAACAATGGTAATTATCAGAACTTTAATCAAAGAGCAAGAGGTGGTAGATTTCAGAGAGGAAACTTCAGAGGTAGAGGTGGTAGGAATTCTTTTGGAAGAGGTGGAGGAAGAAGCTTCCAAAATCAATCCTATAATAACACCTACTACAACTATGCATCAGATCAGAAGGAGGATTCGACTCTCATTATGAATGCAACATATGAAACCTCACATGAGGACATGAGAGTGTTCCACATTGATTCAGGATGTAGTAATCATTTAAGTGGAAATATTGCTTTGATGACTGATCTAGATCATAATGCAATTAACCATACAGTTCAGACAGGTGATAATAAAAAGCATAAGGTAAAGTCAATTTGTTCAGTCAAGGCTAAAGATGGGAGCACTCTTCTGAGTAAGGTTCTTTATGTTCCCACAATTCCAAAGAATTTGATCAGTGTAGGTCAAATTGTGGAAAAAGGATATGAGGTAAGATTCACCAATGATGGAGTCTATGTTGAAGACCCTAGTCAAGGGTATAAACAGGTTGTTACAGGGAAGAAAGAAGGAAGGCTCTTCACATTGAAGGTACAAGGAAATGTTGGACATGCTATGTTCACATATGGAGAGCAAAAGGTGTCAGAATTGGATCTTTGGCACAAAAGACTTGGACACTTCAATGAAAGAGGTATCAAAGACATGATTAATAATGATTCAGTGCTTGGGTTGCCTAACATTGTAGGTCAACACATGACATACAGATGTGAGGCATGTCAATTAGGTAAGGCTCATAAGCAATCCTATTCCAAGCATGGGTTTATGTATTCAGAAAGACTTGAGTTGGTGCATACAGATGTGTGGGGTCCTTCAAAGGACTTTAGTATAAATGGTTCAAGATATTATGTCATATATGTTGATGATGCTACCAGATGGATCACAATTTATGTGATTAAAGAAAAATCAGAAGTGTTTAATACGTTTAAACACTATCATGTATATGCAGAAGGATTACAGGTCAAAAATTGAAGAGACTAAGGTCAGATGGAGGGGGAGAGTATTTTTCAAATGAATTCAATGATTACTTGTGGAATGCAGGTATAAAGAGAGAAGTTACTTGCAGGTACTCTCCTCAACAAAAATGGGGTAGCAGAAAGAAGAAATAGGACTCTTGTTGAGTTTGCAAGGTCCATGATGAAAGAGAAGAATTGCCCAAATTATTTGTGGGCAGAGGCTGTAAATACAGCTACTTATTTGGTCAATAGATTGCCTTGTAAAGCTTTGCAAGGTATGACACCATATGAAGCTTGGTGGGGTAAGAAACCTACCTTGGATCATTGCAGAATATTTGGATGTTTGGCATATGCATATGTGCCATCTCAATTGAGGCATAAGTTGGAGACTAAGGCAGAAAAGTATGTATTCATTGGTTATGATGATAAGCAAATGGGATACAGGTTGTGGAGTCCATCCACAAAGCAATTCCTTGTATCCAAGGATGTTACATTTGATGAGCAAGGTACTTGGTATGCAGGTAAATATAATGTACATCCAGATGTTGAAGAAGTAGTGGATCAAAGGAAAGGTAAAGCAAAGATCTAATTACTTGATGAAAATGAGAATAATGAAGTACAGGTTGAAGTTGAAGAGAGGCCAAGGTTTGATCCAGAATGTGATGAACCAGAGACTTCAAAAAGTGCAGAAGTTAGGAGGTCATCTAGGCACAAATGGCAACCTACAAGGTATAGCTATGACACCTCATTCTTGACTACTAAAGATTATGCTTATTTGGTAAAAGCAGATGAAGATCCATCTACATATGATGAAGCCAAAGGCAAGAGAAATTGGGAAGAAGCCATGCAAGAGGAGTATGATGCATTGATAGAGAATCAGACTTGGGATCTGGTTCCTAAACCTAATAGCCAGAAAATTATTGGATGTAAGTGGGTTTACAAAACAAAAAGATTTGCAGATGGAAGTGTGTCTAGGTACAAAGCCACACTTGTTGTGAAAGGGTATGCACAGTCATATGGAGTGGATTATGATGAGACTTATAGTCCTGTGGCAAAGATGACAACCATCAGAACTCTCATAGCAATTGCTGCTTGTGAAGGTTGGAAGCTATCTCAATTAGATGTTAAAAATGCTTTTTTGAATGGTTACATTTCAAATGAAGTTTACATGGAGCAACCAGATGGATTCAAAGATCAAGTGATTCCAAATTATGTGTGTAAGCTCAAGAGAGCTTTGTATGGATTAAAGCAGGCCCCAAGGGCATGGAATTATAAGCTTGTAAAACTCTTGAATGATCTTGGATTTCAAGCATCAAAGGCAGATAGTAGCTTGCTAGTCAAAGCAAGTGAAGATGGATTCATTTATGTTTGTATTTATGTTGATGACATAATACTTACAGGAACAGATGATAAAGGAATGCAAATGATCAAGAAGCAGGTGGAGAAAGAGTTCAAAATCAGTGATTTGGGGAACTTGTCATTCTTCTTGGGAATGGAGATTTTATATACTCAACATGGAGTATATGTGACCCAAGAAAGGTATCTTAAAAATTTGCTAACCAAATTTAAAATGAAAGATTGCAGGGTTGCACCTACACCATTGGAAGTGAACCATAAATTGTCTAGATTTGGAGGAGAAGAATTCAGAGACATGAAGCTCTATCAAAGTTTGGTTGGTAGCTTGATTTATGCTACATTGACAAGGCCTGATTTGTCATATGCAGGTTGTGTGCTTTCACAATTCATGCATTGTCCTAGAAAGGAACATTGGATTGCAGGACAAAGAGTACTTAGGTATATCAAAGGTACACTCAAAGAAGGGTTGTACTATGGATTTACTTCTGATACAAGAGTGAAGATATATAGTGATCCAGATTGGGCAGGTAATGTGGATGATAGAAGATCAACACATGGATATTTATGCTATGTAGGAGACAAATTGATTTCATGGTGTTCTAAGAAGCAACATACAGTTGCTTTGTCATCTACAGAAGCAGAATATAAAGGTATGGTGGAAGTTGCAAAGGAGGTAATTTGGCTATAGACACTTATGAAGGTTTTTTATGTGATTCAAAGTACTCCTATTTTGTGGAGACAATATGAGTTCTCTATACTTGGCAGCTAATCCTGTGTTTCATGCTAGAACTAAGCATATTGAAATACAGTATCATTTTCTAAGAGAGAAGGTCATTGATAAGGAAATTGAAGTTATGCATACTCCTACAAAAGATCAACTTGCAGATATGATGACAAAAAGTCTAGATGGACCAAAGCTACAGAGATTCAAGGATATGGCAGGAATTAAGAAGATAGAGAAGAACCTCAATTAATGATTGAGGGGGAGCTGTTGGTGCATGTCAATCATCAATTGAAGGTTTATGAAGAAATGAAGTCAAGGAATCAAGAAGAGAACAAATTCAGAAGTTTGAAGGAAGGACATACTCAGAAATCCAAAGCCATGTACACATATGTACATTAGTTCAGATATAGGTTACTCACACTTCTGATTAGTCATAAGCTTGTACATATTTTCCTATAAATGTTTTGAAAAAGTCGGGGCATAAGAGAATAGAGAATAGGAAGAGAGAAATCAGTTGTAGAAAGTGTCATTGGACACATGAAAGTTAGTTGAAGTTATATCTTCAATGTAGTTGTAATTTTTCTGAGAAATCAAGAAAATCTTGTGCCCGATGTTTTGCTGTCTGCTACTTCTGTAGTTAATCTTTTGAGAAATCCTTCTGAACATATCTAAGTCCATAGTTAATCAATCTATGGCTAGAATTTGAGAGTCTAATTGTCATCAGGTTAAGAGAATTTTGCATAGGAACATTCATATGTGATGATGTTCTGAGAGTCGACAAAATTGGCGCAGATTTCATGTTCATAGAAATGAACAATTCTCAGTGCATAGTGTAAAGTTTTACACAAGTGAGGGCTCAAAATCTTAGTTGAAAGATAAGTCATCTATGGCTAAAAGATCTTGATCAAACGGGTTCGACATTGGGAGAACTATAGCTAAGAAGTTATAGGTGTCAAAGTCACTACTGCAGAAAAGGTGTTCTACACATAGGTAAATTGTTTGTATGATTTCTCATAGTATACTGAATCATTTGCAGAGATTTAAGTTGGAGAAGGTGCGCAACCTTAAGGCGAAGCATTGTGCAAAGTTTTATTAAAAACTTTACAGGATTGATTAGTCAATGAGTGATTAATCTGCAGCAGATTTTTCAGAGAAGTGATTTCTTCACAGTTAGTCAACTTCTTGGTAATGTGTTAGTGGATTTCCAAAATTATGTGGAGTCTAAAGTTATTCTTGGTCTAGAGGTGGTCTAATACCAAGGATAGCTTGTTCTTTTGGAGATTAACACTCTCCATCACATCTTTCCTGTCTCGAGCGACAATTTGTGTTGCTCTTGGACCCGCTTCATGGTTTCGTATAATCTTTTTATTTGGGCCGAGTATGTTGGGGCACTTGCTAGTTCTGAAAGTTCTTCATATTCTTGATCATACTCCTCGTTTGCCTCTTGTTCTTCTGTCTCTTCCTCCTCCTCTTCTACTTCTACTACTCCCGGTTGGGTCGGGGCTGAAGTTGTAGTTGTGGGTTGTTGTCCTTGGGTCTGCTCTGCTTCTGTCTCCAGATTAGATTCATTGATCAAATGGGCAATTTCTTCATCTGTCAGATCAGCAAGGGTGTAACCTTGAGGGAACTCCAAGTCTGAAGGAATAAGAGGGAACACCAGGTTGGGTCCTTCTGCACTTGGTCTGGGTAGGCGAATGGTAAATAGTCGAACACGCCTCGTTTGTGGAGGAGTCACCTCGGGTGTGGTAGTGGCTCCCCTTGGTTGAGCGCATGGTAATTGAACTCCCCCTCTCATCTTCTTCGATGGAGGGCCCACCGTTGATAGTCGTCTTTGGAACTCTTGGGCCCTGGACCATACTAGTGCTCTTTGAATGGGCATGTCGTACGCTAAGCACCTGTAAATTATTCTTGTGAGAGCACAACATCCATGAAGTACATTTTTTTGTTTCTTATTCCACCGTTGATGGGCTAGGTGTATTTGATCGATGATCTAGTGCGGTATGTTGATGGTGAGATTCTCGTCTCCGCCAAGTACAAGCTGAACCATATCTTTTTTGGTGGCATAGTGAATCGTTCTTGGGCGGGAAAAGCAAAATGTTGCATAATAGTTCGTAGGTGTAGAGCAATGGTAGGTGTCATTGCTACCATGTCCTTCAATTTGTTGAGATCCTTATGCTTCATCCTGCCTGGAACCATTGTTTCTTTCTCAGTGGGAATATGCATTCCTTGCATGTTCAATGCTGCCCGTACCAAATTGAGGGTCAGTTTGAATCTCTTGAGTTCGTGGCCTGGCAATAGTGAGGGTAGCACAAAAGTACTATCACCTCCCTTGGCCCTGCTAGGAGTGATGGTACTGATAAAATAGGAGCAGCGTAGGAAATCTGGCTTAGGCAAATGTGCTCTGAAATAGCTATCCAATCCCGCTTTGGTCCAAACCGATCACATTACTTCTGCATTCTGATAGTTCTCAAATTCGCGAGTGAAGAAATGGTAGCGTCCCCATTTGCCATTGAACTCAATTTCTGCTTCCCAGAAGTAGGTGCCATCACCCAATGGCCCTGCGACATCACCAAACCAATGAGCGTGTTTCCCCACTTGAGAAGTGTGTCCCTGAGGAGGGTCCTGAATAGGGAGAACATGCACCGCTTGAAGTTCTTGAGGCCTCTCAGTGAGTGGTGGTTCCAGGAGGAGGGTTTCAATGTCCACAATCTGTGCACTAGACCCTGCCTGGGAACTGGTGCCTCCTGCTTCTATCATTGTTATTGCTTGCTTGCTACTTCTGTGAGAATATAGAATCATGCGTTAATATTGTAATGGACAAGATAGAACACTTTTTGTCCTCGTTACAACATTATCATGAGGTGAGTAATGGGTCAGTGGGTCAGTGAGTGCTCGATGATTGTGTGTGTAGTTAATGAATGGATAGTCCTACGAGCTAGATGGAAGGATGAAGTGTATGAGTGATGTAGTTAGCAAATGAGGATGAATTTACACATGGGGTTCGGGGGTTTTATTACAAGTTTTAGGCTGCCAAACACAATGGATGGCTTTCGGTTTTGGTTTAGTGGAGACTTTGTAGGGCTTTATGAGTATGTGTGCTTGGGAATGAGGCGTTTTTGGGACCCATTTACCAGTGAGTCTGTGCGTGCTTCTGGGCGACTGTGTGTTCGTGCGGATTAAACAAGAGTGGGTAATGGCTCCTTGAGTGAGTGAACCCTGTCATGTATGATGTGATTCGTGCGTGACTAGTTGAGCCCGCAAGCAAGCCTTAGGCACCCAAAGTTGTCTTGATTGTGGGCCAGCCTTCATCGACTTCTTGGGCACCCAGATAGATTTCACTTTCTCAAAAGAAGTTTTGGAAGTCTTCTTATTAGTATCATGTCGTTGATTACTAATAGGAAGTTGAGATGATTGTTGTCGCTTGACTGTAATAGGCCACTTGCCTTTTCGCACCCACAATTGCTTCAATGGCTGCGTCATTCTGCTTCGCACGTTCTTTTGGCCTCCAGCATAGCTAGTCTTCAGTAATCGATCTGCCTTTGGTTGTTGCCTCCCTCTGGCCTTTGGAAAAGAAGGGAGTTCCGTTGAGGCCTTGACTTCTTTATTGAGATCACCATTCCTCTGCATCACATAGCTTTGGACAAGAAGAGCATGGTCAACTTCATGTGTACCCCTGGAAGGACCAGGAGTTTGTGCCTTTTCTAGTTCCTTGAGTGCTCCATTATCTAACTCAACTGTAATTCGACTTTGATCTACCCATACCTGAAGAAGTCCACTTCTTAGGTTTAAGTTGACTGCATGGTCATAGATCCAGTCTTGACCCAAGACCAAAGGCTCCGTGAGATCCTCATCTTGACACACTAGTACCTTAACTGTCATTGGAGCATCTTGAATGGAGAGGGGAAGTTCCACCTCGCCCATGCAAGGGGTTTCCACACCTCCCAATCCTATGAGATATGCTTCTATAGGAATTGATTTTTAATTTCAATTCTCGACAGTAAGAAAGTCTCACCGCACTAGTGGATGCACCTGAGTCAATCAATGCTTGCATAATTTTTGCACTAACTCCTTGTCCTATCTCTAAGGTCATAAAAGGACGTCAATCGATTATTCTTTGGGAACTTATTCCTGAGACTTCACACATTGCCACATGATATCCTGGATCCTCATAGGCACCCATCCTAGGTTGATCCCTACCCTGCTGTCTCAACTTCATCCTTCTAATGCGTTCTAAAGCTTCTGCTTGAGCTTCTTCTCGAACTCGTTTTTCTTCTTCTTTGCGTTTCTTAGCAGTGTTGAGTCGACTGAGCATTTCTTCTGTGAGAGGTTCCTGATACAACTTGACTCTGCACCCACTGATGTAGTTTGGAAGAATATCACCTTCTAAAGTGGCTAGTTGTACTGCTCCACTCATTGAGATCCTATTTATGATCATAGGTCCATAGCCACATTTCTCTAATTTTCTTGCATGTTGCTTCAAAGTGTAGACTAAAACTAGGTCCCCTGCTTTCAATCCTTTATCCTTCACATGAGCATCAAAATATGCCTTCTGCCTTTTCTTAGCTGCATATATTCCTGTTGTAGCTCTTAGTCTTGTTTCACCTAATCGTTCGAGGTCAAAAACTCTTGAAGAGAGTTCATGGCCCATCCACTCATGCTCCTGTGCTATTCTCAATGTGGGAATCAAGAAGTCTAGAGGTAGCACCGCATTTTGGCCAAATACCATCTGAAAGGGTGTAGCTTGGAGTACCGTTTTATAGGCCACTCGGTATGCCCAAACAACATTGTGTAGCTGTTTGTCCCAATCAGAGCGTTTATTATTCACTAATTTAGTCAACACATTGCATAGGATCTTATTTGTGCTCTCAGCCTGGCCATTAGCTTGTGGGTGATAGGGGGCAGACTTCTTATGTACTACCAAGAATTCTTGGAGAAGATTTTCAATAACTTCATTCAAGAAGTGAGTCCCTCTATCACTAACTAGCTCTATAGGTAGCCCGTATCTCGTGAATACATTCTCGAATAAGAACTTAGCTGTCGTTTGAGCATCGTTCTTTGTGGTAGCTTTCACTTCTACCCACTTGGTTAGATAGTCTGTGGCCACAATGATATATTCAGCATGTGAACCCTTGGCTGGGGGATTAATAGGACCTACAAAGTCTATTCCCACTTAGAGAATGCACGTCCACCCATCATAGGTTTCAGTGGCATCTCATCTTTGCGTATAGGATACTGAGTTCGCTGACAAACATCACACCGCTTCACATAGATATGTGCGTCCATGTGAAGGGTCGGCCACCATAATCCTGCAAATAGGATTGCTTTGATCACTCGATCTGGTCCAAAGTGGCCTCCTGCTACACCTTGGTGAGCAGTTTCCAAGATCTTGAGATATTCACTCTCATGGACACATAGTCTCAGGTAACCATCTTTACCACGCTTGTATAGATTATCACCAATGAGTGAGTAATCTAGGGCTTCTTGTTCTAGACTCCTTTGTCTGGCCAGCATCATATCTTGAGGGAATGTTCTCGTCCTAAGGAAGGTTACTAATGGTTCACTCCAATCTGGCACTATGGAAACTTGATAAAGAGTGGCATGTTCCACAGGTGGTTTAGTGCAATAGATTGGGCATTCCTTGCACAACTTTTGGACATCAGCTTCCATAGTAGGCCAATGCACTCCGAGTCTCCTGAGAGTCTATAGGGTTCGTTGTTTTGAGTAGTGTTGCTCTAATGCACCTACATGTGCTAATTGCAACCATTTAGCGTACTCATCCTCTTCCACACAACAAGCTAGGATCCCTTGATCTGTTTGTTTGTACATGCTTCCTGCCATGATATGGTACTTCTGGGCTTTTACTACCTCTCTATCTTGAGTGTTTATGACTAGGTGATTAGGCCCGTAGGTCAGTATTGGCACTAATGGCTTAGCCCACTGAGGTACAACTTCCAAATTAAACAAGTAAGCATCAGGAAGGTCATCTGATACTCCTTGTGGGGCCTCTCCGGATGTGAGCCTAGAGAGGTGGTCTGCTCTCAAGTGAGTCTTCCCTTTCCTCACCACAACCTCGAAGTCGTATTCCATTAGTAAGAGAAACCATCTTACTAATCTACCTGTATTGCATGGCTTGTTTACCAAGTACAACAGTGCTTGATGATCAGTAAAAAATTTAAACTTATTTGCAAGCAAATAGTGTCTAAACTTTTTAACTGCATATACCATGCCTAATCCCTCTCGTTCAGTGGTTGTATAGTTTCGTTCAGCCGCATTCAACTGTCTACTAGCATAGGCAATTGGAAGATCCATATTGCCTTCACCCGTAGGTTGTGCAAGTACACATCCAATAGCATAATTGTATGCATCCACATGGACATGGAAGGGCTTATTCCAATCCGGTGTGGTCAAGATTGGTGTTGAACACAATCTTCTTTTAAGCTCATTGAAGTAGTTTTCACATTCATCAGTCCACTCGAAGTTAGTCAAAAGTCCATACAGAGGCTTTGCTATGATGGCATACATGTGTATAAACCGTCGGTAATAACCACAATGCCCCATCAAAGCTTGTACTTCCTTGACATTCTTTGGCCTAGGTAACTCGGCTATGGCTCGTACTTTCTCTTCATCGGTGGATATGCCATTCTTTGACACTATGTGTCCTAGCATCTTGCCTTGCCTGACCATGAAAACACACTTTTTTGGGTTCAAGCAGACTTGATACTCTCTACATTTGTCAAAGATTTGCCTGAGTTCTGGTATATGTGTCTGTCTAATGTTGGAATGAGCACAGAGGTCATCAACATAGACTTCCAAATTCTTCCTCAAGAACTCTTTAAACACGTGGCACATCAATCTCTGGAAGGTTGTAGGAGCATTGGTAAGCCCAAATGGCATTACTTGAAAGGCAAATATACCCCACTCTGTGGCAAAAGCTGTCTTATGCTGATCTTCTGGAGCTATGGCTACTTGATTGTAGCCCGAAAATCCATCAAGGAAGCTGTACACTTCCTTGCCTGCTACTCTTTCTAAGAGATGTTATGTGATAGGAAGCGGATAGTTATCTCGAATTGTGGCTGCATTGACCTTCTTCAAGTTAATGCATACACACAACTTTCCATTCTTCTTGGGCATACCCACTCAGTGTGCTCAATTTCATATTTGAATCCAGCTTCTACCAGTCTATCTATCTCCTCTTTGATCTTAGCAGCATAGTTATCATTATATGTGTATGGCTTTTGCTTAGAGGGTTTCGCATCTGAGGTCATGGGAATTGTGTGTGAGCATATGTCTGGGTCAACACCCTTCAAATCCTTGTAGCTCCAAGCGAATACATCTCTGTATTCTCTTAGCAAGGCTATCAATTCACGCTCTTCTTCTTCCGTCAGGTCATGTCCTATATAAGTACATCTCTCCTCTCCTTCTTCTAGGCCTACCACTATTTTCTTGGTGGTTTCTTTGTTATCATAGGCCTCTCCTGATTGTGCCTCTCATTTAGGCATTCTGATCATGACTCTCCTGTCATCTATCTCATACTTCTTAAAATTTTCCGGGACCTCAAACAAAGATTCTTCCTCTTCTGGTGTGACTTCTCTCTTCTTTCTTTTCTTTCCTTCTTCCTTCGGGGTCACATGTGTGGCTAGACTTACATCATTTGTAAGCTCTCCGTGCCTCTGGGGTTGAAATTCTATTTCATAGAAGTATTCTTTATCTGATGCAAAAGGTGGGTCCATAATGATTGACTCTAGATCGGAGTCGCTCGCATCCTCAAATGCATCAGGGCTAGGTTCACGCTCTTCTAAAACTGCATCTCCCATGATTGGCTCTATGGAGAAAACTGAAATGTCATAGCCATCCTCATCACAGTGTGGTGTCCATTGTTCTTCATTGATGGCTACATCCATGGTTGCTAGGATTTCTGCCCAGCCGTGGGGTTCAAATTCTTCATCAGGAAATACTACAGGGGCATAGGCTGGGTCTTGAATGGATCTATGTGTTTCTTTTGCACCTATCTCTCTGGCTTTTTCTCTCTTCTCCTCTTCTACTGCCACTTTACACATCCATAAGTGAGTGTCTTCATGCATCCATGAGGATCCTGATCCTATGGAGTGCACTGACTCTGTATCATCTTTAGCTCTATGGATGGGATTCCATTGAATAGGAGGGACATCTCTATGAGAGTAATCTCTGAGATTAACTTTGGTCGTAACACCTAAGTGTTGCAAATACAAGGAATTGGTTCCCCAATCCTGGACCACTTGCAACTGTCGCATAAATGGTCTTCCCAAAATCATCTCATAGGCATGGTTCTTGCTAAAATCACAGATAGCAAATGTGTGCTCAAACTCTATACCACATGTAGTGAGAGTTATTCCTTCAAGTATTCCTAAAGGCCTCTCTATGTGACCATCAGCCATTTGCAATTTCATCCTCGTGGGCCTAAGTGCTGGCTTGCCCCACCGCTTCCATAGGAAAGTGGTAGCAATAGCAACTCCTGCACCTGAGTCTAGAATTGCCTTAGTTGTGTACCCCTGATGGGTAATGGGAAGATAGGTGTTTCCTTCTTCACCTTCACTCATATCTCCTATCTTGTCTAGAGGAATTTCTGGCACTGTCCTATGAGAACCTACATGGGAACAAGGTTTTGCTATCTTTGGTACTTGTTTGGCTACATGTTTCCATAACTCTGGCCTAACTTTGAGTAGCTCTTCTAAGGTGAGGTTGCACTGCACCTTAGTGTTTTTCACTACCTCCGTATTCCTAGGTATGACTAAGTCTTTGTTTCTTACCATGACCGTGGGTGCTCTCATACAAGTAGACTTGGCTTCCCATGGGCCTGTGAAATGGGGTAATTCCTGTAGGGAGTTAGACTCAAAGTCTAACCTCTCTTGATTTTGTGCACTCTCCTGCTCTCCATAAATGGAAGGAATATCTTGTGGGAATTGATCATGTGTGGCATCCACAAGTTCAATGGGAGGAGGGGCTTCACTTTCATTAGCCCATTTGTCTTCTTGAATCTCTCGTAGGAATTCTGGAGTGAACCTATTCATAGAAGAGGAGGTGTCTGGTTCAATGGAATTGGGCACATAAGCTTCCTGTGGGGGATGGCTTATGTTTTTGCTTGCCTCATCTCTTTCTTGATTTTTTCTTCCTTGGCAGATCTTGCGATTATGTTCTCTAACTTCTCTAGGAGTCCATCCAAGTGCAATTGTGTCTTAGCTGATCCAGAGTAGTTGAAGAGACGACTGGCTTCAAACATGGTCTGAGCCAATGCGACCATTTTCGCACACAGCTTGGTTCTTTCTATCTCTAGGTCAGCTCTAGGGTAGCACTTGTCATGATCCGTCACATTTGGCCCTTCTTGGATTCTGGCCTGATATGCCCTAAGCATCATGTCTATGTCTTCAGGAGTGGGGTCAGCTAATACTGATCCTACTCTAGGGGGTGGTGGGATGGTCTGAGGTAGGTGAACAAATGGTGGGTTAGATGGTGATGGAAGTGAGGGTGGTGGTGGTATGTGAGAGTTTGTTTGAGAGGTGAGTTCAACAATTTTGGCTTTTGTTTCTCTTATGCTTTCTTCTAAGTCTCTCATTTTTTTAGACCATTGTCTTTTCATTCTTTCTCGACTATCCCTCCAGGCTCTCGACCATTTCTTGGCTATGCTCTCAGTTTCACTACCTTCTGCACTCTTCTCTTGACCTATTCCTGGGTTCTGTTGCAAAGCCTGGGCTCTAGTGACCACTTGTACGGGTGCAGTGGAAGTGACACTTCCTGCCGAGTCTACAACTAACCCAATAACGTTAATTGGAGTTATTTTTGGCATATTGGGATTCTTAGGGCAATCTCGTAAGAGATGCTCCTTCCCGCAGTCTTGACAAAAGCCTTGTATTGTTACTGACTAGGGTTGTGTAGGTGCAGGCATGGGGCAATCACAAATGAGGTGATCTCCCTGACATCTGTAGCATGGCCCCCTTGGGAATGAGGGTCTTACCTGCCTAGGTTGAGGTCTAGAGTTGGGGTTTGCGTACATGACGTTTGTGTAATTTGGCTCCCAACTAGGTTCATTCGGTTCTTCACTATAGTAAGACTCACCATGTTCAGGAGACTACATATAGTAAGCTTCGGGGCTATCAATGTGAGTAGAATCAAAACTATGATCACTCGGGTCACTTTCTGAGAGCAATGGAGTCACTGGGACTATGGCTCTATTCAAATTTTCCTCAGCAGCTGCATACTTTACAGGAATCACATTAGCGGGGGTTGGAGGTTGTTGAGCTAACACAGGTTGTGGCCTTTATTGGGTTTGGTAGGGTTGTTGATAGGGTTGCTATGGTCTGCCATATTGTTGTGGAGGGTACTGGTTCTGATACCTTACTTGTTGTGGATAGGGCTGAGGGTAGGTTTGCCTAACTGCTTGCTTATTGTATGGGCAGTCTTGTGCTGTGTGATTTGTGTATCTCCGTTCTATGGTGCAGTATTGGCTACTAGGATTCACTTGGGGTTGGGCCATAATGGGACATACATTCGCCATATGGTCACCTCCACAAGTATATCATCTTTTCACAGGGGCAAATCTTGGGATCTGTTTGCTAGAGACACCTTTCTCTGCTAATTCCTCGATAGATGTGGATTGTGTGGAAGAGAGGCTAGAAGCACTATCTGAATCTTTGTAGATTTTGGAGAGCTCTAACTCTTCCCCTAGGTTATCCTCGATGTCGATGCACATGCGTACACACTCTTCTATAGTCCTAGGGTCCTTCAAGTACACATATGACCTCAATTTGGTACTTAGCAATCCATCCAAGAATAAAGCCACTTGTTTAGCTGGTGTTGGTAACTCAGGAACAGGGCATCTCTCAAGATACTGCCTAAATCTTCTTCTTGCAAGTCTCACGGTCTCTTGAGGGGTTCCATGAGTGTGGGAGGTTCTAGCTCCTTGGTGACCAAAGGACACATTCGATCTTGGTTGGGGGAAAATGAATTCACCTTTCCAAGTGTAAGCATGCCTATCATTTTCTGTAACCACAAAGACCCTCTCTGAAGCATGATCCTAGTAGGTCACTCTGCCTGGACTATCAGGATCTTTAAACTCATATATCATGATTGTTCCTACCTCATTCTGCTGATTAGATCTATACCTCCAAAAGGCTTCATCAGTCTCTCGGTTCAGGAGTAGATCTATGCTTTTATTATCTTGGGGAATCCACTCTGGTGTGATAATCCTAGTGAGCACAGATTTGCCTCGGGGAGTTCTAGGTTCTACACCCATGTTTCCTTGCTCTAGGTCACCTAAGTCCGTTTCTGGGACCACATTCCCAAATTCATCTGTCCTATATGGGTGACTGATGACTACATATATTGTCCCTTCTTTGTCCAAGTACGCTCCATTTTCAAACTTGACAGCTGGGTGCTCTAGTCCAATGGATTGGTCAGGGTTTTTGATATGGACCACAGATCTTCCTAGGCCGTCCTCATAGATGCTTGCACCTAATCGGTTGGTCCTAAGGTATTCGAGTTGTGTCTTGTAAGGGCCTTCCACCCTATGTAAATATGGCACTTTAGAGCTTCCTATAGGTCTCTCCATACCGTGGGACATCTCAGACTCGCTAGTCTCAGAGCTAGGGTAATATGAATGATGGCTCAACTGCTGGGCCCAAGACCTAGCAGTATGATTGACACTAGCCTCTGAAGATCTAAGGCTTTGTCTATCTCTCCCAAGGTGTCGTCCTGATCTAAGGTTCATAAGCCCAATTGAATGATCTCAAATTTTCCCAAGTACACTTTGCGTTGTTGAGT
This sequence comes from Ceratopteris richardii, assembly GCA_020310875.1. Taxonomy (NCBI): domain Eukaryota; kingdom Viridiplantae; phylum Streptophyta; class Polypodiopsida; order Polypodiales; family Pteridaceae; genus Ceratopteris; species Ceratopteris richardii. Next base: position 140,268,454 of record CM035409.1, on the reverse strand, counting down.
TCTTTCGTATTAGTCACTTGTTCTTTATTTTTTTTTTTAGTTGCCCTTAGGGTGTCACTTCTTGTCCAATTAAACTTCGTCGCAAGGAACACTTAAGTTTTTATCGTACTTTGAGTGCGATCGCTCGATTTAATTTCTTTTCCCTTAGGTTGTTTTGCAATTGTAATCTCCTAGCACTTGCACTTGAGTGATTAGAGTTCTTGGACTTGGTTGTTCTTAACGTGTTCCTAATGAATCAAAACCTCTATCCGTACTTAGCCTATGCTAGGGATTGACAGAGGGTGTTGAGAATTTCCAACCTTAAGTTTCTTCCCTTGGTTGCCCTTGTATGCCCAGGAAGCGTGTTCCCAAGCTCGCACTTACTCTTGCTTCGAGTACCCTTCGATGCTCTCAAAGAACCTGAAAAAATACACAATTAGCTCAAGAATTGAATTCAGTTGACAGACAGATCACTTTTATGCATGTAATTCATAGACCCAATTGCCTTTTGCCTCTATGGAAATCAATCCCAAGGGAAACTTAGTTTTCCTACCCCGGGATATGGTCACTTCAAATTTCCCTATCTAATAATCCTGACATTAATCTACCATAACCAGTGGAAGTTTTGGTTGTACTCCCCACGAGCTTTCCAACAAAACCAAAATCACCGCAATCGGACTTCGTATGAGGAGGTTATGTCCATTCAGGGTTTTGGGCCAAATCAGGATTTAAAACAGGTTAACCGGTAGACAGGACTTCTCAAAAATGCTCTAGGTATAGGCCTCACAATGCTCTACTAACCCTTAAAATTTCCCCACAATTTGCCAAAAAATCAGACCACTATTTTTTGCCTAAAAAATTGGCCAAATTTGCTCGTCAATCGTGTTCGCAAGCTCTATCAGTCGCGATTGATAAGTCAATCGCGATCGACGTGTCGCCGCGATTGACAGGTCCGTCGTGGCTGTCAATCGTGATTGATTGGTCGATCGCGATTGACACGTGGCTCGGATTTTCAGTCGGTCGTGGTCAAAGGGTCGTTGACTCTGTCAGTCATGAGGGTCTGTCCGTCGTGGTCAAGCAATCGTTGACTGGGTCGGTCGCGATTGACAGGTCCGTCGGGGCTGTCAGTCGCGATTGACTGGTCGATCGCGATTGATGGCTCGATCGCGATTGACACGTGTCACGTGTAGGTTCTGTCAGTCGTGGTCAGTCGGTCGTTGACTCTGTTGGTCGCGATTGACGTGTCGGTCGCGATGGACAGAGCCGTCGGCATATGTCCGTCGTGGTTTGCCGATCACGATTGACAGGGCGATCGCGATTGATAGAAATTTGAGGAATTTTAAAATTTTAAACACACATTTGGGGAGCTCTAGGCCTGTAGCTTATGGTTATGTACTTTGTTTAGCAAAAAGATTATTTTTTCTGTCGGTCGCGATTGACAGAGGTCAACGCCTCGGGACCTGCACAGTCAAATTTTTTTACGTGCTGGAGCTGGTGCAGCTGTTGGGGATGTTGATTCCTACAAAAAATCTCAAAAAACACAGAAAATCACAAACACACAAGCGCTCTCTCGCTCTCTCTCACAAGTGAAATGAGGGGAATGGTATGGGTGGGGTGATATGACCAAAAACTGAAATTTTTCGCGATGATGGAGATGGATGTGGGAGATGGTGAGGATGATGATGGTAATGAGAAAACAAGAGAAAATAGGAAAAAGGTGAAGAAAATACCTATAACTCCAATGCGTCAACTCTACATCTTACCATCACACGCTCGTCCTCAAAGCTCGATCCCCGACAACGGCGCCAAAATTTGGTGTAGCTCAGCGATGAGTAGCACCTCCTTTAATGTCAATCTGGGAAGACGTGAGGATGGTATGATGACCTCGAGCAAGTGAAGGCACAAGTGCGTGAGTGCGAAGCACACTAACATGCACACACATACACACACGCGCACACAAGGCAAGACAAAGAGTGAGAAGCAATGGAGTTCTTTAGATTACTTTCAAAAGCTCATACAAGTTCAAATCAATTACAAGCTAACCTAAAAAATGAGCTCTCTAGCTCTATTTATAGTTTTTGACTAGGTTTTGGCCTTGTCCAGACCTAGTGTCCGGCCTAGTTAAAAATTAGGTTCTCTACCCTATTTGGAGGTTCAAACAGAGTCTAAAAAATGTGAAAACTGATAGGTAGGTACTTCTAAAGCTCCTCAAGCTCAAGGACTCCTTGGCTTGCACAAAATGGAGCTACAAAAATATGAAATGGTATTTACAATGGTTTTTAGTGATGAAAATCACTATTTTTGTAGGGATTTCTTCTAACATTTTGATATACATTTCCTGGAGCTCCCTACTTGCTCCTTCTTCTTGTGTGCCCAACTCTTTGATGCCTGAAAAATTTAAATGGCCTACTTGCCAGATCTTCTTTGACTACTGTGTCTGCTTGTGCTTTCTCTTCGTTCCGACTCCCTACATAGGCTTCCTTGTCTTGTGACTCCTTCAGTTCCTTGACTACTGCCAACACCATTCATGTCTATTTTATTTTTATCTACTGAGGTCAATTGCTTGTCAACTGGGAGGCATGTTATACTTTATGGAATAATGGAATGTTAAATGGATTTTAATGTCTTGAGGTTTTTAATGTGATTGTGTTTTGATTTAGCAGGTGAAGAATCATGAGGGCATGAATGGAGCTGTGTATTTACTCAGATATTTTTGAAGATATTTAAAAGATAGTATTTTATATATTTTTGTAAAAATAGAAGATCACTTGGAAAGCAAGGTTTTGTAAATAAAGTAATTTTTTTGTAAACACATGTTTTTTAAAGCACCGCCCTCATGTATCTTCTATTCAGGACATAATGAAAATACCTATAAATACAAATACTCTGATAGACTCATTCATCAGAGTATGTGGGGGGAGATTGTACCCAATCTTGTGTTGAGTCTCTATTTTGTGTGCACTCTTGTGAGATTTCATTATTATATTATCTCTGCGTACGTGCATCTACAAGATCCGGTTACATTGCCTATCACTAAGGGTTGTTGCAGATTTCTTGTAGGATCATTTTCCACTCAAGCTCTTGGTTTCCTGGCTTTATGAGTGCCCCATATGGGGATTTCGTCCAAGCCTTGAGGCACGGAACTTGGACTTAAAACTTAAAGTAATAAGTGTAAGCCAAGAACCTAGAGCATATTTTGAAACATCGACACTCAAATTCAAAGAGCAAACAGTTCTTGAAACCTTGCTAAGGGATGAGCCTCTTGGTTATAGTTCAAAAGTAGCATCTAAAGCCAGAAATGAGCAACTTGGATAGAGCTAAGGTGGAATTCCTAAATCAGGTCAAAATCACAGATAAATATATTTTGGGGAGCAATCTCCAAGAAGCACTAATGCATATTCAAGATGTAGCTGCACTGATGAATATGATGAAGAGAACTCAGCATATAGCAAAAACTATGAGCATGACGATGAGAGTTGCAATTGCAATTAACCTTTGCCATAGAGCTACTTTTAGACTAGTTTTTGAATATAATATTTGCTTAGCAATTGTTTTTCAGGTTTTCTATCTTCGAGAAGTCTCAAAGCTTGGAAGACTTGAAGACTCACGCTTGGACCTACTAAGCTATGTATGATCTTCTTCTCTTAGCTTTGTTGGGTATGACAAAGCCTAGGGAGAGGAGAGTGTTGGATTGTAGGGCCTGCACATACTTTCTCTTGTGCTTGGGAACCCTCCCTTGCTCATAGAAATGCCCCTTTGTGCATATTTGGAGGTTTGCACATGAGAATACCCTCTTAGGAACCTTTTTAATAATTCTCTAAAATTAAGGCTTTGGAAGCTTGTAAAGATGCCCAATTTTGGTAAATATCTAGAAAAATCCCCATGTACATTTATTCTTCGAGATATGTTTGTTAGAGAGAATAGTCTACTATGGCCACTTCTAGTTGTAAGGTTGAGTATAGTCAAACTTTCATAAATATGATTAAGTATGTGTGGATCAAACACCTAATGGCTGATTTGTGTCTACGTCAAACTTCTATCACCATTATCTTTATGGACATTTGGAAAGCATTGGTAGTTGTGAGGAATCTAGTGTTTCATGTTCATGCAAAGCACGTCGAGGTTCACAATCATTTTGTTAGGGAGATACTCTCCATAGAAGAGATAACCATCTTATGTGCCCACATAGAGTAACCTAATTAATCCTTTTACAAGGGTCTACCCCATGAGAAGGTTGAAACTTTTCACAAACATTTGAGATTGCCCCTTTTTGTGCATTGGTCTTAGTTGTCATAGCTTCACACTTCCTTATACATGATTGCTTGCTCTATACTCACCTCATCACTCGTATGTGTATTTTTTAAGATATTTTGGCAGTGTTGTGTGTAAAGGAAACTTAGAGCCATCGAATATATTTTACTTTTTCTATTTTTTGTATTTACACGCAAAACCCTAATGTGTTGTTGACGATATGATTGCTCCTACATCATCTACATTTGTATCCACATGAGTGCATCTCCATTTTGTATCTACGAGGCACTCTGCTTCTAGTTTATTTCCATTTTATATTGTATTTCCTTTGTCTTTGGGTACCTTGCCATTTGCTTCTACCATTGTATTCATTCTCCTTTCAGGGGAATTATCCCACATGAGATGTATTTTCGAGAGCCCCTCCAAAATCTATATAAGGAGGGCCTCTCCCCCCATTTGTACTTCGTTAGAAGCTTGAGGAGCCTACTCCGTGCTCTTGGCAAGCTCATTTCTAATCCACATGAGTTTACCCATTTCATGGTCTACTTATTTTGAGTCTCACACACTCTTTCTTTTGTAAGTACATTCTTCTTTTCATTTTGCTTCTGCATGTGTACTCTCTACATGGTATCAGAGAGTTAGGTGGAGGTCTTGGTGGTGCATTTGGTGGTCGTTTTGGAGGTGGAGCTAGTAAAGCTTGGTGGTGTGACTCTCCACTTATTGGGAGAGGTCCTTTTTGCCATCATTCTGTGCTCTCTTTGGGATTTACATTGCCCATTTCCCCACCCTCTCACCCTTTTTTTCCTTTGGATTTCACCATTTTACACCATTTTCCCACCCTCCCATCCTTGTTCTTGTCATATTCTTTGAGGTTCTTTATGCTTCTCATATGAATTTGCTTGTATTAGTGTTGCATTCACATATGTGAAGTGGTCATATCCACTATTTTTTTTAACTCAAAGTGTGACAAAACTCTATTATGATAGTATTTATAAACACTAATTGATCCTAGTTTCATCATTAAATCATCTGCATCCTTGTGCACTTTCTCTGTGTGCCTTGCAAAACTACCAATATTGTTGCTGCCATAGAAGTGTCCACTTATCTTCATCATCTGATTGACCACCAATTGTGCTTTGAATCACCTTTCTGTCAATGTGACAACTAGACCAGCTCTTCAATCTGCTCCATCACAACCCATTTCCCTGGTCAAAACGAGTGCAGAGAAATACAACCAAGATCAGAGGAGATAGAAACACAATTAGAGAAAGAGGGTTACGGGCTCGAGCTTGATTCTTTCTGTGCAGATTTGAAGCTCGATTAGGAGCTCGTCAGAATCAACCTCTATGCCATCAGACCTGCAAGAGAGAGAGAGAGAGAGAGTAGTATAGAGAGATATGGGATGCCTGTCCCACATCTTTGTTGTGGATATAAACATGCATTTGTATCTTCTATCGAGCTCGCTTTGGACCCTCGATCCTGACGAGGCTGATTCGTTCTACACAAGCTATGCACACTAGAGAGAGAGAGAGAGAGAGATTCTCTCTATAGAGAAACGATGAAGATGTCGAACTCTAGTGTAGCGCCAGCTCTATAACTTCTCAGAGCTTTGTTCTACCTTTGTGACCCATAGAAGCCATGAGGATCCTAATGCATCCACAACTCATGAAGCAACTGAGAGAAGGTGGGTGGAAAACAACGCACCCGATAGAGAACAACAGTCTGAGCATGTCAGTTGTTTGGAATTCTGAAAAGCCTGAATATGAGAGGTTAAATGCCATAGTGATGATGTGTTATGCATGTTCAGATAGCTTCTATATTTAGCCAGTCATGGGCGAATCTATATGACTAATTCTATTCGATATTAGCTGATTTTGGAATCATTGATATGTTTTGGTAGTATAGCGATTGATATGTTTTGGTAGTATAGCTAGAACTAGCAGCTTAGTCCCAAGCCGCTTGGTTGGATGGTTGGGCCTTTCGCCTCTTGAGGCAAGGGCGAGGGTTAAACCCCCACCGACACCATGTAAGGGACATGTTATCATAGAAACTTGTATCTTGTGGCTGATGTGCCACCGTTTGTTCTACTTCATGGTAGTTGTGACCGCAGTCTAATCCAGCTATGTAAACCCCTGTTCTTGTTGGTGCAGCGCTTATTGCGAAATTCGCTTACACCGTAGAAACTAAGCTAGAATGATGTTAGAACACCTCTATAATCATCAGTAGCTTAGCAAACTTTCTGAAACTAAAAGCTTATAACTATATTTAGTGAACACCAAAAAATTCACTTTACAGAAACCTTCACGTTTCCTTCAAGCTTCAATTCTAAACTGATTTACTTCAGACTTTACACTACTGTGTTTGTTTACAGTTAAACAATCTTTGTGTCACTTAACTTTGTCAAAACTGTGTTTTGAACTCACCAAAATTCCACCGGAACTTCACCAGACTATCACCTGAATTCCACCATAATCTTACCAGAATCAACTGCAATTCTGTTTGTAGTTACTTCAAACGTGTATACATGAAGTAAGGAAGTGATACTTTAACTTCCTTCACTGAATGAACTCTATCTGAAGTTTAAGAAAAACTTCACCAGTTCTGGATGCATCTTTCCGGTCAGACTTTGTACTGTGTGTACATATCCATTTCACCGAAATCTTTAATCAGTCTATAATTGAGACTTATAGCTACAAGATAATCTATATCTCATACAAACCTTTACACTGTACTTCGAGATCTAACTCATAGAAGTACCGGAAAATATTTACTGAGAAACTGTAACTGTTAACTAACTTTTCACAGTAACATGAAATCTCTCAGATTTCTTCACATACGAAGAATGCGCTCAAACTTCCACATGAACATGTGTTTTCTATTAGAGAAGATGTGTACAAAAATATAGCTTGGCCTCACTTTGCTCATACCTATGGAAAACTCTCCTACTCTGAGTAGTTATTCCTTACCATCTCTCTCAGATGAATACCCGACATTTCAGGTTTTGTTATTCATCTCTACATACACGATCTATGGCGTCTTCTATATCTCTATATCTATTCTCTATCTCATATGTGCACTTGCACTCACTCTCTCTCGCTCTCTATTCCGGTTCTATGCTCTCTCTCTTATATACATTTTGATCCGAGATTCAAATTCTAATTCTAGAAGTTTCTACGCTATATATTACAGTCATGAATTTGTCCCTTCACTAAGGCTTTGGTTTTTCTGAATGCTTTGTTTCTGCTTTCCTTTGTCTTTATGTCGTTATGTCTAATTAGTGAGTGAATCTCCAACAGCTCCCCCTCAATCACTAATTAGCATCTTCCGGTCTTCATATATCCTTCTTTTCTTTTATACCTACCATTTCTTTGAATTTGCTTGTCTTTACTCCATCTAAGCTCTTTGTCAGAATATCTGCAATCTGATCTTTTGTAGGAGTGAATACCAATTCAATCTCCTTCTCCATTACCTTTTCCCTTAGGAAATGATATTGAATCTCTATGTGTTTTGTTCTTGCATGAAATACTGGATTTGCTGCAAGATATAACGAGCTCATATTATCTCCATGTATGATATGTATACCTTGATCAATACCCATGCTTTTGAACAAGGTCTGCATCCATATCACTTCTTTAGCTGTTTCCACAAGTCCTTTATACTCTGCTTCTGTTGACGATAAAGCTACTGTGTGTTGCTTCTTTGAACACCAGCTTACAAGCTTATCTCCTAGGTATATCATATACCCATGTGTTGACCTTCTGTCATCTTGACTTCCTGCCCAGTCTGAGTCACTATATGCTCTCAGCTTTACATGTGATGTATAAGGATAATATAATCCTTCCTTTATAGTTCTTTTGATGTATCTAAGAACTCTTTGTCCTACAACCCAATGTTGATCCTTCGGACAATGCATGAACTGTGAAAGAACTCCCACTGCATAACTGAGATCCGGTCTTGTTAGTGTAGCATAGATTAAGCTTCCCACTAATGATTAATACTTTCTCATATCTTTAGACCCTACACCACCATATTTGCTGAGTTTATGATTGACTTCAAGCGGTGTTGAAGCTTCTCTGCAATTCTCCATGTTAAACTTCTTCAGTAAGTTTAGGAGATACCTTTCTTGCGAAACATATATACCATGATCTATATATGTAACTTCCATTCCAAGAAAGTATGATAACTTTCCTAGATCACTGATCTTGAACTCTTTTTCAAGAAGTGTCTTTACCTCTCTGGTTCCTTCATCTGAGGTTCCTGTGATTATTATGTCATCTACATAAATACAAATGTAGATCATACCTTCATCTGTTTTCTTGATCAGTAGACTTGCATCTGCCTTTGAGCTTTGGTATCCAAGGTCATTAGGATACTTCACAAGTTTGTAATTCCAAGCTCTTGGAGCTTGCTTCAATCCATAGAGAGCTCTTCTTAATCGGCAAACATGGTTTGGGTAACTGGAACTTACGAACCCTTCAGGTTGTTCCATGTAAACCTCATTTGATATATATCCATTCAAAAACACATTTTTTATATCCAGCTGACTTAGCTTCCATCCTTTTGATGCTGCTATAGCAATCAATGTTCTTATGGTTGACATTTTTGCCACCGGACTAAACGTCTCATCATAATCTATGCCATATGTCTGAGCATAGCCTTTGACTACCAGTCTAGCTTTGTATCTGGCTATCCTTCCATCTGCAAGCTTCTTGACTTTGTAAACCCATTTGTTTCCAATCACTTTCTTACCATTTGGTTTTGGAACAAGTTCCCAAGTCTTGTTCTCTTCAAGAGCATTGAACTCTTCTTTCATCGCTTCTTCCCATTGTTTCTTACCTTTTGCTTCACTGTAACTCTGAGGTTCTTCATCTCCCTTTACTAAATAAGCATAGTTTTTCTGAGTCAAATACGAAGTATCATAGGAATACCTTGTTGGTTGTTTCCTTACTCTGTTTGACCTTCTAGGTTCAAACTCTTCATGTGTATCTGAATACACATCTTCATCAAATCTTGATCCATCTTTGTTTCTCATACCTGATCCGATCTTGGACGTACTTGCCTGCATATGATCTTCATCTCCATTCACCTGCATATGTGATTTACGTTTTTCATTTCTTCTTATCTCTTCTTCAAGTGTTTCAACACTATGCTCTTTATCTGTATACCAGCTTTTTCCTTCATCAAATGTCACATCTCTCGAAATAGTAAACTGTTTGGTTAGAGGACTCCATAACCTGTAACCCATCTGCTTTTCATCATATCCGATGAACACATATTTTTCAGCTTTTGGTTCAAGCTTATGTCTCAACTCTGATGGTACATAAGCATAAGCAACTGATCCAAACACTTTACAATGATCAAGTGTTGGTTTCTTACCCCACCAAGCTTCATAAGGGGTCATCCCATTTAAAGCTATACATGGTAATCTGTTTACCAGGTATGTAGCTGTATTTACAGCCTCAGCCCAAAGATAGTTTGGACAGTTCTTCTCCTTTAGCATTGCTCGTGCAAACTCAACTAGAGTTCGGTTTCTTCTTTCTGCTACTCCATTTTGTTGCGGTGTATACCTGCATGTTATTTCTCTTTTTATACCTGCATTCCACAGATAATCATTGAAATCTCGAGAAAAAATATTCTCCTCCTCCATCAGACCTTAGTCTTTTGAGTTTCTGTCCTGTAAGTCTTTCAACATATGCATGAAAATGCTTGAAAGCTCCAAAAACTTCTGATTTCTCTTTCAAAACATAAAGAGTTATCCATCTTGTTGCATCATCAATGAAAAGAACATAATACATTGAGCCACTGATAGATCCTTCTTTCGTTGGTCCCCATACATCTGTATGTATGAGTTCTAGCACACCTTCGTGTTTATAACCATTTTTCTGAAATGGTAACATGTATGCTTTGCCCATCTGACAGGCTTCACATTTGTGAATCATATGTTGATTCTTCATGTTTGGTAATCCTCTCATGGATTGTTTCTCTACCATAACTTTGATTCCCTTTTCATTAAAATGTCCTAGCCTCTTATGCCAGAGGACTAGTTCTGTAAATACCTCATCACCATGTGTGATCAAGGCTTGACCAACATTCCCTTGTACTTTCAGAGTAAAAAGTCTACCTTCCTTTTTACCATGGACAATCTGTTTGTATCCTTTCTCTAGATCTTCAACAAATACTCCTTCATTTGTAAACCTGGCTTGAAAACCTTTTTCTACTATCTGGCCCACACTGATCAGAGTCTTCAGGATTGTTGGAACATACAAAACATTTGTTAGTAGGTCAGCTCCATTCTTACATTTTACTTTTCCAATTGACCTTACATTATGTTTTGTGTTATCACCAATCTGTACTGTATGATTTGAAATACCTCCTTCTAGTTCTGATAACAATTCTATATTTCCTGACAAATGATTTGAACAACCAGAGTCAATATAGAATACCTTGAGGTCTTCATTTTCTGACACATTTATCGAGTTCATCATCAACGTTGTATGATCATCATTCTGCGTATCATTTGCATAGTTGTAGTAGGTAGTGGTGTGAGACTGATTCCGCCCCCAACTTCTTGCTCCACCTCTACCATATCCGCCTCTTTGGCTTTGTCTTCCTCTTTGATATCTTCCGCTTCTGCCTCTACTATTATTGTTCTGATTTTGATTTGATCCTTGTGAATTATGCCAGCAATCATGAGCCAAGTGATTGCTTAATCCACATATCTAGCAAGCTTTCTTGTTATTCGTCTGATTACCTCTTCCTTTTGTATTACCTTTTTTATTTCTGACATTACCTCGTCCTCTTGCATAATTTACTTGAGCAGTCACTTCTTCTTCATCTTTTTCTTTACCTTTATCACCTCTCTTCTTATTCTTTGCGTACATAGCCGAACTATGTCCTTTTTGTCCATCTGTCTTCAAATCTTGCTCAAACGTTAGCATTAGTCCAAGTAACTGATTTAAATCTGGTACAAAATGATTTAAAGATAGTTCAGTTGAGAGTACGAAAGGTTTCCACCTTTCATCTCCTCTCAAACCTGTAAGCACTTGTGCTATTAACCTGTGGTCTTCGATATCTTCACCAATCGATCCAAGACTGTTTGCCAAGTCCTTCATCTTAGTGACATAATCACTAATGCTTTGACTTTGCTTTTTCTTGAATGTTGTAAACTCCGACCATAAGCTAGCCTTTCTCGCTTTTGTAGTATTTTGGAAATGATCTTCCAATGCTCTCCATATATCTTCTGCTTTCTCCAGACCTCTAATGTGCGGTAGTAGATGATCTGTAATGGTATTATAGATGTAGGCTCTTGCCGTTGCATCTTTCTTCTGCCACAGCTTCAAGGCTTCTAATTCTTCTTTCTTCGGTTGACTATCATCTTCAAAAGTTGGCTTCCTTTCTTCTCCGGTCACATATTTCATTAATTCTTTACTCATAAGTAAAGCTTTCATTCACATTATCCATGCGAGATAATTATCTCTGTCCAATTTATCAATTGAGATATGATCTGCCATGATCTTCTTGTTTTTGTTACTTTCAGTGAGTGTAATGTTAAGAAGTTTTACCTTTTACAAACTTTTACCTTGAGAATGACTTTGGAACTCTTTTGGACACCGTTTGTTGTTGATCACCTCAGCTTTCACCTTCCTTTATGAGAATTCTTCAAATTCTCTTTCCGTTTCTTCTTCTGAGAAACCTTTTATGCTCTTCAGAACCTTTTCTGTTCTGGTACCACTTGTGGATCTTACCACTCTGATATCACTGTTGATTAACCTGCTTTGATACCACTGATGGATCTTCGGCTCTGATACCACTGTTGGTTATCCGGCTCTGATACCACTAATGGTTATCTGGCTCTGATACCACTGTTGGTTATCCGGCTCTGATACCACTAATGGTTATCTGGCTCTGATACCACTGTTGGTGCAGCGCTTATTGCGGAATTCGCTTACACCACAGAAACTAAGCTAGAGTGATGTTAGAACACCTCTATAATCATCAGTAGCTTAGCAAACTTTTTGAAACTGAAAACTTATAACTATATTTAGTGAACACCGAAAATTCACTTTACAGAAAGCTTCACGTTTCCTTCAAGCTTCAATTCTGAACTGATTTACTTCAGACTTTACACTACTGTGTTTGTTTACAATTAAACAATCTTTGCGTCACTTAACTTTGTCAAAACTGTGTTTTGAACTCACCAAAATTCCACCGGAACTTCACCAGACTATCACCGGAATTCCACCGTAATCTTACCAGAATCAACTGCAATTCTGTTTGTAGTTACTTCAAACGTGTATACATGAAGTAAGGAAGTGATACTTTAACTTCCTTCACTGAATGAACTCTATCTAAAGTTTAAGAAAAACTTCACCAGTTCTGGATGCTTCTTTCCGGTCAGACTTTGTACTGTGTGTACATATCCATTTCACCAAAATCTTTAATCAGTCTATAGTTGAGACTTATAGCTACAAGATAATCTATATCTCATACAAACCTTTACACTGTACTTCGAGATCTAACTCATAGAAGTACCGGAAAATATTTACTGAGAAACTGTAACTGTTAACTAACTTTTCACAATAACATGAAATCTCTCAGATTTCTTCACATACGAAGAATGCGCTCAAACTTCCACATGAACATGTGTTTTCTATTAGAGAAGATGTGTACAAAAATATAGCTTGGCCTCACAAGAACTGACCAAAGGGCACATCACAGCATGTAAAACATCCAAAGAAGCCTAGGACACTTTAGCAGCCTTATACGAAGATAAAACACCCTCGACGATCTACGCTTTAGAAACATAATTCCATAATCGAACTATTCGTCCGCAAGATACAATCACAAAAGTCATAGCTCAGTTTGAAGACTACCAACTCAAGTTAGCACTTTGTGACTGACAGATTTCCAATGAAGATATGGCCATTAGGCTAGTTAATAAACTACCTAGGTCGTATGGGACCTTTGTAGCAACCTTGTACAATTGAGGACAAGTTCTAACTTGGGAAGAAGTCCGTCATCTTCTGCTCTTTCATGACTCGCGAGCTAAGTGGACCTCCTCCCAAGAGACTACAATGAAGGCCAAAGGGCCTTTTAACAAAGGAAAAAATCCTAGTCATCATCCGAACGATGGACCCAAGCCAGGATCGACTACTTTCTCCAAGAAGTATAGTTGTAAATTCTATGGAAAAATGGATCATTTAGAGAAATTCTATTACAAGAAGAAACAGACCTTGAAGGCTTCTAGTTCCAGGCACTCATCCAAACCTTCGCAACAGAAGTCACATTTTTGCAGCAAAGAACTCTTTATCTCTACTAAGGCAAATGCTCTAGTTACATCTAGCTCCCCTTATGAATGGATCTTTGACAGCGGAGCGACCTCGCACATGTGTAAAGATAAATATTATTTTTAAGAATTTGAATAGCAAACAGGTGAATTGTACCTTGGAAATAACAAAAGTCTACCTATTGAAGGGAAAGCCAAAGTACAGATCACCAATGCTCAAGGGGAATGCAAATCACTTTCAAATATGTTATTTGTTCCCAATTTATGCACGAACTTGCTGTCAGTAAAATCAATTACCGATCATAACAAATTGGTGTTGTTTGATAACACCTCTATCAAAGTCATTGAACCTCATACGAAAGACATAATCGCCCAAGGAGTTGAAGAGAAGGAGTTGTCAGGATCTTGCTCACGTGCATACAGAGATTACGGACATAGAAAACACACAGAGAATAGATGCAACAAGAGACGAGACACAACGCAGTATTGGGTGCAATCTCCCCCCATGCACTCTGTTTCGACAGTCCACAGAGTGCATGTATTTATAGGACTTTTGATTACGTCGAAAAGAGTGGTTACAAGAGGGCGGCTTCGAAAAGCAGGCGTGAAACTAAAAGTTGATAACTTTTACAGAAAGCCATTGCTTTCAATAACAGAAACTGTGGTCTACAACGACCCTTATTCTAACCATTACTTTTCTAACAATAGAACCTTCTACGCAAGTTTATTTACACAATAAATAATAATTATTCGGATTATTGATGTCCGCCCTTTCACGCCTTGCACGCTCCTCACGAACCTTCAACTGCTATATCAAAAACATCAAAAACATATTAATATATTAATAATATAACACTTTAGCAATGTATTGTTCAATAATATACAACATGCCTCCCAGTTGACAAGCAACTGACCTCAGTTGATAAAATCATTCAACACTCTAACAATTATAATGTTGTGTTCAACATAGTCCATATTACTGTTACAATCCAACAATGCATTGGCCAACATATTTCATGTTACAATCCAACAATGCATTGGCATTCGATATTTCAATCCAACAATGCATTGGCTAACATATTCCATGTTACAATTCAACAATGCATTGGCTATTCCATATTTCAATCCAACAATGCATTGGCCAACATATTCCATATTGGAATCCAACAATGCATTGTTCAACATTTTCCATAAGGTATAACATGCCCCTCAGTTGAACAAGCAACTGACCTCAGGTGATAAAATAATAAACATGGATGGCCAGTCACATGTTTCATCACTGACTAAAGAAAATAGGCATGTGCCATGTAAAAATACATGCATGGAAATGTTCATGGAGCTGTTACATTAATGTGTTTGTGTATGATATGCAGAAATTAAGTAAAAAAATGTAATCCAAAAGTGATGACAAAAATGAATATCTGGATATGATAAAATAATAATGAATTTTCTAATCAGGAATTTATACTTGAATGCATGTGCATATGAATTTTGTATAAATTTCGACAGCATAACGGCGTGATTTTGAAAACCGGAAAATTTCCGACAAACAATTTCCATGATACATAAAGAGACCAAAAGGGGATTACACACCCTGACATATGTATTTTTTTTTTCCTCCTCACTAACCTGCAATAAAATACATACCTGTCCCTGCAATAAGAATTCATGTACCATACAAGACAAACCATGTTTAAACGATGCGTATATTCCATGTACGATGCAAAACATGCATGTCCAAAATGTAAGTGGATGCAAAAAGAAGACAACTATGCATATAAACTGACAAGAAACGTATCTGGATGGTTACAAAGTAATTTGCCGATGTGTGCAGGTGCTGAAGATGATCCACCCCTTTATCATAATAGCAGGACAATATGCCTTCAGGATGAATGGGTAAAGTCCAAATTCTTTTGATCTTGGAAGAGAAGCTCAAAAGATATGTGATAGCTACTCTATAAAGAGATCGGAGATATCTTTCCATAGCAGTAAAACAAAATCTCAAAAATTAAAGGTAATATGCTCCTATAGACTAAATTCAATATGTAAATACATCACAATTATCAAACAGGTAAGGTAAACTGTAAAGGTAAGAATGAATCTTTAAACTCTTCTTGAAAAGCCTTCCAGGTGCGTGGACAATCTGCACGATGAGAAAGATCATTCCACCATAACTGCGCTCGTCCTACCAAATAATTGGTGGCAAACTCAATTTTCTGATTTTCTGAATATAACCCATCGGAAAAGAAATCGTTGAATAGGGATAGCCATGATAAGACAAAGCGGCCATCTTTTCGTCCGTCGAATTGAAGCATAGCATAACGTCCTTGTATGGTTTGTTGAAGTGCGTGAAGTTCTTGGTTCATAATCTCTAACTCTTGCTCGAATGAGACTCCAGGTAAAGGTGAATTACTGTGATTCTCCATGGTGCTCTTGGACCCTTGCTCTCACCCTTGGTGTCTTGAACCTTCTTGTTTGCAACCTTGGTGTCTCGATCCCGTGTTCTCAACCTTGCTTGGTATCTTGAACACTCAATCAAGTGCCACCCAAGGATTTTGAATGAATTCACACTTCCAAGCTAGCTCATTGGAAAGTTCGTTCCGAGAGCTCTCCAACGGTATATTACACGCCTCAATCCGACCTACGGAGTGAAAATTACACTGAATTCTTTGTTGAGTCCATCCTTGAAATTGCCGCGAGCGCCTTGCACAAGTACCAAAGAAAGAGAGCTTGAATAACAATTCCAAGAGATGGTGGAGTGGTTAAAGTACTTCCCTTGAAAGTAGGAGGTTGTGGGTTCAAATCCTCCTACCTTAGGGACTCTAAACCTCTCTATTACCACTCAAAAATTAAAATTGTCTCGCGCGTAGCCAACGGCTGCCAACGGTCGCCAAGGGAGCCTTGGGTGCCAATGTTGCCAATGTATTGCCTAAGCTCTTTGCCTTAGTCGACGCCTTGGGAGTAAGACGTAGGTTCTGGTTCTGGATCAGAATCAGACACAGAAACAGAAACCGAAACCGAAACTGAAACAGGAACAGGAACAGGAAACGGAGACGGAATCGCGGACGCGGACGCGGAGACAGAGACGGACTCGGAATCGCGAACAGAGAACAGAACCCTCTGTATTGACGCGTGCAGAGCTCTGATACCACTGTTGTCAGGATCTTGCTCACGCGCATACAGAGATTACGGACATAGAAAACACACAGAGAATAGACGCAACAAGAGACGAGACACAACGCAGTATTGGATGCAATCTCCCCCCATGCACTCTGTTTTGACAGTCCACAGAGTGCATGTATTTATAGGACTTTTGATTATGTCGAAAAGAGTGGTTACAAGAGGGCGGCTTCGAAAAGCAGGCGTGAAACTAAAAGTTGATAACTTTTACAGAAAGCCATTGCTTTCAATAACAGAAACTGTGGTCTACAACGACCCTTATTCTAACCATTACTTTTCTAACAATAGAACCTTCTACGCAAGTTTATTTACACAATAAATAATAATTATTCGGATTATTGATGTCCGCCCTTTCACGCCTTGCACGCTCCTCACGAACCTTCAGCTGCTATATCAAAAACATCAAAAACATATTAATATATTAATAATATAACACTTTAGCAATGTATTGTTCAATAATATACAACAGAAGGGCTTATATAAATTATCTTGTTTTCTATCCAAGGAATCACTATCTAGTTTGTGGCACCAAAGATATGGCTAGACCTCTTATTTACCAAGAATTTATTCATCATAGATAGTGAAAGGATTGCCCAAGCTTGGGCAAGTCAATGATGTCTATCAGGCTTACACTCAAGGCATGCAACATAGGGCTTCTGTTCCAAAGGAAGCGTCGACAAGAGCTAGGAATCCTTTAGCTCTTATCCACATGGACCTTTGTGGATCCATGAACACCCCGTCCCTTAGTGGATCACTCTACTTCTTTCTTTTAGTAGATGACCACTCCCGATACATTTGAATGTATTTCTTGAAATCAAAGGCAAACACTTTTACTAAGTTTTGTGAATGGATCACCCAAGTGTAGAATAAAGCTTCCAAGTCCATTAAGACCATCCGATCAGATGGAGGTGGTGAATCCATAAATCACAACTTTGACAACTTCTTCAAACAAAAAGGGATAAAACGACAAGTTACTCAACCACACACTCCATCCCATAATGGAGTAGCTGAGAGGAAGATCCGAAGTGTGATGGAAATGGCAAGAACCATGCTCCATAACAAAGACTTACCCTTCAAGTTTTGGGCAGAAGCAGTGCATACTGTATGCATGCATGCATGTATGCATATGCATGCATGTATGCATATGCATGCATGTATGCATATGCATGCATGTATGCATATGCATGCATGTATGCATATGCATGTATGTATGCATGCATATATGCATATGAATGCATGCATGTATGTATGCATATGCATGTATGTATGCATATGCATGCATGCATGCATGTATGCATATGCATGCATGCATTTATGCATATGCATGTATGTATGCATATGCATATCCCTCTCTCTCTCTCAAACAAAAATAAAGAGAGAAGATCGATGTTAGAAAACAAAAATATAAAGAAAGATAAAAGAGTGATATATGTCTTACTTAAATTGATGTAATTTTTGAATTAAGGTTGTCAAAATCCACTTGAAGTTCTCCTTCGTTGAATTTCCAAAGATTTGATCTCAAAAATCTCCTGCAAAACTAAAGAGAGAAGATATTAGAAAAGCAAAAACATAAAGAAAAAAACAAAGTGATACAATATGTGCGATTACTTACCAAAGCGTGAGATCTATGAAAATAGAGGTGTGTTTAGAGAGAGAGAGGGAAGGAGAGGGAAAGAGAGAGAATTGTTTGAATCACGGTCGGCAAAATCCACTTGAAGTTCTTCTTCGTCGAATTTCCAAAGATTTGATGTCAAAATCTCTTGCAAAACCAAACAAAGAACATATTAGTAAAGAAAAAACATAGAAAAAGAAAAAAGAGTTTTACAATATGTGCGATCTACTTACCAAAACTTCAGATCTAACAAGATAGAGGTCTGTTTAGAGAAAGAGAGAGAGAGAGAGAGAGAGAGAGGGAGAGAGAGAGAGAGAGAAGGAGGGAGAGAGAGTGAGAGAGAGAGAGGGAGAGAGAGAGAGAGATAGTGAGAGAGAGGGAGGGAGAGAGAGAGAGAGGGAAGGGAGGGAGAGAGGGAGAGAGAGAGAGAGAGGGAAGGGAGGGAGAGAGGGAGAGAGAGAGAGAGGATGGCAAACAGAGATCTCTGCTGTTGGCACGTGCAAACCCGAAAGGAGAAGCTCCAGATTCAAAACGCTCAGAATGACGAATTTCGGGTTCGGGCTCGGTTAAAAAGAGAGCGTCGGTATGAGAGGTCGATAGTTGCAGAAGAATACCGACACATATACCGATGCTTATACCGATGCTCATACCGATGCTCATACCGATGCTGTCTTTCCGAGGCGAAACAGCTTTCCCAAATTCTCCGAGGGGTATATCGACGCCGACAGCTGACCGTCGGTACACTGACCGTCGGTATTCCCTCGATATGTTGTAGTGTCTCCCCCTTCAGTGGGCAACGTGGGGGTAGTTCGGGGCACCTCCATCCTCCTCCTTGGATCCTCTCACACTCCTTGTGCGGGGGCATATATTTCTATCTAGGACACTAAAGTGCTTATGGAGTTTACCATATGGTGCTGAATTATGTGCAACTTTTGGGGCCACATAAAACATCCACATCCAAGGGACCCCTTGTATCCAAGCAACCTTGCCTATAGTCCCTCTTGCTAACTGCCAAACCCCTTTCATTTTGTAGCAATGTCATATCAATTTTCGGGCTTTTGTAATAAAATGTCATTTTTGAAATCATTTTTGTTCTTGTTCATACTTGCATATCATGTGCTCTTGTAGGTACCAAGAATTTGAGCCTTCCAAAGGGGCTCTTTCAACCTCATTTACCATATCTTAAAAGTACATATCTACCGCCATGGAGAAGGTGACATGCCATTTGAGTTCGCAACAAGCAAAAGAGTAAATGAAGAAAACCGAAAATTTCAAATCATTATAAAGGTAGCTACATCAAGCAAAACAATGCTAAAGGCCAGCCTAAGCTATTTGTTAGAGGAGATTTTGTAGTTCTTAGCACCTAGAATATCTATGCTTATAATCTCACACCCAAGTTCAATCATTAGTGCTATGGTTCATACAAGATTTCAAAGGGATACAATGGTGCATCTACACTAATGATGATGAATAAAGATGAAGTCATGAATTCAAAGAAAATGAACCTATGCTCTGCCACCATATGGAAATGAAAATGGACTACTCCTTGTCTACTATTTATCACACAATAAACATTCTATGGAGTAAGGAACAAATAAATGAAAACATGATGAATTGAATAAATAGAAAGGAACTCACAAAAGATGCTCTATGAGCATGGGGACTCCATGAGGAGAGTGAGAGAACCCTTGCCAATATCTTGAGTGTATATGCTTGTGAGGAGTGAAGGGAGCCTTGCTTATATGGTTTCTGGGAGAATTCCCTTGCATGTGAGATAAGTGCACTTGCATGAGAATGAATGTAGATTTGGGACAAAGGGGTGGTGCATGGAACTCTCAACAATACATAATCGAGAGTTTCCACCAAAGCTCAATCTCCATAATGCTTTCCACTTTAGTTTGCTCAAGTTGTTCACCCAAATACATGTTTTCTAAGACATAGTCCTCTCCTCAATTAGCAAGGCTAAACAACTAGAGTTCTGTCAAGTGACATTGGTGCCCACTTGTAGATTACATCTATCTACTCGAAGATAGCATGCTAGCTCTTGAACATGAGCTAATCCTTCACCATTGAGACCATCTTGGAATATAACATATACATAGGGCTTAGACCTTATTTCGATCTCATTGTAATTTCGTTTTATGAATCGTAATGCATAGATACACTAGCTTTATTTAGAAGTTTCTTCATAAGACACCAAGGCTCTAGGGGGTTGAATGTTTGAGGCTCTAAGAAAATGATGGAATGGTGAACCCCCCTCCTCGTCTGGGCACTTTGGGGGCATCCTCACCCCGCCTTGGGGGCACCTTCGTGCACGTACTTCTTTTTTTTTAAAAAATGGAGGTTCGGCCGAGGCCTACTCCCCCGGACTTTAACTTTGAAATTGCAATTGTACAAGGAAGTGCATAGTACCCATGGGACCCCCCTTATCCCACAAGAATAGGGGTTTACAACTGGGTTGAATGGCGGTCACAACTACCGTGAGGATGGTCAAACGGTGGCCAACAGCCACATACAACAGTTTTTGGGATTCATATGTCCCTACATGTTGCTGCCAGAGGTTGAACCCTTGCCCCCGCCTCAAGAGGCGAGAGGCCCAACCACCAGGCCAACAAACCAGGCCCAACCACCGTGCACGTACTTTACTTGTCCCGTGCTCCTGCTTGCATGAAGGCTTATATTTATATCCAAAGGGTTGGAGTGCATGGGGGGTTCACCATACAAACACACTTCTTCCTCTTTAAATACTTCATGTAAAAGTCAATCATATATTCTATCTCCAACCCTTGTCTTTTGATTTTTACTTTGTTTCCACTCTAAAAAAAATAAATAAAACAGAATGCTAGAAACATAGGAAAAAAGATTCACATAAGTTCGTAGTAAGACAAAAACTTTCATCATATATGATAAAAAAAAACAATGATACGGATATTTTCTATTGGAAAATTAGCCCATTTGATGTATCATGTCAATAATGTAAGGAAAAAAGCATCTTGGAGCTTGTATGGCTATCATACAAATTGAACCAGAAAATATCCTCACAAGGGAAAGTTTTAGTTGGGTGATCGTAGTATGACAAACAAAGAACAATAGCACCATTAAAAAATGGTAGATGAAAAGTCATTTGTCATATTTCTGTTTTTTTTTTTTAATTCGTTTAAAATAAGTTTGATAATTGATATTTACTCTTTTTATTAAGCTTGAATTAATTGAAAGGTACAAGCGAATGTAGGTATAACACTCATGGAATCCCTCATATCTCACAAACCAGAGGTTAGATAGCTGACATTGCCAACATACAGACCCAAAAGCCTATTAAAGTAGGAGATGGAGAAAGGAAGACCCTAAGGCCAAACGAGGTAAGTGATTTGAACTCGCTCGAAAGCTCAACTCTTTTTTGAATAGCCTAGAGACGACTAACAATATGAACAACCCCAAGACGTACTTTTCCATCTCAACATTGCCCATGACAACCAAGAGAGGTTGAGCCCAGTGTTGTATTTTGACGGGCAGCCTTGCCCTTCATTTCTGCAGGTTAACACAATTTCTTATCTGTATATTACAATTTTAGTTTATTTTTTGATGGTTATTAAAAACCATTACCTTTATTTTACGTTGAAAAACACCTAAAATAGTCAATACGGCCGTCAAAAATCAACACTGGTTGAGCCCTCACCCCTAATCTAAGAGGCAAGGAGACCAACCACACACGCTACCATTGTGGACTAAGTAATGAAATTTATTTCTGTTTTTATTTTTTATAAATAAAAAAGCGAAAGTTTGATCGAAGCTTACTCTCCTTGAAAACTTGAATTAATTGAAAGTATAGGTGAAGATGAACTTACTACCCATGGGACACTCCATATCCCACAGGTGGGGTGACATGACAGACGAGCCCAAAATATACAATTGGGAAATTGATTTTACTTGGCCTCTAGCCCACACACTATCCAACCAAAGACATGGGGTTCAACCCTTGCCTCCTCTTCAAAAACTAAGTGGCCCAATCAGCTGCTCCAACGTGTTAGATAAGTAATGGATTTACATGTTCAGAAGCCCAATTCTACGCATCGAAAGTGGATGCCTGTAAGCTAATTGATTGGACACTCATCTCTTGAGGTGAAGGTTGTGTTTTCAATCCCTACAGGTTATTGAACATGCCTGAGCGAGTGTGGTCAGTCTATCTTTGTAATACCTTTGAGCTGTTGAAACTAGATGATTCTAATACGTAGATATTATAGGTTTGCACAATTGTTTTTTCAATACATTGAAGTTCGAAAAGATTAGGGTTCAAGGCTGAACTTCTTAAAAAAAAAAAAAATTATGAGCACCGAAAGTTCATTCTCTTTCCAATGATTCCCCGATGAGCAGTGTTGATTTTTGACAGTCGTATTGCCCGTTTTGGCCATTTTTTACCGTAAAATACAGTCAAAATATTTTTTGAGGCTTTAAAAATACATTAAAATTATGAAATACAGGTACCATTCAAAACTGAAGGGCATGGTAGACCGTTACTGCTGATGAGACCAGGGCTTGATATTCGGCTTGGGACGGTGGAGGTTCTGGATAAATGCAGACCGACTCGAGTTTGACAATCATGCTATGCCCATTCAATTGTAAAGTTGCAATTTCAAAATTAAAGTCCTGGGGAGTAGGCTTAGGCCTAACCTTCATTTTAAAATTAAAAAAAAAAATAATAATAAAAAAAAAAATCGGGCGTTTGGTGGACGTGCACGGTGCATTTCATGTTTGATATTCGGCTTGGGACGGTGGAGGTTTTGGATAAATGCAGACCGATAATAAAAAAAAAACGTGCACGGTGCATTTCATGTTTGCTTATCTGTAACTCTCCCTCTACTCTCTCTCTCCACCTCCGCCTGCCTCGGTCCTCGCGTGGAAAGACAGGTTATGCACACGGCGTTATTCTTCTTTCTCTTTCATTGAATACATAAACAATTACATTGACACACACGGCGAGCACACGGTATTATTGAACGTGGTTATATTGTTCCTTGTTAGTGCTTTCCTAGCAAGGTTACCAGCAGCAGCGGACGACCTCATCTTTACAGATCTGAGCAGTAAGCTCTCATCTCATTCCCTGTCATTACTGAGGGTCATCTCCTTCTCTCATGCATTGTTCTCGTTGTTTCGCTTGTATTACGGTTGCTAAATGTGCGTTAAAAGTCTCTTGAGTAGTTATATGTGAGTAGCGGAAGCGATCATGCCTCTGAGTTGATAGCCATCCTGATTTTACTTAGAAATTTAGGTAACGTTTAAGTACATGTGCCATTGCCTTGTGTTTCCTTACCGACGTGTGGTTCATGTTTGTTCCTACGACAACGCCTGCTCTTAGAAGCTAGATCTATTTGATCCATAACTCAGAGAAGATAACACCTACAGTTTCAAAAATTTATTTGTTACGCATTTTGTTTCGCTTGTATCACAGTTGCTAAATGTGCGTTTGAAGTCTCTTGAGTATTTATATGCAAGTAGCGGAAAATAACATACCTCTCAGTTGATAAGCATTCTGATTTTACTTAGAAATATTGTTAATGTTTAAGTACATGAGCCCTTGCCTTGTGTTTTCTTACCGACGTTTGGTTCGTGTTGATTCCTAACGCCTGATCTTAGAAGCTAGATCTATTTGATCCATAACTTAGGGAAGATAATACATGCAGTGTTTCTTACGGATGAGGTCTCGTGGTTTTCGTCGGACCTTTTTTGGAGTCACAGGCAGTAATCTCTCTTTATCTGTGCTCCTCATAGGGTTGCGTTTTCCAGATTTTTGCCCTAGGAAGTTCGAGCGAATCCACGCATCGAATCGACGCACTATGTAAACTCAAACACATGAGATCCACGTGTAGAGGTTAGCACTGAGGACCCGCCTGATACCATCTTGTTTAGTATTTTAGTATCTGTTGTAGCAAGCATTATGGGTGGCGGACGAACTAGGATACAAATTTGATTAGACTGATAGCGGTTCATTTTTAATTGGGCAGCTTCTTTTGGAAGCAAAATCCACTGTGTTATTTAAAATGGACGCTTGGAATTACATGTTCTTAACTTCTTCTTGCGCTACACACTTCTCATGGGCTGTAATGGATGGAATGAATTCCTTGTATTGTCTACATATAATGGATGATGTCTATGCTTCTCTTCACGCAAAATCTATTTTTGCCTTACGGACAGCGGCTCTTCATATGATGGGTATTGTGTGGTCTTTTGGGCCCTCATTTTGTCCGTGCTGGTTTTTTCGTCTATCTCATTTTCTTGTTTGAGCTTGTTTTGGGTTTAATACTGATAGCTGTCTTTTTGTCATGCAGAGTAACAGCGAACCAGCACCATGTCAGGTATCGTTGAAAAGATTGAAGGAAAAATCAAAGATGCTTTGCACTTAAAAGATGAGGGAGAGAAGAAGAAGGACAAGCATGAGGATAAGGAAGGGGGAAAGAAAGAAAAGATGAAGGGAGAGTGTGATACGCAAGAAGAGGAGAAAGAGAAGAAGAAAAAAGATAAGCACAAGGACGAAGAAGGAGAGGAGAAAGAGAAGAAGAAAAAAGATAAGCACAAGGATGAAGAAGGAGAGGAGAAAGAGAAGAAGAAAAAAGATAAGCACAAGGAAGGAGATGAGAAGGAGAAGAAGAAGGATAAACACAAGGATGATTGCGAAGAGGAAGAGAAAAAAGACAAGCACAAGGATAAGGAAAAGAAGGACAAACACAAGGATGAGGAAGGTGAAAAGGAAAAGAAGAAGGACAAACACAAGGATGAGGAAGGGGAGGAGAAGGAAAAGAAGAAGAAAGATAAACACAAGGATGAAGAAGGGGAGGAGAAGAAAGAGAAACACAAGGACAAGGAGGGGAAAGAAAAGGATAAGAAGAAGAAAGAGAAGCATAAAGATGAGGAAGACTGTTAGCAAGAGGAAGACAAGAAGAAAGACGAAAGCATGTTTTTTTTGGATGAAGATCAAAGGACAAGAAACATGACTGTCTTGGCAGGAGTTGGCAGACTCTTGTTGTTATAGCAGAAACTTATTCAAGGATCTGTGCCTGCTATTTTTAAATGTAATTGTCGTCTTAAAATTCTGTACAGTGGTACACATTTCTTGGTTTTGCTCTCGTAATGTTTATATATGGTATCTAATTGAGGAAACATATATGCAATCGTTTTCTGCTTTCTGATGGTTGTGTGGATACATTCTCGCATCTGACCAGTGACTAACTTTGTACATCAAGTGGATTGCAAAAATTGTTCAACGGGAAAAAGAGGGTTGCTTGAAGATGCTTCATTAGATTGTGGTATAGTGAATTGCTCCTCGTACTGAGGATGAACCATCATGGGGGGATTTACATAAAGTTCGCTATGGAAAACAGTAGTAACAATCTCATGTCAGTTTGGGTAATTTAAGCGGCAATTGTCGATCCAAGATTCTTTACATCCTATCTTTGGTGTGCCTTAGTGACGGTTTCAATTTGTTTGCTGTCGATCAGGTACCTTATCGTAGTTTGGAACTCTCTTATTAGCCATACGACTGAATTCTTCATTTCCTCACTGATACTAGTGACGTTAGTTCTTTCTCTGTGTTCTTCTGTCCCAATTCACAGAACTCATCGGATAAATATCTTGATTCGCCGATGAGCTCAATAATGAAGTTCCAAGGTCTGAGAGTCTAGATTGTGTCTGTATTCTCTAGTACAGCTCTGAATATTTAGAGGACAAAGAGAACGGACGTGTTCTTTGATTGAATGAAAAAAATTTGGATCGTTGTTGTTTTGAGTTAGATTTGAACTGGAAGTTGATAGTGTATTGAGAAAACTTCTATTTTTGTTGACTTGAGCGGTACTAATACGGCTCAGATGCTTAAGAACGTTAAAAATTTGCAAATGTAACAGTCCATCAGGATTCGATAAAGTATCATGAAAACCTCTACATTATCTCTTTGATTTCAGTTTGAGGTATCATCGCAAAAGCATACAATTTGTTGGGTGAGAGTTGCTAATGCGAAAACGTTATCATAGGATTGAATTATCAACGAGGTCAATATGCGTGCAAGCGAAGGTATAGTATTTCAGTCTTTTACCAGGTAGTTTGTGCCTCTCAATGGCATAGAAGTTCGACAGGAACGAACTTTTTTTTTTTCTGAAACTATGGTTAAAAGCTAATTATCATCGCTTTAGACGCATTATTCTAGGATTTTTTGTTTGATTTTCTGTTCTGGCTTTTAGCAATAGACTTAACTGCTTAATGATGGGCAATGTAGTTTCCTAACTTTGACTTGCCAAAGTCAGATGGTATTCTATGCAGACTTTACTCTGGTACGATGGTATGATGTTTAGATAGCTCGTGTTCATGCTTGGATAATGGTAACCTTGCTTTTGATTCTGAAAGATTTCGGTAAAGACTTGAAATCTGAATCACAATTTCATTGATATGTACAACATGCATGCAGTTATTCTACTCTAATTTGTGAGGATTTCAAGGGTCATGGGAATCTTGCTGTTCGAGGCTTGTGTGTAGAGTGAAAGTAGGCATCTAAGTGACTGATCGCACGATAATTCTCGGTAGGACATGTTTATCGATTGTCACGGATCCGATGCCCAAGTAGAGGAGTGAGAATTAGCCCTTTCCAGAAAACCTGCTTCACCATGCATCCTTGCAAGTTAATGTTGTTATTATCTTTCACGGATCTGATTCTCAAGTATGTGAACTATATATGTTTAAGCTGAGCGCTCGTGGTGGGCAGTCCGAACTACTATGGGCACTCCAGTTGCACAAGCGATGGCTTTCGGAAATATTGTTGTAGAAGACATGTGAAAGGTATCGTGCAGCAGAACGTGACGATTCTGAAGACAACTCGCTTATAATTTTTAAGCTTTACAGGGAGATTTTCCTTCGAGTGTTTGAAATGGGCACTCCACATTACGACATAACTGGCGAAGAAGAATGCATTAGCTAATAGGTCCAGTTTAAGCGGAGGTAATTTTTCTGAGAGAAGAAATGACATGACGTAAGTTGTTTCTTTTTGTCACATAGAGCTCCATTGAGGTACAATACATGCAATGGTTGAACAAGGAGAGGAGGTGAGTGCTATTATTTACAAAATCAGCATTCTGTTAGATATATGTAAGGAAATAGAGCGAAATAATTTCCTTCTCCTTCCGCATGTAAAGGGTAGAATATCTACCTTTTTCGTTTAACATGATTTCAGCTCATTCCCCATCAGTTGTCCAAAGTGCTAATGCTGTCACAGGAAGTTACAACAAGCCTTTGTAATACTATTACTCTAAAATGGATTGTCAACTAGTTGAAGTGCAGCCTTAATTTTATGTAAAAAGGTGAACTTATGCAAATCCCTTTCAATATGCTTCCAGATACTGGACGGGCTCTCTAAAGAGCCGTACTCAAAGATGTTCTTAATCATGGTGAGCTTCACCATTTTGTACAGATGTCCCAAAGCTCCTTGGTGTAATTCTTTTGAAGGAATTGCTTTTTTTTTTTTCCCTCCAAGGCACCTTCCTCAAGATCTTCATGAGTCGACTGAGAAGATGGGCTTCTCTTCGAAGGTGGGTATACTTCTATAGAAAAATAGGAATGAGCATAGCCTTTAAAGCCAAAAACCCCCTCGGGTTTATTGCCATTAAAAATTAGAGTATTTCTTTCAATCGAAATGAGAAATAAAATTCGAGATCTAATAGAAAACCAAAAAAGGGGGAACCTCCATCCACAAAAATCGAGCAGGGTGAATCATCACCCACTGCTTTTGCACAAAGGACCAATACATGTTAGCTTGAAAATAGGTATAAAAAAATGCATAGTATCCTCGGTTGCGAGTACAAAGGGCAAAGACCAAGACCATTACGAATACCTATTTTTAGAGCTTTGCAGTTAGTCCAAACAAACTTATACAAGATAGAACAAACTAAAAAGTGCTCATTCTACTTATTTCCTGAAGACAATATAGACAAAAAAATATATGCTTCCAACTTTTACTCGACCGATGAATGTTTCGCATAAAGTTGAGAGAATAAGCTCGAGCACTATGGGAATGGGGTAGGTCGAGGCTTCCTTCCACCAATCAAGGAGGGAGGGAAAAGATGGGGAGTCAAGGGGGTCCAAACACCTTGTGAGTTACTAGCCCCATGAGAGATTCCAAACATATTCCTTAAGGTCATGGGATTAGGGGGTATTGATTATCATTTAATAAGTCAATCCACATGTTGAGGGAGAGGGGCTTGAGCTTGAGACCATTTCTAAGCTTGGAAGCGAGGAGAAGAGGATCACAGGTTCCAAACCAAATGGAGTCAATCTGAAGCCCCATATCGAGAAAGCTACCTTTCATAAACAAGATGACCGAGCTCCTTTAATAAGGGGAAAGCCTTAAAGTAGGAAAACACTTTTCCCCATGCAAATCCTAAGAAAGTTGAAATCAAGCTAGGACGGGTAGGACTTCAGCAATAACCACTAGCAAGAATTCCTCAAGAAGATGATCCAAAAATCATCACTCGACAATGCCTTGAAAATCCATTTAGCCGAGAGCTTGATAGAAAGGTTATAGAAATTTAAAGCCCAAAACCACCTTCATGCTCCTTAAGAATGCAAGTATTCCACTTAATCTTTTGAATTTTGTGATATGTAGGGAAAACCCCAAACAAAATTACTAAAAAGGGACTTTAGCTCAAGCATTTGATAAGTGGGGGGCTTCCAACACGAAAAAAAATAGATAACATTAGGGATGAGGTAGTGATTGTTGAGAAATGATTTGTGGCTCACAACTCAATTTGTTTTTAATCCTTTCGACACTCCAATTCCACTATTTAGTGAGGAAACATTGAAACCCATGGGGATACCTAGGAGACAAAAGATGGAGTTACTCAAAATTTCCTAACAAACAAGAGAAAGGAGTTGCTTAGGGACACGGGAATTAAAAGACTTAAAATGTTATGGTTTATGATCGAGTTGTTAGTTGAGCAAAAATGCAAAGGGCAATGATGTTGGAGTTTGAGGTCTGTCGAAGCACATGAACAACACAAGGAAGAAGAATAATCTTGGAGCACAACACAATACAAAATGTGTTACCAAGTGAATGTACAAAGATATGTGACATGTTAGGTTTATACGTGTTATACAATTGTCTTGGGAACTTGAGAGAGCAGGTGTATGAATCCACTCTATGAGTTGAGCATAAGTGGTATCTCACATGAGTGCCATGTGGTATCCATGTGAGAGGCTACGTATCTTCATTTGTGGAGAGAAAGAGAGTATCGAGGGTACATAGTTGGGTAGAAATTATGTAGTGAGCTTGTGCACTCCGTTTTATGGGTTGACAACTCCTTGGTGTTCATCGAATTATGTGTTGATTTTCTAACAAAAGGGAGGGTTCATTGAGGATCTTAATAGTTGGTATTAGAGCTATGTTATAGCCACATGACTATGCACCCTTGTAGCAAGCTGCAAGTAGGAAAATGAGCATTCACACCAAGCTCTATAGCTAGTCGTGACTGTTCAAGGGAGCCACTCCCTCTTCCTCTCCTCCTCTCTTGGATGAAGAAAATAAGAAGGAACCATTTCTTATACATGCATGAAAATGCCATTGCACGCATCCATGTGGGATACATCACCATTCTTTCAGAGCTCGTGTGAGCTTCGCATTGTTTGACATAAGCTTGAAGCTCCATAGATTCCTCAAGAGCAAGGTATATAATATTTTTTTTTTTAAACTTTGGAGGGGAAATTTGAGCAGAAGATCTAGTATATTTTCAATTGTTAAGCCTCCAAATATGTACTATGGGTTGTGATCATAGGATAGGACAAGGATTTGAGGTGAAAAACTTTCATCCATGCACTCTTGAGCTTGTCAAACATACCCTTCCCATCATTTCATCTCTTTTCACCTATCATTAACCACACCCACCTCTTCTCGAGGTCATAGCTTCGTGCTAAGAGATCAAATTGGAGTCATCTTAGTCTTGATTGAAAGCTTGTCTTCAAAT
Organism: Ceratopteris richardii; assembly: GCA_020310875.1. NCBI lineage: Eukaryota > Viridiplantae > Streptophyta > Polypodiopsida > Polypodiales > Pteridaceae > Ceratopteris > Ceratopteris richardii. The sequence goes on along the minus strand of CM035409.1, from coordinate 140,238,156 downwards.
CACACATCATTTGGATAAGATTTGATAGGTCAAGGAAGCTCTCCAACACTTCAACAAGAACTATTCTACCACTTCCGGCCCTTGTGTTGGAGCATTTGATGTCCGATTTCACTTTTTCCACTTGGATTAGCCTCATGGACATGATGTAGATGTGTTGGAGTACACCTTGAATACTGGTGAAGAATGACAGGAAGTTCAAATTTGTTCAATTTTGCTTCACCTTTGGTTTTTGAGCACTTGGAGGTTGTTTTTGGAGCTCTTTTGAACGATTTATAGTTCCAAGCTCCACTCAAACCAACAGCATATTCCAATTTTTTTTTTGTTCTTGGTAGAGACTTGAAATCAAATATTTAATACATCAAATATCACTTTGAAATTTATTTGGATAACTTGGAGATCATTAGGGAAGTGCTCTTGTGATATTTCTCTCTTTCGTTATATGACTTCCATCTTCATTCAGTTCCCTAGTTCCTACATTTTGGGGGGAATAAACATGGAAACTGAGGGACAAGGGCAATCAACACACACTTCCCTAGCTAAAGACTATCATCTAGAGGGGCAAGATCAAAAGATGGGAGAGGCCAAACAAGAAGAAGATGACCAATACACTAAGTTCTATGATGATTTTGTTATACACAAGCAATTCAATGAGATCAAGTAACAAACCCATAGGATAGAGAATGTCATAGGTAGAATGACTTCTCCAATAGAATAATTGAAGACCTAGATGGTCTATTTGGGAGGCACAAGTTAGCTCTTTCCTAACTAGGGAGGAAAGAGAAACTCCTATTTTTCTCACACATGAGATGGATAGGAAGGAGACTCTCCAACTTAGCAAACATAAGGGGGAAAGCTATAGGGAGACTCCCCCCTTGAAATACCTAAGCCACCATCCTTTACAGATAATGATCAAGAAAGAAATAAGAATGCAATCTACACTTTATTGCGTAAGTGGAATGACTTGCATCAACTGAAGGTCATCACGAGTATCGTGTGTTTGAAGCAAGACTCTCGCTTGGCCTACGAGCTCATAAGTGGTGGATGAGTATGAAGGAGAGGAACTCCATCCCTACAGACTGGAATTAGTTTGAAACTCTTTTCTTGGAAGAGTGTCTTCTTGATAATGAAGAAGAGAGGAATTCGGTTGAGTGGGATAGGATCACATAGAGAGGTAGAACATTATAAATCTACATATCCCACTATAGAGAGATTATCTTGAAGCATTAGGGGCTTGATGATTTTCAAAAAGATAGGGGATTTGTGAGAGGATTAGACAAGTCCATTAAGAGAGAGGTAAGGAGGAATACAACTAAAATGTTTGAGGAGGCGATAAAGTATGCACATATATATGAGGACCATAACCATACTCAATATAATCCTATGGAGATGGATCAACCCCTTAAACCAGATAGCACTACAAAGTTTAAGAAAAATAATAGTGATGGGGAAAAACAAGTTCTTTATAAAGAACCACAAGGGTCAAAACTACCCATTGAATAGTATGAAAGGTCCATTGAATAGTATGGGTCAAAACTACCCATTGAATAGTAGAAAGGAGGACCAAGGACTAGTATGACCCTTGGCAAGGGAAAAAATTTGGCTCAACTTGTGTAGACACTTCCAATACATGGAAATTCTAGTTGCACGGAGGTAGAAGTAATGCATGAGGACATACGAGATACCTGTTTCTGTGGTCACCGTAGTTCAGACCACATGATTTGGTTAATCTTCATGGTAGTGTTTACTTGACCAAGTGAGAGTCATGATCGATGACTCCGCCTCTCATGGTTTCCTAAACTTCGCACTAATAAAAAAGTTAAAGATTCCCGAGTAGCCCAATGCACATAAATACATTATATTTATGATGCAAGGTGAGGATAAGAGGATACGGGACACTATGGTGTTCAATTTAGAAGTCCACATATAGGGATACACAGATCTTTGGACTTCCAAATTATGAACATGGAGAGGATAGACCTTGTGTTAAGCAAAGAGTGCCTTTTGGGGTTGGGAGACACACCTAAAAACAACTATCAGAACAACACTCTTGAGTTTGTGACGAATGGGAGTAGATTTGTATTTAGGGAGAGAGAGATGCACTTAATGCACGTCTCATCTCATCTTTAGAGTTAGATACATTGTTTCATTTTTAGCATCTAGAACATACCTTTTTATTGGATAGATATAATTTTGAGCATTGTATAGACACCTCTTCTGATGTATAATGTAAATAAGGATAGGAATTTCCTTTATTCATGTTTGCAAGAGTGTGTAGTTAAATGTTTTAAGGATTTAATGTTCGAATTTAAAAATGTTCTTCCCATTGACTTCCTAGAGGACTACCAATAGAGAGAGGGCACATTGACCATGCCATTGAGGTAGTTACTAATACTAACCCTATTTGTAAGCCACCTTATAGGCTTAGTGTATATCAACATCAAGAGATAGAGAAGAAACATCAAGATTATTTAAATAAAGGATGGAATCCAAATGGATTTGATAAAATATGCATTCTTATGGAATGGACACATCCCAAGAACCTAAAAGAGCCTCATATCTTCCTAGATCTATGTGATTTCTATAGTAGATTCATGAAGAACTATGCCAAAATTGGTGTCGCAATGATGGAACAAATTAAAGGGAAAGGGGAAAACCTTTCATTGGGGATATGAATAGAAGAAATGTATGGAAAAGTTGAAAGTAGTGATTACTAAATATCCACTTTTACATATCGTAGATCCTGATAAACCCTTCTTGGTTGAGATTGATGTGAGTGATTTTGCTGTAGGATTGGTTTTAGTTTAGGATGGTCAATGGGTGAATTTTGAGAGGAAAACAATAGAACCAGCTTAAAAGAATTACTTCATCTATGAGAAGGAGTTGTATGCGATTATCCATGCTTTGAAGAAGTGGTGTTATTACTTATATGGTGCCAAGGTTATGATAGTGTTTGATAATGAGAGTTGTAGCTCAGTAGGTTACAAGAGGGACAAGTGATATATGATGGAAAAAGGATCACTCTATTGGGTTATTGAAGTGCACAATGAAATGCTTTGCATAGTGAAGAATGATAAAACTTGATGATTGGATGTCCAATTGAAGAAGGATCTTTGGGCGACTCCTATCTCATGGGATCAACACTATTGAGGCCCTCAAGGCCCCAAATTGGGACATAGGGTGAGATCCACAAAAGTGACATGGCATGAGCTCTTCATTGAGCATCTATCTATCACATTCATTGTTGGTGCAGGGCAATCGACAATTGAAGTTTTGATGAAGGTTTGAAGTTAAGGACTGAATAAAAGATCAAGAGATGAAGCATGTGTTCAAAGGATGAAGATGTGTATACATATGTACATTAATTTAGAGATAGCACACTTATACTTTTGTATGGTTATGAGCTTGTACATATTTGCCTATATATACAAGTAAAAATGTCAGGGCAAATATGAGAGAGCATGTGAATAGAGAAATTAGAAGTTTTATGAGTCATTAGACACTTTAGAAGTGAGTAAAATTCTCTCTCATCACTCAGATGTAAAGTTTTCCAAAAATGAAGAAAAGTTACGCCCGATATTTTTGAGAGTTCTCCTTCTGTGTTTGATCATTTCAAGAATCCTTTTGTAGGTGTCTGATTCCATAGTTAATGATTCTATGGTTAAAGTTTGAGAGCCTAATTGTAAACAAGCTGTGAGAATTATGAGTAGGAACATTCATATGTGAAGAAGTGTTGAGTGTCTTCTGAAACAGGCACAATCTCGATGGTCAAAGAATTGATCATTTCTCAGTGCACAGTGTAAAGTTTTGCACAAATGGTCAAAATTTAAGTTGGAAGGTAAGCCATCTATGGCTGAAAGCATTTGCATAAACAGGTTCTAGTTTGAGAGAACCAAGCTTTAGAAGTTACAAGTGTCAAAGTCGACTGTAAAGAACTACAATTTTAGACATAGGTGACTTGTTAAGATCATTTCTCAAGATCTACTGAGTATTTTAAAATGATTTAACTAGGAGGTGCGCAAACTATAGGCAACACCTTGTACAAAGTTTTATAAAAAACTTTACACATTTGAAAAGTCAATGAGTGAATTATGTGCAGCAAACTTTTTGTGTAGTTACCTTCTTCACAGTTTTGTTCAAAATTTGATAATTGAGTATTGATCCTCCAAATTGGTGAAGGTTTTGAGTTACTCTTGATCTAGAGGTGCTCCAACTTCAAGAGTAGCTTGTTCTTTTGGATATTAGCACTCTCCATCAGTGGTATCAGAGCAAGAAGTATCAAAATTGAAGAAACGAGGAACCCGACTGCTGCAGTCATAAAGAATTCAACATTTGAAGATTCAAAAGGTGAAGCTTGAGAGCAAAGCTTGAGAAGGAGACCATAAGACATCAAGGAAGACAAAATGAACTTCATTCGAAGTAAAGGTAATTTTATTCCTCATAAAGCTTGAAGGATTTAATACACAGGTGAAGAAAGGATGGGAGATTCTCTTTAGATAGAGAAACTGGATACAGAGAACTATCCAGCATGGTCAATGAGGATGGAAGCTCATCTTATGAGAAAAGAATTGATAGTTTATATTACAGGTGAAGAAGAAAAGCCTCAGTTCAGAGATCCTAGTGTTCCAACTATGGAGGAATTGTCAAATTTGAAGACTTGGATGAAGAGAGATGCTCAAGCTAGGAGCATTATCTATATGGCAGTTAATGACTACTTGCTACCTCACATTAGAGGTCTTGAAAGTGTAAAAAAATATATGGAATGCTTTGAAGGAGCATTTCCAAAACACCACAAAGTCAAGAAAAGCATCCTTGTGGGCAGAATTTACCACATTCAAGAAGAAGGCTTCTCAATCCATCTCAGATTATGTAACAAGAATGAAGGATATTGCAGATGCATTAGGAGCAATTGATGAAGATATTTAGGAGGATAAATTGGTAAGGCAAATCCTTACAGGTTTGAGAGGTGATGACAAATGGAATCCATTCATTTTGTCTACTGAATTATCACTAGATCATTTCACTCCTGATTTAAATCAGTTGCAAGGACACATGTTAACCTTTGAGCAGGATGTCAAAGGTGATAGTGATAAAAGTGCAGGTCAAGCAATGTATTCAAAGGATAAGAAGAAGAATAGCACAGGGAAGCAACAAATAAATGAAGATGAAGGAACAACTAGCCAAGCTAACTTCCTAAGAGGAAGAGGAGGTGGCAAAGGTAGAGGAAGAGGCAGGAGTAATAAAGATGGAGGCAAAGCATGTTGGATTTGTGGTAAGACAAATCATTTAGCTAATGATTGTTGGCATAACACTTAGAATAATGGTGGATATAATCAGAACTTTAATTCAAGAGGAAGAGGTGGCAAAAATCAGAGAGGTAATTTCAGAGGTAGAGGTAGTAGAGGTTATTTTGGAAGAAATGCAGGTAGAGGATTCCAAAATCAACAATACAAGAATACCTACTACAATTATGCTTCAGATCAGAAGGAGGATTCAACATTGATAATGAATGCAACTTGTGAAAGGCAAAGTGAAGACCAAAGAGTCTTCTACATTGACTCAGGGTGTATCAATCACCTGAGTGGCAACATAGTTTTGATGACTGATTTGGAGAATAAGATAACTAATCATGTAGTTCAAACAGGTGACAATACAAAGCACAATGTGAAGTCAATTGGATCAGTGAAGGCCAAGGATGGAAGTACTCTCTTGAGTAAGGTTTTGTATGTTCCTACAATTCCAAAGAATCCAACTCTTGTTGAGTTTGCAAGATCCATGATGAAGGAGAAAAATTGCCCAAATTATTTGTGGGCTGAGGCTATAAATACAACCACATATTTGGTCAATAGATTACCATGTAAAGCTTTGCAGGGTATGACACCATATGAAGCATGGTGGGGTAAGAGACCTACTCTAGATCATTGCAAAGTATTTGGATGTTTGGCATATGCATATGTGCCATCTCAATTGAGGCATAAATTGGAACCTAAAGCTGAAAAGTATGTGTTCATTGGATATGATGATAAACAGATGGGATATAGGTGAGTCCATCCACAAAACAATTCCTTGTGTCAAAAGATGTTACATTTGATGAGCAAGGTACTTGGTATGCAGGTACAATCAATATTTATGCAGGTGATGAAGAAATTGTGGATCAAAAGAAAGGTACATCAAAGGTTCAGATATTTGATGAAGAAGAGAAAAATTAAGTACAGGTTGAAGTTGAAGAAGTGCCAAGGTTTGATCCAAAATGTGATGAACCAGAAACTTCAAGAAGTGGAGAACTCAGAAGGTCATCAAGACACAAATGGAAACCTACAAGGTATAGCTATGACACTTCTTTTTTGGCTACCAAAGATTATGCTTATATGGTAAAGGCAAATGAAGATCCTTCCACATATGAAGAGGCAAAAGGTAAGGAAAAATTCGGAGAAAGCATCAACATATATGCACATGTAAATGAACCCATCATCACTTGCTTTAACATGCAAGCTACTATCTGATTTAGATACTTGGAAACCCTCTATTCATGGAGATAACATGAGTTCATTGTATTTAGCTGCTAATCCTGTTTTTCATGCTAGGACTAAGCACATTGAGATTCAGTATCACTTTCTAAGAGAGAAGGTGATGGATAAAGAGATTGAAGTAATACATACTTCAACAAAAGATCAGATAGATGATATGCTAACCAAAAGCTTGGATGGACCAAAGCTACACAGATTCAAAGATATGGCAGGTATAAAGAAGTTAGAGAAAACCTCAATTGATGATTGAGGGGGAGCTATTGGTGCAGGGCAATCAACAATTGAAGTTTTGAGAAGGTTTGAAGTTAAGGACTGAAGAAAAGATCAAGATAAAAAGCATGTGTTCAAAGGATGAAGATGTGTATACATATGTACATGAATTTAGAGATAGCTCACTTATACTTTTGTATGGTTATGAGCTTGTACATATTTGCCTATATATACAAGTAAAAATGTCGGGGCAAATATGAGAGAGCATGTGAATAGAGAAATTAGAAGTTATATGAGTCATTAGACACTTTAGAAGTGAGTAAAATTTTCTCTCATCACTCAGCTGTAAAGTTTTCCAGAAATGAAGAAAAGCTGCACCCGATATTTCAGAGAGTTTTCCTTCTGTGTTTGATCATTTCAAGAATCCTTTTGCAGGTGTCTAGTTCCATAGTTAATGAGTCTATGGCTAAAGTTTGAGAGCATAGTTATAAATAGGCTGTGAGAATTATGAGTAGGAACATTCATATGTGAAGAAGTGTTGAGTGTCTTCTGAAACAGGCGCAATCTTGATGGTCAAAGAATTGATCATTTCTCAGTGCAGAGTGTAAAGTTTTGCACAAATGAGGAGTCAAAATTTAATTTGGAAGGTAAGCCATCTATGGCTAAAAGCATTTGCATAAACGGGTTCTAGTTTGAGAGAACCAAGCTTTAGAAGTTACAGGTGTCAAAGACGACTATAAAGAACTACAGTTTTAGACATAGGTGACTTGTTAAGATCATTTCTCAAGATCTACCGAGTCTTTAAAATGATTTAACTTGGAGGAGGTGCACAAACTATAGGCGACACCTTCTACAAAGTTTTATAAAAAACTTTACACATTTGATAAGTCAATGAGTGAATTATGTGCAGCAGACTTTCTGTGTAGTTACCTTCTTCATAGTTTTATTCAAAATTTGATAATTGAGTATTGATCCTCCAAATTGGTGAAGGTTTTGAGTTACTCTTGATATAGAGGTGCTCTAACTTCAAGAGTAGCTTGTTCTTCTGGAGATTAACACTCTCCATCATTCATTTGAACCCTTGGAGTGGGGCCTTGAACAATCTCTTCTAGAAATTTTAGGCATTTGGGCTCCATTGAGCCACATATGAGTCGAACACCTTTTTGGCAAAACATCCCACTTGGGTGACCACCAAATGGAGCATGCCTAATATGTAGGCAACTACCATTTTGAGCATATCAAGCATCTACCATGTTACATTCTCACCATAATTGGGCGTCTACCATTTTGCATCCTCACCATAATTGGGTGTCTACCATTTTGTACCCTCACCATAATTTGGAATCTGTCAAAATTGATACCTCCTCTCCTTATCAAGAATTGGGCGAACTCCTTTCTAAGAACTCCCCACATCTAGTTGACTACCCATTTCTCCTCACCACACAACTTGGGCAACTACCAAATTGGCACGTGTCTTCATACATGGGCGAGGCCTCCATAACCTCATTTAGGGCAACATCCAATCAAGGGAAAGACTATATTTGAAGTCTCTAAAGTAAGGGAATAAAAAAGATTTGAAAGTTAACTCTCTCAGAAGGTGTTACATTCATTGCACAATGAAGAAGAGAAATAGTAAGGAATATAGGCCTCAGGTGGCCCAAAAATGTCATATTGCTAGAATTGTTCACCACCAACATCTCTTTTGGACATGGTCAAAACAAGACATCTACTGCACCTATTTTTGGAAGGACTACCATGGGTAGCAAGTGATGGAGTAAAGTATTTTTAACTTGTTAGTAAAGTTTTAAAGTGCGAACTAATGAAGGAAAGATTGCCACAAAGCTTTGCCAATGTTAGAAGATTAAATTGGTGGACCTAAAGCTGGTTGGCTACTAGAGCCAAAATAATCCCACTCCTCCACCAATCTTGTCAATTTTGTGCATGCGATAGTGAAGGTGTGGACTCGGCAAGGCCACTCCTCTAGCCTCTGTAGTCCATGTAAACAAAGATTTGGTACTCACTTGGGCTATCAAAATCATTGGATTATCATATCCTACAAATTGTGTCACATATATTCCAATTATATTGTTCAACTCTACTAGTGGAAGCTATTCTTGGTTTCTCTCTGCATTTTGTGCAACTTGCTCACTGTGTGTTGAGAACATTTTATGGTGACTATACAAAGTGTTGGTTCTCAGTTAAGTGACAGTTAGCATTAGAGAGTGATTGAGTAGTCTTGGCTAGTATCTCTTAATCAGTGCCTATTGCATTTCTCTTGTAGAGATTACTTGATTGTTTTAGTACTTCTTGTTGTTGATTTCTTCTAATCTCTAGAGTGGCTTTTAGCCCACTATAATGTTCATTTGGACAAAAAATGTAGCCATTCTCATTCATAAGAAATTGGGATTTTTTCTCATGTGCGCACTTGCAACTTTTCTATCTCTGTGTCTTTACTATCACCTTGAGTAAGTAGAAGAAGTACTAGAACTGTGGTCACATAGGGCTCTTATACAGTTTTTCACTCTTATATATTTTGACACCCCAATACTTCCTCTATAGTTTGGTAGGCATAGTGGGACCTTGCATATTATGTATGAGGTACCGAGTATAGTAAGAAATTGTTTGTCACATTGATCTTTCTTGATTTTTGTATCTTGCGAGTGGGTACATGAACCACAACTAAGCACACAAAGAGCCTCTTTGTGCACAAAAGAGCCTCAAGAAGATGTCTCAACCTTTTGCAACTCAAATTAATACTCCTCTACCTTTGAATTTATCTATTGATTTGGCTTCTATCCCGTTCTCAAAAGAGAAGCCTAGACGGACAATGGAGTTTGCTTTGGATACCTCAGAGGAAGCTCATGCACCGATGGAGGACCTCTTGAAATCTTCTATCAAGGTTAAACATTAAGTTCCCTACCTTGAAGACTTCATTCTCACAAACATTGTGACCGAGAAACTCTTCAGAGCGAGCCCAAGATCAACTCAAGAACCTGAAATTATGGTCAGGTGAATCTTTTCATGAATTACATTCTCATAATAAAGCACTTGTCTCCCGATTGCCACATGCTCCATGTGACTTCCTAGCAAAGAAATGGATAAAGAAGGTTCTTCCTTGGTCATCCAAACAAAAGCTTTGGGAATCTCCGAGTCTCGATGCCACACTAAATGACTTTGTGGAAGCCGCCTTTTGCATAGAGGATCATTTTGAAGGAGGGACTCATGCAAATGATGCCAAAAATACCGACCCAATCAAGCAACTTAGAAGGGAATTAGAAGAGATAAAGATGCAACAAAGTCAATATGAGGAAAAGATCATCTTGACACTTGCATGCAAGGAAGATTTAGTGGCATAACTTTGTTGAGAAGTGGAGGAGTTGCAAACCACTCAGCACATCCAAAGGCAAGTTTGGTGTACCACATGCAACAACAGTGGTCACTCCAACATAAACTGCCTGAATAGATTAAGCTGTCATTTTTGTGGCAAAGGTGGCCATGAGACGCACGATTGTTACTTCCTCAAGGGAGCCTAGTAGAGAGGTAATAACCAAGTCCCTAATAGCTTTTATGCTAGTACTTCAAACATACATAATAGAGAGGATAATTTCCAGAATTGACCTAGATATGCTAGACCTTTAACATGCTATCTTTGTGGCGAATACCGTCACATACAAAGAAAATTCTCTCTAGTTGAGGGTGCTTCTCCCTGTCAACATTGTCTCAATACCAAGGATCATTACACAAGGGATTTTCCTCACAATCATCTCTTTCCGATCCATATAATTATATTTTTTCCAAAAGAAGAAGGTATGACTTCACAATCCTATGCTGTTTCATCATCCACAATACCTATGATGAATAGGGCTAGGCAAGCATGACAACTCATGTAAAAGATCAATAGAGAGTCAAGGAAAAAGAAGATGGAAAGAGGGTTGATTTGGAGCATGCTATGGCCATTGAAGAAACCCATGACAAGGTGAAGAATTCATTGAAGGAACAACCTACTCGCTCTCAAGAGAGAAAAGGTTGCAAGTGGGGACATTAATGTTCATTTTGTAGGTACAAATGAACAAGTTGCAGATATCTTCACCAAAAGCTTGGATGTAACCAAGTTAACAAATATTTCAAAGGATATGAGCTTACCTGATATGGACACTACCACCTTAAGCTTGAGGGGGAGTGTTGAAAATGTGAAGTATGCAAGCTCTAGGTGCATAAAGAGGTAAAAAGACCTTAATATGAAAAGAGTCACGACTTAAATCACTTAGGACAGTCTTATGGTTGGGAAAGGTCAGACAAGGCAGTCCTAAGGTGGAGGAAAAGTCAAGAGAGGCATCCAAAAGCTATAAAAGGAGGTGAAGAGACACCAACTACATGGAAGTCTTGTAGATCATGGATGTTGAAAATGTGAACTATGCAAGCTCTAAGTGGATAAAGAGGTCAAGAGACCTTAATATGGACAAAATTCATGACTTAGATCACTTAGGGTGGTGTCAAGGTTTTGCTAGGTAGTCCTAAGGTAGTGGAAAAGTTAGGAGAGGCATCCAAAAGCTATAAAAGAAGGTGGAGTCATCAAATGTATCGAAGTCATGTAGTTCATTGAAGACTAAGAGACATATACTCATGGAGGCTCAAGGTGAGAGTCATCCAAGGCTCAAGGAGTTGAAACAAAGCTGTCCAAGCTAGGAAAATTGCAGAGGAGGACATTACATGCACAGAGGAGGAGTAAGGAGAGCTATCAAGCCCACAACCCCTCTAGTCTCTTGTAGGTATAGACATAGTCTGCTTATAATAGTTGTAACTCTTTGTCCACAAATCCAATTCAAGAGATTTAAGGTGAATTCTTTAGCTTATATATGTAAGATATCTTACTTTTACTAAGAGGGATTCTTGAAATCAGTTTTATGTGTAGAAAAATTGGTGTATCTCTGTAACCCTAATTTTTGCATATCCTACATCTCTTGATAGTTTTCTTGTATAGAGTTTTTGGCTCACCTAAACATATCCATTTGAGGTGTTCTATAGCTTCTTGGAAAGCTTATGCACCATACTAGGTGTGATTAAAATCTTGGGTATTTGGATAAGTGTAAGGGGGGCGAATCAGAGTTTTGTTTCAAGGTAGCAGAAAAGGTGTATGAAGGGATCTGGTTATTGGGTTCATTCACTTCTAATGTGCAAATTTGAGGGAATAAATCCCATCACTTGGTACTAGAGTAGGAAACAACCTTGAAGACTCTAGGAGAAGGACACAAAAACTTGGACATCAAGGCTAAATTGTACATTTCAGTGTAACCCTAATTTCCCATTCATTATGGCAGATCTAGGTCAAGAAGTGGAGCTGCTTGACAAAGACAACCATCAACCATGGAGGTTTAGAGTCATGAACTACCTCATGAGCAAAGGTTTAGGGTCTATTGTGTGTGGAGATGAAGATAAGCTCAATGTGGATCCCAAAGATCCAAAGATCTCAAATCAAGAATTAAAGATGTTGAAGGATTGGGAGGAAAGGAATAGGAGAGTTATCTTCTACATATCACATGTAATGTCTAACACTATGATTGGTCATATATTAGAGTTTTATCATGCTAGAGATGTTCAAGAGGCCTTAAAGAAGATATATGCCACTTTCACAAGAAGCCAAAAGATTATGTTTAAGAAGGAACTCCATTCTTGAAGAAGGGTAGTGGTCAATTTATTGTTGGCTACACCTTGAGGGTGAAGGAGTTGAGCAAGCAATTGGCATCCGTTGGTTGCAAAGTAGATGAGGAAGAGCTTGTGCAAATTACTCTGAATGGGTTGAGCGGGGAAGACAAGTGGAAACCTCTTATTACTACCATCTTGTATAGAGATCCTCTACCAACTCTTGAGGAGTTGATCCCACACCTAGTGGTAGAAGAAGTTGCCATAGGAGACACATCCAAGAAGGATGGTCACTTGCAGGTCTTATATGCTAGCAAAGGCAATGGAAAAAGTGGCAAGAAGGGGAAAGGAGGAAAAAGCAAGTGGAAGCGGTCCAAGGAAGAAGATGTAGATTCAGAACGAGATAGCAAGGGATCATGCTCAAGCAAGGGCAAGAATGGAAAAGGGAAGAACAACACTCATCAAGTTAAATCTTGTTTTATATGTGGTAAGTAGAATCATATTTCTTCAAATGCTGGTTCAAGAATGAGAAATGCAAGAACAAGAAGAAGGAGGAAGGGAACTATGCTAACAAGTCCAAGAAGGATGATGAGAAGGAGACCCTCCTATCCATGAGACATGGCTACACTAGTGATCCCAAGGACACAAAGTGGTACATAGACTTTGGATGCTCTAATCACATGTCATGTATGGAGGAATCTTTTGTTCATATGTAAGTTCCAAGCTCAAAAGATTGTGTGGAGATAGAAGATAACATTGAGCATCCCATTACACATGTGGGACATGTGAAGCTAGGTGAAGGTAAATCTATTAAGACTCTTAAAGATGTGCTCCATGTTCTATCTATTTCCAAGAACCTTATCTCTATCGAAAAGATGGTAGATCAAGGTATGTAGGTTATATTTGATGCAAAAGGGTGCATGGTGAAGCAAGGAGACAAGGTCATTGCCAAGGGAAGGAAAGAAGGTAGATTGTTTACACTAGATGATGCTCCTACCCACAAAAAGGTATGTTATGTGATGAATGACAACAAAAGGATTGCAAAGATTGATCTTTGGCACAAGAGGATAGGACATATCAATATTCCAAAGTCAAAAAGCATGTGCAAAGCAGGTTTAGTGCACGGACTAGAAAATCTTGAAGACCAAGGTCTACATGAGTTTTGTGATGCTTGTCTGCTAGGTAAGCAAGAAAGGATGCCATTTCCAAGGAGTGAGTACATATCCTCTAAGCTCTTCAAGATTATACACTCGGATGTATGGGGCCCAATAGAGAGGCCTCATTGGGAGGAGCTAGGTACTTTGTCACTTTCATTGATGACCACTCAAGAAAGGTATGGCTATATGTTATCAAGGAAAAATCAGAAGTGTTTTCATGCTTTCAAAAGTTTAGGTCCCTTGTTGAGAAAGAATGTGATGCACATGTCAAGACACTAAGGTCAGATGGAGGGGGAGAGTATTTCTACAAGGAATTCACAAAGTACTTGCAAGACAATGGCATAAAGAGGCACTTTACATGCAGATACACCCCTCAACAAAATGGTATTGTCAAAAGGAAGAATATGCATTTGGTCGAGATAGATAGATGTCTCATAAATGAAGGTATGTTACCATTATCTTATTGGGTTGAGGCTATGAATACAACTTGTTACTTGATAAATAGGGTTCCAAGAGGTGGTGTGCACAACGTGAATCCACACAAATTCTATGAAATAAACGATGGAGCACCTCAAGGTATTTGGATGTCTATGCTTTGTTCATGTTCCTAGTGAAGTGAGAACAAAGTTAGAGCCCAAGAGTGAGAAATGTGTGTGTTTTGGCTACACAAATGAGCAAAAAGGCTAAATGTCCTACAATCCTCTCTCAAAGAAGCTATATGTGTCAAGCGATGTTTTTTTTGATGAGTCAAGGTCATGGTATGGAGACAAGGGCAAGCTGGCAAAGTTAGATGAAGAGGATCAAGAGGAGTATGTAGAACTTGATGTGCAAATTCAACCTCAAGAGTCAATCACAATAAGTGGACCAATGTTTTCTACATCCAAGGTACACTCATATCACCACTCTTACACTTATGATTATGAAAGATCATCCCATACTTCAAAGTATAAAAGGCTCCAAGAGACAAACTATGAAACTAGGGAAACTGAAGAGGAGTCAGAAGAGGAAGAGCTTGACGAGGTCATTAGTCCTTATGTAAAGCTCAATAGACTCAAGAAGCAATATCCCAAAGTTCAAGAGAGGAGATCTATAAGGAAGAAGGCACCCCCACAAAGGTATACATATGGTTCTTTCGTGGCAAAGCACTATGCATACATGATGAATGTCATTGTAGATCAAGAGCTAGATTCTTATGAGGAGGCAACGACACCAAAGTGGAGGATGGCTATGTATAAAGAGGTCAAAGCTCTTAAGGAGAATAACACTTGAGAACTAGTACCCAAGAAGTAAGGCTTTTCTTCACCTTGTTGCTTCTCCATCTTGCGAAGCACCCAAGGAGCTCTTTATAGTAACACTGTTCTATTGGGCTTAGTAATTGACCACAACTCTTGCATATGACCTCGCTCTTTTAAGATCTCCCTTTGCACTTTGATTTCTTTCTTTTCAATCAAATTCTTCAGAGAATCTCTCCCATATTCTTGAAAATATGCATGAAGTCTGCCAAATGATTGATCAATAACTCACTTCAATAAGGGAGTTCATGAAAGATCGATAATCGTTTCATGCCAGCGACTCGTGTTTCTATATCCCACAGTTGTTTCCAATCGCTTGCTTTCATTTGGCATTGCACTTGTCGGCCACTTTTCCATTCACATAAAACATGTCCATCAAGCAAATATCTATGATGTCCTTCATAGACAGTTCTGTGAAGTGCTTTGGAGTAGCATGCTTTGTGTCATGGTCCACATAGAGGACAAGCATGGTAACCCAAAATGGATAAACTTAAACATTCACCATAATCGGGCCAGTCATGCATCATCCACATAAGTATGCTTTGAACTTGCATGTCTCATCTTCTTATAGGTTGGGACATGTCATGCACAGTAATCCCATCCCATAAAGTACACAACTCTTCCACAAGTGGTGCAAGGTATACATCCATGTTTTTTACCTTATACTTACTTCGCACAATGAGAGCTAATAATAAATGGCCCTTTTGTTGGCCAGACATGGTGGTATGTTATAGTTGATCAAACATACATGCCATGTGCTCCATGAAGAGATGCGTAAACCAAATGGATTTACCCATCCATAGCTAGGCCTAGATGATAGTTTTGAGGCTCACTAGCAAACTTTGGCCACTTACTATCTATGTGTTTCCAAGCATTAGAGTCAATAGGTACTCGCATTAAACCATCTATAGACCTACTCTTTACATGCCATGACATTAATTCAACTATGGATTTGCATCTGGATATGCTCTTAATTCTTGGAATGATAGGAAAGTGGTGAAGAACCTTTGCGGGGACTGCTTCACCCACAAGGTCTTCTCTAAACCTGTCTGCTTCACACTTTGGACATATGTGGAGATGCTCATACTCATTTGGAAAGAGAATGTGTTGGGGGATTCTTAGACAAGGAGGGATTTGAGTGTTTGTAGGAGAAAAGGGGAAGACCAGAAGAGAAAATACACACTGGAAGCCTCTGTCGATTGATTATAGTAAGACAAATACAAGGTTGAAGCACAATACAACCAATGCTTCTGTGCAAAATCCCACAGAGTGCTCAATTACCAAATACCAAATACCCAAGGGACTTGTTGCTGTCGGCCTCCTCTGCACCAAACCTCCACCTTCTACAAGCCTGCTCTTGTGCACACCTTGCACCAATCTTCCACTAAGGGGGAGGGATGGATACCTTCCGTCGGCGCACACACACTTCAGTAAGACCTTGGGATCCTTGGGGGAAAAGCTTAGCACTCCTCTGCACACTTCCTTGGTCACTCTTCATGCACACCTTGCACTTCACTTCGCTGCGTCGCACACTGTGTGTCCCTTGCACTTGTCTCTCTTGCTCCACTTAGACTATGCTCACTCTTGCTTACACTTGGGATGGTCCAAGAATAGTCCTTGCCTTGATTTGAGTGTGTCGATTCATGTATGCTCCTAACTGCAAGAGTATCTTGGTGCTCACTTTGATGTCCCAAGATTGTCTTCACAAGTGGTAGCCAACGACTCCCTGTTTTGTCCTGTAGTGACTTTAGACTAAAACCAGAAATTTTAATTGGGGGGCCATACTTTCACTTCTGCGTACACTGCCGCTTCACATACCTTCATATTTTCCTTTTAAGTCTTCACTCTTGCACATAATAAAGAGTTCACCTGAACCTTCCAAAACACTTTAAAAACACTTTGAACCTTGGGGAAATTAGAGAAATACCTCTGCAACCTGCAACCCACTTGGCTCCCATTTACCCTTTGTGGATAATTAATTGTGCACTACCTGTGCACTTTGACACCTGCACCTTAGCACTTTGACTTTGCACCAATTCACTTTGACCTTGTTGACTTTGACTAGTTTGACTTTGACCTTTTGACTTTGACTGTATTTGACTTTGAATGCGGTTGACTTTGACCAATATGACTTTTATGGGCTCAACAGTTGCCCACCACCTAATGTGCTCTCCGTCCCGGAGAGTTACAACCAAAACTCTTAGGCTATTTGACACCATAATACTGGAGCGGCAAGATCTTGAAGTAGGACATTGAACACCCGCTACCAGTTTCACCAGAAACAGGAGAGAACAAGCACCAGAGAAGAACCAAAAAGTGGAATTTCTGCATGGAAAGCAAAGGAAAGCAAGGGGAGGGTAGAAAGGAGAGGGAGGGGGAGGGCTGAGGGGGTGGAGATGGATAGTACAAGGAGGGGTAAGGATATTGCTGGGCAAAAGGAAAAAGGCAGGGTGAGGGAGGAGGATTATGGGGTCTTTAGAGTGCCAAAATGATCAAACAGTAGAGCTACAAAGGGGGAAGATTGGAAAATTTGCAACATATGTTGAAATGAGATGAAAATAGACAATGTGGACCATGTGTATAAATAAAAACAAGTGGTAAATGTGCTCAAAACTTAAGGGTTTTGACCAAAACTCAGAGAAAATGTGGGAATTTGAAAAAATAAAGCCAAAAACTGAGTCCAGAGGTGCCAAAAAACATGAAAATGACTCCAAATTTGAAAAAAATGGCCATCCGAGGCACGATCCAGAGCCAAAATGTTCGAGCCAAAAAAAAATAAAAAAAAAATAAAAAATATATATATATATATATATAAGTTAATTATAAATGAAAAATAATTTATTTATTTATTTATTTTTTATTTTTATTTTTTTAATAAAAGGGGACATGCTGCCAGAAAGAAAATATATATATAATAAATAATAAAAAATATAAAATAAAATAAAATGAAAATAATCAAATAAAAATAAAAAATAAAGAAAATATAAAATAAAATAAAAAAACAAAATAAGTGAACAAAAATCAAATAAATACCAAAATAAAATAAAAATAATAAAAAAAATAAAAAAAATTAAAAAATAAAAAATTATGGGGGGGGAGGCTGTCAGAACCGGAGGGGGGGGGGGGGGGGGGAGGGGGGGGGGAGAGAGGGTTTTTTTTTTTTTTTGTTGTAACACCCTCAAACCCAAAAATTCCAGGGGGGGCTTTTTTTTTGGGAAAAATATCCAAAAATAGAGAAAATTGCAGAAAAAATCCAAAAAAATTGCCAAAAAAATCTGAAAAAATTCTCATAAAGTTTTCTACAGGGCTAGGCTTAATTTTTGTACTCAAGACCACAAAGAGCTTCCTTTATTCCTCCTATTGGGTAAGAAAATGATATCGGAAAAGGATAAAAAATGCTAGAAAAAAATGCTAAAAATGCTAGAAAAAATTTCCAAAAATACCCAAAAATTGTACTTTTGCAGAGGTTATGAAATGCCTTCTAGGTTTGCTAAAAACTCAAGGAACAAGCATGAAATTGATAAAGAAAACTACTAAAACTGAGCAAAATGAGATGAGAAAGCTATGTACAACCTGGACAGATTTTTGCAGTTCCAGGTGATCCATACTTCTTCAAGTGTGTTGATGGTAGGCCTTGAGCCTTGATATGTTGACCAGTGGCAAGGCCTCTCCTTTCAGTGTCTCTAACTCCACATCACCCCAATTCAGCATTGTTTTGACTCGATAAGGTCCTTCCCAGTGTGGAAGCCATTTTCCTCTCACTTGTGTACGAAGATGGGGTCTATGGAGAAGAACTAACATGCCTGGCTCTATGTTGTTGTTCCACAGATGTCGACCATGTGCCTCCTTCCTCTTCATCTGAGTCTCTATCAATTGATTTGTTGCTAGTAGACGAATCTCCTCCACTTTATGTAGTGCTCCAAGCCTCTGAGAGACATCACTATCTTTCTTTCCCTACATGAATGCTATTTTAGGTGATCCATGTAAAAATTCAAAGGGCTCAATTGGCAATATGCCATAAACCAGTTGGAATGGAGAATATCCCGTGGCCTCTTATTAAGCTAACCTGTATGCCCATAGGGTACCTTGATAAGCATGCCCCATGAAGTGGGCTGTAACATACATTCCTTCCTTAACATGGAAATTAAAACCTTATTGGTTGATTCTGCCTGTCCATTGGCTCTTGGATAGTAGGCATAAGAGGTCCTATGTAGGATTCTATACCTATTGAAAATTTCCTGTAGGACCTTATTCACAAAATGAGTACCCTGGTTTGTACAAATTTCAAGTGGACATCCAAACCTGCAAATGATGCTACTGTAAATGAAATCAACAACAGTTTGGGCGGTGCAATCAGTTGATGCAATAGCTTCAGCCCATTTCGTCGCATAGTCTGTGGCTATCAATAAATACTTCTCTCTTTTAGGAATCACCAGAGGGTAGATAGGCCCTTCAAAATCTAACCCCCACTTCTCAAACGGTTGCCAAGACATGGAAATAATCAAGGGGTTATGCCTCTACTTGGTGGGCTTAGGGCTACACCTCTGGCAAACATCTCACATGCCTTTCCCCATTCATCTGCATCCTTAAATAGCGTAGGCCACATTAGACCAGCACCCAGTATCCTCTGACTCATAATATGCCCTGGAAGGTGCCCACCACCTGTTCCTTCATGTGTAGATTGAAGGACTTCCCTCACTTCTTCTTCTTCCAAGCACTTCCTAAACCTGTCATCCTTTCCCTGTCTATATAATTTATCTTCAATGAAGGTATACGGTCTACTCTTGATTAGCAGTCTCTTCCTTTGCACAACACTAGCCTTTTTTGGATACACACCAGTTTTAATGAAATTCTTGATATCATAATACCAACCTTGAGCTTGTACAGCGAACAGATGAGCATCTGGAAAATCATCATTGATTCCACTAACTTGATCCATCATATTGATTCTCGATAGGTGATCTGCCATAACATTTTCTTTACCTAGTCTGTGGACTATAGAAACATCAAACTCTTGGAACAACAATAACCACCTCCATATTCTACCAGTGGCTTGTGGTTTGTTAAGCAAGTATTTTAGTGGTTGGTGATCCATTATAATAACAAATTTTACTCCCAGTAAGTAATGACAAAATTTTTGGACAACAAAAACCATGGCTAAGGCTTCCCTTTCTATGGTGCTATAATTCCTTTCAGCCTTAGTCAAAATTCTACTAGCATATTGAATTGGTCTGTCCACCTTAAATTCTTCACTAGGTTGTGTCAAAACTGCCCCCACTGCATAGGCACTGGCATCTACATGTATATGAAAGATTTTTGACCACTCAGGTGTGATCAAAATGGGAGCAGACACTAACCTTGACCGTAATGTTTGATATGCTTTTTCCTCCTCTTCTTCCATTTAAAAGGTATTTCCTTACCTGTAAGTCTAGCCAGTGGTCTGGCTATCTCTGCATACATTTTCATAAACCTTCTGTGGTATCCAATATGCCCCAAGAAACTCTGAATCTCTTTAGGAGAGTTGGGTTTAGGCAACTTTAATATAGAAATGATTTTGTCAGGATCTAGGGCCATACCTTTAGCCGACACCACATGTCCTAAGAGAGTTCCTTCTGTCACAAGGAAATGACATTTGTTTGGATTGAGCTTTAACTTAGTCTCCCTGCATCTCTTGAAAACATTCTGCAGCTGTCACAAGTGATGTTCTAAACAATCTAAAGGAGTCTCCTTGTGAGAACCTGAAAACGAAGAGAAGTCATCCATGAAGATTCTAAGTGATTCCAGCAATAAGGGGCCAAAAATGAGATTGACCGTTCTGTTAAAGGTGGCTGGAGCATTTCTGAGCCCAAATGGCATTTTTACATACACATATGTTCCCCAAGGTGTGATAAAAGCAGTCTTTTCACGATCCTCTAGGTGTATTGATATTTGATTGTAGCCACTGAAGCCATCCATAAAGCTATATAATGCATGTCCAGCTACTTCTTCAATGACCTGCTCTGCAAATGGCATTGGGAATCCATATGGGATTGTCACCTTGTTGAGTGCTCTAAAGTCAACACAAATTCTGATTTTATTGGTATTCTACTTTGGCACTATAACCATAGGTGAGAGCCACTCTGAGTGTTCCACAGGAATAATGATTCTCGCATCCTCCATCTTTTGTATTTCTACATAAACAGCTTTGGCATATTTTGGGTTGAGTCTATAACTTTTCCCTCATATTGGGTTAGCTCCCTCAACCATAGGGATTCTATGCTCTCCATAATTGGCAGGCACTCCTTCTAAGTCTTTATAATGCCAGGCAAAAACATCTGTATAATGAGTCAAGAATGATCTTACCTTTTCAAGGAGCCCTTGGTGGTTCCACAACCAAGTGGCCACCAAAACTGGCCGATTATTTTCTTGAGTGCCTAATTGTATTTCCTTGACATGATTTCTTTCTACCATATTATCTTCGTGCTCATCTCCGTCCTTGTCTTCTTCCACTAGCTTTTCGTGCATTGCTTCATAACCAGGGGTATTTTGGATTTCAATGTGTTCCTCCTTGTCCTGCATCCATCTTGCAGGTATTTCTTGAATTGGGAAAGAGCACTCTTCACTAGAATCTTTTGCCTTGCCTTTAGCCTTAGTAACTTCCTTATCTGTAGTTGTCATATCCTCCTCCAAGTTGTATTTGAGGGGTGTCTTCCTGCCCCTTCTGTGGTCTGTGATGGGCTCTCCCAATCCATCAGCCTGGACTTTTTCCTCATCTTCATTATAACCTTTAGTCATGCAAGAATTATTAAGAAAAATTCCAAAACAAGAGGAAGAGTTTCTTGCTTGCAGCCAATTTAGAATATCCTCTTCTTCCTCGAAATCTATTTGGGGTTGATCCTTTGATTCTGGTTCCATGCAAATGCCAACTGTTTGCATCATGCTGGTGTTTCCTTGATTATCTGGGCCCTCTTCTAAATGAATATGTGTCAGCTCTTGCCCTTTCTTTTGTACCCACATAGTGTCCTTGCCCCATCATGAATGACACTTGCATGTCTCAGCCATGG
This sequence comes from Ceratopteris richardii, assembly GCA_020310875.1. Lineage (NCBI taxonomy): Eukaryota > Viridiplantae > Streptophyta > Polypodiopsida > Polypodiales > Pteridaceae > Ceratopteris > Ceratopteris richardii. The sequence goes on along the minus strand of CM035409.1, from coordinate 140,216,290 downwards.
TCTTCAAATTAAGAGGGGAAATCCTCCTTCAACCTGGGGCAATCTTAAAACCACAAAATCCAGAATGAATAGATTACCTTGTACTTCAAGTGGAACTTTTGGGATCACTCCCAAGGGCCTTACTTTGCTCTGATTTGCCAAAGTAACAATGAAATTTGCAGGTCTTGAAGGGTGGAGTCCATTCTTTTCCATTGTATGTTCAAGCGTCAAGTTAATGCCAGAACCACCATCTACAATAACTCCTTGAAATTCATGACCTTTGATAGATACTGTCAGCCGAGGACTTTTATAATCTGGAAGGGGTGCTTCCCCTACACTTCTTCCTTTATGTAAAACAACAGTCTTTGCTACCAAACTTGTAGTGGAAGCCTCATCAATTATCTGCAATAGTTCTACCTTGAATTTCCCATCCATCTTTATTAAATAAAAAATACTAACCTCCTTTTTCATGGATTTGAGAAGCTTTGAAGCCTCTGATTCCTTAAGAGCATGGGCTCCAATTGACTTACCAAATTCCTCCTAAGCCCTGTTGAATGCATGCCCAATGGCATCACTCGTACATATGGGATCTCCTTTTTGCCTTGTATCTGCACATGCAGTGGCCTTGTCTTCAGAAGTCTCTTTGTCTTTGTCCAAAAATCTGATGAGTGTTGGACAGATTGTGGAGAAAGGTTTGCAGGCTAGATTCAACCAATATGGAGCATATGTGGAGGATCCAAGGCATGGGTTCAAGAGGATTGCTAAAGTAGAAAAATCAGGTAGACTTTTAACTTTTGAGTTAGAAGACACAAAGAATATTGCACTATACAGTTACAAGGATCAAACACGTTCAGAGCTTGAGATTTGGCACAAAAGATTAGGGCATATAGGAGAAAGAACTTTGAAGCAAATATGCAGGGACCAATGTGTGCTTGGAATACCAAATGTATCCAAGCAACATATGATTTATAAGTGTGGTGCTTGTCAATTTGGGAAGTCTCACAGGTTACCCTACTCAAGGAAAGGTTACATACATGAAGACTACCTAGAGCTTGTCCATAGAGATGTATGGGGACCAAGCAAAGACCCCTCAGTCTCACGTTCAAGGTACTATGTATCTTTTATTGATGATTATAGAAGATGGACTGTATTGTACTTCATGAAGCACAAAGATGAGGTGTTTAATTGCTTCAAAAAATATCTTGCACTTGTTGAAAATAAGACAGGGAAAAATTTGAAGAGGCTAAGGTCAGATGGAGGAGGTGAATACTTCTCCAATGAGTTTGAAAACTTCTTGCAGGACAGAGGCATCAAAAGAGAAATCACCACAAGGTATTCTCCTGAACAGAATGGGGTAGCTGAGAGAAGAAATAGGTTGATTGTTGAGATAGATAGGTCTATGTTGAATGGAAAAAAGTTACCTAACTATCTATGGGCAGAGAGTGTTTCTACTGTCACTTACCTCATAAACAAGTTACCATCTAAATCCCTTGATGGGATGACACCCTATGAAGCATGGCATGGTAAAAGACCCTCACTAGACCATTGCAGGATATTGGATGTGTAGCATATGTACACATTCCTTCTCAGATAAGAGGAAAGCTAGACCCAAAGGCTGAAAAGTGCATCTTTATTGGATATGATCTAAATCAGAAAGGATACAGGTTTTATAACCCTTCCAATAAGGGATTCATGGTGAGTAGAGATGTTATCTTTGATGAAAATGATTCTTAGTATGAGAATGAATGCAGGAAGGTTAAACTAGCCTATGATTTGGAAGAAGAGTTTCCAAGTCTTGCAAAGGAGGAACCTACTCAGATTGAAGACTCAAGTTCAAATGATGAAGATACTATCAACCTTGAAGAGTTCAAGGCATGGAAGTCCAAGGGCAAAAATGAAGATGAAGAAGCTTGAAGACATACCTGAATCAACTCAATCAATCAGGAAATCACAAAGAGAAAGAAAAAAACCTATCAGATATGGGTATGATACATCTCTTGTTACTAAACATTCTGTTTATCTTGCCAAAGATTTGTCAATTGAAGAACCAGGATCATATGAAGAAGCCATAACCAAGACAGAATGGAAAGAAGCTATGGATGAGGAGATTGAAGCACTCAAGGAGAGTGATACATGGGAGTTAGTACCAAAGAAGGACTCCATGAAGGTAATAGGATCCAGATGGATCTATAAACTTAAAAGAAATTCTGATGGCACAATTAATAGGTACAAAGCCAGACTGGTAGCCAAGGGTTTTGCACAAACCCAAGGCATTGACTATGAAGAGACATTCTCTCCTGTGGCCAAGATGCCAACTATCAGAGTGTTGGTAAGTGTGGCTGCATCAAAAAATTGGAACATGTACCAATTGGATGTCAAGAATGCTTCCTTGAATGGATGGATTTCAGAGGAGGTATATATGTCACAACCTCTTGGCTATGAGGACCCTAAGAAGGTAACATATGTTTGCAAATTAAAAAAGGCTTTATATGGATTGAAGCAGGCACCTAGGGCATGGAATTACAGGTTAACTACATACCTCCAAGACCAAGGTTTTGTCATGAGCAAGGCAAATACTTCTCTATTCATTAAGAGAAGTAATTCAGAGGTAATATACCTTTGTGTTTATGTTGATGACATCATAATTACAGGTAATGATGTCAATGGAATCAGAAAAATCGAGCCAAATGATGAAGGAGTTCAAGATCAATGATCTTGGTCTATTGAAGTATTTTCTAGGGCTTGAGTTAGTTTATACTAACTCAGGAATATACATTACTCAGAAAAAATACATACAGGATATGTTGAAGAAGTTTCACTTGCAGGATGCCAAAGTAGCAAGCACTCCAATGGAGGTAAACTTAAAATTAAGTGCCCATGAAGGTGATGAAGTCAATGACATTACAGGTTATCAAAGTATGGTGGGTAGCTTGAACTATGCTACCTTAACAACGATAGATATTGGATATGGAGTTAGTGTGCTAGTTAGTTTATGCACAAGCCAAGGATACCTCACTTAGAGGCTGCCAAGAGAGTCTTGAAGTATCTCAAGGGTACACAGAACCATGGTTTGTACTTCCCTTACACTTCAGATATTGATATCAAAATTTATTCAAATGCAGATTGGGCAGGATGCAAGGATGATAGGAGGAGCACTTCTGGATATATTTCTTTTGTAGGTGATAAGCCAATATCTTGGTCTGCAAAGAAGCAACCAACTGTTGCATTGTCTTCTACAGAAGCAGAGTATAGAGGGCTGGCTAATGCCACACAAGAAGCCATATGGATTAAGCTTTTGTATATAGAATTGGGTTTATATACTAGGTCACCAATTATCTTTGGAGATAATACAAGTTCTCTTCACCTTGCAGCTAATTCTATCTATCATGCTAGGACCAAACATATAGAGGTCCATTACCACTATGTGAGAGAGAAGTTGATAAGCAAAGACATTCAACTAACCTATGTGTCAACCAACATGTAGTGTGCAGATTTGTTGACTAAAGCTTTGGATGGAACCAAACTTTGTAGATTCAAAGCAATGATTGGATTGTAGGAGATACATAAAGATTGAAGATGAAGACGAAGCCAAAATGTTTGGCTTGAGGGGGAGCTATTGGTGTAAATCACAAGCCTACACATTTGGCTTGAAAGATATCTTGAAGACCCTACATATGTGATGAAGCATAGGAACTAGTGCTAGTGATTAATTACCACTTTATCTCCTTGTAAAAGTCAAATTGACTTGGAATCTTTTGTAATAACCTACCAAAAGGATTTGTGGAAAAAGTTAGCTATTTGATTGAAGGAATATCTCCTAGGATATAGGAGCTTGATCATAGGGAGCCAAAAGTTTGAATTTGAATTCAAATGTTTACTCATTCTCTATAAAAATGGTCATGGAAAAGTCGCGGGTAGAACTCATCACTCCCGAGCTTCTCATTACGGATTTTGAGTGTGTGTGAGGCCTACACTCTAGCCCACACCTACCTACACCATTAGGCAATGATCTTCATGCCAATGGATTTGTATACAAGTGTTCATTAATACATACATTCACATTGTTCATTTTTGAGTTCTCTATCATACTACTCAAAAGTCTGTCAACTTGTGGAGTGCATATCTCAGTCATTTCTTCATCCAATTCAGTGATTCAAAGCTTGTTGGATTCAGCTCAAACTTGTCTACATACTGTAAAAGTTTGAAGAGATTCTATTCAGCCATTTCAGAGAAATTTGCATCGAGGTGATCACTGGTCAATGTCTGCTACAGTCCTAAAAAATCGGGGGTATAACTTCATTTGCTAAATTGATTTCTCTTAGCATAGTTTATCTTTTTACATAATTCTACTTGGAATAGTTAGCTTGCTAAGCTAATTAGATACCTCTAAAAGGAATTTTTCCAATTCCTACTGTGCTGGTCATACTAAGCAAAATACCGAGCAGGTGTCAAGACATAAATAGAAGGTTTTCTTGAGATTGTGAGTTTCAAAATTATCTGTTTTGATTCAATCATTGCACACATCACTTCCAAAGTACATAGGCCATTTTACGGTGTCATTGGAAAGCTAAGGAGGTCCACTTATCAAGTCTGAAGCAAAAGAGGGCTGGTACAAAGCAAGTTTTGGCAGTACCTACTCAATCTCTTGGAGCATCCATCCATCTTTCGCAACATATGTAGTATGTGTGTATATGTGTGTATGCACATGTAAAAAGCCTAAAACCCTAATCCTAAAGATGTAGACCTAAAACATGTATATGTGTGTATGCATGCATATATACATTTGTATGTGTATATGTGTATAAGTATGTATGTGTGTGTGTACATATATGTATATATATTTGTGTGTATGCATATGTGTGTGTATGTATGTATGCATATGCATGTGTGTATGCATATGTGTGCGTGTATGTAGATGCATGTGAGTATGTAATATGTATGTGAGTGTGTGTGTGTATCGGTGTGAGTGTGCATGTATATATGTGAGTGTGTGTATATGTATGTGAGTGTGTGAATATGTATGTGAGTGTGTATGTATATGTGTGAATGCATGCATGCATATGCACGAATATGCATGTGTGTATGTAATATGTATGTGAGTATATAATACGCATTTGTGTATATACATGCATGAATGTATGTAGGCATATGTATGCATGCATATGTATGTGTATCTATATGTATGTATGTATGTGTGTGTACATATCTGTGTGAATATATGTATGCATATGTATGTGTATGCATGTGTGTGTGTATGTATGTATGCATATGCATGTGTGTATATGTGTGTGTATGTATGCATGCATATACATGAGTATGTGTGCGTGTGTATGCATCTCTATCTCTATCTCTCTTTCTCACTCTCTTTCATCTCTCTCTCTCTCTCTCTCTTTCTCTTTCTCTCTCTCTCTCTCTCTCTTTCTCTCTCTTCCTTTCATCTCTCTCTTTCTCTCTCTTTCATCTATCTCTTTCTCTCTCTCTCTCTCTGTCTATCTCTCTCTCTTGAGTCTTGATTTCATAAAAGACACCATCAGTATAGGCATGAGTTTAGGCATCGATACGAGCATTGGTAATTTCTAGCAAATTACCGATGCTCATACCGATGTTCATACCGATGTCTATACCAGTGCCTATATCGGTGTTGGCCGCATTTATCGACGGTCAATTTTAAATGGCTATACCGATGGTCAAGTGACCATCGGTATCCCTATTGTGATCTATTCAGGCATTTCCAATGATCATACCGATGCTGAGGCCTGACCATAGATATGGACAGCGTCGGTATGCCCCTCATATGTTGTAGTGGCTCGCACATGGGTTCCATGTGGCACCCATGTGAGAGGCCATGTGGCTTCATTTATGGAGAGAGAGTACTAAATAGGGTATATGCAAGAAAATAACAAGACAACAAAATAGAACAATAGGCAAAGTTGAGAGAAAATCACAGACAAAGATAAACATAGACTAAGAAATAGAGAACTCAAATTCTCAAATTTCCAAGTGTAATGAAGCTACAACGATGTTGCTGTCCACCTATACACTCCCAATATGGAGCTTAGATGATGATCTAGATAGACTCTATATGAAGGGCTTACTAGTGCACAATGCTATGTAAAGCTCAACATGGGGCAGTCTTATATAAATTTTACAAGGGGACTCGGTATAGATAAACATAGTCGGGAGATATAAAATAGTCAACAAAATATACAATCAAGGTTCTATAGGGAAATTATGCAACACCACAAGGCCTCTATTTTTTCGTTGAATGAAAACCCAATGGCAAAAAAGTTTATGACCTATGTAACCTAATGGCTATGATCATAACAATCATCTATTACCATCAATGGTCACACACAGAGCTCATCTAACCCAAAAGTTAGGGTTCCCTAAATGTTTGGGCTCTCACAACCACTACTCCTCATAATGGGGCCCTTACAACTTAGAGCACCATGGATCATTTGTGTTCACTTGAGGGTGGATTATTGAATATATCTAACAACACACAACTGGGTGGAAAGGTAAATATTGATCTTTGTGCACTCAGTTTTTGGGCTAACAACTCCTTCGCCTTTATCGGATTATGAATCGGTTGTTTGAAAAAAGAGAGGGCTCATTGAGAATAAGAACAATAGCTGTATATACAAGCAAGATAAAAAACCTCCTAAAGAGAGCAAAAAGTGCCTTAGTGATTTTAGGTGTGCTTACACACATCACTACCATAATATATCAACATATCCCCCCTCAAAGTGATGCAGTGAACAAGGAGCTGGCACTCATGTATAAGGAGGAACCAAGTTATGTGGAAATAAATTCATCCACAATAGGAAGTAAGCCGAAAGCTTTGTAAAAAGCTTCAAACTTCTCAATATCTAGATCCTTTGTGAAAAGGTTTGCAATGTTATCATGTGTGGGAACATAAGCCACATTGATCTCACCAGTAGAGAATCTCTCCCTGACATAATGATAATGAACCTCAATGTTCGAGCATGGAACATAGGATTCCTTGGAATTGCAAATGTGCTCTAATTATCAATACAGATGGTGGTGTTAGAAGATTAACCAACACCCAAGTCAACCAAAAGGTGTCTAGCCACACATACACTCAAAACTCACTATGAAAGCTTCCCAATAATAAACATCACAATTAGAAGTGGACACACTGAGCTGCTTCTTGCTGAACCAAGATTGCATGAGCTACTAATCATGAAACAAAAACCACCGGTGGATGCACTAGTGTCATAGAAACCAACACATTGAGTCACAAAAAGCATGTAAATGTGGTGGTAATGATCCTCTCCTTGGGATAAAAAATCCAAGTAGTTAGGTACTACTCAAGTAGTGAAAGATACACTTAAACACTATTGATATATGTTGGTAGTGATGTGTGTGAACACACTTAGGACCATCGGGGTAGTCTTTTCCCCTTTTTGAGGTTTTTTCCCCTAGCTTGTATATACACCTATAACCCTAATGGGTCACTTATCTTTGCACATTCACTTGCTAATACATATAGCAGTGTGTTGTTCTCCATGTTTCTTCTTCTTCCTTGTGTTGTTTGTGTGATTCAAACAAGTCACCGCTTCATCAAAACCCCTCCAAACAGAGTTTCAAAATCACAGAAAAATTGGTGAGCATACTGAAGGCAATTAGGATTTCAAAATAGCTTCACTTTTTGGTGAAAAAATTTTGATCTCAACTCATTTTGGCCTTCAAACCCATCTACTAGTAAATAGAAATATGCTAATGTTGCTCATTTAAATAAGGAAGAAAAAGATGAGAAGAAAACAAAAAAGTAGAAATTGTTTCGAAAACTCTAAGGCATATGATCATGTCATAAAGAGTTTTTCTAAACTGGCTACAAAAGAGGCAAAGAAGAAAGAGGTTGGAACGGTTGTTGTAGAGACCTCTACACCTAAAATTGAGTCTGCTAATCTTCTTTAGAATGAAGAATAGGCATTTACTACTATTTGCAACTATGAACATCTTCACATGAGAAGTGTATGTCTATAGTAGACTCAGATGTTAGGTACTTTGATAGTGAGACAACCAAACATATTACCTCACATCACAATTTCTTCAGTTCACTTGAGCCTTCCCCTATAGAGAATACTATCACATGTGTTAATAAGTCCTCTTATCCTCTAATGGGAGTTGTTAAGAAATTTTGACTACTACTGATGGTAGTAATTTCACATTGTTATATGCTTTGTATGTGCCAATGATCAAGAAAAAAATGTTTTCAATTTTAGCATTAATGAAGATTGGCTTAGTTGTCAAATTTGTTGATGACAGATGTACAATTCATGATCTCTCAAATGGTGATTTTATTACAACTTCTAGAATTTTATTTCATGGGATGTGTAAGCCCATAGACTGTGTGAAATCTGTGAATGATGAAAATCAACATGTGCAATTCAAGATTCTCAAGCTATCTCAGACGCAGAGCTTTGACATGCATACTCTAGTCATCTAAATTTTTCTAGTTTGCTACACGTGTGGAAATCTGAAATGGTGTCCTTCTATCCAAACTTGAGGCACCTTGTAAACATCTATGAATGATTTATTTTGAGCAAAATGCAGCATTCTTGCTTCCCAAAAGATGGTTTAGTTTGAGTTGCTGATAAATTGTACCTTGTTCATAATGATGTCTGTGGTCCTATGGAGACACATCCTTTCGAGAACTAACTTTACTTTGTGGCTTTTATTGATGATTTCTCTGGGCATGCATGAGTGTATCCATCGACAACAAAGTTTGAAGTATTTATGTGCTTCAAAAATTTTTTGGTTATGGCTAAAAATTTGTCAATGTGTAGAAAGGGCATGAGAAAAAATGTGTAGGTCAAAAAATACATCATACGGTTTGAAGCAAACACCACATGCTTGGTATGAGAAGATACATGCCTATGTGATTGTACATGGTTTTCAAAACATTCCAAATGAGAGCACCTTATATGTTAAACATGTAGATGATGTACTCTTGTTCATTGTTGTATATGTTGATGACATGCTACTCACTCATCTTAAGAGAAGCATATTGCTGAATGTAAGGCTAATTTGCATGCCTCTTTTGAGATGTTAGATTTTGGGAAGTTGCATTATTATTTAGACATTCAATTTATGGAAGTTTATGGAAGAATAGATTTGTGTCAAACAAAATACATTGACACATAATAACAATATTTCGGCATTGAAGATTGCAAACCTATTGCCAGTCCCTGGAAACATGTTTATGGTTGAGTCTCCGTGATGCTGCTCGAGATGCATTTGATGCTGTTCTCTATCATTAGGCTATTGTATGCTTGATTTACTTGTGCATAATGCAGACTGATATTCAGTTTGCTATCTCTCAGATGAACAATTTATGCATTGCCCAGATGTCAAAGCATTTGTAGACAGTTAAACACATCTTTCCTATTTGAGTGGTACCCAATTAATTTGATTATTTTATCATGAGGGGGATGATTAACACCACATTGCCATGATTTTTTTGACTCAAACTAGACTATTTGATATGACACTTACATTTCCACTAGTGGTTCTCTACTTCATACTTAGTAGCTCGTGCATATTGTGGTTGAGAAAGAAGTAGCCTAGTGTGGCCACTTCTAGTTTATGAGGTTGAGTATAGGGCAACTTTCACATTGATTATTTAGTGTGCAAGAATTAGATGCCTTTTGGTTGATTTTGGTGTTGTTCAGTCTTGTACCAACACCATCTTCACTGATAGTTAGAGTGCATTAGCAATTTAAAGGAACCATGTATTTGATGCTCACACAAAGCACATTGAGGTGCACCATGATTATGTCTGAGAAAGGTTCTCTACTAGAGAGATCAATTTGGCTTATGTGCCCACATAGGATAATGTTGCAAAAGTTCTCAAAAAGGCTCTACCTAGGGATACCTTTGAAGCTTTCTACAAAGCTTTGGGATTCCTTCCTTATGTGGATTGGTCTCTTTCCACATAGCTTGACACTTATACACGAGTGCCATCACCTTGTTCACCGCATCACTACCAAGGGGATTTGTTGATATATTTTGGTAGTGATGTGTGTGAACACACTTAGGACTGTCAGGGCACTCTTTTCCCTCTTTAGGAGATTCGCCCCGCCTGAATTGTATATATGCCGATAACCCTAAAGGGTCACTTATCTTTGCACATTCACTTGGTAATACATTCAATGTTATGTTGTGATCTAAGATTCTTCTTCTTCCTTGCATTGTTGGTGTGCTTTTGCAGACCTTGAACTCCAACAACCACGTGCCAATAATTGATCCTTGGCAATGCATAAACCTGCTTATTTGGGAGACATGAAACTAAATTTCAAGTTGAGTTATGCATAAGTAAATCAAACATCAAATAACATGTTGATAGATAACAACATCAAATGCATATGCAACATCATGAGGACTCAACCATATATTTGTTTCCAGTGGAGTGGCAATAGGTTGCAATCTGCAATGCCAAAATTTTGCAATAATGTGTCAATATATTTTTCTTGACATGAACCTATTCCCTAATCAAGTTGCATAAAATAAATGCCCAAATATGCCCCAAATCTGACATCTCAAAAGAGTCATGCAAATCAGCTTTAAATTTAGAAATATGCTATTCCTAGGACCAGTGAATAACATATCATCAACATATACAACAATTATCAGAAGTACATCATCTGCATGCTTCATGTATAAGGTACTCTCAGTTGGATTGTTCTCAAAACCATGTGCAAGTTGAAAAAGTCAGTGGTGCTTTCTTCAAACCATATAATGCCTTTTTCAACCTACACACTTTGTGTCAATGCCCTTTCTACACAAAACCATGGGGCTGAAATACATATACTTCTTCATGTAAATCACCATTCACAAATGCAGTTTTAATCTCCAGTTGATGTACATTCTAACCATGATGAGCTTCAAGTGCACAAAAGCTAAAAATGGTGGTAATTCATCATGTGTGAGCAAATGCCTCATCAAAATCAATGCCTCTCTCTTGAGCATGAAATTTGGCAAAAAGCTTAGCCTTATACCTATCAATTGTTCCATTAGGCTTACACTTTAGCTTATATACCCATTTAGTGTCACTAATCTTTTTGCCAAGATGCAAAGCACATGAAGAGGAAGTACCATTCTTCATAATAACATCATATATTGATTGCATAACAACCATCTAGTTTTTTCAATCATGTGCTTCCTCAAAAGAAACAAGCTCATTCTCATCACAAAGACTAGACACAAACATCACATAACCATTTGATGCAAAAGAAGCACCATGATAGCCTGAATGAGTACCATATGACAAACATACATCTAATTTTCTATCTCTCAAAGTTTGCACCAACCATTTAGGCATAGTTTTTGTCTCTTCTATGTCATCCATCTTATCAACAAGTGCATCATGTAGATTTTCATCAGAAATGGAATGATCTACATAACCATTTCAAACATGTAAAGGTTGAGAAGTTGTCTCATTTGGACTAGCACTTGACTGTCCACCTATAAAAGAGGTAGCATAGTGTCATGCGCATCCTTTGAGGTAATTGAAGTCTCCTTGGTACATGAAAGTAAGGTTTGAATTGCATCTTCCACAAAAACAAGATCACAATTAACCAAAATGCATTTAGCCTTTGGATGATAGAGATGATACCGTTTTCTTTTAGACTTCAATAAAAAAAAGTAGATTTTATGGCCTTATCATCCAATTTTCTATGCTATTGTTCATGCATTAATGCATATGCCAAACAACAAAAAACATGAAGATGAGCAACAGATGGCTTGCGACCATGGCAAGAATCGTATAGAGTGATAGATTGTGATGTCTTGATGGGACACATGTTAAGTACATATGGTGCACACATAACAATCTCAAACCAGAAGCTATGTGGTAAGTCTTGACTTTTGACCATACACATGACCATTTCCATGAGTGACCTATTCTTTCTTTCAACAATTCCATTTTGTTGAGATATACAACTAATGTTTTATCCCATTCTCAGTCCAAAATGCATTAAATTAATAAGACATATATCCCCCCTTGATCAAAAGGACGGAGGCTCATTTTACTTGTTGGCATATTTTTTTCCATAAATAGGAAGTGTTTAAAGCACATAAACACTTTTGACTTTTCTTTCAATGGATACACCCATGGATGTTATGAAAATATCTCAATGAAAGTCACAAAGTATAGGCAATTCCAAAATGAAGCCAATGACATAGACTCAAGATGCTTGTAATGGTGAACCAAGGCCTATGGTTATGTTTGGCATACAGGGACAAAACTACCTACATAGTCACTATAATAGTCAGAGTTCAAAACAGCCTCAAATAAAAATTTCACAACTAGTTCTCTATATGTAGATAAGAAGGACAAGAAGATGAAAGGCAAGAAGAAGGAAGAAGATGAACAAGAGACTTCCCAAGCCAACTTTGCAGGCAAGAGCAAGTGGAAAGGAAGAAGAAAGGTCCAAAGCATGACAAGAACAAAGGTCATAACATTCAACCTTGTGCCATTTATGATAAGACCAACCACACCACTCAAAATTGTTGGTTCAATGGGATGACCTAGAAAGGAAGTTGAAGAGGTGCATATGGCAACAATAGAGGTAGAGGTGGATAAAACTTCAAAAATAACAATAGAGGCCATAATAGAAGGGACTATAATAATTATTCTGAAGATCAACAACATGAAGACTCATTGCTCTTGATGAATCTAAGCCACAAGGAAGGTAAAGAAGATGATAATCATCTATGAAGGCACAAAACATTTGTTCAATGCGAGATGGAACCCACAAATTTGCATCGAAGTAGATCTAAATAAGATTCTCCCTACAAAGATCTCCATAGACATCAGTGAAGGAGATGCCTAGGAGTAGGAGATATTATACAAAAATTTACCAAATGTTTGCTTTCACTGTAGCCTTCAAGGACACAAGATAAAAGAGTGTCTATCGAAACAAAACTCCTCTAAGAATAAGCAAAACCAAGAAGCACTCAATGCTACAAAGAGCCAAATTAGAAATCAACATCATCCTCTAAACGCTGAGGAAGAGAAAGAAACTCAAGTTATGGTGACAGACCCATAAGGGTTCACGAAAGTCAAATGAAGAAGGAAAAGAAGCCTTAAGGGAACAATTGAGAGGAGCCCCTCTGGCGCAACTACACTATGGAACATCTACTACAACTTGGAGAAAGCGATCAATGAGTTTGATTACCCAGGGGGAATGAACGAATGTGACGGGGACACTCAAGGTAAAACCCTGGGAGATTCCACTAGTAAAGAAGATAACCAAGAGGGGTACAATACTAGTAAAGAGGATGGATTCACCACTAACAACGAAGATAGTGAAAGCTCCATCATTGGATCCACTATTCCCGAGGAGGTTCCATGTTCATTTCCAAAGAAGGCGACCCATAAAAGGAAACAACTGTTGGAGATTCCATGGAAGAGCCCCCTCAAGGGCAAGATCCTTTGTCTGGATACCTCCACTTCAAAAAAAAAGAGACAAAGTGAAAAACAAGAAGAAAAAGAGACAAGATCCCCTCCCCCTAGAGAAATTAACGTGTGATAATGAGCTTCATATTGCTAAATCTAAGGGGACTGTCTGACCCCTCAAGAGTGACTATTATAGGCCAATGGCTTCAAGATAATAACTTAAACCCAGACTTAATTTGTATTCAAGAGACCAAAATTGATGGAGAGGACCTTCAAAGAAGACTAAAACGTATTTCTTCGATGCATTCTTGAATTTTCACTACTCACCCTGGGGGGTTGGTGGAGTAGCTATCGAAATTAACAACATTTGGTTTGATAGTCTTGTCAACACCCTTGAGGATTAGAATCATCAGTGGATTGCTACGTTCTTTAGAAAACCCTTGCATTTCACCATTGTTTCCATGTATGCTCCCAAATAGGAGATAGAGAGGATTGCCACCTAGAGTTTTTTGGTCTCTCTTTCACACAACGTTGTGCTTTGTGGGGACTTCAACATGGTGGAGGATCCCTCAGACCACTGCCAAAGTAGAGGGAGAATAATTGATGGTCAGGAAAGGGATGCTTGGGATAATATCAAACTCCACCTTGATCTTATGGAGATAAGACTTGTTTCTCTTGGTCGAACCTCCAATTGGGGAACGATTTGAGAAAAGCAAGGCGCGACCGTAGCTACATTTCTCAGGACAACCGGCAAGTGGGGCCATCCCTCCATATCCCAACATACGAACCTTACCATCTTGGATCACTACCCAATTATTCTCACCTTCAGGCCATTCACTAGGCTGAAGAGAGCACTGTTGTCTCATGATAAATCAACGTCGTTTTCCTTCCCCTACATCCAACGAGAGCTTACTGAGGCTTGGAACTTGACCTTTGCCAACCTCTCATCACCGACCAAAAGTTGGAGGATCGCGGTTATGAAGACTCGTCAGATCCTGGTCAAGACCCAGAAGGTGCTACAAAATGTTTGCCGCTTGAGAAGAGAGAAGCTCTATCAGAGCCTAAGGCAACTTGAGGAGGAAGTAAACAAACGCAACTCTCAATACCAGATGGGGCTAGGAAAAATCAGAGGCTTACTGAGATTGGAGGAAGAAATTCGAAGGAAAAACCTCCAAGTATACTTTCAAGAGTGGTGGACTGTTAAGACCGAGAAAGATGTGTGCCCTCCTAAAAAAGAAACAATCTAAGGATGTTGTCCCCTTGTTGATGGACATCAATGGGGTCAAATGCAAGATGGAAGAAGGAAATAGCTCAATGATTTTCAACCACTTTTTTCAACTCCTCGGGGTCTCAATGCCTCCTTTTCCCCACATACATGATTGCATGGTGACCATTTATAGAGTTAAATTGATGAGAATCCCACATAATTGGAAATCTCTACTTGAAGCTCCCATTTCGGACACTGGAATTCTTGAATTCATCAAAGTGCTTCCTAATGGGAAAAGCCCGGGTCCTCACAACCTTACCAATGAGTTCTTCAAGACCTTCTGACAGCTGGTTGGCCACTCCGCTTAGATGGGTTTGGCAAGAGGCATTGCCTTTTGGTGCGTTGCCCGAATGTCTAAAAAAGGAAGTAAAAAAATAGGATTGAGAATCGGCACGCGATCACGATGCTACAAATGGGATACAGAATCCTTGCTAAAGTTATTGCCAATCGAATTTCTTACCACTTACAAATTTGGTTGAGTGAGGACCAGAAGGGCTTCATCAAGGGTAGGTCCATCTTGGAAGCTATCATTGATATTTGGGAAGGTCTTGAATTTGCTGAAGAGTTTGCTCAAGATGTTATCTTCCTTAAGATTTACTTTGATAAAGCATATGAGACTTGAATGGGACTTCATTCTCCAATCTCTTAAAGACCTTGGTTGTCATCAGAAATTCACTAAGATGATCTCTACCCTTCCAGGAAATGCATCAGTGTAGATAAATATCAATGTACAATTATCAAAGACTATCATAATAAAATGCTCTATTAGGCAAGGATGCCCTTTGGACCCTTTGCTTTTTGCTATTGCAATGGAGGGGCTCCATTGCCAAGTGATGCATCATATGGACCTTGGCCATGTTTAGGGTCTCTCACTCCCACTCAATCATGGCCAGATGATTATGAGACTTCTTGCAGATGACAGGAATGCCTTTGGGCATACTGATGTGACCAACATTGAAAACTTTTGGAGATGTCTCTACACTTTCTCAGTGGCTTAAGGATCCAAAATAAACCACTCTAAAACTGCTTTCAGATCCATTATCAAAATTCCACCCCCATAGCTTCCAAATGATCCCAACGACACAAATCTTCCACCTATTAGGTATTCTGATGGGATTTAGTGTTTCAATGGACTACCCATGGAAATGGGTCCTCCCTAAGCTCGATAACAAGCTCACATACTGGAAAGATATGCAGATCAACCTAGCGGGGTGCGCCATGCTATTTATTATCTATCTATCTATCTATCTATCTATCTATCTATCTATCTATCTATCTATCTATCTATCTATCTATCTATCTATCTATCTATCTATCTATCTATCTATCTATCTATCTATCTATCTATCTATCTATCTATCTATCTATCTATCTATCTATCTATCTATCTATCTATCTATCTATCTATCTATCTATCTATCTATCTATCTATCTATCTATCTATCTATCTATCTATCTATCTATCTATCTATCTATCTATCTATCTATCTATCTATCTATCTATCTATCTATCTATCTATCTATCTATCTATCTATCTATCTATCTATCTATCTATCTATCTATCTATCTATCTATCTATCTATCTATCTATCTATCTATC
>CM035409.1:140190017-140192517 GCA_020310875.1 Ceratopteris richardii | reverse complement strand
ATGAGCAAGGACCTAGGAGGCATAATCAATGGAGGACATGTCACACCAATTGCTGCAGATCCAACTAACCCTAACGACCAAGAAAGGAGAGCAATTAGAGAATGGGAGGTAAGAAATAGAAGGGTTATGTTTATGATATCTCATCATGTAAGAAACACAATGATAGGTCACATTCAAAGCATGGAGACCACCAAGGAAATGTGGGAATATTTGGAGAAGATGTTCACCACAAAGACAAAGGCAAAGAAGGTACATGCCTGATTTTGATCAATTGAACACTTTAACGGTTAATGATGAAATATTGCAAGGTGGAAGCAAGGGCAAAGGTGCCCAAGGTCAAATGCTATATGCAAGTAGAGGAAGAGGCAAAGCATCAAGAGGTAGAGGAAGAGGAAGGCAAAGCCAAAGCAAGCAAAGTGGAAACCAAGAGGACTCAAATGAAGGCTCATCTTCAAATGGAAGAGGTAGAGGCAGACACAATAGAGGAAGAGGAAGAGGATCAAGAGGCAATGGATGCTTCATTTGTGAGAAGCTAGGACATTGGGCAAATGAATGCTACCAAAGGAGGAACAATGCTCAAGGTAACTATGCTTCAAATGAGTCTAGTGATCAAGTTCTTGCCATGAGTCATGCATATGGAGATAGTAAACATGAGAAGGATGATACTTGGTACATAGATAGTGGATGTAGCAATCATATGTCTTGTAGGGAGGACATGTTTTGCAATTTATAGGCTCCAAAACAAAGAGGATGTGTAGAGACAGGTGACAACACCAAGCATGAGATCAAACACATTGGTGATGTCAAGTTTCAGGATGGCAAGAAGAGCAAGACACTATCTGAGGTACTATATGTCCCTACTATTACAAAGAATCTCATTTCTGTTGGTCAAATGGTAGATAAAGGATACCAAGTGAAGTTCAATAACAAAGGTTTCTTCATAGAGGATCCAAAGAATGGATTTCAGCTTGTGGCAAAAGGAGAGAAGCATGGAAGGATGTTTACTCTCAATATCAAGCAAAACCCCAACAAGGTAATGTTCATCACTTTAGGAAATAGAAGAATTGCAAATTTGGATTTGTGGCATAAAAGGATAGGACATGTAAACATTGAAAAGCTAAAGAACATGGAGAAATGTGCATTGGTCAAAGGGCTTCCAAACTTCTCAACATCACATCTTCATGAGATATGTGAAGCTTGTCAATTTGGGAAGCAAACTAGGTTGCCTTTCAAGTCAAGCAAGTATGTTTCTCCAAGGGTTTTGGATTTAGTGCATACAGATGTATGGGGACCTTCAAGAGAATCTTTACATGCAGGTAATAGGTACTCTGTTACTTTTATTGATGATTTTTCAAGGAAAATTTGGTTGTATATAATAAAGCAAAAATCAGATGTGGTTGAAGTATTCAAAAAATAGAAGGCACTTGTTGAGAATGAAATATGTCATAGGATTAAAACCCTAAGGTCAGATGGAGGGGGAGAATATTTCTCCAATGAGTTCACAAGGTTCTTAGAAGATGAAGGCATAAGGAGGAAATACACATGCAGGTATACCCTCAACAAAATGGTATTTCAGAAAGAAAGAATAGACAAATTGCAGAGGTAGTTAGATGCATGTTGAATGATATGAATGTACCTTTCTCATATTGGGCTCATGTAGCAACCACATAAGCATATATTATGAACAAGATACCAACTTCATAAGTTCATGATCTTACTCCAAATGAGATATACTATCAAAGGAAACCAAATTTGTCTCATTTAAGGATTTTTGGTTGCATATGCTATGTTCATGTCCCATAGGAAGTTAGAGAAGGTAAACTTGATGCTAGGGCTGAAAAATGCATTTTTGTTGGCTACTCAAATGAGCAGTGTTATAATCCGGTCACTAAAAATCTTAGAGTGTCAAGGGATGTTGTGTTTGATGAGTTAAAACCTTGGTATGGAGGTGTGAATGATTTGCACGAAGAAGACTTTGTACATGCAGATCAAGTACATGAAGAGCAAGTGCAAGTTAGCACTACATTGAGTGGACCAACTATGCCAAGTCCTTCAGAAAGTTCATCATCATGGAAGGGCAAGAAAAAGGAGATAGAGCATACATCAGAATGTAGCCACAATAGAGGTAATGGAGGTAACATGGTAAGATATTTTCATTCAAGTGAAGACGAAGATGAATTTGAAGAAGTTGTAACTCCTGAAGAGCAAAAGAAACGGACATTGAAGAAATATCCAATCACAGGTAGGGAAAGGAGGTCAAAAAGGGTAAAACATCCTATTCAAAAGCTCACTT
The DNA here is from genome assembly GCA_020310875.1 of Ceratopteris richardii. Lineage (NCBI taxonomy): Eukaryota > Viridiplantae > Streptophyta > Polypodiopsida > Polypodiales > Pteridaceae > Ceratopteris > Ceratopteris richardii. Next base: position 140,190,224 of record CM035409.1, on the reverse strand, counting down.
ATGATATCTTTATTGCAAAGCATTATGCTTATATGACACAGGATATCAAAGATAAGGAACCATCAAGCTATGAGGAAGCTAGCCAACAAATGGAGTGGAGAGATGCTATGGATGAGGAGATTCAAGCTCTCAAGGAAAACCAAACTTGGGAATTGGTACCTAGAGAAGAAGGCATGAAGGTAGTCACAAACAAATGGGTGTTCAAAG
>CM035409.1:140130017-140177517 GCA_020310875.1 Ceratopteris richardii | reverse complement strand
ATCTATAGTGGGTGATAATATTAGTGACGGAGTGAATGCAGTTGCGGTGTATGTGGGTGTCGATGCAAAGGGTAAGGGAAATGGGGATGGGAATGTGGATGCAGTGGTGATAGTGGAAAAACTTGAGGTGCCTAAATATGGTGGTGCCATAAATGAAGTGAGCGGGGGTGCAATGGGCGGTGATATATCCATGTCATTGGATGTGGTATCAAGTGCGGTGACTGTGAATAATGGCATGAGAGTGGGTGTGTGCATGGGTGTAAATACAAGATTTACAAAAGTTGAAGAGTAATTTACAGGGGGGTTCTCTTGTACTGCTTGGTGGAGAGAAGGAAGAGGAAAGGCAGTTGGGCATGAGAGTGGGTGCGTGCATGGGTGTAAATACATGATTTACAAAAGTTGAAGAGTAATTTACAGGGGGTTTCTCTTGTACTGCTTGGTGGAGAGAAGGAAGAGGAAAGGCAGTTAGGCGGGGAGGTGAAACAGGTGAGAAGGTTAATGGAGGTGGGAATGGGAAAAGGGGTCTTGGAGGTGTGGGGAAGGACGGGAAGGATGGAGGGAAAATTGGACTGGATAGAAAGGTGCATGTTCGAGGAGGAAAACTATGTTGGGAGGGTGCGGAAATTGTCGGATGAATGGAAATAAAGAAGGCTTCTGCTACAGTGCTATCCAAAGATGTGGATGGTTTGGGAGAGATCGTATGTATAGGGGAGATTGGAGATACAGGAGGTGAAAGAGGAGCGATTGGGATGGCGGGTACTTCGGTCGCAATGGTGGTAAGTACAGTAGTAGTGTGGGGCGGGGAATCAACGAGGATAGCTTCTTCTGCCAATGATCCTTCAGGGACGAGACGTGCTTCCCTGGCCCGTTTTGAAGATTGTGCACTTGTGGGTACACAAATGTATTCACTAGGTTTGGTTAGTAAGCGAACTCTACGAGGGTCATACTGCGGTAACGATTTCCTCTGCAAATATCTTAAGGCTTCGGTGGATCCCACTGATTTGACAAGTTCCCTAAAGCCTCTGATGTATACTTCTTTGAAACCGCCTGAGACAAGTTCCTATTCTATAAGTGCTTGGCTCTCTTCCTCCGTGAACTTCTTACGTGCCCAAACTTTTTCCATAGTGCGATATAACTTTTTGATGGCCAATGTATAAGCTGCAGCTTCAAATGTTTCTTCTTCGTGTGTGCTCGTATCACCTTGGGTGTCAGTTTGCTGTCCTTGTTCATCTGTCTGTACATTTTCTTGGGATTCATGAGTGCCCTGGCTGGCGTCATCATCTCCATCATCTTCATCGGTTTCTGTTCTTTCTTCCTTGGAACTAGCCACTACTTGTCCTTGTGGTTGGTTTGGGGGAGTGGTCAGGTAGCTTGGCCATTTGTATTCTTGGGAGAAAATCTATCCTTCTGAAAACTGAAACTCACTTGAAAACACATCTTGCATCTCGAAATCGAATGTTGTGTCCATCGGTTCTGCTTCCAAGTTGGGTATTGGAAAAGAAAAAGCTTCCGCACCAATAGTGGTGGGAACTTCTGCTACAGTGGTGGGAGGTGCCTCGACTGATGTTGCCTGTGAGGTAACTGCACTGGTAGTGCCTTTCGTAACAATAGGTCGAGATAATCGTATGTGAATAGGTTGTACAATTACAGGGGCTTCCGTCGGAGACTACTCTGGAGAGGGTTGTGGTGAAGGTGATTCTGGGACCTGTAGGCATGGAATGGTTCCTCTCATGCGCTTTCCTGCTCGTCCTTTGCTAGACTTCCTAGCTTTCTTTGTTGTCCCCTTAAATGCTTTCAGCTCCTCGCTTGTCATTGCACGCTCGATTGGTAAATCGTATGCCAAACACATATATACAATGTGTAACATCCATTGATTACCTTCTTTCTTTCCCATCTGTGTTGTGCTAAGTACAACTGATCAATTATCCAGCTAGCCAGATCAACTATTTGTGGTCCAACACATGCTAAATATAAACCAAACGAGATGCATTTGTGAGGCATGGTGAATCTATCCTGAGCGTGGAAAGCAAAGTGTTGCATACATATCCGCAACGGTTTTGAGAGCTCAGGTGTGATTGCTGAAATATCTTCCCACTTAGTAACATCCCCACGTTTCATAGGCTCTGGAATTAGCCTTTCTCGTTCTGTCGGCATATGCATTCCATGTATCTTAATAGCATCTCTAATCAAATCTTTAGACAGATAAAACTTCTTATATGGCGGATCATTTACCAAAGACGGCAAAGTGAATGTTCTTGGCAAATCTTTGTTCTCTGAAGCTATCAATGTTGTTACCAAGTAGTAGCATCTATAGAAATCCGGTTTAGGCAAAGGATCACTGAAATATTCTGTGAAGGCTGCTCTTGCCCAAACATGCATTAAGTCTTCTGTGTTCTGTAGTCCTTCAAATTCTCTTGAGAAAAATTGGTATTTGACCCAAGTACTGTGATCCAATGCCGAATTGGCCTCAAAAATGAAATCTACATCCGCCAGTGGGCCTGCTAAACCTTGAAACCAATGAGAATTGCGATGAATCTTCTCAGTATAACCCCTAGGAGGGTCATCAATCGGCATAGGTCCTGGAAATCCCTGGAATTCTGGTGGTTGAGCCGTCGGATGGGGCTCAGCTAATAGTTCACCAATATGGGCCATGGGTACACTGGTGCCAACTTTAGATGGTCCTTCTGCCTGCATGATGAGTGATGCGAGTGTGTAGCAGATCTGCTACAAAAGATTAACACATTAGTATGGAAATTAATCATGATCCCATTAAAGTGAGACCGCAATCCCTTTCCATAACCGATGTGTAACCCGTGTAGCCGAGTGTTGTGATGTGGTTTATGGAATGATTGTTGCAAACTAATTCAAGTCTCTAGACACCTACATGCTTCAGATGATGCATACATTTCTTGATGAAGTGTTATTACAAGTGATGTTGGGTTATAGTGTGTGGATTTGTACAAGGTTCAGTCATGAATGAGTTATTAAAAGGTTGTAGATTAGTCAGGGTGGGAGTTATGTTAGACAATGGGTTTTGAGGAGACAACTGGATACGTTTTGGTATCCATTTCCTAAGAGGTTCTGAGCGGGTGGTATGTTTCTTCTGAGGGACAAAAGGTGAGATTAGATGTGGTGGGGTTAAAGGGTGAAGAGATTTCTGAGGGGTATATATTACATGGCTTGAGGGTTGAGCTATTATACACTGTTTCGGTACCCAAATCTGCCTGGGTGTGGGTCGATTCGTAAGGTACTTCTTGGCGATCCAAATATGCCGAATGTTCGAACTTGTAGAAGAAGGTCGAGGAGATGTTGAATATAGACTCTGCTTTTGCCTGGACTTCTTCTTGTCATTGTCCGCGCTGTTGAGATCTGTCGATGGTTTCTGTCCTTTTGGCACCCATATTTGTCTCGTGCCTCTTGCTTTGTGATGCTGATACTGCTTTCCTCTTTGTGTCATATGATATTGTCGTCGGTCTGGGTTCCTTCGTCGTGGTTGACTCCTTTGTGGTTGAGGTTGAGAGGTCAGATGGACACTCTGCTTTGGAAAAGAAGGGAGGTCCAACACTTGCGAAACCTGCCCATTAGGAAGTGCTCCATTTTGTACTATTAATCTAGGCCAGTCTGCAGTAAGTGTGGAAGGATGGGCACTACAGCTGATAGTGTCCATTTGGCCGTTAATGGTCCCCATTTGTCCGCTGCTATAACCTGCCTGACCGCTGATTGTGTCCATTTGATCAAGGGGTTGGGTGGTTGCCCCTTCTAGTTTGCAGGAAGCCCAAGGGAAAATCTCCTGACGTCCTTCTGATTGACAATTGTCCATCGCCAAGCCCGCGTGGGTTGGTGTAGACGTAACGTGACTCATTTGACCAAAGATCCTCCAGTCTTCCTTCGCATGTTGTTCATATGGTCTAGGGTTACATACCTCAGTCGGAATGCCATTAGGGAAGTCAAGCGGTATCACTCGCTTTTGATCTAAGGTTCCAATATGTAAGGAGCCTTGTCTAAGATTTAGGTCCACTGAGTGATCATATAGCCAATCTTGGCCAAGGATTAGGGGTTCTATCAGGTCCTCATCATGGCACACTAATAGCTTCACTATCATAGTTACTTCGTTTATGAGGATAGGAAGGTCCACCTCACCCATGCAAGGGGTTTCCATGCCTCCTAGCCCTATGAGGTATGCCTCAATTGGCCGCATTTCTATTCCTGAGTCCTTATAGTGGGACCATCTAATCGCACTAGTCACAGCACTTGAGTCAATTAAAGCCCTGAGCTCTTGGCAAGGGTTGTCGTGCTCTAGCCTAACTGTAATGAATGGTCTCCTATCCACTATACTAGGATGAGTACTTGACTGTACTTGACACATGGCCATGGGGTATCTAGGAGTTGTTTCTAGATGATTATAATGTTCTCTCCGTAGTCCTTGTCTTCTTAGCTTCATGTGCTTGATGCGTTCTATAGCTTCTTCCTGAGCTTCAGCATGTATTCTATTTTCTTCCTCCTTATGCTTCTTTGCCAATGTGAGCTGTCTAAGCATATCCTCAGTGAGAGGGTCTTGATATAACTTGACTCTACAGCCACTAATATAATTAGGCATTATGTCTCCTTCTAAGGTGGCTAATTGTACTGCTCCACTTGTCGAGAGTCTGTTAATGATCATAGGTCCATAACCTCGCTTTTCTAACTTACGTGCGTGTTGCTTCAACGTATATACTAGGACTAAATCTCCTTCTTTTAAGCCTTTATCTTTCACATGTGCATCAAAATATACTTTCTGTCGCTTCTTTGCTACGTATATTCTTGCTGCTGCTTTCAGCCTATTTTCTCCTAATCGTTCCAAGTCCATTATCCTTGCGGATAATTCATGGCCGGTCCACTGATGTTCTTGTGCAACCTTAAGGGTCGGTATCAAAAAGTCCAAAGGAAGCACAACATTTTGACCAAAAACCATCTGAAAGGGAGTTGCATTGAGTACGGTCTTGTAGGCCACTCGATATGCCCAAACAGCGTGGTGTAACTATTTGTCCCAATCTGAACGTTTGTTGTTCACGAGTTTCGTCAGTACGTTACAAAGGATCTTGTTAGTGCTTTCTGCCTGACCATTGGCCTGAGGATGATATGGTGCAGATTTCTTGTGAATCACCATAAAATCCTTTAACAAATATTCAATGACTTGGTTCAGAAAGTGAGTTCCTCGATCGCTCACTAACTCTATAGGCAGTCCATATCTTGTAAAGACATTTTCAAATAAGAATTTTGCAGTCATGTGTGCATCATTCTTTTTCGTGGCTTTTGCCTCTACCCATTTGGTAAGATAATCTGTCGCAACAATAATGTATTCATGTGTACCTTTTGCAGGGGGGGTTAATGGGTCCTACAAAGTCTATACCCCACTTAGAAAATGCACGTCCTCCCATCATGGGTTTCAATGGCATTTCATCTCTGCGAGTAGGAAATTGAGTTCTTTGGCACACATCACATCTCTTAACATAGGTATGTGCATCCATGTGAAGAGTGGGCCACCATAATCTTGCAAAGAGGATGCCTTTGATTATCCTATCGGGTCCAAAACGACCTCCTGCAACACCTTGGTGTGCAGTCTCTAGTACGCTCAAATAATCACTCTCATGAACACACTATCTTAGGTATCCATCTCGTCCTCGTTTGTATAGATTGTCACCAATAAGAGAATAGTCTTGATCTTCCTGCTCTAGACTGCGTTGTCGTGCTAAGGTCATTCCTTGAGGGAATGTTTTCGTCCTCAAGTATGTCACTAAAGGTTCACTCCATTCTGGTGTGAGAGACACGTGATATAATGTAGCATGTTCTACTGGTGGTTTTTCACAACAAACAGGGCATTCTTTACACAACTTGTAGACGTCTGCTTCCATTGAAGGCCAATAGACTCCTAGTCTATGCAAAGTCTACAATGTACGATGTTTCAAATGATGTTGCTTTAATGCACCTACATGTGCTAATTGCAACCAATTTGCATGTTCTAATTCATCTACACAACAAGCAAGAATCTTTTGATTATCCTGTTTATATATACTTCCTGCTATGATTTGGTGTCTGTTGGCAGTAGCCTTGGTACACCAGGACTTACAAGACGTGAAAGTCAAAGAAGGGAGTCAGAGCGAAGGGACAGCACAAGCAAACAGGGCAGTCAAAGAAGATCTGGCAAGTAGGCCAATATTTTTTCAAGACATTAATGCAAATCAAGAGATGGACATGTAGGGAGGAAGAGCAAGTAGGGAGCTCGAAGATATGTATGGCAGATCACGAGAAGAAATCCCTACAACAATAGTGATTTTTATCACTAACAATCATTTGTAAATATCATTTCACATTTTTGTAGCTCCATTTTGTGCAAGCCAAGGAGTCCTTGAGCTTGAGGAGCCTTAGAAGTAGTTGCGTACCAATTTTCGTATTTTTTAGATCTCGTTTGAGCCCCCAAATAAGCCTTGGAACCTAATTTTTAACTAGGCCGGACACTAGGTCTGGACAGGGCCAAAAGCTAGTCAAAAACTATAAAAAGAGCTAGAGAGCTCATTTTTGAGGCTAGATTGTAATTGAAACGAACTTGTAAGAGCATTTTGAAAGTAATCTAAAAGCTCCATTGATTCTCACTCTTTGTCTTACCGTGTGTGCACGTGTGTGTGTATGTGTGTGCATGCTAGTGTGCTTCTCACTCACGCACTTGTGCCGCCACTTGCTCGAGGTCTTCATACCATCCTCACGTCTTCCCGGATTGACATTAAAGGAGGTGCTACTCATCATAGAGCTACACCAAATTTTGGTGCCGTTGCCGGGGATCGAGCTTTGAGGACGAGCGTGTGATGGTAAGACGTAGAGTTGACGCGTTGGAGTTGTAGGTATTTTCTTCACGCTCATCGATTTTCTTTTACTTTCTTCACTATCATCATCATCATCACCATCTCCCACGTCCATATCCATCATCGCGAAAATTTCAGTTTTTTGACTATATCCCCATCTCCACCTCATTTCCCTCATTTCACTTGTGAGAGAGAGCGAGAGAGCGAATTTGCATGTGCTATTTTTTGCATGTTTTGTGAGCATTCTGCAGGTACAGGCCGCATCATCATCCCCAGCACCCTGCGCAGGTACGGAAATCTGAGTAACTGTCTGTGTGTCGCCGAGCTCTGTCAATCGCGACCGACAGAAAAATTGCTCTAATTGCTAAACAAAGTGCATATCCATGACCTACAGGCCTAGAGCTTCCCAAAAATGTGTTTAGTTTTTTGAAATTCCACAGATTTCTGTCAATCGCGATCGCTCTGTCAATCGCGACCGACAAACCACGACGGACAGACCTGTCAATCGCGATCGACACGTCAATCGCGATCAACAGCCCACGACGGCTCTGTCAATCGCGACCGACAGGGTCAACGACCGATTGACCACGACCGACTGACCATACGCGTGACACGTGTCAATCGCGATCGAGCCATCAATCGCGACCGACTCATCAATCGCGACCGACACAGTCAACGACTGTTTGACCACGACCGACTGACCATACGCGTGACACGTGTCAATCGCGATCGAGTCATCAATCGCGATCGACTCATCAATCGCGACCGACACAGTCAACGACTGTTTGACCACGACGGACAGACCACGACGGCTCTGTCAATCGCGACCGACACGGTCAACGACTGTTTGACCACGATCGACAGACCCTCGCGACCGACCTGTCAATCGCGATCGACTCATCAATCGCGACCGACAGAGTCAACGACGCTTTGACCACGATTGATTGACTTTTCGGCCACGTGTCAATCGCGACTGACCAGTCAATCACGACTGACAGCCACGACGGACCTGTCAATCGCGATCGACACGTCGATCGCGACTGACCTGTCAATCGCGACCGACAGACTTTGCGAACGCATTAGAAGGGCAAATTAGGTCAAATTTTCAAGGCAAAATCATTGGTCTAAATTTTGATTGAGTGCGGGACAAACACTAGGGTGTAGTATTGCATCGCGAGGCCGTGCCACAAGCTACTCGAGTATTCCTGTTTGACTGTTAGCTTGTATTGAATTCTGATTTAACTCCCTAAACCCTGAACAGTCCTAACTTTTTCATACGAAATCCAATTTTTGAGCTCTTGGGCTTGTTGGAAAGCTCGTGGCATATACTACACGCCCTCAACTGTTTTTTATAAAGATAATGCGTTGATTTTCAGAGAGGGTATTTTGAAGTTGACCATACCCAGGGGGATCAAAGTCAGGGGTCTTTAGAATTATTTTCCTAAAAGTCACAATGCAAATGTGTGTTTGTGTCACATGAATGAAAGTGGTTGGTTTTGTCCTCTGAATATAAGCATTGAGCTAACCGTGGATCTTTTATAGGTCCATTGAGAGCAACTGAGAGCGTACAAAGCAAGGTTTCTTTGCAAGCTTGAGAACCGGGTTCTTGAGCACCATAAAGCAAGGGATCAACAAGTAAGGTTGGATTATTCTCAACTCCCTCTGTCATTTCCTAGCTCAAGCTAAGAACGAGTAGAGATAGGAGTAAGCCAGGGCGACGATAGGCAGTTATCAAGTTGAAGACTACCTAAAAACTCAAGTTCAAGTTAAAAACATAATCTCTGTGCTGTCGATAACCTAAAGGAAAAGAACCTAACGTGGAACGATCAACCTAAAGCACGAAGAACATTCAAGTATTCCTGACGACGAAATGTCAGACAAGACCTTAAACACGAGAAATAACTAAAAAGAATCAAGTGACTGATACCAATTGATCGGCAACGAGGTTGTACTCTGGGCAAAAAATTGGGTTAATCAGTTAGGCATATGAACCTTAGATCAGGACGACACCTAGCAAGAGAGAGACAAAGCCTTAGGTCTTCAGAGGCTAGTGTCAATCATACTGCAAGGTCTTGGGCCCAACAGTTGAGTCACCACTCATAATACCCTAGCTCTGAGACCAGTGAGTCAGGAATGTCTCAAGGCATGGACAGACATACGGGAAGTTCGGGAGTGCCTTATTTGTATAGGGTAGAAGGCCCTTACAAAACACAGCTGGAATATCTTAGGACCAACCGACTAGGTGCTAGCATCTATGAGGACGGCCTAGGAAGATCTGTGGTCCAGATTAAAAACCCTGACCAATCCATAGGACTAGAACACCCAGCTGTCAAGTTTGAAAATGGTGCATACCTGGACAAAGAAGGAACTATATATGTTGTCACTAGTCACCCTGATAGGACAGATGACTTCGGGAATGTAATCTCAGAAGCGGACTTAGGTGACCTAGAACAAGGGAACATGGGTGCGGAACCTAGAACCCCTCGAGGTAAATCAGTTCTAACTAGGATTATCACACCTGAATGGGTCCCCCAAGACAACAAGAGCATAGAGTTGCTCCTCAATCGAGAAACTGATGAAGCCTTTTGGAGGTATAAGTCTAATCAGCCAACAGACATAGGAAATATCATGATCTATGAGTTTAAGGATCCAGATAGCCCAGGCAGAGTGACCTACTTAGATCATGCTTCAAAACGGATCTTCGTGGTGACAGAAAATGATAGGCATGCCTACACTTGGAAGGGTGAATTTATTTTCCCCCAACCAAGATCAAATGTATCCTATGGTCACCCTGGGGCTGGAACTTCCCAAGCTCATGGTACGCAAAGAGACAGAAGTAGAGATAGACCGGAAGTAAGTTTTGCCAATTCAATGGGCAGAGAAAGAACGAGAACGGAGACGAATAGGGTAGAACCTGAGATGCATAGAGCCCACAGGAACCAAAGAAATGTAGATGGATTCCCTCTGCCGAGGCCTAGAGAGCACACAAGAACTTTGAGACCCACCCAGCTAGTTAAGTCCATGAAGAATTACTTTGACGGCACAGGAGATCCCTATGATCATGTGGCAGAGTTCAAGCAAGTCTTGAGAGCTGAACAAGTGGAAGATCTGTTCACGCAGTACAATGCCTTCGGTCTAACCCTTAGGAACACGGCACTTACATGGTTTCAGCCATTAGATGAGCGTCAGTTCAGGAGCATAGACCAACTCCTAGAGGCATTCATTGTAGAGTTCTCTAAGAGCGGCATAAGACACAATACCTCCTCATTGATCCACAGCTTCAAACAGACCCCCCAAGAGACTGTCAGATTGGCCGGAAGACGATTTAGACAATATCTGGAAAGGTGCCCTATTTCGGAGTTACCCACATCTGCTAAACAAGTAGCCTTATTCCTTGATGGATTGCTGAGTACGAAATTGAGATCCTATGTGTATCTGAAGGACCCTAGGACTATAGAAGAGTGTGTACGCATGTGCATTGACATTGAAGATAACCTAGGGGAAGAGCTAGAGCTTTCCAAAATCTATAAAGATTCAGATAGCGCATCTAGCCACTCTTCCACGCAATCTACATCAATTGAGGAACTCGCTGAGAAGGTAGCTCAAAAATTAGGTGTAACTAGCAAACAGATCCCAAGGTTTGCCCCTGTGAAAAGGTGCTATACATGCGGTGGTGACCATATGGCGAATGTCTGCCCTATTATGGCTCAACCCCAAGTGAACCCTAGTAGCCAGTACTGCACCATAGAACGGAGATACACCAATCACACCGCACGAGATTGCCCATACAACAAGCAGGCAGTTAGGCAACCCTACCCGCAGCCCTACCAACAAGGCAGATACCAAAACCAAAATCCACCACCACAATATGCTAGACCCCAACAAACCTACCAACCACAATATCAGGCCCAACAGAGACCCCAACCGGTGCTGGCTCAACAGCCTCCAAACCCCGCTAACGTGATTCCAGTAAAGTATACTGTTGCAGAAGAAAACCTGAATAGGGCCATTGTACCAGTAACCCCATTGATCTCAGAAAGTGACCCAAGTGACCATAGCTTTGATTCTACGCATGTCGATAGTCCCCAGGCTTACTACATGCAGTCTCCAGAACATGGTGAGTCTTACTATAGTGAAGAACCAAGTGAACCTAGTTGGGAGTCAGATTACACGAACATCATGTATGCAAACCCCAACCCTAGGCCTCAACCTAGGCAGGTACGACCACCCTTTCCTAGAGGACCATGCTACCGATGTCAGGGGGATCACTTCATTCGTGATTGTCCCTTACCTTCACCTACACAACCCCAGTCAGTGACTATCCAAGGTTTCTGCCAAGATTGTGGAAAAGAACATCTCTTACGAGATTGCCCTAAGAACCCCAATAATATGCCAAAAATCACTCCTATCAATGTGATTGGTTTGGTTGTAGATCCCTCAGGAAGCGTCACTTCCACTGCACCAGTGCAGGTAGTCACTAGAGCTCAGGCATTGCAACAAAACCAAGAGACAAGCCAGGAAAAGGGCCCAGAGGCTAGTGAAACCGAGAGCGTAACAAAGAAAAGGACTAGAGCATGGAAAGATAGTCGAGAAAGAATGAAACGACAATGGGCCAAAAAGATGAGTGAGCTTGAGGAAAGCATAAGAGAAACAAAAGCGAGGATAACTGAACTCACAGCTCAAACTCCCTCTCACATCACCCCGCCTCCACCACTCCCATCTCCATCCGACTCACCACCTTCCCCACCGCCTCATCAAATCCCACCACCCTCTAGAGTAGGATCAGTCCTAGCAGATCCCACTCCTGAAGACCTAAACATGATGCTTAAAGCATATCAGGCCAGAATCCAAGAAGGGCCAAACGTCACGGATCATGACAAGTGCTATCCTAGAGCTGACCTAGAGATAGAAAGAACCAAACTGTGCGCGAAAATGGTCGCATTGGCTCAGACTATGTTTGAAGCCAGTCGCCTTTTCAATTACTCGAGCTCAGCCAAGACGCAATTACACTTGGATGGATTCCTAGAAAAGTTAGAGAGGATAATTGCAAGATCTGACAAGGAAGAAAAAAATCAGGAGAAAGAAAAAGCAAGCGGAAACATGAAGCATTCCCAGTCAGAAGTGTATGTGGCCAATTCCACTAAACCAGACTCCTTTCCCTCCTTAGAAAGATTAGAGAGGCTAGTTGCACAGCCAGAAAAGGAGCCTACCCCTCAAAGAAAGGAAAGGGTAAGAGAACGGAAAAGCCAGCCTCTTCAGGAAGCCCACATGCCTTTTCAAGGAGCCTATCTTCCTCCCCAAAGGTCACAGGAGCCTCCCTCGAAAGCTTATGTACCCCTACAGGTAACCCACATCCCTTCCCAGAGAGCGTATGAGCCTGTTCGGAAAAGTAATAGCATAAGTAATCCTCCCCAAGAAGCTTGTGCCTCAGCTATCTATGACACCGAGGAAAGAGCCAACGATAGAATAAGCCCTCCTTCCCAGATAGCAGATGTACCTAATTCTACGGAGCCAGATACTTCTTCTTCGATGAATCGGTTTGCACCAGACTTCCTACGAGAGATTCAAGAAGACAAATGGGATAACGAAAGTGAGGTCGCCCCTCCTTTTGAACTTGTGGACGATGCACACGACCAATTCCCACAAGACATCCCATCAATTTACGGGGAACATGAGAGTGCTCAATCTCATGAGAGATTGGACTTTGAGTCTAATTCCATACAGGAGCTACCCCACTTCACAGGCCCATGGGAAGCAAAGTCCACATGTATGAGAGCACCCACAGTCATGGTAAGGAACGACGACTCAGTCATACCGAGGAACACGGAGGTAGTAACGGACACCAAGGTGCAATGCGATCTCACTTTGGAAGAGCTGCCTGAGGATAGACCAAACGCGCGGAAATATGTAGCTAGTCAAGTAACTGAAACTGCAAAACCTCGTTCCCGGGTAGGATCCCATAGGACAGTACCGGAAATTCCCTTGGATAAGATAGGAGATATGTGTGAAGGTGAAGAAGGGAACACCTACCTTCCCATCACCTACCAGGACTACACCACGAAGGCAATTTTGGACTCAGGTGCAGGAGTTGCAATTGCCACTACCTCCTTATGGAAGCGTTGGGGCAAGCCGGCACTCAGGCCGACGAGAATGAAATTGCAAATGGCCGATGGTCACATAGAGAGACCCCTAGGATTGCTAGAAGGAATAACTCTCACCACTTGTGGTGTCGAGTTTGAACATACCTTTGCCATATGTGACTTCAGCAAAAATCATGCCTATGAGATGATTTTAGGAAGACCATTCATGCGACAGTTGCAAGTGGTACAGGATTGGGGGACCAATTCTTTGTACCTGCAGCACTTAGGTGTTACAACCAAAGTCAATCTCAAGGATTATTCCCATAGAGATGTCCCTCCTATCCAATGGAATCCCATCCATAGAGCCAAAGATGATACAGAATTGGTGCATTCCATAGGGTCGGGATCCTCATGGATGCACGAAGACACTCACTTATGGATGTGCAAAGTAGCAGTGGAGGAAGAGAAGAGAGAAAAGGCCAGAGAAATAGGTGCAAACGAAACCCATAGACCCATTCAAGACCCAGCCTATGCACCTGTAGTTTTTCCAGACGAGGAATTTGAACCCCATGGCTGGGCGGAAATTTTAGCAACAATGGACGTAGCCATCAATGAAGAACAATGGACACCTCACTGTGATGAGGATGGCTATGACATTTCAGTCTTCTCCATAGAGCCAATCATGGGAGAGGCAGTTTTAGAAGAATGCGAACCTAGCCCTGATGCATTTGAGGATGCAAGTGACTCCGATCTAGAGTCAATCATTATGGACCCACCATTTGCATCAGATGAAGAATACTTCCATGAAATAGAATTTCAACCCCAGAGGCATGGAGAGGTTACAAATGATGTAAGATTAGCAACGCATATGACCCCTAAGGAAGAAGGAAAGAAACGAAAGAAGAGAGAAGTCTTACCAGAAGAGGAAGAATCTTTGTTTGAGGTCCCAGAAAATTTTAAGAAGTATGAGATAGATGATAGGAGAGCCATGATAAGAATGCCTAAACGAGAGGCACAATCAGGAGAGGCCTATGATAACAAAGAAACCACCAAGAAAATAGTAGTGGCCATAGAAGAAGGAGAGGAGAGATGCACGCATATAGGCCATGACCTAACAGAAGAAGAAGAGTACGAATTGATAGCCTTGCTAAGAGAATACAGAGATGTATTCGCTTGGAGTTACAAGGATTTGAAAGGTGTTGACCCGGACATATGCTCGCACACCATCCCCATGACCTCAGATGCCAAACCCTCGAAGCAAAAGCCTTATACATATAACGATAATTACGCTGCTAAGATCAAAGAAGAGATAGACAGACTGGTCGAAGCTGGATTTATCTATGAAATTGAGCACACTGAATGGGTATCCCCCATCGTAGTGGTGCCCAAGAAGAATGGCAAACTGCGTGTGTGCATTAACTTGAAAAAGGTTAATGCCGCCACGATTCGAGATAACTATCCGCTTCCCATCACAGAACATCTCTTAGAAAGAGTGGCAGGCAAGGAAGTGTACAGCTTCCTTGATGGATTTTCGGGCTACAATCAAGTAGCCATAGCTCCAGAGGATCAGCATAAGACAGCCTTTGCCACAGAATGGGGCATTTTTGCTTTTAGAGTAATGCCATTTGGGCTTACCAATGCACCAGCCACCTTCCAGAGGCTGATGTGCCATGTGTTTAAGGAGTTCCTGAGGAAGAGTTTAGAAGTCTACGTTGACGATCTCTGTGCTCATTCCAATGTTAGACAAACCCATATTCCTGAACTCAAACGAATCTTTGACAAATGTAGAGAATATCAAGTCTGCCTGAACCCCGAAAAGTGTGTTTTTATGGTCAGGCAAGGCAAGATCCTAGGACATATAGTGTCAAAGAATGGCATATCTACTGACGAAGAAAAAGTGAGAGCCATAGCGGAGTTACCTAGGCCAAAGAATGTCAAGGAAGTACAAGCTTTCATGGGGCATTGCGGTTATTATCGACGATTTATACACATGTATGCTGTCATTGCAAAGCCCATGTACGGACTTCTGACAAACTTTGAATGGACGGATGAATGCGAAAATTCCTTCCAAGAGCTTAAACGAAGATTATGTTCAGCACCAATCTTGACCACACCAGATTGGAATAAGCCATTCCATGTTCATGTGGATGCATCCAATTATGCCATTGGATGTGTGCTTGCACAACCTACTGGTGAAGGTAATATGGATCTTCCAATTGCCTATGCCAGTAGACAATTGAATGCGGCTGAACGGAATTACACCACTACAGAGCGCGAAGGATTAGGCATGGTATATGCAATTAAGAAATTTAGACACTATTTGCTTGCAAATAAGTTTAAATTTTTTACTGATCATCAGGCATTGTTATATCTTGTAAACAAGCCATGCAATACAGGAAGATTAGTGAGATGGTTTCTCTTGCTAATGGAATACGATTTTGAGGTTGTGGTAAGGAAAGGTAGGACTCATTTGAGAGCCGATCATCTCTCTAGGCTCACATCGGGAGAAGCCCCACAAGGAGTGTCAGATGACCTTCCTGATGCTTACTTGTTTAATTTGGAAGTGGTGCCGCAGTGGGCCAAGCCAATAGTACCAGTATTGACCTACGGGCCTAACCATCCAGTGGTAAACACACGGAATAGAGAGGTTGTAAAAGCCCAAAAGTACCACATCATGGCAGGAAGCATGTACAAGCACACAGATCAAGGGATCTTGACGTGTTGCGTAGAAGAGGATGAGTACGCTAAATGGTTGCAATTAGCACATGTAGGTGCGTTAGAGCAACACCATTCCAAACAACGAACGTTGCAGACTCTAAAGAGATTCGGAGTGCATTGGCCAACTATGGAAGCGGATGTCCAAAAGTTGTGCAAGGAATGCCCAATCTGTTGCACTAAACCACCTGTGGAACATGCCACTCTCTATCAAGTATCCATTGTGCCAGATTGGAGTGAACCTCTCGTATCATTCTTGCGGACAAACACATTCCCCCCAGACATGACTCTAGCTAGGAAAAGGAGTTTAGAACAAGAAGCCCTGGATTATTCACTCATAGGTGATAATCTATATAAGCGCGGTAAAGATGGTTACCTGAGACTGTGTGTCCATGAAAGTGAGTATCTTAAGATCTTAGAAACTGCTCACCAAGGTGTAGCAGGAGGACACTTTGGACCAGATTGGGTAATCAAGGCAATACTATTTGTGGGCTTTTGGTGGCCTACACTTCACATGGATGCACATACCTATGTGAAACGGTGTGACGTCTGTCAGAGGACTCAGTATCCTATACGCAAAGATGAGATGCCACTGAAACCTATGATGGGTGGACGTGCATTCTCTAAGTGGGGAATAGACTTCGTAGGTCCTATTAATCCCCCAGCTAAGGGTTCTCATGCGGAATACATCATTGTGGCAACAGATTATCTCACCAAGTGGGTAGAGGTAAAAGCTACAACCAAGAACGATGCTCAAACAACTGCCAAATTCTTGTTTGAGAAGGTATTCACGAGATATGGGCTACCTATAGGGCTTGTAAGCGATAGAGGCACTCATTTCTTGAACGAAGTGATTGAAAATCTGCTCCAAGAATTCTTGGTAATACACAAGAAGTCTGCCCCTTATCACCCTCAAGCTAATGGACAAGCTGAGAGCACTAATAAGATTTTATGCAATGTACTGACAAAATTGGTGAACACAAAACGCTCTGATTGGGACAAACAGCTGCACCATGCTGTTTGGGCATACCGAGTTGCCTACAAAACGGTACTCCAAGCCACCCCCTTTCAGATGGTATTCGGCCAAAACGCCGTGCTACCCTTGGACTTCCTGATTCCTACATTGAGAGTAGCACAAGAGTATGAATGGACAGGTCATGAACTCTCTTCTAGGATCTTTGACCTTGAACGATTAGGGGAAACAAGACTAAGAGCCGCTGCAGGAATATATGCCGCCAAGAAGAGACAGAAGGCATATTTCGATGCCCACGTGAAGGATAAAGGCTTGAAAGCAGGAGATCTAGTCCTAGTCTATACACTCAAACAACACGCGAGGAAGCTAGAAAAGAGAGGCTACGGACCTATGATCATCAATAGGATCTCCACAAGCGGAGCGGTACAATTGGCCACATTAGAGGGTGATGTTCTCCCAAATTATATTAGCGGTTGCAGAGTCAAGTTGTATCAGGAACCCCTCACGGAGGAAATGCTTAGCCGACTCAACACTGCTAAGAAACGCAAAGAGGAAGAAAAGCGAGTGCGAGAAGAAGCTCAAGCAGAAGCTTTAGAACGCATTAGAAGGATGAAATTACGTAGGCAAGGTAGAGAGCAGCCTAGGACAAATGACTATGCAGATCAAGGATATCATATGGCAATGTGTGAAGTCGCAGGAACCAGCTCACCTAGGATAACTGATCGACGTCCTTTCGTAACCCTAGATATAGGACAAGGAAAAAGTGCAAGGACTGTAAGAGCCTTGATTGACTCAGGTGCAGCCACTAGTGCTGTTAGAATGTCTTACTGTCAAGAGTTACAGTTAACTGTCATTCCTGTGGAGGCATATCTTATAGGATTGGGAGGCGTGGAAACCCCTTGTATGGGCGAGGTGGAACTTCCCCTCTACATTCATGATGAAGCAATGACAGTTAAGGTACTAGTGTGTCAGGATGAGGATCTCACTGAACCTCTTGTCTTGGGTCAAGATTGGATTTATGACCAAGCAGTCAATTTAAACCTAAGAAGTGGACTTCTCCAGGTTTGGATCAATCATAGTCGAGTTACAGTAGAATTAGACAATGGAGCACTCAAGGAACTAGGAAAGGCACAGACTCCTGGTCCTTCCAGGGGTACACATGAAGATGACCATGTTGTTCTTGTCCAAAACTATGTGTTGCAGAGGAATGATATTCGCAAAAAAGGAGTCAGGAATGCAACGGAACTCCCTTCTTTTCCAAAGGCTAGAAGGAAGCAGCAACCCAAGGTAGATCACAGGCAGAAGAAGCAGAGTACTACCTATGTCCGAGAACAAAAGTACCGGCGCAGCAGAATGGCCCAGAAAATAAACCAGGTGTGGGTGCGGAAAGGCGAACAACCGGTTGCACTACCGTCAACTACAGGGGCAAAGCCTCTTATTAGTGACCAACAACGCAACGCTAATAAGAAGTCTTTCAGAAATTCTTCTGCTAAAGTAAAATCTATTTGGGTGCCCAAGAAGTCGATGAAGGCAAGCCCACAATCAAGACAAATTTGGGTGCCTAAGGCTTGCTTGATGGCACAAGTAGCTACGCTGAGGCCACAACTTAAACAGCATAACGCAGCGACGCATACTGCCAGATTTCACTCGTTCTCGACACTCATGTACACACCAAAACCCAAGAGCGTACATGTAATCAATTGTAAATGGGTCCCAAAAAGGCCTCATTTTCAAACCACGACACCGAGAAGGCTCTGTAGAGACTCTCCGAAACCGAAGGCAAAGCCCACTCATTGCATTTGGCAGCCTAGGGCCTGTAATAAACCCCCCGACCCCAATTTGTAAATCCATACCCACTTACTAACTGCAGTAGTCTCCTAGGACAACACAAGCACTAAATACACACACTGTCTTCATGCACTTACTAACCACTAACTCATCATCCACCTCATGTTAATGTTGTAACGGGGACAACAACGGATTTATTCTGTCCATTATGATGTTAACACTTGGTTCTATATTCTCACAGAACCAACCAGCGAACAGGGCCATGGCAGAAGCAGGTACTAGTTCTCAAGCCGGATCTGGTGCCCAGATTGTGGACATAGAAACACTTCTCCTTGAGCCACGACTCACCGCAAGACCGCAAGAGCTTCAAGCAGTGCATGTACTCCCCATTCAGGATCCTCCTCAAGGGCACACTTCTCAAGTAGGTAAGCATGCGCATTGGTTCAGTGATGTTGCTGGACCACTGGGCGATGGGACCTATTTCTGGGAAGCAGAATTGGAGTTCAATGGCAAATGGGGTCGATACCACTTTTTCGCACGCGAGTTTGAAAGCTATCAAAATGCCGAAGTCATGAGATCAGTTTGGATCAAAGCGGGTGTGGAAAGTTATTTCAGGACTCACTTACCAAAGCCGGATTTTTTACGATGTTCTTATCTGATCAATACCATCACGCCAAGCAGAGCCAAGGGCGGCGACAGCACCTTTGTGTTGCCATCACTGCTGCCAGGTAATGAGCTTAAAAGATTCAAGTTGACCCTCAATCTGGTAAGAGAAGCATTGGGCATGTATGGCATGCACATCCCAACAGAAAAGGAAACCATGGTTCCAGGTCGAATGAAGCACAAAGATCTTAATAAGCTGAAGGACATGGTTGCGATGACACCTACCATTGCGCTTCACCTGCGAACCATCATGCAACATTTTGCTTTTCCCGCCCAAGAACGCTTCACAATGCCCCCGAAAAAAATATGGTTCAGTTTATATCTAGCAGAAACCGAAAGCCTGCCCATCAATGTGCCACACTGGATCATAGATCAGATCCACCTAGCGCATCAAAGGTGGAACAAAAAACAGAAGAATGTGCTCCACGGGTGTTGTGCTTTGACCAGAATAATCTATAGATGCTTGGCTTATGACGTGCCTGTTCAGCGGGCACTCGTATGGTCCCGAGTCCAAGAATTCCAGAGAAGACTATCAGCAGCAGGTCCCCCATCAAAGAAGATGAGGGGGGGAGTCCAACTACCCTGTGCTCAACCAAGGGGAGCTACCGCTACACCAGAAATCACTCCTCCCCAGACACGACGAGTTAGGCCATTCACAATCCGGTTACCAAGACCAAGCACCGAGGGGCCTAATCTGGTGTTTCCACCCATTCCATCCGATTTGGAATTTCCGCAGGGATTTACTCTTGAGGACCTCACAGATGAAGAAATTGCCAGATTAATCTATGACTCTAACCTCGAAGCTGAAGCAGCGCGAGCTCAGGAACCACAACCCCAAACAACATCGGACCCCACCCAACCACAAGTTGTAGAAGTCGATGTAGACGAACAAGAGGCAAGAGGAGACGAAGAAGAAGCCGACGAAGAACAACATCAAGAATATGACGAACTCTCCGAGTTAGCAAGTGCCCCAGCATATTCGGCACAAATCAAGAGACTATATCGAACCATGCGACTGGTTCAGGAACAGCATCAGATGTCTCTAGAACAGGGCAAAAGACTCATGAACGACTTGCTGGCTGAGGAAGGTGTGGACGAGTTGTTCATTGAGTCCATGAACCTTCATGCCGACGCCGTAGGACTGGATGAGGCCATTCATGAGGCAGTGGCCTACATTCACAGGTTTGAGAAAAGGGTTCCCGTTCGTCCCAGGTGGTCCGGGAAGCAAATTCACATCAATACATCAGCACCAGGCGAGTCAGCGCAAGCAGAAGAATATCACGAAGCACCGTTGTCACCACCATCCCCACCTCACACTACACAATTCACTCCACCACAGGACACTAGCACTACCACATCCACTACCACTACCATTGTCATGGGCATCCCACTCTCCCCGGGAATCCAATTCGGGGGAGTCACCATGCCCACCTTCACCACCCTGTTCACCGATGTCACATCCACTCCACCCACGATTCCCATCTACACCGTCACACAAACAGTTGACACGATGGAAACATCACCTGCCACAGCACCACTTCCTCCCCCCATGCCACCTTCATCACCCATACCCCCTCCACCCACATCTCCACTTACATCCACATCATTCACCTCTCCCATTCCAGCCCCCATTCCCCCTGCATCTTCACCCCTCCCAGCATTATTTAATGTAAATAACATATTTTTAGCATTAAACCAATGTGTATACCAGCTCCAGCATGAGTACAAAGCTCTGGACAACCGGTATCAGCAACTGGAAACACACCATCAGAACTTACAAAGACAATTTCACATTCTACAAACAGAAAATGCAGAACTGAATCAACGCTACACGACGCTTGAGCAGGCTCACCAAACATTATTGGCGGCACCCCAACCATCGACAGAATCAGGTGCCAAACAACTAGAAGCTTTGCTCGAGGTATACCAAGCCGATAATCTCAAAGTCCGGCGTAACCTGGCACTTCTCAGAAAACACATGGCGGCCGCCCTTGAGGAAAACAAGAGACTGCAGCAGCAAAATGAAGCAAATCTAGAAGCAGCAATGGAAGGCTCTCCACACGAAATTGATCCAGAGCAGTTTAAAGCTGTGCCCTCAGAGACAATGAAGACCATCTTGGACAGCTATGCAGATCTATTAGAAGCTCATGATGACTTGGAAAGGGAACGTGATGCGCTGCGCAATCAACTCCAAGAGCAACAGACAGCACCCAAAGTCACAGAAACGACCACGACTTCAGAGGAAGTCAAGGCATTGAAAGAGCAGGTGGCCGAATTACAGGCAAGATTACTCACACATGAAAGACAACCCTCTCCAGTTGTCGAACCAGAACCCGAGGATTTGGTACCCATCGAGGTAGATGAGACGTATGAGGAACCTTACGTTCCTATGCCAATGCCAGGTGGTGAGCAAACTGCAGAAGGAATGGATACGTTAGAAATCGAAGTACCTGAGTGGCTCCAAACACTAGAGAAAACGGCATCAACTCATGAAGATCGAGTGGCAGTTCAAATCCAATCTATGGCAAAGATAGAGGACACTATTATTAAATCAGAATACTTCCGGAGCATGTCCCACCATAGATGGATCGGAACCAATGATGATCAATACGTGCCATATTGTATACTCCTGGCGGACTACAATGCAGAAATCCAACATAGATGTGGCAAACCTCCAACGTTTGCTACACAATTTGGGCCAGATGATATCCCAGAGAGCGCCAAAAAAGGATCCATTCATCAACCCACTTGGAGGATCCGACTCCTCGAAACCTACCCGGAGATGGTTCGCACCTGGACGAATATGCCTCTTTTTATTAAATATAACCCTTGTTATGTTCCTGTACTCCGCAGACGCACATGGCCAGAGTTTACCATTGCAGTCAAGAATATCAAGGGATGCGCCAAATGGTTAAACTACGTCTATCTAGCACCCCCTCAAGGGCCTCCCACCGTCAATTACATGATTTCCACTATACGGCACTGGAGCATCCGATTAAAGAATACCCCTGATGTAATGGCCCAGATGTGCATGAAAATTTTTGAGCTAATGCTTATTACATTCAGGACATTCAAGAATATCAAGGACCCACACTTCTCAGGCGTCGGATTCCTTACAGGAAACCAAGATTTAGTTTATGACATGAGCACCACTCCTTCTATAGAGGTGATATACGCTTGGCACGCCAGAATAAAATACCTCCCAGCCTGCTTTAAACAAACATTCGAAGAGATGTTCATAACAGGGTTCTGGGAATACCACTCAGAAATATTTGTACCCAGACCCTCACATCTCCTCCATTTATTTGCTGTGGAGCGAACCATTCACTCCGAGCAGTTACGGGTGCCACATCCAGATGTCCCAGGGCCAGTCAATTGGGATGCATTGCTGACAGATCTAGCAAGGGGACTCAGGTTAGAAGAACACCACCTCGCCGCCGATGTTGTACAATACTACGTCCAAAAAGTAGCTAGACAAGGGTCTGTCAGGGGCGACAGACGCGAGAGTGGGGGGGGTGTTGGCAGTAGCCTTGGTACACCAGGACTTACAAGACGTGAAAGTCAAAGAAGGGAGTCAGAGCGAAGGGACAGCACAAGCAAACAGGGCAGTCAAAGAAGATCTGGCAAGTAGGCCAATATTTTTTCAAGACATTAATGCAAATCAAGAGATGGACATGCAGGGAGGAAGAGCAAGTAGGGAGCTCGAAGATATGTATGGCAGATCACGAGAAGAAATCCCTACAACAATAGTGATTTTTATCACTAACAATCATTTGTAAATATCATTTCACATTTTTGTAGCTCCATTTTGTGCAAGCCAAGGAGTCCTTGAGCTTGAGGAGCCTTAGAAGTAGTTGCGTACCAATTTTCGTATTTTTTAGATCTCGTTTGAGCCCCCAAATAAGCCTTGGAACCTAATTTTTAACTAGGCCGGACACTAGGTCTGGACAGGGCCAAAAGCTAGTCAAAAACTATAAAAAGAGCTAGAGAGCTCATTTTTGAGGCTAGATTGTAATTGAAACGAACTTGTAAGAGCATTTTGAAAGTAATCTAAAAGCTCCATTGATTCTCACTCTTTGTCTTACCGTGTGTGCGCGTGTGTGTGTATGTGTGTGCATGCTAGTGTGCTTCTCACTCACGCACTTGTGCCGCCACTTGCTCGAGGTCTTCATACCATCCTCACGTCTTCCCGGATTGACATTAAAGGAGGTGCTACTCATCATAGAGCTACAGTGTCTCTGAGACTTGGTAATCTCTCCTTCCTTGATCCTTAACCTAGGATTCTTGGGTCCATATGTGAGAACAGGGACAATAGGCTTAGCCCATTCTGGTGCTATCTCAAGGTTAAACAAATACGCATCTGGTAATTCATCCGCTATCCCTTGAGGAGCTTCTCCTGAGGTTAATCGTGAAAGGTGGTCAACTCTAAGATGTGTCTTTCCTTTCTTGACTACTACTTCGAAGTCATACTCCATGAGTAATAGAAACCAACGTATCAATCTTCCCGTCTTACATGGTTTATTGACTAAGTACAACAATGCTTGATGATCTGTAAAGAATTTGAACTTGTTTGCCAACAAATAATGTCTTAATTTCTATACTGCGTAGATCATTCCTAATCCTTCTCGTTCTGTAGTGATGTAATTTCTTTCTACTACATTCAACTGTCTGCTTGCGTAAGCTATGGGGAGGTCTATATTACCTTCATTCGTGGGTTGTGCTAACACACATCCTATGGCATAATTGGATGCATCCACATGTACATGGAATGGTTTACTCCAATCCGGGGTTGTTAATATAGGTGCTGAGCACAAACGTCGTTTAAGTTCATTGAATGAATTCTCACATTCATCTGTCCATTCAAACTTAGTCAAAAGAGAGTACATGGTTTCTTTCTTCTTTCTTTTCGTCCCTTCACTCTTAGTGGTCACGTGTGTGGCTAACCTCACATCATTCATAATTTCTTCGTGTCTCTGAGGATGAGTCTCTACTTTGTAGAAATATTCTTCCTCTGATGCAAAGGGTGAGTCCATAATAATTGACTCTAGATCAAAATCGCTTGCATCCTCAAATGCAACAATGCTAGGTTCACATTCTTCTATAATTGAATCACACATGATTGGCTCTATCGTGAAAACTGAATGTCATAGCCATCTTCGTCACAGTGGGGTGTCCATTGTTCTTCATTGATGGCTACATCCATGGTTGCTAAGATTTCTGCCCAACCATGAGGTTCAAACTCTTCGTTTGGAAATACTACAGGTGCATAAGCTGGGTCTTGAAGGGTTCGTGGATGTTGTTCTGCACCTAAGGTCCTAGCTTCTAACCTTTCTTCCTCTTGTTTTGCTACCTTACACATCCATAGATGAGTATCCTCGTGCAACCATGAGGGGTCTAACTCCAATGAGTGTACCGATTCTGTCTCTTCTTGCATCTTATGGATGGTATTCCATTGTAGTGGTGGTACGTCTCTATGGGAATAGTCTTTAAGATTGACTTTACTCGTCACACCTAAATGTTGCAAGTACAAAGAATTAGTTCCCCAATCTTGTACAATTTGCAACTGACGCATGAATGGTCATCCTAAAATCATCTTGTAAGCATGATTTTTACTAAAATCACAAATGGCAAAGGTATGCTCAAATTCCACACCACAAGTGGTGAGAGATATGCCTTCTAGTAAGCCTAATGGTTTTTCTATATGTCCGTCAGCCATTTGTAGCTTCATCCTGGTGGGTCTCAATGCTAGCTTACCCCAAAGTTTCCATAAAGCGGTGGTAGCGATGGCTACTCCAGCTCCTGAATCTAAGATGGCTTTTGTGGTGTAGCCCTGATGGTTTATTGGAAGATAAGTGTTACCTTCCTCTCCTTCGCTTACATCTCCGATCTTTTCTATGGGTATCTCTAGTACCTTCCTGTGTGTTCCTATCTGTGAGGGTGTAGTAGCAAGCTCAGGGAATTGATTTGCTACATGTTTCCACAATTCCGGTTTAACCTTTAACAATTCCTCTAGGGTGAGATTACATTGAACTTTGGTATTCTTGATCACTTCCATGTTTCTTGGGATCACTGATTCTTCATTCCTCACTATTATCGTGGGTGCTCTCATACTAATAGACTTGGCTTCCCAAGGTCCTGTGAACTGAGGTAATTCTTGCAAAGAACTGGATTCAAAACCTGTGTGTTCACTTAGTTGTTCTTCCTCTACATCATCGTAAATAGAGCGGATATCTAGGGGAAATTGTTCCTGCAAGTCGTCTATTTCTTGAATAGGAGGATGAGTTCCTTATTCTTTTCTCCACTTTTCTTCTTGGATTTCTCTCAAAAATTCATGTGAATATCTATGTATGGAAGACAGGTTGTCTTCACCTTCCGTGTTGGGTACTTGAGACAGGGATGGTGCATTCCTTTCCTGTGTCTCCGAGGTAGTAGGGTTCCTATGCTGATTCTTTTTCTCCTTGCTATCTATCAAGTATTCTAGCCTCTCCATTAGTCCTTGAAAGTGTAATTCTGGTTTTGCCATGTTATTCCAATTTAGATATCTAGAGGCTTTGAAAATAGTTTGTGCTAATTCTACCATCTTCATGCAAAACTTAGTTCTCTCAATTTCTAAGTATGCTCGAGGGTAGTTCTTGCTCATTTCAACTATCTGGGGTCCTTCTTTTAATCTTGCTTGATACGCGCGAAACATCTTGTCTAGGTTTTTTGGTACGGGTTCCACTAAAACTGATCCTGATCTCTGAGCTGGGTTCTCGTGATTCAATTCTTGTGAAGTCAATTCTAGGATTTTGGCTCTAGATTCCTTGAGGCTTCCTTCCAATTCTTTTATCCTTTTACTCCACTTTCTCTTGATTCTTTCTCTCGAATCTTTCCAAGATTTTGTCTTTTTGCTGTTGGATTCTCCAACTTCACTGGTTCCGGCTATTTTCTCATGATTAAGTTGTTGGTTCTGTAAGAGCGCATGGGCTCTTGTTATAGCTTGGATAGGCACGTATGTAGTGTTGGATCCATCTGCATTGTGCACAATACCTATCACATTGATGGGTATCACATTTGAAGCGTTCACGGGGTTCTTAGGAAAATCTTTGATTATGTGCTCTTTACCACAATCGGCGCAAAAGCCTTGTATGTTATAATACTGTGACTGTCCTGCTATCGGAGGATGTGGACAATCCTTTATGAAATGATCTCCTTGGCACCTAAAGCATGGTCCTCTAGGGCCCTGTGGTCTTGGCTGTCTCAATTGGGGCCGTGGGTTTGGGTTTGTGTAATTCATGTTAGCATAATCAGGCTCCCAATTGGGTTCCAATGGTGGACTATCATACTGATAGGTCTCTACGTGTTCTGGTGACTCTGTGTAATACGTGGGTGGACTATCTACATGAGTAGAGTCAAAACTGTTTGAGTTTGGGTCACTCTCTGTGATCAAGGGTGATGAGGGAACTAATGCCCTACTTAGGTTCTCTTCTGTAGCAACATATTTGACTGAGATGACATTCGCTAGTGGGGGTGGCTGCTGAGCTAAAACAGGTTGAGGTCTCTGTTGAGCCTGATAAGGATAGTTTTGAGGAGGCCTATAGTAATGAGGCTGGGTATTATATTGACCTTGATACCTACTTGGCTCTGCATATGCTTGCGGGTAGTTTTGTCTCACTGCCTGTTTGTTGTATGGGTAGTCCTGAGCCGTATGATTCGTGTATCTTCTCTCAATTGTACAGTATTGGCCACTAGGGTTGGCTTGCGGTTGTGCTGCATTGGGACACACATTTGCCATATGATCACCACCACAGGTATAACAACGCTTGTTTGTTGTTACCCTAGGCATCTTTTTACTAGAAACTCCTAGTTTCTGGGCCACTTTTTCTGCTAGATCCTCTATTGAGCTAGACAATTTTGTGGATGCTAGAGAGGAACAATCTGAGTCCTTATAGACCTTTGAGAGTTCCAACTCATCTCCTAAGTTATCCTCAATGTCTATGCAAATTCTTACACACTGCTCTAGCGTTATGGGTTCCTTTAAGTATACATAGAAGTGTAGTTTAGAGCTCAACAGACCATCTAGAAACAATGACGCTTGGCCTGTGAGGGTAGCTCTTGCATTGGACATCTCTCCACATATTGTCTAAACCTACGTCTTGCCAGTCTAACTGTTTCTTGAGGGGTTTGTTTGAAGCTATGAATCAACGAAGACGTGTCATGCCTGATTCCGCTTTTAGAGAATTCCATAATGAATGACTCTAAAAAGTGATGGATGTCTCTAAATTGCCTCTGTTGCAAAGGTTGAAACCAAGTTAAAGCTGTATTCTTTAACGTTAGTCCAAATGCATTATATTGCGTGAACATGTCTTCTACTTGTTCAGCCCTTAGCACTTGCTTAAACTCTGCAACATGGTCATAGGGATCTCCTGTCCCAT
Source organism: Ceratopteris richardii (assembly GCA_020310875.1). NCBI lineage: Eukaryota > Viridiplantae > Streptophyta > Polypodiopsida > Polypodiales > Pteridaceae > Ceratopteris > Ceratopteris richardii. The sequence goes on along the minus strand of CM035409.1, from coordinate 140,150,048 downwards.
CAAAGTAGTTTTTCATGGACTTTACTAGTTGAGTGGGTCTTAATATCCTTGGGTGTTCACGTGGTCTAGGTAGAGGAAAATCATCTCTACCACCTGGCATTCTTTGTCTTTCCACTCTGTCCGTGTCTATGGTGGTTCTATCTCTCCCTATGGGATGATTGAAACTTACTTCCGGTCTTTCTTTGTTTTTCTCTCTTTGATTAGCATGGGCAGAGGATGTTCCTGCCCCTTGATGGCTTGCGTTTACGTTTGTTCGAGATGGAGGGAAGACCAAATCACCTCTCCATGTATAGGTATTTCTAGTGTGATCAGGTACCACAAATACTCTTTCTGAAGTTTCATCCAAGTATACAACCTTTCTAGGTGTATCTGGGTCCTTAAATTCATAGATCGTGATGGTGCCTACCTCAGTAGGTTGTTCCGTTTTGTACCTCCAAAATGCTTCGTCAGTTTCTTTGTTTACAAACAACTCTATGCTTCTGTTATCCTGAGGGATCCACTCTGGAATTAGTACTCTTGTTAGTACAGATTTCCCTCTAGGTGTTCTAGGTTCTTCTAATGGTTCCTTTCCTTGGGTTCTCGCTTCCTTCTCTAACTGAATTACACCAAACTCATTGGTATTGTTTGTCTGATCACTTAAGATGTGCATCATTTCTTCTTTGTCTATGTATGCGTCTCTCTCAAATTTTACCACTGGACGTTCCAATCCAATGGGTTGATCAGGGTTGTGCATTTGCACCACTTCCCTTCACAAACCATCCTCGTACATGCGAGCACCTAAGCAGTTGGTTCGGAAAAATTCTAATTGAGTCCTATAGTCCTTCTGGTTTTTCTAAATATGCTACATTTGACCCTCCTTCTGGTCTTTCCGTGCTGAAAGCCATTTTTGATTCACTCGTATCTGAGCTTAACTCGTAGGGATAATTACTATTCAGTTGTTGTGCCCATGATCGTGCAGTAGTTCCTACACTTGCTTCTGAAGATCTAAGGCTTCGTCTGTCTGACTTACCTATAAGTTTGCCCGATCTAAGGTTCATGAATTTACTTTGCAGCACTCTCTGATTGTCAATGTGTTTTGTTTTGGACTCCAAGTTGTCCTCTCCAATCATGAAGTAACAAAGAATCAACAAATCATCTTTATTTTGTCAATCCTAGGAATATCCATAAGACCACAGCCCCTTCAAGATAATAGATTCAAGGAAATAAGAGATTGATGGCTGGATTGCTGAGAGAAATTGAAGATGAAGAGAAAATCTTGAGTTTACCATAACTAAGGCAAATCTCCATCATTTTCCATGTTCTTTATGTCAAAACCATGCCATTTCATTAGCAAAATACAAATATGAACTCAAAACTGAAAAATATCACCTGTATCACAAAGACGAGACAATCGCGATTCTGTACCAACAGACGATTTTCACAATTTTGGAACTTCCTTCAGTCCTTTCCACTCATTTACAGCATTAGGTCTCTCTCTTCATACAACTTACTCAGAAATACACAAATATGACTCACAAATCTCCATGATTAAGCAAGAAACAAGCTCACACATCAAAAGAAATACACTCAACAGGAGAAAACACGATTTTGTAGAAACTCTTTCTTCTCTATTGATAGCTTGAGCAAATAACTAACCAACCTCTCCAAAATAGAGAAAATTGACTTATATACATTTTCAAGTGTCCCTTTTCACACTTGAAATTAGGTCTTTTTCCCTAATTTTCTAAAAAATGCTATCTAAGAGTTTCTAAAAATTCTACAAAAATTACATGATATCCTCAACCACATAAGGAAGACTCTTCCTTATTTTTACAATCATTGCATAAATATTTTACAAATTTTTTGACTTTTTACTAATTTTTTACATCAAAAATGCTCTTCCAAAAATACACCTTCCAACATCCTTCCCCTCCTAAGCCTTTCGGCTCCTGACGAAAGATTTTCTTATGTGAGCTCAGCTTTATTTCTTCTTCCTTTGATACACTTGTGACACCAAATCATGGCTCTTCCTTTCTGTGACATTCAAGTTATTGACCATTTCAAATAAGGCTTTCCTCCATTGTACTGCAGCTTCAGGCATCTATAACATCCTTCTTCAAATATTCGGTGTAAGCAACTTCATAGGCAGTAAGTCTTGCTTTTGTAACAACTGATAGGTTTCCAAAAATCTCTGACTCCCTCTCAAAAAACCCATAATCAAAGGCATCCTCAAAAATCTGTAAGTAATGGCTACCCAAAAATATAATTCTGCTGTAGTAGGCCATTAAGCAGATCCTGTCTGGTGTCTCACTCAAATCAAACAAAAGAGCATCTGTTGGTGAATTAAACCCTATGTAGTTCAAAATTCTGATATCTGTATCAGTGTAGGTCTCTATACAAGCTAGAATCAACCTCATTATTCTGACCAGTAATATACAAGCCGGATCATTAACATCTTTATATGTTGTTAAAACTGACTCAGCAGTATTCACCATATAATTTTTTGTAGGCCAAGTGCCTGCCTTTGGACCTGCTATTTTTGGAAAATTCAGCCATTTTGCTGGAATCTGCCCTGTTTTTCTCCTTTCCCAAAAAACAGTCCATTCTCTTCTTCTGGCAACTGGACAATAGGCTGGGTTGATCTTTAAATTCAAAGGTGCCTCTTTCCAGATTTTCCTACATTCCTTATTGACATCCAACCACTTATTTCTCCATTTAGGATTTGCTCTTTCAAATAACTCCTTCGTGACATTAATATCTTCTTCATACTCAAGGTATTTGTTCGGAGATAGCCCTACTCTGGCTAATTGATAATTCTTTATACTCTCCAAAATCATACAGAAAGGTATTCCCAATCCATCTGCAGCCCAATGATGCTGATCTGGATTAATGCCTTTATTCAGAGCAAAGGTAACTATTTGATCTTCATACTCATCATGCATTTTTCTGATAAAATCCATTCTTGACTCTCTATTGGTCAATAATTTCTGTACAAAATCTTCAGAATATTCTTCCTCTGTTTCTTTAGCTGCTGGTTCCTTGTTCTCTTGTTCCTTGTCAAAATCCCCTGTTTCATATTCCTTTTTATCTGTATCTTCTGCCTGTACTTGATCTTGAATTTCTTCTGGAACTTTTGATTTCTCCAACTGTTTCTGTAATTCTTCTATAGTCATCATTGAATTTTTGTTCTGAGCTGCCCATAACTCCTTTTCCTTCCTCCACTCATTTCTTTCTTCCTCCATCTTTGCTTGCCATTCACTTCTTTCCTTCTCTACCTCCATATGTAATTGATGATATCCTCTCATTGATGTGGCAGCATGAGTGTTTGCCTGTTTCTCCATTTCCTTGGCCTCTTTTAATTCTATTTGAAGTCTTTGAATTTCTTTATGCAGCTCTTCCTTTTCTTCCTCTGTCAATTGAACAGATTTACTTCCACCTTGTAGTTGACCTTCTTCTAACAACACTTTATTAATCTCTTCGTGTGCTCTAGTCAGAATTTGATAAGATGTTTGTAAAGTTCTGTATCTTCCTCCTATGGTTTTAAGTTCCATTTCCATTTTAGCATTCTGCTCTGATAACTTTACACTCTTTTCTTCCAAATATTGGATTCTGTTCTGCTTCTGAACCTCAGCTTCTTCCAAAGCAATGATTCTATTGAGATATTCTTCATTCCTTTCCTTTATCAACCTTAATTGCTCTGTCATCTGCTCTTTTTCTTTCTTGTGTTCTTTGATAATTAAACTGCCTTTTTCAAATTCTGATTCAGCCACCATTCCTGATATGATCATATTTCTGCTAGATGGTCTGAATTGTTCAATGTTGCTCATAATCATTTGACAAGCTGATCTTATATTTTTGGGTATTCTTTCCAACCCTACTTCTATTTCTGTCTGTCTCACTTCAATTTGCTTATCTTCTTTATCCACATCATCTTCTTCTGCTGCTGTTTCATCTTCTATGTCCTGCATGTCTTGTTCTTCATCACTGTGATCATAGTTCTCTGTATCCTGATTGTTATCATCCTCTTCATAAACTAGTGCTCTGTCATTTGCACTCTTCTGCTCTGAAAAATCTGAAGCTTTCTCCTTTCCTAATGGCTTCTTTTCTTCCAATACTTGTTGCTTCTCTGTGAAGAGCTGGTCTTCCTTAATTAGTATCTCCTTCTCTTGTGTTAGGGTTTCCTGACTTTTGTTTGAGTCCTTTTCAACAAGAATTTGTTGAACTTTCCTGAGTTGGTCTTCCTGTTCCTGCTTTTCCTGAACTTCAACTGATTCAATTTCTTTTGTACCAGCAACCTGGTCATTACTTTTCTCATTTGTGTATTCCTGATCTTGCTCCTCAATGTCCATAAAATCTGCTTCCACCTCCTGTTCTTGATCAGTCTTAGATGTAAATTCCTCACTGCTTTTTATATCCTGCAGCACATCCTTTATACTTTGAACAATTCCTTCCTCTATTACTTGTCCCAAGACCTCTTGAGCATTCTTTTCTGATTCTAACTCCTTTCTTTCCTGTTCTTCGGATGCATCCTTCTGCTGATTATTTGAACTGCCGAATACTTTCTTTGCTAGTTCCTCCAAACTTGCAGTCAACCTTGCATTTAATTTGAATTGTGTCTGTGATGGGTTGGTCCATATTGAATTTTTGTCAACATTCATTATTCCAGAATTATCTTCATCTCTCTTCTGGTTTTCCTCTTCTGTCATTCTTGCCTTTCCTTTTAACTGCCTCCTTTTTTCTTCAGCACTCATCTGTGGAACTATTTCCTCCTGTGTCTGCTTCTCTTGAGGTTTCTTACTTGAATCCTCAGGTGTCTTCACTTTCTCCACAGCCTGTACAACTATATTGGGAGTGTTGGGTATTGACAAATTTAAACTTTTTAGCAAAAAACTCTCAATGTCGCTATCTGAATCAGATGAGAATCGTGAAGATCCTCCCACTTCTTGTTCTGTAGGCTTTGACACTTCCATCACTGAGGTTAGCTTCTGTGTTTCTTTTGTAATTACTTGTTTCATTTCTTTCATCACATGTTCATCTGCCATTTTTCCTTTTCCTTTCTTTATCATCTTCTTCTTTTGAACAGGTTTCCTTGGCATCTTCTTTTTCACTATCACCGTAGTTCTGGCCTCTGGAGGTCCTTGCAACTCCTTGAAGTATGCCAGCAATTCTACCTCCTTCTTCACAAATATCTCCTCAGTTTCTGCTGCCATCATTTCTTCATGCAATGCTTCATAGTGCTCCACCTCTTCTTGGATCCAATCGGTAGCTTTACATGAAAAATCTTCCAACATTTTTTGATATTGTGCCTCGTATATGGCTCTTTTACTATTTCCTTGAGTGAGATAAGTGTAAAGCTGTTCTTTGCTTGTCTGCGGAGGATGAGGTTCACTGGAGGATTGTACCTTTTTCTGTGCTGCCATCTGTTCCTCTCTTGTTTCTTCCGCCTGTTCTAACTCTACTTTTCTGGGGTCCAACTTTCTTTTCTTTACTGGAATCACTTCCTCAGATACTACTTTTCTCTTCATTCCTGTTCCCCTCATGCGAGTTTGTCCTTCTGATTCTCTTCCAAGTGCCTTTCTTGGGAAACTTTTGATTCCTGACATCAAATTTCTGAAGTACTGTGCCTCAGGAGCTAACTTTAACTGCTCTTCCATTCCTAGAACATGATAAATGATTTTTGTCAAAAACTGGGCTCCATTTATGAATTTCTTCTGCTCCCAGTGTTTTGCTGCTTCCTTCAACTGTTCATGGATGTAAGGTGAGACATCCATCACCCCAAATGGCTTGGTTCTATCTTTGTTATTGAACATTAATAGAGTTACTGACTTATGAGGCATGGTATACCTTGGTAATTTCGGAAAACAAAAGAACTGCAAGAACATTCTTATAGCATATTCTTCATTTTCTTTTCCCTTGAAGTCAGTGAACTTTACATACCCCGTGTAAGTCTCCTTATTTTTCTTGACAAAACTTTGGTCCAGTTTAGTGCCCATTGGATAGAACTGTAAGGCGGCTCTGATATGTTCTGCTTTGATAACTATCCCTGCCTCCTGATTGTCTTTATTCTTCACTTTGCATCTGAAGTAGGCATCATTGCCTTTTCCCACTTCCTCCAAACTTCCCATCACTTGTGCTACTCTTTCAAAGTCAATAAAGAAAATAGGTTCTTCTAAGAGCTTGTGCAATCCCACAGCTTTCCATCTTTTGAGGTTGACAGAAGTTTTCTGAAACCTGTAAAATTCTTGGCATAGCATAGTGTACTTATATCCTCCCACTGCTACTGTGAAGATATGCTGTCCTATCACTCCCAGAATTTCTTTAAGTTCTTTTGCTATTTTTTCAGCTTCTGGGATTTCTTGGTCTTCATCGGATTCTAAGTCCAATTGTTCTTCAGCTGCATCACTGTCCAAAAACCAGTGTCCTCTGGACAGAGTCACTGAATCAGCTTTGAAGTCATGGATTGTCAACTCCTTTGTATTCACCATCCTGTATTTATATATAACAGAAAAGAAAATACTCCACCCACATGAGTCACAAGATTTCATGAAAAAATACTATATTATTCTGGAATGTTACTGACATATATAAAAAATAAGAAAGACAAGTTCCCAGCAATTTTTGCTTTTTTTTCAAGAGACTCAATTTTAAGTGAGCAACACAGGTGTAGCAAGACATCTAATGTGCTCTCTCCAATTGTCACTTCCTTGCTCAAAAACAATTCCTGAATTAGAAGGATGATGCTAGAAAAGATGATTAATGAAGAAACTTTGAAAAAGTAGTGGTGAAAAAGAAAAATGATCTCAAAAAATTAAAAATCAATAAGACAAAACAACTTTTTTCCATAATAAGTTACTCTTTCCCTCCCTATATCTTGCTTTGTGTTTTTTTTTTATTTTTAGAAAGAAAATCAAGAAACTAAAATATATTTTTCTGGTTTTTTTTTTTTTTTTTTTTTTTTTTCTGTCTTCTTTCCTTCCCCTCCTAATTTTCTTCTAAGGGGAAAGAAGGAAATATTTTTTTTGTCCTTTTCAAAATTCCAAAAATAGGTCCATTGTGGATTATTCCTCCTCCATTGACCAAATTCTGATTTTTTCACCCAGTAATGTTTTACTCCATTTGTCCTTCTGTTCTGGAAATATCCATGCTCTGTGGATGAACATTTTGTGACATTTTTTGGCTTCCATATCCATTTTGTTTTAATTTCCTGTTTTGGTGAGCCATAACTGTGCATGACCTGTTTCCATATTCTTTTTGTTCTGTTTTGTTGATATTGCAACTTTGGCAATAATAGTCTTCTCTGTTTTGTCTCCTCATCCACCTTTACCTCTTCAGTCTTTTGCTGATCTTGAGTGTATGAAGCTTGATCACTTTGTATTGTCAAAATGTTCCTGTCCTCCATTGAGAAAGCAAATCCTTCGAGATGTGGTTCATGAACATCCATATGAACTACCTGCTCTTCATTACTCAGAAAGAACATTAAAAACTTTTTGTCTTTGATGGTCAAATTAAGCTTCATTTTTTCAAAATTTAAGATGACTTTACCTTGTTTGAGCCATGGCTGCCCTAAAATCAGCTTTTCAGTCATTAAATGGTCTGGCCACTCTTCACAATCTATCTCCATATATTCATTATTAATTTTAACTTTAATAGAAAGTGAAGATATGCTTTGAATTCTTTTTCCTCCCAGGGTTTTGATCAAAATTCTGCTTTTCAGCTCTCTTAAGATTAAACTTATTGATCAAGGCTGAGCTAACTAGATTCACTTGAGCTCCCGAGTCTATCAAAACCCTTATGTTTTCATTCTGGTAATTCATCATAATCAAAGGCAAATGTTCTTTTTGCTTTAGAGTGTTTTCACATAAGCACACTTGTTTCAATTTTCTAATTCTCTCTTTGGCTTCTAGTTGAGCCTCCTTTCTAACACTTTCTTCTTCTTTTTTCCTATTTTGGGCCTTTTGCAACCTTCTCCATTCCTCAGTAGTTAATGGGCACTCATACCTCTTTACTCTACATCCACTTATGAAATTTGGCATGATTTCCCCATCAATATTGGCTAACTGAATAGCTCCACTTTTGCTTATCTGATGTATGATATATGGCCCATGACCTTTTTTCTGAAACTTTTTCTGATGTTCTTTGATTGTGTAAGCTAAGACCAGGTCTCCTTCTTGTAGATCTTTGTCTTTTATGTGAACATCATGATAAGCTTTTTGTCTTTTCTTGTTTGTATATATACTCATCACTGCTTGGAGTCTCGATGCTCCCAGTTTTTCTAAGTCTATGACTCTCTCAGATAATTCATGTCCTGACCAATTGTATTGGCTACCCACCTTCAATGTTGGAATAAGAAATTCCATGGGTAAAACCGCATTCTGGCCATACACCAAATTAAATGGTGTAGTTCCTAAAGCCGTTTTGTATGCCACTCTATAAGCCCAAAGAACATGATTCAGTTGATAATCCCAGTCATTTCTGTTTGTGTTGACTAATTTGGTCAATACATTGCAAAGTACTTTATTAGTACTTTCTGCTAACCCATTGGCTTGTGGGTGATATGGGGCTGACTTATTGTGACTAATCATGAAATAATTAGTCATGTTTTCTATGATCTGATTTAAAAAATGAGTCCCCCTATCACTTACCAATTCAATTGGTAGTCCAAATCTAGTGATAATGTTTTCATACAAAAATCTAGCAGTGGTGTGAGCATCATTTCTTTTAGTGGCTTTGGCCTCAGCCCATTTTGTCAAATAATCTGTAGCTACTAGTATGTATTCTGCATGAGATTGTCTGGCTGGAGGATGTATTGGTCCAATAAAGTCCAATCCCCATTTACTAAAAGCTCTGGCTGAAATTAAAGGAATTAATGGCATGTTATCTCTTTTGTTTGGTTGGCTCACCCTTTGACAGACATCACATCTTTTTACATAAGTTCTAGCATCGGGAAATAGGGTTGGCCACCAAAAGCCAGAATATAAGATGAGTTTGGCTGTTCTATCACTTGAGAAATGTCCTCCAGCTACTCCTGAGTGTGCCATTTCCAACATCTCTAAATACCTTTCTTCTGGAACACAAATTCTCAGATATCCATCCATTCCTCTCTTGTATAATTGTTCTCCTATGAGTTGATATTCCTCTGAGATCACTTGTAGATTTCTTGAATCAGCACCAGCTATTACTTGTTCCCCTTCCTCCTTTCTCTTCAACTTCTCAACAATTTTTTCACTCCATTCTGGGTTTTTCTGAAACCAATATAAAGTTATTAATTCTGATTTCTGCCATGTTTGACATTTTTTACAGTTATCAATATATCTCTCCACATCTTGAATCTTATTTGGCCAATGTACTCCCATCCTATTAAGGTTACTTAGAGTGACAATTGTAGAAGCATGAGTACATGGATTCCAGCAATGAGCTTTTCTTATATATTCATGTTGCTCCTCTTCTGGAGTACAATATTCCAGTATACTTGATTGATTGAGGTGGTACAAATGTCCAGCTAACAACATGAAATTCCTGCTTTGTAGCACCAGATGTGTGTTATTTGCTAATGACCTACAAGGTCCCATGGTTAGCAAGGGAATTAATGACATCGACCATTCAGGAACACTCTCCACCTTGAATAAGTATGTATCTGGCAAATCATCATTTATAGGTGAACTAGGTTCTTTTGACTGGATTCTTGATAAATGATCTGCTCTCAAGTGTGTTTTTCCTTGTCTAACCACCACCTCAAACTCAAATTCCATTAGTAAAAGAAACCATCTTACTATTCTTCCTGTATGACATGGTTTATTTACTAAATAGAGTAGAGCTTGGTGATCCACAAAGAATTTAAACTTGTTGGCCAATAGATAATGTCTGTATTTTTTGACAGCAAAGATCATTCCCAATCCTTCTCTCTCAGTAGTTGTGTAATTTTTTTCCGCAATGTTTAATTGTCTACTCGCATATGCTACTGGGAAATCTAATTTGCTTCCTTCTATAGGTTGTGCTAACACACATCCCAGAGCATAATTTGAAGCATCGACATGTACATGAAAGATTTTATCCCACTGAGGTGTTTTTAAGATTGGTGCTGTCACCAAACAAGTTTTTAATGTTTCAAATGCTTGGTCACATTCTTCAGTCCACTCAAACTTTGTGATGAGGGCATATAAGGGCTTGGCTATATCAGCAAATTTGTATACAAATTTTCTGTAGTACCCACAATGTCCCATAAAAGTTTGGAGTTCCTTCACATTTGTTGGTCTAGGAAGTTCTATTATGGCTTTTATTTTCTTCTCATCAGTAGAAATTCCATTTTTTGACACTATGTGACCCAACATTCTTCCTTGTCTGACATAGAATACACACTTTTCTGGGTTTAAGCATACTCTATATGTCCTGCACTTCCTGAATATTCTTTCCAAATCTTGTAAATGATCTTGTCTTTTTAAAGAAAAAGTGCATAAGTCATCTACATAGATTTCCATCACATTTCTCAGGAATTCTTTGAAAATATGACACATCAACCTTTGAAAAGTTGCTGGGGCATTGGTCAATCCAAAGGGCATAACCCTAAAAGCATAAACCCCCCATTCTGTAGAAAAGGCAGTCTTATGTTGGTCCTCTAAAGCTATTGGTACTTGATTGTATCCTGAGAAGCCATCTAGAAAACTATAGACTTCCTTTCCTGCAACTCTCTCAAGAAGATGATCTGTTATTGGCAGTGGATAACTATCCCTTATAGTTGCTGCATTTACTTTCTTCAAGTTAATGCATACCCTAAGTTTCCCGTTCTTTTTTGGCACCACAACTATAGGTGATATCCATTCAGTGTACTCTATTTCATAAATGAAATTAGCAGCCAACAACTTGTCAATTTCTTCCTTTATTTTGGCAGAATATTTGTCATTAAATGTATAATGTCTCTGTTTGCTTGGTTTTGCATCAGGTGTCATAGGAATCTTATGCTCACAAATTTTTGGATCAATTCCTTTCAAATCTTTATAACTGTAAGCAAATACATCCCTATAGTTATTTGCTAGGTTCCTTAATGCTTCTTCTTCTTGTGATGTCATGTCATCAACTATTACTATTTGTCTCTCTTCTCCTTCTTCCTGTGTAATTACAATTTTCTTTGTTTGTTCTTCGTTATCATATGCTTCCCCTTTCTTCTTCTCTCTTTTTGGTTTCATTCTCAGAAGTAGTCTGTCTTCTACTTCATAAGTTTTAAAGTTTGCTGGTACATCAAAGTATTGATCTCTGTTTATCTCTTTCTCTTTCTTTTCTTTTTCCTGGTCTCTTTCTATTTCTTTGTGTTTATGTTCCTTGTATTTGCCTGAGATTTTATCTTTGATTGCATCCTCAGCTTTTACTGTTTCCAAATATTGTGATTTTCCTTCTGTTAATATCATTTCTTGATTTTGATCCTCTTCTCTTTTTGATACTCCTATCATGTGTATGCCAATGTGGAAGATGTCAAATCCTTCCTCATTTTGGAATTCCATTCCCACATATTCCTCACTGGCCAAATCCATGGTAGCTAAGATTTGATTCCATCCATAAGGCTCAAACTCTTCATCTTTGAATTGTTGAGGCACATAATTTTCATCTTGTATTTCTCTTTCTTCCACACAATCTTCTCTTCTTAACTTCCTTTTCCTATTTGTGATATTTCTTAATATGTTACACTTCCAAACTGCTGATTCACCTTCTTCCTGATCCTCCCTCTCTGATTCTTCACTTTCTGGTTGATTTTGATGTATTTTATACCATTCTCTAGGAGATATGTCACAATAGTGGCCATTTCTTAAGTTTACTCTTGTTATTCTCCCCTGGTTCTGAAGATATAAACAATCATTACCCCAATCTTGTACAATTTGCATTTGTCTCATGAAGGGTCTTCCTAGGATAATTTCATAAGATGTGGATTGTGGAAATTCTACTATAACAAAGGTATGCTCTATTTCTATGCCACATATGTCCACAATCACTTTTTCCCAAATTCCTAGGGGCTTTTCTATATGTCCATCTGCAAGTTGTAATCTCATTTTAGTGGGTAATAATTCCTTTCTTCCCCATTTCTCCCAGGTTTGTTTAGTCATTATAGCCACTCCTGATCCACTATCCAAAATGGCTTTTGCTGAATGTTTTCCATATTGTAATTTTAAGGTTGAATTCCCTTCTTCTCCTTCACAATATCCTCCTATTTTGTCAATAGGAATATACCATAGTTCCTCTAACTCTTGTGTTGGTGAATGAAGGTTTCCAGATATTGTTTCTTCCTTGTTCATCTTGTTTTGTAGGTGAGGATTTTGTTTCAACAAATTTTCCCATGTTGTATGACATGTAATACTACAATGTTCATCTAAACTCATTTGGAATGTTATGTGTGGATTTCCTTCTTTATCATCTTCCTTGGTTTTTGTTTTTTCATGCTGATCAAATGTTCTCCGAGAGCTGTCTTCTTCCCCTAATCTGAGTTGTGTTTCCTGGATAATTTGTTTGCATTTTAGCATCCTTTCATGCTCTAAATCCGGTATGGGATAAGCCATTGCATGATCTGCAGGGCTTGGTCCCTCTTGAATCCTTCCTTTATAGGCTTTGATTAGGGTGTCTAAGCTCTGAGAATTTCCTAATTCAGACAGATTCTGGGTCTTTTGAGGAGAAGTATGTTTTGAATTTGTTTGTTCCTGATTGTCTTCTTCCAGACTTTTGCCCACTTTCCTCTTCTTTTCCCATTTCCCTTTTTGTCTATTTTTCTTCCCTTTTGATGTGGAACCCTCATTTTGTTCTTTAATTGTTCCTTGATGTTTGGCTTGTGCCCTTGTTATAACATTAAGTTCAATTTGATCATTGTCACTCAATTCCTCTTGTTCCATAATTTTGACTGTTTTTAAAGGTATGTTATTAGGTGTGTTCTGTTGTTTTTGGGGATTTTTTGGACAGTCCTTGATCAGATGTTCTCTACCACAATCCTTACAATATGCTCCCTCTATCCTGAATGTTGGAGGTTGTGGACAATCTCTAATGAAATGCTCTCCCCCACACCTATAACATGTTATCTTTGGTCCCCCTTTGAATCGAGGTTTTTGATTGGACATGTAGTTGTTAGTAATGTACATGAATGTTGCTGTGTCCATTTCAATTTTTCCATTTCCCAGATCTAGGGCTTTAAGCTCAGGTTCCCTTATTTCATAATCTTCCCATTCTTCCTGATGTCCCTCACTCCATTGATATTCTTCCTTATAAGGTGATCTGAATCTTGAATTTCCTTCATCAATGGGTGTATATTTAACTGGTACCACATTGGTTGGAATGGGAGGTTGTTGTCCCAATACTAGTCTTGGTTGCTCAGTATAACCTGATTCCCTCTGAGCCATATAGTCTCTTTCCTTGACAGGTTGTTTGTTATAGAAGCAATCCTCCCTGGTATGGTTTGTCCATTTTCTCTCTAGTGTACAATACTTGAGTGTCTTCCTATCTTGTAACTGTTGTGGTTTCTGATAAGGGCATTGTTGTGCCAGATGATTTTCTCCACAAATATAACATTTCTTGTTTGTGTTTATCCTAGAGTTTATCAGATTAGTTTTAGTGCTTACCTCTAGGGCTTTAGCAATAGCCTGAGCCAACTCTTCTGCTGGAGGAATTTTGTCTTCATAAGATCTGGGTTGATCAAATGCTAACAAATCTTGACCTCTGTTGTCCTCCAAATCTATTGCTTCCTTAACACAGGCTGCTAAATCAGGACATCTCCTATAGTACACTAGGGTCCTTAATTGGGCACTTCTCAATCCCTCAATGAATAAGGATACTTGTTTTGCCATGGAAGGTACTTCTTCTCTTGGGCATCTATCAATGTACTGCTTAAACCTTCTGGCTGCTTCTCTAACATTTTCCTCCTTTTGTTGTTTGAAGCTGTGTATCAATGTGGCTGTACTATGTTTGATTCCAGTCTTAGAGAATTCACCAATGAAAGCTTCTAAGAAAGATTCAATGTCTAGGTACATTTCTTTTCTCAAAGGAATGAACCATGATAAGGCTGGCCCTGTTAGGGTTAGACCAAATGCTTCAAATTGTACCTTGTAATCTTCTACTTCCTCTGCTCTAATCAGTTGTCTAAATTCTGCAGCATGAGCATGAGGATCTGAATACCCTTCATATTGGTTCTTCATGCATTTGGCTACTTGATATGGTCTAAGCATCCTACCCTGAGGTTGCCAATGAGGTCTTCTTCTGAGCGGGAAGTCATTGTTTCCTTATGGTTCTCTGTCAAAGGGATTTGGTGAAGCATGTGTCCTTCTCCCATGATTTTGTTCATTATTAGTGTAGTTTTCATTTGGTCTAGGTATGTCTGGTTGTCCCATGTTATGTTCCCAAGGTCCTTTGTCAGCACATTGCCCTAGATCATTTGAATTTTCTGGGTCTTGAGAGAAGATGTATACACATCCTTGCCTGTCTTCATATCTTCCATCTTTGAATTGGGCTACTGGAGTTATATTCAGGGGAATTTCTAAATTTCTCAGTCTAATGAGGAATTTATGCATTCCATCCTGGTATATATAGGTTCCAAACCTATTTGTATACATGTATTTAAGGATGTTTCTAAAATCCCCAGTTTCTATTGACTCATTTGTTTCATTTAGGTTTTCCATGTTATTCTCTTGTCTTATACTTCTTTCTGATCTTTTATTACTTCCTAGCTCTTTTTCCTTCCTTGTTAGGTCTTGTTTAGGAATTGAATTTATTTTATTTCCAGATCTTAGTATCATTCAACTATTCTTGACAAATTTCTAATACTCAACAGAGTGTTTGTCACAGTTTCCTAACCAATATATTGGTTTTCCACAATTCTTTGTCCAAAATTGTGTGTGTTTTAATTTTCTTCCTATGTTTTGTGCTTTTCACAACTTCTTAATGAGTTTAGGTTTTTTCACGATTTTCTACTGCCAGAAGTGTTTTTTCACAGATTTCAGATGAAAATCGTGTTTTTCACGATTTTATCATGCAATTAGACTTTTTCACGATTTTCTGATGAACTTGATGTTTTTCACGATTTTGTGTTGAAAATCGAGTTTTTCACGATTTTCTGTTGAAAATCGTGTTTTTCACGATTTTCTATCTACTTGTGAGTTTTTCACGATTTTCTGTTGAAAATCGTGTTTTTCACGATTTTGTGTTGAAAATCGAGTTTTTCACGATTTTCTGTTGAAAATCGTGTTTTTCACGATTTTCTATCTACTTGTGAGTTTTTCACGATTTTCTGTTGAAAATCGTGTTTTTCACGATTTTGTGTTGAAAATCGAGTTTTTCACGATTTTCTGTTGAAAATCGTGTTTTTCACGATTTTCTATCTACTTGTGAGTTTTTCACGATTTTCTGTTGAAAATCGTGTTTTTCACGATTTTGTGTTGAAAATCGAGTTTTTCACGATTTTCTGTTGAAAATCGTGTTTTTCACGATTTTCTATCTACTTGTGAGTTTTTCACGATTTTCTGTTGAAAATCGTGTTTTTCACGATTTTGTGTTGAAAATCGAGTTTTTCACGATTTTCTGTTGAAAATCGTGTTTTTCACGATTTTCTATCTACTTGTGAGCTTTTCACTATTTTCTGTTGAAAATCGTGTTTTTCACGATTTTGTGTTGAAAATCGTGTTTTTCACGATTTTGTGTTGAAAATCGTGTTTTTCACGATTTTGTGTCAAAATCGTGTCTTTTGCGATTTTGATCACAGAATCGTGTTTTTTGCGATTTTGTGTCAAAATCGTGTTTTTTGCGATTTTGTTCACAGAATCGTGTTTTTTTGCGATTTTGTGTCAAAATCGTGTTTTTTTTTTTGCGATTTTGTTCACAGAATCGTGTTTTTTGCGATTTTGTGTCAAAATCGTGTTTTTTGCGATTTTGTTCACAGAATCGTGTTTTTTGCGATTTTGTGTCAAAATCGTGTTTTTTTGCGATTTTGTTCACAGAATCGTGTTTTCCACGATTTTGTTCACAAAATCGTGTTTTTCCACGATTTTGTTCCCAGACAATCGTGATTGCTCACAGATTGTAAAAAACACGATTTTCTTATGAAAATCGCGTTCTGGGAATCGCGATGTTGATGGTTCTTTTCACAGAATCACGATTTTGAGTAAAAACTCAAAATCGCGATTTTGTCCAAAATTTGGCAGATTTTCAACTTTTTGCTTTTTTCAATATTTTTTAACCTATAGAATCGCCTTATCAAAATTTTGACATGCAATAAAAGAAATTTCTTGAGACACACTTTTTTCTTACTGAAAGCCAACAAAAACAGGAAATCGCGATTTCGTGATTTTACTATTTTCCTACTTTTTTGTGTTATTTACTCACTTTTATGCAAAAAATATGTACTCAAAATGCTACTAGACTTTTTACCTTGCTTGCCAAGTTGAAAATATCTCCAAAGCTTGCTTGTAGCTGAAAGTCGCGATTTTGTTCGATTCTGCACACTCTCTCTCTCCCTCACTCTCACTCAAATGAATTTTTCTTTGAATTTCAGGTTTTTATAGTGTTCAGAAAATCGCGATTTTGTGTGATTTCTACTTTTCCTCACTCTTTCACTTATTCCTCCTTACTTACTCAATCCTCCTAATCTTCCTTACACTTCCTTATCTCAATGTACCCAAATTTACCACAGATTCCAAAAAAACTTTCTTTACAGAAAATCGCGATTTTGTGTAAAGAATCGTGTTTTTTCTGTAGATCCTTTCTTGTGCAAATTTTGAGTATTCTATGTCCTTGCCTTCTCTCAATATCCTTCACAACTTCAATACATGAGTCACCTGAAAAGTGTTTTTCAAAACAACACTTTTTTACAGAAAATCGCGATTCTGTTCAGAGAATCGTGTTTTCTAATTTTCTGGGTTTTTTGAATTTTTTTTTTTTTTTTTTTTTTTAAATATTTTTTTAAGCTTTCTTTCTCTTTGTTTTGCCTCAATTCCTTCTTTTGTTTGTAATTAACTCTGCTCCTGAATTTTTTTGCACCAAAATCACAATCTCCCTCAGAAAATCGCGACTTTGTGCAGAAAATCGTGTTTTTCTCTATTTTTGATTTTATGCCACTTTGAGTAGCTTTTTCTTCTTGATTACTTTTCAAAACCCTTCAACAACTTCAATTCAACCTTCACTTACAATGTTATTTCAAAATCAATTACTTTTTTCAGAAAGTCGCGATTCTGTGCAGAGAATCGTGTTTTTCAGTTTTCTGGTTTTTTGATCATTTTTTGCTTTCTTTTCCAGTTTTTCACAATCACTCCTAATCCACAACACCTCACTTCAACTTCTTATCAAGAAAAGAAATTTGTTTGATTGTTTTTGATGAGTTTTGTGAATTTGTTTGGTATTTTTGCCCTAAAAATAAAGGTGAACACTTTACTTAGGGTTTCCGGTTTTGGAAATCGACTGATCCTATGGTTCTTGATTGGTTATGAGTTTCTATGTCCTTAGCTATCACTAAAGTACCAAAGAAAGGTTCTCCAATGAAAAAGTGTTATGAAAGGCAATCAAATTTTGTAAAGATAAACTCAATCATATGATTTTTTCAAAATGAAGCACAACTCAAGATTTAATGCTCAGACTTGGTCAACAACTGAATCCCTCATTCTTACATCTAGCTACTTTAACTGTCCTTTCCTTAATATCACCATGTTATCTTCCCAAGATCACCCATGGTGTCTAGTACTTGGGCAAAAAGAAATCTAGAAATGCAAGAATAGATTCAAGTTACCTCCATCTTCAGCTTCTTGGCTCAAATCCTCCACACACCTGCACTTTTACTTCACCAAAATGATGAGCAACTATCAATCTACAAAAATTTCAGCACTTCCACTTCTACAAGACATCCATTGCTTTCTTCTTCCCTAAAGACAAACAATGATATCTACCTATTCATGTGCACTTTTCCTTATTGATGAGCTTTACCTTGTTTACCATCATCAACTGAAGATCCAGCAAAGGTCCAACTTCAAAGAAGTTCTTGGAATGTTCCCCGGCAACGGCGCCAAAAAATGTTTTGTTTTGGACTCCAAGTTGTCCTCTCCAATCATGAAGTAACAAAGAATCAACAAATCATCTTTATTTTGTCAATCCTAGGAATATCCATAAGACCACAGCCCCTTCAAGATAATAGATTCAAGGAAATAAGAGATTGATGGCTGGATTGCTGAGAGAAATTGAAGATGAAGAGAAAATCTTGAGTTTACCATAACTAAGGCAAATCTCCATCATTTTCCATGTTCTTTATGTCAAAACCATGCCATTTCATTAGCAGAATACAAATATGAACTCAAAACTGAAAAATATCACCTGTATCACAAAGACGAGACAATCGCGATTCTGTACCAACAGACGATTTTCACAATTTTGGAACTTCCTTCAGTCCTTTCCACTCATTTACAGCATTAGGTCTCTCTCTTCATACAACTTACTCAGAAATACACAAATATGACTCACAAATCTCCATGATTAAGCAAGAAACAAGCTCACACATCAAAAGAAATACACTCAACAGGAGAAAACACGATTTTGCAGAAACTCTTTCTTCTCTATTGATAGCTTGAGCAAATAACTAACCAACCTCTCCAAAATAGAGAAAATTGACTTATATACATTTTCAAGTGTCCCTTTTCACACTTGAAATTAGGTCTTTTTCCCTAATTTTCTAAAAAATGCTATCTAAGAGTTTCTAAAAATTCTACAAAAATTACATGATATCCTCAACCACATAAGGAAGACTCTTCCTTATTTTTACAATCATTGCATAAATATTTTACAAATTTTTTGACTTTTTACTAATTTTTTACATCAAAAATGCTCTTCCAAAAATACACCTTCCAACACAATGGTTCCTTTTTCTTATTTTCTTGATTCTTTTTAAATGTCTTTAAGTTCTTTTCTTGTCTTAGCTGTATGCGTCAGGAGTCGACTTTACGTTATATTTTTGAGTTCTGATTCCATCAGACTTAGGTTCTTTTCCTTTAGGTTCTCGTATCACACACCT
Organism: Ceratopteris richardii; assembly: GCA_020310875.1. Lineage (NCBI taxonomy): Eukaryota > Viridiplantae > Streptophyta > Polypodiopsida > Polypodiales > Pteridaceae > Ceratopteris > Ceratopteris richardii. The sequence goes on along the minus strand of CM035409.1, from coordinate 140,131,063 downwards.
TTACTTTAGTCTTGGACTTGAGAATGTTAAGTATCTTGAACTTGAGGCGTTCCTATCGTCGTTAATCCACAATGCTAACGTTTAGCCTAAGCTAATAATTGACTGAGGGGGTTGAGTAATCTTCCAACCTCAAGTCAACTTTGTTGGTTGCTCTGATGCCCAAGAAGCTGCGCTTCCCAAGCCCTGCGTTCTTCTCTGCCTTGCCTTGCCTTGCTTTGTTTGCCCTTGATTGCCCTTGCTAGACCTGTCAAAATCCAACATTAGACCAATTCTCAAATGGATGATCAAGCACTTGAGTATATACACCCTTAAAAGTCCCTTCCCTTTTGCCCAAAACTTCAATGCCCCCTAGCTTTCTAGTCCCAACTATGTCAACCTCAAATTAGCTTATCTAAAAATCAACGTATTCTTTTTGAAAAAAGAGTTGAGGTCACGTAGTACTCATCAAGAGATTTCTAACAAGCTATAAAGCTCAAAAAACGGACTTCGGATGAAAAAGATATGACCGTTCAGGCCCTCGGGGTGAAAACTGACAAACAAGTTTTTTCTCCAACTATGAGCTGTCTCCTAGGAGTGCAATGATCCAAAAATTTTCAAAAAATGTCCCCAAAATTGGTCAAAAGTTGAAACCCTAAAAATTTCATTTGAGGTGGACAATCGGGATGGTCTGAGACAATCGCTATGGTCTGGGACCGTCGCGGTGGTCTAGGTGAACCGTCACGATGGCATGACACAATCGCGATGGTCCGAAGCTGCCAATTGTCGCGATGGTCAAAAATGAATGATTGCGATGGCGTGAGTGAACAATCACGATGGTGTGAATGAACTGTCGCGATGGTCTAATCAGCGAGCAAGCGCGATGGCGTGGGTCAACGGGACAATCGCGATGGCGTGAGCCCGTCGCGATGGTCACAAAGCACGATGGCATGAGCCAATCACGATGGTTCAAATTTCGAGGCATCGCGATAGTCTGAGGGTATCATCGTGATGATCTAGCTTGCCATGTGGCAGCATCGACGTGATGACATGAGCCAATCGCGATGGCA
>CM035409.1:140039969-140105017 GCA_020310875.1 Ceratopteris richardii | reverse complement strand
CAAACCAATCACAAATTGGTGATTATACAGATCTTGGAGAATGCTTATGGTCAGAATGAAGCAAAGAAAGACACTTGTAAAGTGAAGAAGAATTCAGGATGATGTCTTGTACACATATGTACATACAAGTGAAGAATCTTGTAAGCTAAGTATAGTTAAACCCTTAGGATGATAAGGAGTAGAGTCATAGACGCGAGATGAGTCTAAGTCGTGTATATAAGATAATTATGACAAGAAATGTATGAGAGAAAGTAATAGTCATTTTGTAGATGACAATTTTCAGGAAGATGTGTAGAGAGTTTTTTCCCAAAAGTAGCGACGGTTTTTTCTCTGAGTGCTCTCTGTCTGATCATGTGGATCAGAAATCCTTTTGTACACATCTAATTGAGAAGCTAATGAAGCTATGTCTAGAGTTTCAGAATCTAATTCCTCTCCTACTGTGAGAATGATCATTAGGAACATTCATATGTAGAATGTGAGAACTGAAGCCTGAAAGTAGCGCACTTTTCCGTCTCAGTATTTTGACCAGATCTGAGTGTATACTGTAAAGTTTTTGATGAGTGAGCACTTAAAATTTAAGTTAGAAGATAAGGAAGCTATGGCTAAAAGCATTTAGCAAAACGGGTTTCAGATTGGGAGAATCAAGTTAAGAAGTTGGCTATGTCGAAGGCGCAACTTCTGAGAGTCATTTTCTGACATGTATTTGATCTTAATGATCAAATTAAACTTTTGGTGATTAGTTTTGAGAACTAATAACTAGTATGATTGCGCAAAGGTATTGCTAATACTTGTGCATCATTTACTTGAAGAAATTTGAAGATTTGTGCAGGTAAAGAAGTTGATATCTGAAGCGACTTTCTGAAGTTGACACTTCTTCACTCAGAGAAGTGTTGCTTGAAGTTTTGGTAAAGAAGACATTGTTTGTGTAAAGTTTGGTTTATAACTGACATAGAAGTGTTCTTAACTCAGTATAGATCAAACCTTTGGAGATTAAGAGGTCTCCAACAGTGGTATTAGAGCTAAAGGTGAAGTACAAGAGAAGAAAAGATAATTGAAGTTCCGACTGGTGCAGATATTGAAGATCTTCCAAATCAAAGGAGGACAAGGACAAATTATTAAAGATAACTTGCAGAAGTTCATAGTACAAGTTCGAAAGATCAAGAAGGACAAAGACTATATCAAAGGTACACTTTCTCCTCATAACCATAGTAATTGCAGATACAGAAAGTCAAAGATGGGAGAAAGCTTGCAGATTGATAAGCTAGATAGGGAGAACTATCCAGCATGGTCCATGAGGATGGAAGCACACCTCATGAGCAAAGACCTTATAGCATTTATTACAGGAGATGAAGAAAAACCTGAATTTGCAGATCCTAGTATTCCTACTAGGGAAGAGCTTGCAATGTTGAAGACTTGGATGAGAAAGGATGCTCAAGCAAGGAGTATCATCTACATGGCTGTAAATGATTATCTTCTACCTCACATCAAGGTTTGGAAAGTGCTACAGATGTTTGGAATGCCTTGGAAGAGCATTTCCAAAATACAACTAAGTCTAGGAAGTCCTCACTATGGGCTAAGTTCACAACCTTCAAGAAGAAGAGCTCACAATCAATTTCAGATTATGTGGCAAGGATGAAGGATATTGCAGATAGCTTGGGAGCAGTGGATGAAGACATTGAAGAGGAAAAGTTGGTAAGACAAATACTTACAGGTCTGAGAGGAGATGAGAAGTGGAAGCCTTTCATATTGTCCATAGAGTTGTCACTTGATCACTTTACTCCTGATCTTAATCAATTGCTAGGACACATGCTAACCTTTGAGCAGGATCTTAAATGAGACAATGATAGAAGTACAAGTCAAGCTATGTACTCCAAGGACAAGAAAAAGAATGGCAAGGGAAAGCAATCAAATGATGATGAAGGGAATTCAAATCAAGCTAAACTTTACAAAAGGGAAGATGAACTTCAGAGGTAAAGGAAGAGGAGGTAAAGAACAAAGATAATGCTAAAGCTTGTTGGATTTGTGGCAGAACAAATCATTTGGCAAATGATTGTTGGTATAAACAATCAAAATGGTGGAAGCAATAATCAGAATTATAATCAAAGAGGTAGAGGAGGCAGAAACCAAAGAGGCAATTTCAGAGGAAGAGGTGGGTAGGACATCATATGGTAGAGGAGGTGGAAGAAACTTCCAATCTCAGTCCTACAACAACAATTATTACAATTATGCATCAGATCAGAAGGATGACATGACTCTTATCTTGAATGCAACTCATGAATCAATGGGAGAAGATCAAAGAGTGTTTTATATTGACTCAGGGTGTAGCAATCATCTGAGTGGGAATCTATCCTTGATGACTGATATGGAAGCAAGGGTGAATGGACATACAGTTCAAACAGGTGACAATACCAAACATAAAGTGGAGAGCATTGGATCAGTGAAGACAAAGAGTGGAAGTACACTTCTGAGCAAGGTACTTTATGTTCCTACTATTCCTAAAAATTTGATAAGTGTAGGGCAAATTGTGGAGAAAGGATATGAGGTAAGATTCACAAATGATGGTGTCTATGTACAAGATCCAAATCAGGGGATATAGAAACATAATTGCAGGGAAAAAGGAAGGAAGATTGTTCACTCTCAAAGTCCAAGGTAATGTGGGACATGCATTATTTACATATGGAAGTCAAAAGGTATCTGAATTAGACCTATGGCATAAAAGGCTAGGTCATTTCAATGAGAGAGCTATAAAGGAAATGTCAAAGAATCAGGTGGTGCTTGGATTGCCAAATATTGAAGGGCCAACATATGGTGTACAAGTGTGAAGCTTGTCAATTAGGTAAAGCACATAAGAGTTCTTATAACAAATCAGGGTACAAGCATTCAAATATGCTTGAATTGGTTCATACAGATGTATGGGGTCCCTCAAGGGACTATAGCATAAATGGATCCAGATATTATGTGTTGTTTGTTGATGATGCAACCAGGTGGATTACTTTGTATGTAATCAAGGATAAATCAGAAGTTTTCAAGACATTCAAACATTTTCATGCTTATGCAGAAAGGATCACAGGGCAAAAGCTCAAGAGGTTGAGATCAGATGGAGGGGGAGAGTATTTCTCTAAAGAGTTTGATGATTATTTGTGGAATGCAGGTATCAAAAGAGAAGTAACTTGCAGGTACTCTCCTCAACAGAATGGAGTAGCAGAAAGGAGAAATAGGACTCTTGTAGAGTTTGCAAGAGCCATGATGAAGGAAAAGAATTGTCCAAATTACTTATGGGCAGAAGCCATTAACACTGCAACATACCTTGTGAATAGGTTGCCTTGCAAAGCTTTGGAAGGAGGAACTCCTTATGAAGCATGGTGGGGTAAGAAACCTACCCTTGATCATTGTAAGGTTTTTGGATGTATTGCATATGCTATGTTCCTTCACAATTAAGACATAAGCTAGAACCAAAAGCAGAGAAGTATGTGTTTATTGGATATGATGATAGACAGATGGGTTACAGGTTGTGGAATCCATCCACAAAGCAATTTCTTGTTACCAAAGATGTGACATTTGATGAGCAAAACACATGGGTATACAGGATCAACAAATGATTTTGCAGGTGTTGAAGAAATACAAAGAAAAGGAAAGGCAAAGGTAAAAAGTGTGTGAAGAAATTGTTGATGAAATTGAATCAGAAGTAGAGTGCAGGATCATGTAGAAGAAGGGCCAAGATTTGATCCAGAGTCAAATGAGGCTGAAACTTCAAGAAGTGCAGAAATCAGAAGATCTACAAGGGAAAGGAAAGAACCTATAAGGTATAGTTATGATACATCTTTCCTAACAACAAAAGATTATGCCTACATTGTGAAGACAGAAGAAGATCCAACCACTTATGAAGAAAGCCAAAGGTAAACAGAATTGGGAGAAGGCAATGCAAGAAGAGTATGATGCTCTACTTGAAAATGAAACTTGGAATTAGTACCAAGACCAAAGAATCAGAAGGTCATTGGATGTCAAGTGGGTATATAAAACAAAGAGGTTTGCAGATGGTAAGGTGTCTAGATATAAGGCCTAGACTTGTGGTCAAAGGTTATGCCCAAACTTATGGGGTAGATTATGATGAAACCTTTAGTCCTGTTGCTAAGATGTCTACAATTAGGACATTGATTGCTATTGCTGCTTGCAAGGGATGGAAATTATCACAATTGGATGTGAAAAATGCATTTTTAAATGGATACATTGCAGATGAAGTATATATGGAGCAACCAGAAGGCTTCATGGAATCAATTGGATCAGATTATGTGTGTAAGCTCAAGAGAGCTTTATATGGGTTGAAGCAAGCCCAAGAGCTTGGAATTACAGATTGGTCAAGTTCTTGAATGAATGTGGATTTCAAGCATCAAAGGCAGATAGTAGCTTGCTAGTGAAGGCAAGTGAAAATGGAATACATTTACATGTGCATTTATGTTGATGATATTATTGTTACAGGAACAGATGCTCAAGGAATCAATGAACTCAAGAAGCAAATAGAGAAAGGAGTTTAAGATAAGTGACTTGGGAAACTTATCTTATTTTCTAGGAATGCAGATTGTATATACTCAACATGGAGTATATGTTTCACAAGAGAGATATTTGAAGAATCTCCTAGTCAAGTTTAACATGGAAGATTGCAAGACCTCAACCACTCCATTGGAGGTAAATCATAAATTAAGCAGGTATGGAGGTGAAGAATTCAATGACATGAAGAAATATCAGAGTTTGGTAGGTAGTTTAATCTATGCTACCTTGACAAGGCCAGATCTATCATATGCAGTAGGTGTGTTGTCACAATTCATGCATTGTCCAAAGAAGACTCATTGGATTGCAGCCCAAAGGGTACTCAGATATATCAAAGGAACCCTAAGTGAAGGTTTGTATTATGGTTTCACTTCTGACACAAGAATCAAAGTGTTTAGTGATGCAGATTGGGCAGGTGACTCAGATGATAGAAGGTCTACTCATGGGTATCTCTGTTATGTTGGAGATAAGCTAGTTTCTTGGTGGTTTCAAAGAAGCAACATAACAGTTGCTCTATCATCCACAGAAGCTGAGTATAAGGGAATGGTAGAAGCTGCAAAAGAAGTGATATGGTTGAAAGACCTTGATGAAAAGTTTTGGAGACTGATCATAGTACTCCAATAATTTTTGGAGATAATATGAGTTCTTTGTATTTGGCAGCTAACCCTGTTTTCATGCCAGGGACTAAGCATATAGAGATTCAGTATCATTTCTTGAGGGAAAAGGTACTTGGATAAAGAGATTGAAGTGATGTACACTCCAACAAAAGAACAGGTGGCAGATATGATGACAAAGAGCTTGGATGGATCTAAGCTACAGAGATTCAAGGAGATGGCAGGAGTGAAGAAGAATGGAATAATCACAATTAGTGATTGAGGGGGAGCTGTTGGAGCAAAACCAATCACAAATTGGTGATTATACAGATCTTGGAGAATGCTTATGGTCAGAATGAAGCAAAGAAAGACACTTGTAAAGTGAAGAAGAATTCAGGATGATGTCTTGTACACATATGTACATACAAGTGAAGAATCTTGTAAGCTAAGTATAGTTAAACCCTTAGGATGATAAGGAGTAGAGTCATAGACCGCGAGATGAGTCTAAAGTCGTGTATATATAAGATAATTATGACAAGAAATGTATGAGAGAAAGTAATAGAGTCATTTTGTAGATGACAATTTTCAGGAAGATGTGTAGAGAGTTTTTTCCCAGAAAGTAGCGACGGGTTTTTCTCTGAGTGCTCTCTGTCTGATCATGTGGATCAGAAATCCTTTTGTACACATCTAATTGAGAAGCTAATGAAGCTATGTCTAGAGTTTCAGAATCTAATTCCTCTCCTACTGTGAGAATGATCATTAGGAACATTCATATGTAGAATGTGAGAACTGAAGCCTGAAAGTAGCGCACTTTTCCGTCTCAGTATTTGATCAGATCTGAGTGTATACTGTAAAGTTTTTGATGAGTGAGCACTTAAAAATTTAAGTTAGAAGATAAGGAAGCTATGGCTAAAAGCATTTAGCAAAACGGGTTTCAGATTGGTGAGAAATCAAGTTAAGAAGTTGGCTATGTCGAAGGCGCAACTTCTGAGAGTCATTTTCTGACATGTATTTGATCTTAATGATCAAATTAAACTTTTGGTGATTAGTTTTGAGAACTAATAACTAGTATGATTGGCACAAAGGTATTGCTAATACTTGTGCATCATTTACTTGAAGAATTTGAAGATTTGTGCAGGTAAAGAAGTTGATATCTGAAGCAGACTTTCTGAGGTTGACACTTCTTCACTCAGAGAAGTGTTGCTTGAAGTTTGGTAAAGAAGAACATTGTTTGTGTAAAGTTTGGTTTATAACTGACATAGAAGTGTTCTTAAGTCAGTATAGATCAAACCTTTGGAGATTAAGAGGTCTCCAACAATAAGGCAGCTTCACTTTCCTGTCATCATCAAACCATGATTTGTTTTCAATCAAAATTACATCTCTACTCACAGAAAATCCTTTATTGGTTGGATTGTACAATCTATATCCTTTTGTTTTGGTCATAACCAATAAATACGCACTTCTCTGCCTTGGGATCCAATTTCCCTCTTACTTGAGAAGGAATGTGAGCATAGGCTAAGCATCCAAAGATTTTACAATGCTCTAAACTAGGTCTTCTTCCATTCCACACTTCATATGGAGTGGTTCCATCTAGTGACTTAGATGGAAGTCTATTTATGAGATATGTGGCTGTCGACACAGCCTCTGCCCATAGGTAGTTCGGCAATCCCTTTCGTTGAGCATGGACCTTGCTGCTTCGACAATAGCTCTGTTCCTCCTCTCTGCTACACCATTGAGTTCGGGTGTATACCTTGTAGTGACTTCCCTTTTAATGCCTCTTTCATGCAAGAAGGCATCAAATTCAGAAGAGAAGTATTCTCCTCCACCATCTAATCTGAGTCGTTTCAAAGTCCTACCTGTTTGGTTTTCAACAAGAGCAATATACTTCTTAAAGCAATTAAACACTTCATCCTTGTGCTTCATGAAAAACAGAATGGTCCACCTGCTACAATCATCTATGAAAGACACATAATATCTTGAGCCTGATATAGATGGCTCCTTACTTGGACCCCACAAATCCGTGTGCACTAGATCCAAAGGATTTTGATACATATATCCTTTCTTATTGAAAGGTTGTCTATGAGCCTTGCCGAGTTGACAAGCTTCACACTTATAATCATGTGTTGCCTTGTGATATTAGGCAAACCAAGTACACTTTGGTCCCTGCAAATCTGTTTTGAGTGTCCTCTCACCAATGTGAGCAAGCCTTTTGTGCCATATCTCCAAACTCTATTAGAGTTTGAGATCCATAGCTAAACAAAGCTATGTTCTTTGTATCTTCCACTTCAAAAGTGAAAAGCCTTCCTATCTTTTCTCCTTTGGCAATCCTTCGAAAGCCTTGCCTTGGGTCTTCAACATATGCTCCAAATCCATTGAATCTAACCTGCAATCCTTTTTCAACAATCTGTCCAACACTTATTAAATTTTTGGTAATTGTAGGGACATACAAGACTTTGCTTAAGAGGTTCATATTCCCATCTGATGTCCTTCACATTACCTATCTTCTCCACTGAGTGCTTTGTGTCATCTCCTGTCTGCACTTCATGCTTGTTATGAGGATCTTCCAAATCAGAAAGTAAAGCCACATTTCCTGCTACATGGTTTCGAGCATCCCGAATCAATGTAAAATATGTGATCATCATCCTTACCCTTCTTCCTGATAGATTCATAATCAATAATGAATCTTCTTGACTTTGGTCCTCTGCATAGTTATTGTAATCTCTTCTTCCTCTATGGCCACTTTGATAGTTGTTGTTGTTGTTGTAATTGTTGTTGTAGTAGTTGTTGTAGTTGTAGCCTCCATTGTATCTACCTCTATTTGATCCATAGCCACCTCTATTGAATCCTCTTCCTCTTGAGTTCCTCGGGTTCCTGAAACATTCTTCAGTAGTATGGTTAGATAAGCCACATATGTTGCAAGGTTGAGATGATTGGAATCTCCCCCTGCCTTGCTTTCCACCTCTGCCTCTTCCTCTAGCTCTTCCTCTACCTGCAAAGTTTGCTTGGAAAGAGCTACCTTCATCTTCATTCTTCCTATTCTTTGACTTGTCCTTGACCTTAGCTTTATCAGAGTATAAGGCAGAAGTTTGATTACCTCTTGAGGACTCACCACCTTTGCTAATGTTTTCTTCATGAGTGAGAGTTGGCCCATGAGTGTGTTGAGGTCGGATACATGCATATCCATGTATAAATCCATGGCTGTTGTGAATGACTCCCACTTGTCGTCTGCTTTGATTCCATTCATGATTTGTCTTATGATTTGCTCCTCTTCAATTACCTCTCCAATGCTTCCAATTTGGTCGGAAATCTCCTTCATCTTTGTGACATAATCAGTCACATTTGCTTCGGGCTTTTCTTCATTGTTGTGAACTCCATCCACAATTGGTTCTTCCTTGCTCGAGTGTTGGAAGAGAAGAAAGAAGCAAGTGCATTCCAGGTCTCTCTTGATGTCTTGCATCCCTTGACATGAGGTAAAAGAAAATCAGAGATTGAGTTTAAAATATAGGACCTTACAAGTGCATCCTTCGAACACCAATTCGAAAGTCCTTCCACTTCTTCATGTGATGGTTGCCCTTTGTTCCTCATGGTTGGCATTGCTTCATCTCCGGATATGAATCCATATAGATTCCTCCCTTGAAGGTAAGCCTTCATTCTTAGAGACCATGTCGGGTAGTTGTTTCGATCCAATTTTTCAATTGTTGAAGGAAATCCATCTCCCATGTTGCTTGACTATGCTCTGATACCACTTTGAAGAGAGATGGTGGATGCAATCCAAAGATGAGTAGGTGCCGCTACAACCAGCTTCACACCAGCCAACTGAGACTTCAGAGTTGATTAGTAGACCCTTTGAGCTTCCTAAATCCACCAAAATATCAGCCAAGTACTTTGGAACATGTATCCCAAAAGTTTAAGTCAAGACAGACTAGTTGCGAAATGACTAGCTCCCAAAACTTGCTATTTTTGGACATACACCTGCTGGAAAAAATGAACAGTGCTCTCAACCTGGTAGGAATTAGAAAAATTCCTTTTGGGCATAGCAAATAGACTTAGCAAGCTTCCCAATACAAGTTAAAACACTTCAAATGATGGACTAAGCATTTAGACAAGTTTCAACAATTTCTAGAACCTCCCCACAATTCTCGGGGCTCTGCAGAGATAGACCAGTAAGCAGTAAAATGCAGATATCTCCAAAAGTATTAATCCAATGACCTTGAAAATTTATATGCACAAATTCGACAGTACAAGCTATCGAGTGCAAGTTAAATCACTGAAAAAAGTTCCGTAAAACTCGAGATATGACCTTCTGAAGGTACTGCTCTGAGTGAGTATAGCAGAGAACAAAACAGAGAAGTAGATGATAATAAATGTATAGATTCACATATGATTACAACCACATTGGCAATGAATCTTTGCACAATGGGAGTAGAATGATAGAGCTATGGAGTAAGCTCTTCAATCTCTACAAAATGACATGAAGTGGTCACGTACAAGGCTTGTTAATCGCCTCTTCCTTCTTGCTCTTTTTATAGCTATTCTTGGAGGGAGTTTTGAATTGGAATTCGAATGGCTCCACCTAAAAGTGATCCCCAAAGTTAGGAGATATTCCCTCAGCTCAAAAAGTCGTGGATTTTGGTAGTTAGAGCCACGAAATTGCTTTTACATCATGCATGAGGTAAGCCATCCTTTTCCTTTTTCTTTTTTCAATTACAAGAGATAAAAATGAACTCTTTTACAAGAGGTGTTCACATGACTACTCATGTGACTTACAAATGAGGATAATATCAAGCATATCAAGCATGTAGGCTTGGGCAAAATGCACCAACAAGGAGCCAAACTTTGCATTGTTCTGCTTGAGGACTCTATCAAAATACATGGGTTTTACTCCAATACCCTTTAATGCTTTCAGAGTTTTGCTGCTTGAAAGAGTAGCTGCATTCAGAATTTTTGGATATGCCCCAGGACTCAATGCTTCAAGGGCAGGATACTTTCTTTGTTATTCAAGTTATGCAATGGCTGTAGGGGTGTCAGATTTAAAAAGCATTGCTAGATACAGGAGAAAAGAGTTCCTCAGATATAGAGGTGATTTGCCAGAGCCAAGCTCTGTAAAGAGGCTCAAGGAATGACCTCATTTTTTCAAATTCTATATCTCAACAAATGTACATATACAGAAATTGCCCAATGTGATATAAGACATTGCAAACTTTTTTGGTGTAACTGATCCATGGCCTAATATTAATTGTTATTGATCCATGAAGAGTTCTCTGGTCAAAGTCATCTGATGGTAATAGACATATTTCTTTTCAAAGCTTAATACAACATGAAATGTACATACATGAAATGAAAGAAATAAAAAAACATTGCAAATATTAAAGCTCTATTTGAAATGTAGTCTTTTTCATTTTGTGATATTGATACATGATGATTTTGGCTGGTGATAGTCACATCCTTCTGATTATATTTGGCATGAGGTCCTTTGTAATTGTCTTCTAAGGAACCAATCAAAAAGCTCTCTGAAGGCATTGCTCTTTGTTACTCCTCCTCCTTTCCTTGTACACCTAAAGAAGCTTGTCCTTGCTTGATAATGAGATTTTTCCATGCCTTGGGTGTTCCACATGGCAAGTGGTTCTTTTTCTGCAAAGAATGCACCATGCACAAGAAGAATATGCTAGAAGAGCAGAAGAATCTCATTAGATCTTTATTTGAATTAAAAATAAATAAATTGAACAAAATATATTTGGAACTCACCAAGTAGTATGTTATGTCTTTGGCACCCCATGCCTCTATGATGGTTTCTATAAGCTCTGTGGTCGCCTTTCTGAAATCTGTCACATAACTTTTGATGTTACCTGCTGCCTCATGACCTTAAAAAGATTATCTAGTTTGACCCACACCTCCATTATCTTTTTTGCTATTTCTGGTTTGCTTTTTTACATTAGTCGTGACCTCACAAAATCTTTTCCAACAATTCCACATGGCATTTAGTTGTTTGTCATCATGGTTGCTGAAGAATCTTCTTGCTTGTGCACCTCCCATTGAGACATCCTGTAGTACATCACCTGTATTTTGTGAAAGCTTTGGATCTTTTCTTAGATGAACATCACCACCATGAAATCCCATTTCTGAAAGAAGACATTCACATTTTTTTATGCACTCATCTGCAAGAGTTGTAGGCTTGATAGAATATGCATAATCCAAGTGAAGACGGACCAACTTGTCAATGATTCTTAACTCTGCATGTAGTGTACATATGTGTACATTTGTCAATGCTATTGGAAGTATGGGATCCCAAATCATTGAAGAAGATGAGTAGTTATGAAGAATAACATTTTGTCTGGAAGGAGCCTCTTCAGCCTCAGCTCTAGTAATCCATCCATTTGTGCCTGGGCATTGCATGCTATACAAGCAAGGGTACTTAGAATTTGCTCCCCCACTTATACCAAACATGCATTTGAGCGTCTTTAGGTCTCCACTCAAATGCCACTCAACTTGAAAGTTCCCGTAGTCTTTCACATTCAACAATTCTCCTGCATGATGCCTTTGGATAACATTTGGAATGTCTGTCTGTGAGAATAACCATTTAAGTGTTTTATGGCTCTAGGTGGAACTTGAGCACAACCAACCCACCATAACTCCATTTATGATTGTACTTTGAGAGATGGAGTATCCAATTTCCCAAGGCTATAGTCCAAAGCTTTGTTCATCAATGCAATACTTAGTCTCTCCATCTTTTGATGTTTTTTAAGCTCAGCTTCATCAAGTTTGATTACAAATTTCAATAGACCAGAACATTCATGTTCTTTTATATTATAGAACTGAACCATGTATGTTTGAAGTTTGATAATATCTATCCATATGTTGTCAAATGCATTGTAAGTGAAATGTAACTTTTGTTTTCCTACTTCGTAAGGCATGTTATCATGAATATGTTTATATTCACCAAATACTGATGTGATCTTCTTATTCAAGCAGATGATGGGGTCTAGGCAATCCAAAACTTCTAACTTTGTTAAATTTTAAAAATTCACACCAAACTTTTGAAATTGCTCTATAACCTTTCCTACTCACTCCGACACTATCACAAATCTTCTGAATTTGAGATGGTTCTAGTAACAGATTCATTTCTGTCATGAGTTTTTGAAAACAAAGCGTTTCAAGCATGTATTTTCATTCAGTTTCAATAGTCTTAAAACATCATTCTGACTCAACATTTCATTACAGAAATGTATGCGCTCAAAAATGCTCGACATATTGAAACCTAGAACATTTGTCACATGATCTCTAACAATTTTCATTCTTTTCTTTTTCTGGCCAGATTTTTCAATTAAATTTAAAAAAGGTTTTATTCGTTTTGACCGCATTCTCAAACCTATAGGAGTTTCTTTCATTTTATTAAAAGACTCTAACTGAGAAGATAAAGTGGATAATTTGTTTTCTAGCTCCCTCATATGTAAATCCTTCTGATGTAGTGTGTTTTGTAGATAGTGTATGTATGGTACATAATTCCTTGAAATATCTCAGAGCCTTGAACAATAGCCTCGTAAACCATCCTCACCATCTCCTACAAATCTAATCAGATCATGGAGGTTATGAAAAGGGGGATACCTTCTAGTTTGTGGATCAATTGGATAAACAGATCCATCTGCCCATATGTCGATATGTTTCTTGCCTTCCTTTCGCAATCCATCCACTTCAGGAGGATGAAGAGCCCTTCGGAATACTTTTCTTGTCGTCGCATACTCTTGACTAACTGCAATGTTGATATGGCACTTTTCACAATGATTTCGATTGTTTGAAAGCTCAACGAGAGTATTTGGGTTAAGGTTTTCCATGGTCTGCTATGAAAAGTGATTGGCAAGTATCTAAAATGACGTGAAAGAGAGAAACAGGCCTGCTTTGAAATGTAGAGTAAAAAAGCGCAAAACGTCATCAACACACATTATATAGGTCCATGAACAAGAGGAAAATTTGAATTTTGATCAGCGCCCGATGAGCACAAACTTTGAGGCGAAAGATATCACACAAACTTTTCATGATTATCATACGAGTTTCTCTCTCTTAAAAATTTGCATAAGATACGTTTTAAATGAACCTACACGGAATTTCTTAAAGGATTTGACAACTTTAATCCAGATTAAGCACAACTAATTGAAATCCTTACACGGCTCTTTTTGGGCCGTTTTCGCCCTAATGGAGAGACAGATAGAAAGACAGAGAGACAGATAGACAGACAGACAGACAAACAGACAGACAGACAGACAGACAGAGAGACACACAGACAGACAGATAGAAACGCTCCCACTTGACATGATCCTCTGTTTGCATAGCCTCTTTGTAGCAAGAAGGCTCATCGGCATCTGTTAGCATAACGAAATCTAAACATGGAACATATCTATCAGGTGGATGTGAGACACATGGAGAACATCTCAATGGTTGTTGAACAGGAACATATGCAGACTGATCTGAATGGACATTTTCTTCAAGAACATCCTTATGTGCAGCATTTTTATGCATGCTAACCTGAGGACTAGTATCCTCAAACACCACTCTTCTCACTTCAACCTCATTAATGTTGAGATATCAAGCTCAACATGTGATGATCCAAGATGACACGTACCAGTTTTTCATTTCTCTGACATGTATAGTGGTCATGTCGGTATATGTCAGGGATACTTCATTGACCTTTATTAGATTTATCTACCGAGAGTGATGGCATATTTGTTCCTTGCTAGCTCACTCATTCGTGTGCATTAGGTTTTTCCTTATGTACTGATCTTTATATATTGCACTTGTATTCCTATTTTTTAGGTCATTCTTGTACATTCCTTTTTATGTAATAGAAGAAGAAGAAGAAGATCATTCTTCCTTGCCTCAATCTGTGTGTGGTTCTCCTTGAGAGTGAGAGTGTGTGTGAGCTCTTTTGCTTATGTCCTTCCTTGTGACATGGTATCAGAGCCAGCATGGCTATAGAGAGCTCATGGAGAAGGCGACGGTGAAGAGTATGGAGCAAGGCATGGAGAAAACGTGATTCACAAACGACCTCCATTTGCTACAAAAACCAGCATGTCAAATCGAAGTTTCGTAGCCATCTCGACCTCCGTTTTGAGCCTGCAAGGTGGGGCTCGTAGAAAAACCAGGTCAGTTTCAAAAATTCTAACTTGCATTGTGTTCGGCAACACTCATATATTCTAGATCCAGAATTTCAAGCGATTTCGTGTACTGTTGATAGACCAAAACTGTGTTTTTCTGAGATCAAACTGTCACGTCATAGTGCGATAGTGTTCAAGCAAAAGTGCTGCTTGTAGTGTTTTGCAGTGTTGTGAATTGCTGTAGAAATGGTAAACGTAGATGGAATGAGTCAGCTTATGAGCGATAAGCTAGACAAGAACAACGTCCATGCTTGGAGATTCAGAATGAAGAATTTCTTGATGGGAAAAGGCTACTGGAAGTACATCGAAGGAGAGAATGAAAATGCTCCACAATTACCAGAAAGGAATCAGACTGCAGATCAGGTAAGAGCATATGAGGAATGGAATCAAGGAGCATGAAAGGTAATGTACTGGCTATCTGTTAGCATACAAGATAGCATGATTGGACACATACAGGATGCCAAGACTCCAAAAGAGGCTTGGAACAGTTTGGTCACATTGTATGAGACCAATACAAAGGCACGGAAATTGCAACTCAAGAACGAGCTGCATACATTGGAGAAGAAGAGCATGCCGGTAAGTGACTACACCTTGAAAATCAAAAGCATATGTAAGTCACTTGCATCTATTGGCGTGAATGTAGATGATGATGATAAGGTGGAAATGTGTCTTTGTGGTTTACGAGCTACATATAAGCAGTTCAGAACTTCTATAAAGACTAGGGAAAATATTTCAAATTTTACTGATCTAGTATCTATATTGATTATTGAAGAAAAGAATCTTCGTGAGGATTCAAAATCCCAAGGAAAATCTAGTTCTTAGCAGGTATGTTACTCTAGTAGAGGAAGAGGCAGAGGTAGAGGTTTTGGAAGTGGAAGAGGAAATACTAACCAAGACCAAAGTCAACAACAGAATCATGCAAGAGGAAGAGGACAATTTCGAGGCAGGGGGAGCCAAAGAGGCCGCATAAATTTCGAAAGAAATGATTCAGGTAATGATAGTAAAGGATGTTGGAATTGTGGTAAACCTGGACACTTTGAACGTGATTGCAGATTGAAGAATCAAAATAACAGAAGGCAGCAGAATAACTATGCATCCACAAGTGCATATGATTCTAAGAAGCTGTTCATGGTTCAACATCACATGATGAATACAATGTCTGTTGGTGTTTCAAAATCAAATGATAATGTCTCATATGTTGATTTAGGTGCTTCAAATCACATGACCAATCATGCAGAATGGTTTAGTACTTTGCAAAAATTATCAGTTCCTGGATATGTTGAAACAGGTGATGACACATCACATCCTATTGAGCATACATGAAACATAGCACTATGGATGGAGGATGGGAAGGTAAAACATCTGCTGATGTGCTGCATGTTCCAAATATAACAAAGAATCTGGTTTCTGTTGGACAAATGGTTGACCAGGGATTACAAGTCAGGTTCAATGATGATGGATTATATGTAGAAGAGTACAAGCAGGATGGATGATTGGTTGCCAAAGGAAACAAAGTGGGTAGGATGCTCACCTTAAATGTGAAGATTCCTGAAATGAATGCATCCAAGTTTGCAAAAGGTGTAGGATTTACTACAAATATAGAGATGTGGCACAAACAGATTGGACATGCAAACTTGCAAAGCTTGAAATTGATGCGGTCAGAGGAGATTGTCCATGGACTACCAAATTTCAAAGTTGCAGAAATGCAAAAGGTATGTGCAGCATGTCAATTTGGAAAACAGTCAACAACATCATTTCCACATGGCAAGCATGTTAGTGAGAATGTACTAGAAGTAGTACATACAAATGTTTGGGGTCCAGCAAAGACCACATCTATGGGCAGTTGTAGGTTTTATGTTACTTTCATTGATGACCATACACGCAAAGTATGGGTATATTTCATGAAAGCAAAGAGCGAGGTGATCACTCACTTCCAAAATTTTAAAGCTATGGTGGAGAAGCAGACAGGGAAGTACATTCGACATTAAGATCTGATGGAGGAGGTGAATACATGTCAAATGAGTTCAACAGTTTTCTAAAAAATCATGGAATTTAGCATCATTTTTCATGCAGGTACACACCACAATAGAATGGCATCACAAGACAGGTAAAGGTGAGCAGAGATGTGGTATTTGATGAAATGTCAAGCTTCTATGTAGATGCCAAAGAAGGACTCAATCTTGAACCAAAGGAAAAAGAAAATGCTGAAAAATCAAGTGCAGAATCTCAAGTTTTGAGTGGACCCGATGCATCACCAAGCAATAGTTCCAACTCAAATCCATGGAGTGGAAGATTGCGTAGAAATTTCAGTCTAGCAAATTCATCAAATACATCCAAGAAAGGTAAATAAAAGCTTTCTGCAGTTCATAAAACATGTGCAGGTTTTGAAGACGTTGATGGAGATTCAAGGGATTCAGAAAAGAGTCTTGATGAGGAACTTGGACTACCCTCTGTGAAGACTCCAAGAGTAAGAAGGGCACATGCAGATGATACAAGGAGAAGTGACCCAGGACCAAGAAGATATGGGAGGATGCGGAATTCAGTGCAACGATTGACGTATGACAGTTATATGGCTTGTCATTGTGCCTACATGACACAAGGTAATACAAGATGCTGAACCTTCTTGTTTTGAAGATGCAATTGGAATTGTAGATTGGGAAAAAGCTATGGATGAGGAGATGGCTGCACTTTATGGAAATCATACATGGAAGCTGGTTCCATTGACATGAAAGATCTTGGTGTGCTGCACAATTTCTTGGGCATTGAGTTTATACATACAGAAACAGGTATATGGATGTCGCAAAGGCAATATGCCTTGAATATGCTACAAAAGTATGGTATGGCTGATTGTAAGGCAATTTCTATGCCATTAGATCAGAATTTGAAGTTGGATACTACATCAGGTGAAGCATTGGAAAATGCTACTATGTACAGGAAAATTATGGGAAGTCTTATATATCTCACAATTACAAGGCCTGATCTAAGTTATACCGTTGGACTTGAAAGTCAGTTTATGCAGGTTCCTAGGAAGCCACATTTGGATGCTCTAAGGCGCACTCTATGTTATGTGAGTGCTACTTTGGATTATGCATTGTTTTATGAGGCTGGTGTAGATTTGTAGGTTTATGGATACACCGATGCATATTGGGCTAGCAACATTCCAAAAAGAAGATCTACTAGTGGTTTTCTATTCTCACTTGGGAGTGCAGCTGTTACATGGAGCAGCAAGAAGCAACCCACTGTTGCTTTGTCGAGTATAGAGGCTGAGTATAGAGGTGCTGCAATGGTAGCATGTGAGGCATCATGGCTAGAAATGCTACTTGCAGATTTAGGCGTGGAAGTGGGAAAGCCTATCACTATTTATTGTGATAATCTTAGCAGCATACAGTTAGCACGGAATCTTGTTTTCCATGCTAGAACAAAGCATATCGAGGTACATTATCACTTCATCAGAGAGAAGGTATTAGTAGGTGATATTGATCTTGTTTATGTGAGAACAGATGAGCACGTTGCTGATATTTTCACCAAAGCACGTGGATCTCAGAAGTTGAAGAATTTTCGGGAGATGCTTGGATTACAGGATATGGCATTGAGCTTGAGGGGGAGTGTTGAGATATCAAGCTCAACATGTGATGATCCAGGATGACACGTACCAGTTTTTCATTTCTCTGACATGTATAGTGGTCACGCTGGTATATGTAAGGGATACTTCATGAAGAGTGGTGTTTGAGGATACTAGTCCTCCAGTTAGCATGCATAAAAATGTTGCACATATGGATGTTCAAGAGAATGTCCATTCAGATCAGTCTGCACATGTTCCTGTTCAGCAACAATTGAGATGTTCTACACGTGTCTCATATCCACCTGATAGATATGTTCCAGGTTTAGATTTTGTTATCCTAACATATGCTAGTGAGCCTTCTTTCTACAAAGAGGCTATGCAGACAGAGGATCATGTCAAGTGGGAACGTGCCATGAAGAGTGAGTTGGATTCTATTCACAAGAATGGTACTTGGGATTTAGTACCTTTGCCAAATGGTAGGAAAGCTTTACCATGTAAATGGGTATATAAGCTGAAATTCACATCAGATAGTGCTTCTCCAAAGTATAAAGCATGACTTGTTGCAAAGGGTTTTAAGCAACAACATGGTGTTGATTTCGAGGAAATCTTCTCTCTAGTGGTCAAGATGACTACCCTGCGCATGTTGCTTGGATTCGTTGCAATGGAGGACTTAGAGTTAGTGCAAATGGATGTGAAAACTTCTTTCTTGCATGGAGATCTTACAAATGAGATCTATATAGAACAACTAGAGGGTTATGTAGTTCCTGGCAAGGAAAGTCTAGTTTGTAAGCTCAAGAAGAGCTTGTATGGACTTAAACAGTCCCCTAGACAATGGTACCAAAAGTTTGATTCTTTTATGAAGTCTCAAGGCTATTCTCGAAGCAATGAGAATCATTGTCTCTACACAAAGAGATGCTTGGATGGCAGCTTGATATGTTTGATACTTTATGTCGATGATATGTTGATTGCTGGGAAGTCCTCTTATGACTTGTCAATTCTCAAAAAGAAGTTGAGTCAAACATTTGATATGAAGGAGTTGGGGGATGCCAAACATATTCTTGGCATGCGCATTACTGGTGATAGGAGTAAAAGATGCATATACTTGTCTCAAAGTGAGTACATATCCAAAGTACTTCACATGTTCAATATGCAGGGTGGAAAGGCATTGAGTACACCTTTACCCACATATGTGAAATTGAGCAAGGATGACTGCCCCAAATCAGATGAGGAAAAGGAATTCATGACCAAAATTCCCTATCAGTCTGTTGTTGGTAGTCTCATGCATGCTATGGTAGCTACAAGACCAGACATTGCATTTGCAGTGGGAGTTGTGAGCAGATATATGTCTAATCCTAGCAAGAAACATTGGGAAGTAGTCAAGATGATTTTGAGATATCTGAGTGGCACTAAGGACAAGTATCTATGCTTAGGTAGAGGGAAAGCATCCATTATTGGTCATACAGATTCTGACTATGCTGGTTGTGTAACAATCGTAAGTCTACATCATGGTACATTTTTCATTTTGCTGGAGGTGCTATCTCTTGAAGATCTCGTCTTCAAGAATGTACAACTGTTTCCACCACAGAACCAGAGTATGTTGCAGCAAGTGAGGCATGTAAGGAAGCATTGTGGCTTTCTCGTCTTGCTTGTGATATGGGTTTACCTCAGCATGTACCTCGCTTGCTCAGTGATGGTCAGATTGCCATTGCTTTGGCTAAGAATCCGGTCTATCATGCAAAGACCAAGCACACTGAGGTGAGGTATCATTTCATTAGAGATTGATTAGCCACTGAGCACATTATTCTTGAGAAGGTTCACACTCGAGATAATGTTGCAGATGCTTTGACTAAAGCTCTACCACAAGATAGCTTTTGACACTATTGTCACTTGATGGGGGTTACTTGATTCTTGATTTTACATAGTCACTTGTATACTGTGTAGCATGCCCATTAGGTGGGAGGTAAAACCCCATTTATTGGCTTCCATTGCCTCCTTTGAATTAGCACATCTTAAATCTGATTCTTCGATAGAGAAAAGTTTGTGCCATCAAATTTTCAGATCTCAAAATGGTCTTTGCTCTTCAAGTTATAGATCCTCCTGGGAACACTAGCACTAGACCCTGATCCACTAGATGTGCCTCAAACCTCTAATGCCACAATGGTAGAGAACTAAATATAATGATAATGGAGCTAGAAGAGTCTAAACACCAACAAATAAGTGTATCAAGGAGTAAATCAACCATTGTGTAGTTGACTAAACCAGAAATCTGAAAAATTTTGCCAGAGTATCCTCTACAAAATGAGCATATGACCAGTGTCAAAATATCATAAAACTGCAAGTACTGACATGTTTACCTGCATAGTGAATCACTGAGTCCACTACATATAATCAGTTACCCAATAGAAGCCAACTAGGCTTATCAAGCACCTATTAACAACTATCATACATCTCCTATGGCGAGGCCGGCTAAGTCTTCTACCTACATCACCGAAGAGACCCTGACATCTCGTTGTCTCCCAGTTAAGAAGACCTCACCATGACCCTCTTTTTCAAACGTAAAAGGCTTTATGCAAAAACGTAATAGCTATATCAATGACCACATGGACATACATAAGCGGTATCCATAGAAGCATATGTGGTGTGTATGTGCTCAATATATGCACTAAAAGGCTGAATGCACAGCCCAAAAACTAGCCAACAACACCTACAAGTGACTGTCAACTCTGATGTTTTAGGCCAAAAAACCTGCATAAATTTGTGGCGGTTGCTCCCACCAAAATTGGAAACCTTTCGAGAAACCTGTAGTTTTATGAGTGTGGCTGAAAACTATCACGAGGAAGGAGATAAGCAAGAGAGCTCACACACACACTCTCACTCTCAAGGAGAAGCACACACACAAATTGAGGCAAGGAAGAATGATCTTCTTCTTCTTCTATTACATAAAAAGGAATGTACAAGAATGACCTAAAAAACAACAATACAACAAGTGCAATATATAAAGATCAGTACATAAGGAAAAACCTAATGTCCGCAAATGAGTGAGCTGGCAAGGAACAAATGTGCCATCACTCTCAGTAGATAAATGTAATAAAGCTCAATGAGGTATCCCTGACATATACCGGTGTGACCACTATACATGTCAGAGAAACAAAAAACTGGTACATGTCATCCTAGATCATCACATGTTGAGCTTGATATCTCAACACTCCCCCTCAAGCTCAACGTCATATCCTGTAATCCAAGCATCTCCCGAAACCTCTTCAACTTCTCAACTCTAAGTGCTTTGGTGAAAATATCAGCAATCTGCTCATCTATTCTCACATAAACAAGATCAATATCACCTACTAATACCTTCTCTCTGATGAAGTGATAATGTACCTCGATATGCTTTGTTCTCGCATGAAAAACAAGGTTCTATGCTAACTATATGCTACTAAGATTATCGCAATAAATAGTGATAGGCTTTTCGACTTCCACACTTAAATCTGCAAGTAGCATTTCTAGCCATGATGCCTCACATGGTGCCATTGCAGCACCTCTATACTTAGCCTCTGTACTCGACAAAGCAATAGTGGGTTGCTTCTTGCTACTCCATCTAACAGTTGCACTCCCAAGTGAGAATAGAAAACCACTAGTAGATCTTCTATCTAGAATGCTACCATCCCAATCTCCATCGGTGTATCCATAAACCTGGAAATCTACACCAGGCTCATAAAACAATGCTTAATACAAAGTAGCACTCACATAACATAGAGTGCACCTCAGAGCATCCAAATGTGGCTTCCTGGGAACCTGCATAAATTGACTTTCAAGTCCAACATTATAGCTTAGATCAGGCCTTGTAATTGTGAGATATATAAGACTTCCCATAATTTTCTTCTACATAGTAGCATTTTCCAATGATTCACCTGATGTAGCATTCAACTTCAAATTCTAATCTAATGGCATAGAAATTGGCTTACAATCAACCATACCATACTTTTGTAGCATATTCAAGGCATATTGCCTTTGTGACATCCATATACCTATTTCTGTATGTATAAACTCAATGCCCAAGAAATAGCGTAGCACACCAAGATCTTTCATGTCAAATTTCTACATAAGAAGTTGCTTTACCTCTTTGATGCTTCCTTCATTATCACCACCTACAATCAGGTCATCCACATAAATAGCCACAATTGTGATGCCATCATCAGCCTTCCTTGCATATAGTGAGTGATCTGCATCACACATAGAAAACCCAATGCTGGTTAAGTAATTAGCAATCCTTGCATGCCATGCACGAGGGGCTTGCTTCAGCCCATACAAAGCCTTTTGCAACTTGCAAACATATTCTGGATGCTTTGATCTTCATATCCTTGTGGTTGGTCCATGTATACTTCTTCCTGTAACTCACCATTTAGGAAAGCATTCTTCATACCCATCTGATGCAAAGTCCATCCTTTTGCTATAGCTAATGCAACAAGTGTTCTGATAGTAGACATTTTAGCTATAGGGCTGAATGTTTCCTCATAATCAATGCCATATGTTTGTGCATATCCTTTAGCTACCAATCATGCTTTATACGTGCTTATGCAACCATCAGCATTATGCTTTACCTTGTAAACCCACTTGCAGCCTATGGGTTTCTTTCCTTGTGGCAATGGAACCAGCTTCCATGTATAATTTCCATAAAGTGCACCCACCTCCTCATCCATAGCTTTTTCCCAATTTGCAATTCCAATTGCATCTTCAAAGCAAGAAGGTTCAGCATCTTGTATTACCTTTGTCATGTAGGCACAATGACAAGCCATATAATTGTCATACATCAATCGTTGCACTGAATTCCACATCCTCCTAGATCTTCTTGGTCATGGGTCACTTCTCCTTGCATCATGTTGGAGCAGAGCAATCATCAATAAGTGATTACATGAAGTCCAAAAGTGAAAAGATATGTGGAAGGATGAAGATTACTTTCAAAGGAAGAAAATAGAATCAGAAATGTTTCTTTTGTATATTACTCTTGTAAATAGTTCAATGTATTTTGGAAAAGATGACGAGTTAGACTCGTATATATATCTACAGATACGTATTCGTAGTAAGAGAGAGTGATATAGATCAGATAGAGAAGAATAGGTGAAGAGGTGATGAACATTGTATGTATCATCAACCATATGTATGAAAAGTAATGAAGAAGAAAATGTTGTAGAATTCTGCGCGTCGATCTTCTCTCCCATTCTCCTTCTGTGCTTAATCTTTTGAGGAATCCTTTTGCACTTATCTAAGTCCATAGCTAATCTATCTATGGCTAGAATTTGAGAGGTTAATTGCATTCAGGCTGAGAGAATTTTGGTTAGGAACATTCATATGTAAGAATGTTCTAAGAGTCGTAAAATCTGGCGCACATTTCATCTTCAAAGAAATGGTCAGTGCTCAGTCCACAGTGTAAAGTTTTACACAAGTGAGGGCTTAAAATCTAAGTTGGAAGGTAAGCCATCTATGGCTAAAAGATCTTAATCAAACGGGTTCGACATTGTGAGAACCAGTGCTAAGAAGTTGCAGGTGTCAAAGTCGCCATTGCAGAGAAGCTCTTTCAGACATAGGTAAAGTGTTTCACACATTTCTCAGTGTGTACTCAATCTTTTTGAGAGATTTAACTTGGCAAAGTTGCGCATCCTTAAGGCGAAGTGTTGTGCAAAGTTTTATCAAAAACTTTACAGGATTGATTAGTCAATGAGTGATTAATTTGCAGCAGACTTTTCTGAAGAAGCTGAATTTTTCAGAATAATCAATTTTCTGATAAATTGGTGAAAGTTCTCTAAGTTTGGTGGAGTCTAAGGTTAATCTTGATATAGAGGTGATCTAAATTCAAGGTTAACTTGTTCTTTTGGAGATTAACACTCTCCATCAGTGGTATCAGAGCAGGTTGTGTCAAAATTGAAGTGAAGGAGACTCCAACTACTGCAGAAATACAAATATTTACATCTCGAAGGTGCAAAAGGTTAAAGTGTGAAGAAAGATTGAAGGAAGACATATAAAGAGTATCAAAAGGATCAGAAGGAGCAACATTCGAAGTAAAGGTACATTCATTATCTGTAAAGGTTAAAGATTTGGAAATACAGGTGAAGCAAGGATGGGAGATAGTCTCCAAATTGAGAAGCTGGATAGAGAGAACTATCCTGCATGGTCTATGAGGATGGAAGCTCATCTTATGAGCAAAGATCTGATAGGATACATCACAGGAGATGAAGAAAAGCCAGAATTCAGAGATCCTAGTGTTCCAACTAGGGAGGAGCTTGCAGATTTGAAGAATTGGATGAAGAAGGATGCTCAAGCAAGAAGTATCATCTACATGGCAGTCAATGACTATTTGCTTCCTCACATTAGAGGACTTGAAAGTGCATGTGACATTTGGAATGCTTTGGAAGAGCATTTCCAAAATACAACCAAATCAAGGAAAGCTTCACTATGGGCAGAGTTTACTACTTTTAAGAAGAAGGCCTCACAATCAATCTCTGATTATGTGACAAAGATGAAGGACATTGCAGACTCTCTAGGTGCAGTGGATGAAGATATTGAAGAAGACAAATTGGTAAGACAAATACTCACAGGGCTAAGAGGAGATGAGAAGTGGAAGCCTTTCATTTTATCTACAGAACTTTCATTAGATCATTTTACTCCTGATTTGAATCAATTGTTAGGACATATGCTAACTTTTGAGAATGATATCAAAGGAGATGTTGATAAGAGTGCAGGTCATGCAATGTATTCTAAAGACAAGAAGAAAGCTAACAAAGGGAAGCAACAATCAGGTGAAGAAGAAGGTACTTCAAACCAAGCAAACTTTATAAGAGGAAGAGGAAATGGCAAAAGTAGAGGAAAAGGCAGAAACAACAAAGAGAATGCAAGAGCTTGTTGGATATGTGGTAAGACCAATCATCTATCTCATGATTGTTGGCATAATAATCAAAACAATGGTAATTATCAGAACTTTAATCAAAGAGCAAGAGGTGGTAGATTTCAGAGAGGAAACTTCAGAGGTAGAGGTGGTAGGAATTCTTTTGGAAGAGGTGGAGGAAGAAGCTTCCAAAATCAATCCTATAATAGCACCTACTACAACTATGCATCAGATCAAAAAGAGGACTCGACTCTCATTATGAATACTTGTGAAACCTCACATGAGGACATGAGAGTGTTTTATATTGATTCAGGATGTAGTAATCATTTGAGTGGAAATATTGCTTTGATGACTGACCTAGATCATAATGCAATTAATCATACAGTTTAGACAGGTGATAATACAAAGCATAAGGTAAAGTCAATTGGTTCAGTCAAAGCTAAGGATGGGAGCACTCTTCTGAGTAAGGTTCTTTATGTTCCCACAATTCCAAAGAATTTGATCAGTGTAGGTCAAATTGTGGAAAAAGGATATGAGGTAAGGTTTACCAATGATGGAGTTTATGTGGAAGACCCTAGTCAAGGGTATAAACAAATTATTGCAGGAAAGAAAGAAGGAAGGCTTTTCACATTGAAGGTACAAGGAAATGTTGGACATGCTATGTTCACATATGGAGAGCAAAAGGTGTCAGAATTGGATCTTTGGCACAAAAGACTTGGACACTTTAATGAAAGAGGTATTAAAGAAATGATTAACAATGATTCAGTGCTTGGATTGCCTAACATTGCAGGTCAACACATGACATACAGATGTGAGGCATGTCAATTAGGTAAGGCTCATAAGCAATCCTATTCCAAGCATGGATTTATGTATTCAGAAAGACTTGAATTGGTGCATACAGATGTGTGGGGTCCTTCAAAGGACTTTAGTATAAATGGTTCAAGATATTATGTCATATATGTTGATGATGCTACCAGGTGGATCACAATTTATGTGATTAAAGAAAAGTCAGAAGTGTTTAATACATTTAAACACTATCATGCATATGCAGAAAGGATTACAGGTCAAAAATTAAAGAGACTAAGGTCAGATGGAGGGGGAGAGTATTTTTCAAATGAGTTCAATGATTATTTGTGGAATGCAGGTATAAAGAGAGAAGTTACTTGCAGGTATTCTCCTCAACAAAATGGGGTAGCAGAAAGAAGAAATAGGACTCTTGTTGAGTTTGCAAGGTCCATGATGAAAGAGAAGAATTGTCCAAATTACTTGTGGGCAGAGGCTGTAAATACAGCTACATACTTGGTCAATAGATTGCCTTGTAAAGCTTTGCAGGGCATGACACCATATGAAGCTTGGTGGGGTAAGAAACCTACCTTAGATCATTG
This sequence comes from Ceratopteris richardii, assembly GCA_020310875.1. Classification (NCBI taxonomy): domain Eukaryota; kingdom Viridiplantae; phylum Streptophyta; class Polypodiopsida; order Polypodiales; family Pteridaceae; genus Ceratopteris; species Ceratopteris richardii. The sequence goes on along the minus strand of CM035409.1, from coordinate 140,078,909 downwards.
CAGAATATTTGGATGCTTGGCATATGCATATGTGCCATCTCAATTGAGGCATAAGTTGGAGCCTAAGGCAGAAAAGTATGTATTCATTGGTTATGATGATAAGCAAATGGGATACAGGATTGGAGTCCATCCACAAAGCAATTTATTGTATCCAAGGATGTTACATTTGATCAGCAAGGTACTTGGTATGCAGGTAAATATAATATACATGCAGATGATGAAGAAGTAGTGGATCAAAGAAAAGGTAAAGCAAAGATTCAATTACTTGATGAAAGTGAGAACAATGAAGTGCAGGTTGAAGTTGAAGAGAGGCCAAGGTTTGATCCAGAATGTGATGAACCAGAAACTTCAAGAAGTGCAGAAGTTAGAAGGTCATTTAGGCACAAATGGCAACCTACAAGGTATAGCTATGACACTTCATTCTTAACTACTAAAGATTATGCTTATTTGGTAAAAGCAGATGAAGACCCTTCTACATATGAAGAGGCCAAAGGGAAGAAGAATTGGGAAGATGCTATGCAAGAGGAGTATGATGCATTGATAGAGAATCAAACATGGGATTTGGTTCCTAAACCTAATAGTCAGAAAATCATTGGTTGTAAGTGGGTTTACAAGACTAAAAGATTTGCAGATGGAAGTGTGTCTAGGTACAAAGCTAGACTTGTTGTGAAAGGGTATGCACAGACATATGGAGTGGACTATGATGAGACTTATAGTCCTGTGGCAAAGATGACAACCATCAGGACACTCATAGCAATTGCTGCTTGCAAAGGTTGGAAGTTATCTCAATTAGATGTAAAAAATGCTTTCTTGAATGGTTACATTTCAGATGAAGTCTACATGGAGCAACCAGATGGGTTCAAAGATCAAGTGAGTCCAAATTATGTGTGTACGCTCAAGAGAGCTTTGTATGGGTTGAAGCAGGCCCCAAGGGCTTGGAATTATAGGCTTGTAAAATTCTTGAGTGATCTTGGATTTCAAGCATCAAAGGCAGACAGTAGCTTGCTAGTCAAAGCAAGTGAAGATGGGTTCATTTATGTGTGTATTTATGTTGATGACATAATACTTACAGGAACAGATGATAAGGGAATACAAATGATCAAGAAGCAGATGGAGAAAGAGTTTAAAATCAGTGATTTGGGGAACCTATCATTCTTCTTGGGAATGGAGATCTCTTATACTCAACATGGAGTATATGTGACCCAAGAAAGGTATCTTAAAAATTTGCTAACCAAATTTAAAATGGAAGATTGCAGGGTTGCACCTACACCTTTGGAAGTGAACCATAAACTGTCTAGGTTTGGAGGAGAAGAGTTCAAAGATATGAAACTCTATCAAAGTTTGGTTGGTAGCTTGATCTATGCTACATTGACAAGGCCTGATTTATCATATGCAGTTGGTGTGCTTTCACAATTTATGCATTGTCCTAGAAAGGAACATTGGATTGCAGGACAAAGAGTACTTAGGTACATCAAGGGTACACTCAGAGAAGGGTTGTACTATGGATTTACTTCTGATACAAGAGTGAAGATATATAGTGATGCAGATTGGGCAGGTAATGTGGATGATAGAAGATCAACACATGGATACTTGTGCTATGTAGGAGACAAATTGATTTCATGGTGTTCTAAGAAGCAACATACAGTTGCTTTGTCATCTACAGAGGCAGAATATAAAGGTATGGTGGAAGCTGCAAAAGAGGTAATATGGCTAAAGACACTTTTGAAAGTTTTTGATGTGATTCAGAGTACTCCTATTATTTGTGGAGACAATATGAGTTCATTATACTTGGCAGCTAATCCTGTATTTCATGCTAGAACTAAGCATATTGAAATACAGTATCATTTCCTGAGAGAGAAGGTCATTGAGAAGGAAATTGAAGTCATACACACTCCTACAACAGATCAACTTGCAGATATGATGACTAAAAGTTTGGATGGACCTAAATTGCAGAGGTTTAAAGATATGGCAGGAATAAAGAAGATGCAGGTAATCACAATTGAAGATTGAGGGGGAGCTGTTGGAGCAGAGCAATCATCAATAAGTGATTACATGAAGTCCAAAAGTGAAAAGATATGTGGAAGGATGAAGATTACTTTCAAAGGAAGAAAATAGAATCAGAAATGTTTCTTTTGTATATTACTCTTGTAAATAGTTCAATGTATTTTGGAAAAGATGACGAGTTAGACTCGTATATATCTACAGATACGTATTCGTAGTAAGAGAGAGTGATATAGATCAGATAGAGAAGAATAGGTGAAGAGGTGATGAACATTGTATGTATCATCAACCATATGTATGAAAAGTAATGAAGAAGAAAATGTTGTAGAATTCTGCGCGTCGATCTTCTCTCCCATTCTCCTTCTGTGCTTAATCTTTTGAGGAATCCTTTTGCACTTATCTAAGTCCATAGCTAATCTATCTATGGCTAGAATTTGAGAGGTTAATTGCATTCAGGCTGAGAGAATTTTGGTTAGGAACATTCATATGTAAGAATGTTCTAAGAGTCGTAAAATCTGGCGCACATTTCATCTTCAAAGAAATGGTCAGTGCTCAGTCCACAGTGTAAAGTTTTACACAAGTGAGGGCTTAAAATCTAAGTTGGAAGGTAAGCCATCTATGGCTAAAAGATCTTAATCAAACGGGTTCGACATTGTGAGAACCAGTGCTAAGAAGTTGCAGGTGTCAAAGTCGCCATTGCAGAGAAGCTCTTTCAGACATAGGTAAAGTGTTTCACACATTTCTCAGTGTGTACTCAATCTTTTTGAGAGATTTAACTTGGCAAAGTTGCGCAACCTTAAGGCGAAGTGTTGTGCAAAGTTTTATCAAAAACTTTACAGGATTGATTAGTCAATGAGTGATTAATTTGCAGCAGACTTTTCTGAAGAAGCTGAATTTTTCAGAATAATCAATTTTCTGATAAATTGGTGAAAGTTCTCTAAGTTTGGTGGAGTCTAAGGTTAATCTTGATATAGAGGTGATCTAAATTCAAGGTTAACTTGTTCTTTTGGAGATTAACACTCTCCATCACATCACCTGCATGTGCCCTTCTTACTACTGGAGTCTTCATAGAGGGCAGTCCAATTTCCTCATCAAGACTCTTTTCTGAACCACTTGAATCTACGTCAATTTCTTCAAAACTTGCACATGTTTTTTGACCTGCAGAAAGCTTTTCTTTACCTTTCTTGCATGTATTTGATGAATTTGCTGGATTGAAATTTCCATGCAATCTTCCACTCCATGGATTTGAGTTGGAACTATTGCTTGGTGATGCATCCGGTCCACTCAAAACTTGAGATTTTGCACTTGATTTTTAATCATTTTCTTTGTCATTCGGTTAAAGATTCAACCCTTCTTTGGCATCTGCATAGAAGCTTGACATTTCATCAAATACCATATCTCTGCTCACCTTTACCTGTCGTGTGAGTGGATTATAACATTTATATACCTTTTGCTCAAGGGAGTATCCAATGAAGACACACTTTTCTGCTTTTGGATCAAGCTTCGCCCTCAAAGCAACAATGGGTTGCTTCTTGCTGCTCCATGTAACAGTTGCACTCCCAAGTGAGAATAGAAAACCACTAGTAGATCTTCTATCTGGAATGCTACGAGCCTGTGTACCTAAGAACCAACTTAGGGACTTGTGGAGAAAGAGACTATACCTCAATCCCCCTCAAGTACATATAGTGGGGATTCACGCTTTAATTATCAATCGGATGAGTATCAAAACCTAGCCGAGTGTATGAAGACATGCATTCAAATGACGATCAATGCAAATGAGTTACTCAAAGAGTGCAAATAAGGCAAAGACTACTCTAAACAAGCTTCAACTGTCAGTCATGGTGTCGCGATACTTGGAACAGCAGCCAACAATAAATTGAGCTTTTCTCTCAGCTCCAAACTCCGAATATAGCGAATAGCATATGCGTTTCGAAGCTCTCGAGAGAATGCATCCAATGGTGGTATTTCCACTCAATTTGACGCTCCTACTTCAAGTTATGGGCAAAATACTGAGTCGCGGGAATGACCTTCCTACACTTCAGCACTTCCAACACTTCACACACACCTTAACCACAGCAAACAAACACTTTCATGGATAGACAACACTTTCTAACACTCTTTCCAAGCAACACACATGCACACAAGCTCACAAAGAAGAAGATATAGAGAGGGGAAGATACAAATTCGAATTTCTGTGCTCTTGATTCTCACAATGGCAAAAAGTGCTTACAAAGAGTCACCAATTGACTTATATACTTGTGCCCTAAAAATGGTCCTTTCACACAAGAGACCGGCACTTTATTCACTAAAAGACTAATTTCCTACTAATTTACATGGGTAAGCTTCTAATCTTCTGTGGGGATGCATCTAGAGAACTCCTCTAGTGCATTTACATCAGAAAATATATTACAAGAATGGTTATAATACAAAAATTGGGTGTCCAAATCGGAAAAATTTTGGGGCCCTTCTTTTTCTCTGCCTTGTGCTCTCTTTGCTCTGCAACACTCTCCCCCTCTTCGTCTCTGTCGTCCCTTGACAGGCTTTATCTTCTCATTGGCTGCTTGTTTAAGTCTTTTGAGTGCACGCATCCAGTGGTCGAAGAAGCGATAAGGACCGTCAGACAATTGGTTATCTTATCCGAGGTTTGTCCTTTGCTTCTGTCTTCGGCTTGTTTTAAGAGGTCTGAATACACACACCCAGTGGTCGGAGAAGCAATAAGGACCGTCAGCAAATTTGTTATTTTATCCGATCTATGTCCTTTGCTTCTGTTTTGCCCCTTGGTATTCTGTATTCAGTTGGGTTGCCACGCACGCCACCAGTGACCTATGTCTTGCTTGTGGTACTTTAATTTGTCCTGGTTGCAAACATGTGACCCTGTTGTATTGCTTTGAGCCTGTTTACTTTCTTTTCACTGCACGCTGTCAGTGGAAGGATTAGTACCTGCCAATTATTGTCTTGCACTTCTTCATGGATACTTTCCTGGCCTTGGTCCCTCCTTCCACATACGTGCTTTTCCTTGATGTGTGCCCCTGTGGGACTCTGTGCAGAGATGGGTGTTGCGCCCCTGCGGGGCTTCTTGCAGAGATATGTCTTCAAATATTACCTTTTTAGTGAAGCTTCTTTCGTTGTCTTCTTCTTTTCTTCTTTTTGCTTGATTCTCCCTGAACACTACCCCCCTCCTGAACTCTGTCGTCCCTGACAAGCTTTGACAGTCGACGGGAGTATGTTCTATATACTTTTTGCTCTGTTTCATTAAGCAGATTGGCTTCACATATCATTAGTTGTTTCCACTCTTCAGCTTTTACACCATCATTAGGTGGCTGTCTGTGGTCGGCGAAGAAGCTCAGTTCATATGCCCCTAATCTGGCATTCAAGTTGGATGCCATCTTCAAAAAGATTTCTGAATCGATTTCAAAAAATCCCGTGAAGAAGGCTTCTTCGAAGGTCTGCATATATGTACTTGGCAAAAACATGAGTCTTGAATAATAAGCCATTATGGTAGGGCGGCTAGGCGTAACAGACAAGTCAAAAACCAGAATATTTGTTCCCTGGTTAATGCCAATGAAATTCAAAAATGTGTATGCTGCATGTTTGAAGACCTTCAATATCGTCAGTATCATACTGAGTATTTTATTTGTCAGCTTGATAGTTAAATCTGGTACGGTAGCATAAGTCTGCAGCCAAAATTTGATTGTTTTTACCATGTAATCTTCTGTAGGTAAACAATTATGTGGTGGAATTGGAAGTAGTGGGTAGTTTAGCCACTGTTTATTGATTACACCGGTCTTTTGCATATCCAAAAATTCGCGTGCTTCTCTACGACGTGGCGTTGGGCAAAAAGAAGGGTTTACCTGTAGTAAATATGGTGCTGCTTGCCAATGCACCCGTAGTGTAGGATTTCTCTCCAAAAATTTCCTTCTCCAAACAGGTTGTGCAGCTTCAAATTCTTCTTGAGTGTAAGCGAAGGTGTCATGTTTGAAGTTTAGCTGCTCGTCTGGATTTTTCTGTGTAATCTTCTTTATATATTGTCTTGTTTTCTCTTTCATCAGTCCATAGGGAATGTTGAAAGGCTTCATAATCATGTCCAAGTCTTTACCCTTGATCTTCGCTTCCTTCATGACTTTGATGACTTCATTTTCAAAATTTTCTATCAACCAGGATACCAGTAGTGCCCATTCCTTCTGACCTATTTCTGTAGTGTATGGCATTGGATGATCATGTATGTCCGCCATCTGCTCGTGTATTGGAGAATTATAAATCGGGGGAGATAGAGGACGTACCTCTACCTCGTCAGTAGGATTCTCTTTTGTTGGCTCTACTGGTGTCCCGATTGGTGCTTTCTGCTTTACTTGGATCTCTAACTGTGTTATACGTTCAGTCTTCTCTTTACTCTCTTGCATGGCTGCTCTGAGTGCTTCTTTTGCTACAAGCAGTTCATTGCCAATTTCTACTATATTTTCACTGTAGCTTGCTGCAAGTTTTCCATGGGCTGTATTCAACTGCTTTTTTAGCTCATTTGTTTCTTGAATGTACTTGCGTTCCCATTCTTCTCTCAATTCTTGCTCTTGTTTCAGCAATTCTGCATATGTCTCGATTTGAGCTTTTAATTCTCCCTGATCAAGATCCGTTGTCTCTTGTTTTTCTATAGGTTGATCATATAGCAATGACTTCATTAATTCTTTATTTTTGTTTCGTAAAGTGTCATTCTCCTCCATGTATACCTTCAGTTGTGTTTCAAGCAGGTGACTCCTAGCTTTAATTCACTCTTTGTCGACCTCGCTGGCTTCATGTAATCTTTGTAAGTCCATTAATTGTGCCTGGAGTTGACGATGTTGGGTCATCAATGTGTCACATTGTGTTTTTACCTCAATTAACTCCGTTTCTTTGACAGCACTATCTTTTTGTGCCTGGATTAATTGTGCGGATAGTTGTTCACTCATATTTGGAACTGATTCTTTTCCCTCATGGATTTGTCGTAGTCTGCATCTGTATCCATCATCTGTTGTTGTGTATCCATGGCCGTTTGTATCATCTGCTTGACCACAGGCTTTAATTGTGTGACATCCACATTTAGCCATGTTTTAGGAATACTCGGTTTTGCTCCTGTTGTCACATCTTTTCCTTGTGCTACGTGTAATGTAGTGTCATGGGGCTGCCTAATGTGGAGTTGTATCCTTGGCTCAGCCTCCATGTGGTTGATTTTGCCTTGAGGAGTGTCATACGGTACTTCAATTACAATTTGCTCTTCATTTTTGTGTAGGTCTGAATCTGTGTTTATTGGAGTTTGCATTTCTTCCTTGACAGGTGGCATTACGTCTTTATTCGATATGGTAGCTTCTTTGATACTAATCTTTGTTGTATCATTCAATTGAATGACATGATCTGGTTCCTCGGGCTCTTGGCTCTTGGTTTGTCTCTGTTGGTTGTCTGGCGTGACTTTGACTTGATTAATCTCTGCCATTCTTCCTCGTTAGGTTCTGTCCTTATGTCGGTGTCCAAAGTATCTTTTTCAGGACTAGATTCTTCATTGGAGCTTGAATCTTCTAAGCCCAGTGCTTTGTATCTGGCGGCTTGTTCTAGGGTCTTTTCTTTACTCCGTTGTTGCTTTTCTTGACTTGCTTGTCTGTAGTGATGACCTTGAACATTTAGATTCACTTTCCCTTGCATGTACTGATGTGTCTCTTCTAGGGCTGCGGAGAGGTCTCTCTTGGTGATTGGTATTTGGGCTAAGATATCTCTCATCTCTCTCTCTCATCCACTCTTTTCGTTTCATGATTCGTTCTAGTGCTTCCTGTCTCGCTTCTTCTCGTATCCTTTCCTCCTCGATGCGTCTATTCTTGCCCTTGATTAATCGTGACATTGTTTCTTCAGTCAATGGTTCTAAATATTTTTTCACTCGACACCCACTGATATAGTTTGGTAGTACTTCTCCATCTAGAGTTGCTAAGCTGATGGCTCCACTCGTGGATATACGATTGATGATCAACGGGCCATATCCTCTCTTCTGCAACTTCTTAGCGTGTTGTTTCAAAGTATAAACCAACACTAAATCTCCTTCCTTCAAATTTTCGTCTTTAATATGAGCATCAAAATATGCCTTCTGTCTCCTTTTAGCAGCATAAATCCCTGCTACTGCTTGTCCTAGTTTCATGAAGCTTCTCTATTTGATCCAATTGAGCTGAGAGTTCATGTCCTGTCCACTCATAAGTGGTTGCTACTCTGAGAGTGGGTATTAAGAAATCAATTGGTAAAATAGCATTCTGTCCATACACTAAGTTAAAAGGAGTAGTGCCTATGGCGGTTTTGTAGGCTACTCTAAATGCACATAAAGCGTGATGTAATTGTTTATCCCAATCAGATCTACCATTGTTCACAATTTTTGTGAGAACTGTGCATAAGATTTTATTGGAACTTTCGGCTTGTCCATTGGCTTGTGGGTGATAAGGGGCTGATTTGTTATGAATTACCAAGAATTCATTCAGTAAGGCTTCTATAACTTCATTCACAAAGTGCGTACCTCTATCACTCACAATTTCTATCGGTAGTCCAAATCTAGTGAAAACGTTCTCGAAGAGAAACTTGGTAGTAGTTCTTGCGTCGTTTTTCTTGGTTGCTTTGGCTTCAACCCATTTGGTCAGATAGTCTGTGGCTACAATTATATATTCGGCATGGGATCCTTTAGCTGGGGGGCTAATAGGTCCTATGAAGTCTATTCCCCATTTAGTAAAAGCTCTGGCACTCATCATGGGTTTTAGTGGCATTTCATCCCTTCTAATTGGATATTTCGTTCGTTGACATGTATCACATTGTTGAACATATGTGGCTGCATCCTGATGTAGAGTTGGCCACCACATACCAGCAAAGAGAATCATTTTTGCTGTTTTATCTACAGAAAAATGTCCTCCTGCAACTCCTATATGTGCCATCTCTAAAACAGCAAGATACTCATCTTCATGAATGCACATTCGCAAATGATTATCTCTTCCTCGTTTGAAGAGTTGTTTTCCAATAAGAGCATAGTCCTTACTTTGTTCTACCAGTGCTCGTTTTCTTGCTAGAGTGGCTCCTTTTGGGTACTCTTGGATCTTTAAGAACTTCACCAGAGGCATGCTCCATCTTGGTGCTACAGTGGAGTAGCATAGAGTGGAGTTCTCTTCTAGATTCTGTTCTTGACAGGTTGGGCAGGCTGATACATAGTTATGTGCATCCCTCTGCATGGTTGGCCAATATATGCCCAATCTCCTTAGTGTTTTCCAGGTTCCATTCGCATTTAGATGAGTTTTCCATTGATTTACATGTGCTTTGGTAGTATCCACAATGTCCCATAAATGCTTGGACTTCTTTAGCAGTCTTTGGTCTCGGTAAATCCAGAATGACTTTGATTTTGTCTTCATCAGTTGAAATTCCATTTTTAGAGACAATATGTCCTAATATTTTTCCTTGTCGAACCATGAAGACACATTTTTCTGGGTTAAGGCATACTCTATATTGTCGACATTTGGCAAAGATCTTTTCTAGTTCAGGGATATGCTCTGATCGTATAGCTGAATAAGTACATAAATCATCCATGTATACCTCCATACTCTTTCTCAGGAATTCTTTGAATACATGGCACATCAATCTTTGGAAAGTGGTTGGGGCATTGGTTAGGCCGAAAGGCATAACCCTAAAGGCGTATACTCCCCATTCAGTTGCAAAGGTTGTTTTATGTTGGTCTTCAGGAGCAATGGCTACCTAATTATATCCTGAAAAGCCGTCCAAAAAACTATACACTTCCTTCCCTGCCACTCTCTCCAAAAGATGATCCGTGATGGGTAATGGGTAACTGTCTCTTATGGTAGCAGCATTAACTTTTTTCAGATTAATGCATACTCTTAATTTCCCATTCTTTTTCGGTACAACCACCAAAGGTGATACCCATTCCGTGTGTTCAATCTCATATATAAATCCAGCATCTAACAACTTATCTATCTCTTCCTTTATCTTTGCTGAGTACACATCATTGTATGTGTATGGTCTTTGTTTAGAAGGTTTGGCTTCGGATGTCATAGGGATTCTATGAGCACATATAGATGGATCTACTCCTTTCAAGTCCTTATAGGTCCAGACAAAGACATCCCGGTATTCCTGTGAAAGTACATCGCTCCTCTCCTTCCTCTAACGTTACTACTATCTTCTTGGTTTTCTCTTTGTTGTCATATGCTATTCCCGGCTGTGCTTCTCGTTTTGGCATTTGAATAGCAATTCTTCTCTCTTCTACTTCATATTTTTTGAAGTGGGCGGGTACTTCAAAATTGGTCTTGAGGCTTGTTTTCTTCATCAATTTTTGCTTTTTCTAATCCAAGCTCCTCTTCCTATGTTGGTTCTTGATTTATTTCATTAGCTATGACACTTATTTCTTGAGTTTCATTTTCTGTTTCCATGTGTTCTTGCTCCATTTCAATGCTCTCATAGTCTTCCTTCCATTCCTTTTCTATGACTTCTCCTTCTTCAGTCTCCTGAAGGACTACCACATATAGACTAACATCATATCCTTCCTCATCAATGCATTCATTCATGGTTATCACTTCTTCGTTTACACACACATCGAGAGTAGCTAAAATCTCCATCCAACCATGAGGTTCAAATTCTTCATCTAAGAATATTTGAGCCATATAGGCTGGATCTTGTACAGATCTAGCGATTCCTTGCTTTTGCTGCCATCCTTTTCTCCTATCTTCCTCCTTTTTCGCAGTTTGGCATATCCATAGATGAGTGTCTTCGTTCATCCATGATTGATCACTTGAACCTATACTATGAATCGACTGATTATCTTCCTCCTTATGAATCTGATTCCATTGTAAGGGGGGAACATCTTGATATGTGTATGTGTGGAGATTTATTCTTGTGGTGGTTCCTTCATGCTGTAAGTATACTGCGTCTTTTCCCCAATCTTGCACTACCTTTAGTTGCCTCATGAAAGGTCTTCCAAGTATCATTTCATAATTGCTAGGCCTTTCAAATTGACAAATCGCTAAGGAGTGCTCGAACTCAACTCCGCAAGTGGTAAAAACTACTCGTTCCACTAATCCCAAGGGTCGTTCAGTGTGTCCATCTGCCATTTGTATCTTCATGTGTGTTGGTCTTAGAGCTGGTTTTCCCCATTTCTCCCACATTTCTTTAGTTTCTATTCCTACTCCAGCTCCTGTATCTAAAATGGCTTTGGTGGTGTAACCCCTATAGGTAATTGGAAGGCAAGTATTTCCTTCATCTCCCTCACTAAAATCTCCAACCTTATCGACTAGGATCTTTACTGTGTCTACTTCATCAGATATCTCTTTTTCTTCCGTCTTGATCTCCAATTGACTGGTCAGTTTCTCCTTCAAATGTGGTTTGATCTTCAAAAGTTCTTCCAATGTTAGGGTACAAGGGACTTTTACTTTTTTGAGATGTTGTATGATATCCGATGTTTGGACTGATGGGTTAGGTTCTTTTTTCCTCATTGAGGGAATGCAATATAGTTCCGAATTATGTTCGTACTCTCCTGTGTAATTTGGCAAAACCTTTACACTATCATTTTCTTCGTTACTTGGATCATTTGGTAATATTTCTTCAGAATACAACTCAGGTATTGAATCCTCTATTCCATCTTCTACTTCTAGCTCCTCGACTTCTAGCTCCTCGAAGGGTGGTTCTATTCTTTCCACTTTCTTCCATCTGTCTTCTTGGACTCCTGCCCACAAATCTTTAGGCCATTCCCCTTCTACTTCGGGGACAATGGAACCTTCCCTTTTATCCTCATAATAATTTCCATTATGTGTCTTACCTGCTTCGGGTTTCTCGTGATCATTAGCAATGACACACTCTTGGAATTCTCTTTCGGAAATTTGTGTATTGGGTAGTGGAAAAGCAAGTTTTTCTAAGGTTTGTTGAGCGACTTCTATTAATTTTTTGCAGATCTCCAACCTCTCTTTCTCTAGGTCACCTCTAGGATATTCTCTTTCATGTTGTTCTATGGTAGGTCCTGCTCTTATTCGTGCCTTGTACGCCTAATCCACATGGCTATTTCTTCAGGCATGGGATCTGCTAAAACTGATCCTACCTCTTCTTTTTTATACTTTCCATTTTTATTTTCTTCTTCAAATTTCTGTTCCTCTTATAGATTTTGTTTGCTCTTCTCCTTTTCCTTCTTCTATAGTAACTTCTTTTCCTTTATCCTATCTCTACGGTTCTTCCATCTTTGTGTCCGTTTGCTTACAACACTTTTCTCAGGCTCTTCTGAGTCTTCAACTCTCTGAGGTGTGGGTGTGTTCACCTCTCTGTAGCTTTGATTATTTTCCTCAGTTTTGTCTGGGGTCTCTCTAGCTTTGGCTCTAGTTATAGCTTTCAATGGTACCGTGTACTCCTTATCGCTTCCTGATGATTCTATCACTTCTATCACGTTAATCTGTACATTAGAGTTAACTTTGTTGGGATTCTTGGGGCAAATCTCTGAAAAGGTGTTCTTTACCACAATCACTACAGTAGCCTTCCCAGACTGGCTGTGGCGGTGGTGGGTTGGGTAGTGTACACTCTCTGATATAATGATCACCTCCGCATCTATAACATGGTCCTCTAGGTACAGGCGGTCTGTTCATAGGTCGGGGGGCTATGGATGCCCTAGGGGCTGTGTACATCAATGACACATAGTCCTGCTCGTATCCATAGGAAGTATCTGGCATTTCCATGCCATAGGCATAGGGTTCGTACGTTTGTCCATATTCTATCATAGAGCTCTCATAAGTGGGATAGTTTCCTTGGCTATGGTCATAGGATGAATCATATGATTCATTACTAGTCAATGGTGTGGCTGGGACTATTGCTCTCTCTAAGTTTTCTTTAGGTTGAGCTATTTTCACTGGAACAACATTCTGAGGATGGGGTGGTTGCTGTCCTAACACCGGTTGTGGTTGATTGTAACCTTGATAAGCATATGGTCGTGGTATAGGTACCTGCTGCTGATATGTGGGGTATCTGAAGGCTTCACCTCCTTGATCTCTCTGAGGGTATCCATAAGGTCTCATGACAGGTTGTGTTGGTCTTGATTGCCTATTGTAGGGACAATTTTCTGCGTTGTGATTTGTGTATTTTTGTTCTATGCTGCAATATTGTAGAGGGCCTAGAACAGGTGGTCTATTGTAAGCATAGGCAGGTGGTGGGACTATTCCCCTAATGCACAAATAAGATGGATGATCACCTCCACAATGCATACATCTTCTAAGCATGGGCACTCTCATTGGGTTGTTGGGGTAGTTCCTCTGTCCTTGGACATTCAGCTTCTTTGCTACTAGGTCGGCTATTTCCTCAACATTGTTCTTAGGGTTCGATGTGCTGCTTGCTGAATCTTCACTCTTCATACTACCTTGAGGTATTTTCAGATCCTCCGCTAGATTGTCCTCTAGGTCAATACATTCTTTCATGCATTCTTGCAAGGTTTGAACTCTCTTCACATACACCAGAGATCTTAATGATCCATTCAATAATCCTTCCAAAAATAATGACATCATTTTGTTTTGGGTAGGTCTCTCTTCCACTGGGCATCTATCCACATACTGCTTGAATCTTCTTGCTGCCAATCTCACTGATTCCGTAGGAGCTTGCTTAAAGCTATGGATTAATGATGATGAGTTGTTTTTAATTCCAAACTTAGTGAATTCTTCAATCATTTCTTGATAGACTTGTTCCATGTTCTGAAAATCATTTGGATCTAATGGCTGGAACCAAGCTAAAGCTGTGTCCGTCAAAGTTAGACCAAAAGATTCATATTGGATCAAAAAATCTTCTACTTGTTCGGCTCTGATTACTTGCTTGAATTCATCTATATGATTGTAAGGTTCACTAGAGCCATCATAGTGATTTCTCATGCATTTGGCCACTTGAATTGGCCTTAACCTTCTTCCTCCTTCCGACGGTCTAGGCATTACAGGGAAAACTGGTCTTCCTATGGGGATACCAGGTCCTCTTCCAAAAACGCAATACTCGATACACGATACTTGCAAAACGCGATACTCGATACACGATACTTGCAAAATGCGATACTCGATACACGATACTTGTGAAGTATCGTGATCAAGCAATCACGATAGACGATCTCTGTCAAATATCGCGATCGCTGAGAAACGATACACGATACTTGTGAAGTATCGTGATCGGTCAAAAACGATACACGATCTTTGTCAAATATCGTGATCGCTGAGAAACGATACACGATCTCTGTGAAATATCGCGATCGCTGAGAAACGATACACGATCTCTGTGAAGTATCACGATACTCAACCACAGGAGACCACGATACTTGGGAAGTATCGTGATACTCAACCGCGGGAGAACACGATACTTGGCACTTTTAACTTTTTGCAAGTGTTTTTTTGGATTTTAATTTCATACATATGTGCCTAGAGTGCATCTACTCTCCTCTTTTAGCCTGAATCAGAAATTTTCTTCTTTTCTACCCCAGAATGATCAACACGATACTTCACGCAGATCGTTTTTTTTGAAATGCTGAATTTAGGTGGCAAGAATGAGTGAATGATGAGTGTGCTCACCTCTGCCACTCTCTCTCAACCCTTGCACAACTCTACCAGCTCTGCGCAGCTCCACAAGCTTGGATCTAGCCCACGATACTCGACAGCACCTCTCACGATACTCGTTTAAAAGACAAGTGACTTACAGAATGGCATTTTTTAGCTTTTATACTTTTGAATTTTCCTACTCACTAAAAAAGAAGAACAACAAGACAAGGACTGAAAGCTACTCTAATTACTTAACCTACTCCCTTACTCCTCCTACTCTACTCACTCCACTCACTTCCCTAGACTAATAACTCACTACACACACTTCAAGAGTGAGAAGTAGTAAGTGCGGATAAAAGTGACTTACCAAAGAAGAGAAAATCACTACTCCTCCTCTCGCTTCAATGCGATAAGCTACTTACCATCACACCAATGCCTCGGTTTGATTCGACAGTCCCCGGCAACGGCGCCAAAAAACGTGTGTACCTAAGAACCAACTTAGGGACTTGTGGAGAAAGAGACCATACCTCAATCCCCCTCAAGTACATATAGTGGGGATTCACGCTTTAATTATCAATCCGATGAGTATCAAAACCTAGCCGAGTGTATGAAGACATGCATTCAAATGATAATCAATGCAAATGAGTTACTCAAAGAGTGCAAATAAGGCAAAGACTACTCCAAACAAGCTTCAACTATCAGTCATGGTGTCGTGATACTTGGAACAGCAGCCAACAATAAATTGAGCTTTTCTCTCAGCTCCGAACTTCGAATATAGCAAATAGCATATGCATTTCGAAGCTCTCGAGAAGACGCATCGAATGGTGTATTTTCACTCAATTATGATGCTCCTAATTCAAGTTATGGGCAAAATACTGAGTCACGGGAATGACGTTCCTACACTTCAGCACTTCCAACACTTCACACACACCTTAACCACAGCAAACAAACACTTTCATGGATAGACAACACTTCCTAACACTCTTTCCAAGCAACACACATGCACACAAGCTCACAAAGAAGAAGATACAGAGAGGGGAAGACACAAATTCGAATTTCTGTGCTCTTGATTCTCACAATGGCAAAAAGTGCTTACAAAGAGTCACCAGTTGACTTATATACTTGTGCCCTAAAAATGGTCCTTTCACACAAGAGATCGGCACTTTATTCACTAAAAGACTAATTTCCTACTAATTTACATGGGTAAGATCCTAATGTTCTGTGGGGATGCATCTAGAGGACTCCTCTAGTGCATTTACATCGGAAAATATATTACAAGAATGGTTATAATACAAAAATTGGGTGTCCAACTCGGAAAAATTTTAGGGCCCTTCTTTTTCTCTGCCTTGTGCTCTCTTTGCTCTGCAACAGAGCCCAATTTGCATTGGTGTATTCATAAACCTGCAAATCTACACCAGCCTCATAAACAATGCATAATCCAAAGTAGCACTCACATAACGTAGAGTGCACCTCAGAGCATCCAAATGTGGCGTCCTGGGAACCTGCATAAACTGACTTCCAAGTCCAACAATATAACTTAGATCAGGCCTTGTAATTGTGAGATATATAAGACTTCCCACAATTTTCCTGTACATAGTAGCATTTTCCAATGCTTCACCTGATGTAGTATCCAACTTCAAATTTTGATCTAATGGCATAGAAATTGGCTTACAATTAGCCATACCATGCTTTTGCAGCATATTCAAGGCATATTGCCTTTGCGACATCCATATACCTATTTCTGTATGTATAAACTCAATGCCCAAGAAATAGAACAGAACACCAAGGTCTTTCATGTCAAATTCCTGCATAAGAAGTTGCTTTATCTCTTTGATGCTTCCTTCATTATCACCACCTACAAACAAGAATCAGGTCATCAACATTAATAGCCATAATAGTGATGCCATCATCAGCCTTCCTTGCATATAGTGAGTGATCTACATCACATATAGAAAACCCAATGCTGGTTAAGTAATCAGCAATCCTTGCATGCCATGCACGAGGGTCTTGCTTCAGCCCATACAAAGCCTTTTGCAACCTGCAAACATATTCTGGATGCTTTGAATCTTCATATCCTTGTTGATGGTCCATATATACTTCTTCCTGTAACTCACCATGTAGGAAAGCATTCTTCACATCCATCTGATGCAAAGTCCATCCTTTTGTTGTAGCTAATGCAACAAGTGTTCTGACAGTAGACATTTTAGCTACAGGGCTGAATGTTTCCTCATAATCAATGCCATTATATGTCTGTGCATATCCTTTAGCTACCAATCGTGCTTTATACCCGTTTATGCTACCATCAGCATTATGCTTTATCTTGTAAACCCATTTGTAGCCTATGGGTTTCTTTCCCTATGGCAATGGAACGAGCTTCCATGTATCATTTCCATAAAGTGCAGCCATCTCCTCATCCATAGCTTTTTCCCAATCTGCAATTCCAATTGCATCTTCAAAACAAGAAGGTTCAACATCTTGTATTACCTTTGTCATGTAGGCACAATGATGAGCCATGTAACTATCATATGTTAATCGTTGCAGTGAATTCCACATCCTCCCAGATCTTCTTGGTCCTAGGTCACTTCTTCTTGTATCATCTGCATGTGCCCTTCTTACTCCTAGAGTCTTCACAGAGGGCAGTCCAATTTCCTCATCAAGACTCTTTTCTGAACCACTTGAATTTGGAGGTCCCACATTCTTTGGTATAGATGGAAAAGCAAAAATCAAGCTGCTCTCAACAACAATAACTAGTCTTTCTTGTTTTCCTTATATCAAGGACTTAAAGATATTTCCAACAAGTGTTTGATGGCTGTGAAGACTGCTCCCACTCAATATTTTCAGCTCTCTAGCATCCTCAAAAGCACTCCTCTCTGTCAATGGAGGAATGTGTTCTTTCATTGTACTGTAGTAACAAATTTGATATGATATTCAGACGTTGTATAGGATGACCTGAGCTCTATTGTTGAATCTGTTTTCTTTTGTTGTATGCTTGATTGCAGATCTCCTCTATGTGGGATCCTACGCTTTTTTTTTAAATGGAGGTTCGGCCAAGGCCTACTCCCCCGGACTTTAACTTTGAAATTGCAACTATACAAAGAAGGGCATAGTACCCATGGGACCCCCCTTATCCCACAAGAACAGGGGTTTACAAGACTGGGTTAAATGGCGGTCACAACTACCGGGGGATGGACAAACGATGGCCAACAGCCACATACAACAACTTTTCAAGATTCATATGTCCCTTACATGTTGCTACCAGGGGTTAAACCCTCGCCCCCACCTCAAGAGGCGAGAGGCCCAACCACTAGGCCAGCGAACTGGGATCTTGCGCTTTGTACATTAGCACATACCATCATTAATACATTTTTCCTTTTTTGTTTGCTAAAAAAAAAGGAGAATTGAGGAGGTGCGGCTATCAACTATGACCATCTTTTCCTTGCTGCGAAGCCGGGTTGTAAATTGTAAGTTCATTTCTTTATCATGTATTGTATTTTTCAATAAAGAAAAATGGTCGGTATGAAGTACATTCGTAGAGAGACCAATTATTTGGGGATGAACCAGGTGATGAGATAGGGAGGCTGGAGTGTGGGCGCATTTAGGAGTGAATGTTTTTTTCTGTGATTAGAAATGGAATGATTTTTCTGCAGAAAAGGCCCACCCTCATGCTCTGTGATCTTGACTAAATTCCAGAGGAGTCGGCTCGCCAGGCCCTTTGCTAATTAATAAAAGCATCAGTTATAATTTTAGGAAATTCGCAAAATTTCTGAGCTGGAGAGGAGCCTGGAAGCAGCAGGGCCCTCCACTCTGGAGGCTGGAGGCGAGCCAGAAGACGTGGGCTGGCGTAGTGGCTCGGCGGCTCAGCAACGACGGGTTTTGTCCTATTCTCTCTCTCTCTCTCGCTCTCTCTCTCTCTCTCTGTGTTTCGAGTCTCGACCCCTCTATCTCTCCCTCGGCCTGGACGCAGCCTCCAGAGTCCAGCCCCACTGCTAAGGAGGAGTATGAAGTGGGCGGTGCTGCTACAACCCTAAGCCTCCGCCTCTTGTTTAATACTCAGCATATACACATGCGCACGCACTCCACTCTCTCTATCTCTCTTCTTGGCATCTCGAGTCTCGACTCTCTCGACTGAGTCTCCTCTCCGCCCCTCTCAAATGTCCGTCAAACATTCACGTACACACGTGGTAGATATAGAAGCGGCAGGCTATCGTCCAGACGCGGACTCCGGTGCACACTGCACACAGCCAAAGCGCTTGTGCCTCCAGCCTCCAGGATTTGTCGTGGAGAGCCGCCGTCACTCCGCTCTCGTCTCTACTCGCTTCTCGCTGCTCATTGCTTCGTCCTGCTTAGTCACCAATGACCTACCATAAGTTGCGAGTCACCTGTCGCGAGTTGCAATGCTTATTTGCTGACGCAGTTAAAAGACGTTTATATTATGTAATCACTCACTCTTCGAGATTTCTGCCTATTGTGGGTTGTGACTCGTGTCATCTCGCTCTCTCTCTCTCTCTCTCTCTCTCTCTCTCTCTCTCTCTCTCTCACACACACACACACACATTACTACACTGAATAGGCTTCTCGCTTGAGTCCATTCCAAATTCCTTCTGCCCTATCTTCGTCTCTCCTGATACCCGTATAATAGGACTCGTTAGTGACCGGTGCTTTCGTACTAAACCTTCTGAGGTCTTCTACATATAAGAGTTGCCAATCCTATTCAGTTAACGTTCGCAGTCACTGTATCTCCATCGTCGACACGCCAGCCTAGCCCACTGAACACGCTTCAACTTCACGTACCGACGGCAGCCGTAGATTGCTCTTCGGTTCTCTTCACACACACTTCACGTACCTCCGTCTTTGTTTCATTTCTCAAGTATTTTTCCCTGGACATGGTAGACGTCTGCTAAGGTTATCCTTCGGTTCGTGGTGTTGCTACTAGAATACACGACTCCAAAGGTTGGAAACCTATTTGTGTTAACCTGTGTCTGCTCCGGTTATGCTGTATTAGAAGTTGCTGAAGGAATCATCTGACTGAACTGAACAAAGTTGGAGGAGCACAAGAATTTCCGGCCCCGGTCGAGTTACAAGTAGATATCAACATATCCGAAGAGGAAGGTAAGTTGCAAAGTGATGATGCAGTGCTTCTATGGAGGCGGAGGTGGCGGGGCTAGCAGGAGGGCATTGGAAAGAGTCGAGCGGATGGCTGGCGAGACGGCTGTGGTGGTCTTTAGCGTCAGTAATTGCTGCATGTGTCATGTGGTAAAGAGGCTACTCTGCGGCTTAGGAGTCAACCCTACAGTCTACGAATTGGACGAGCTCGATGGTATGGGTGGCGACCGAGGCGGGGTGCAGCAGCTGAGGGAGGCTCTAGCGGCTCTCGTCGGCGATCCGCCGGTACCGGCAGTATTCATCGGCGGCAAGCTTGTCGGCGGCCTGGACCGCGTCATGGCAGCTCACATCAGCGGCAACCTCGTTCCGCTCCTCAAGGAGGCAGGTGCTCTCTGGCTTTGACGTCATTGAGCTTCAAGCTGGTCGACGCGTAGGGCAGGCGCGTCAGAGAGGAGGCCTGACGGTGATGCCCCTCGCACCTTCCTACAACGTGAGAAAAGCAGATGCATGCAGCTGAACGCATGTTCTGCTGTGAAGACCTTTTCCCCTCTCTCTCACATCGGCCTACGTAATTTACCCCATGATCGCCCCTCATCAGATTGTCCTCTAACACAGTGTGCGATGCGAGGCATCCATGATTAACGACGTCAACCAGCAGGCCTTTCATCTTCAAGCAAATCTCTGTGGGCAATCCCGCCGACTCGTCCTTTTGGTAGGGTAGATCTGTCGCCCCACGATTTTGAGATCGCAGACGTGGGCTTCTACTTTCTCATGACTGAATATGTCGCCAATCAACGTAATTAAGTACTAAACTATCATTTTCCGTGATCCCGTTTTGTGTTGGAATGTAACGCCCTCTCTCTCTCTTTCTCTCTCTCACTCTCTCTCTATCTCTCTCTCTCTCCCTCCGTTTGTTTGGTCTGTTGACGTCGGAAGTCGCCATATCCGCGTCTTTTTTGTTGTTTCGAGGAATCTAATTGTCTTCCGTAACGCTCTGATATTCTCTCCCTTGAATTTTAACGCCGTACAGAGTGGCGGAGTATCTTTGTTTATCGTCAGAGCTGACCGCTGACCCTTGACGAGGGGTAACCTTACCTCATTCGTCTGTCTTTCTTCATGTGCAAGATATTGTGGTCAAGCCTTTTGTCTCTTCTGCAGAATATGACAATTCAAGGGCTAAATGATATCTCGAGTGTCTTGGGTTGTGGATTTACATTCTCTTTCTTTAGAAGAATTGAGTGTATTATTTAGAAACTTTTGCAAGAGTTCTCAAGAGGGAGTGGTGCAATGGTAAGAAACTTGAGCTTTAGGATGAAGGTTCAAGGTTTAAGTCGTATGAATGGGGTTCATATGAAACTTTCATGAGATTGAAAAGGGGGCATTAGTGTTTCTTTCGATTTCTAGGCTAGAAGCAGAATATATATGTGAGACGGAACTCCAAATCATGAAAAAGATGTTACTAGAATGAGAGGAGAATGGAGTTGTAGGAGAATTGAGATGGACATTAGGCTTGCCTCTCTCCATCTTTCCTTAGAAGCCATCAAATAAATACCATAGTTTTTCTTTGAATTTGCAAGTTGTGTTTCTTTATCTCACTCTTGAAAGGAAGAGGCTATGTTCAAGAAGTTGCACCATAATCAAGAAGAGTGCCTTAATTCATGTGAAGAGAAGCCTATTCTCTTGGACATTCCATCACCTTTTATTGCATGAGGAGATCCTTTTTTCTTAGTAATTACTTTATTTAAATAGTGTCCTTTTGATTCATCGGAAGGTGAAGGAATTTTCAAATTTCATGAGTATCTCTACCACGATAGATGCCTAGACATGGTATGTACTCACAAATGCAATGATGAGAGAGTTACATGTGATGTCATGCACGTTGAAAACTATGCAAGTACAAGATACTTGCTGTCTTCCTTCAACGAATCTCCATGGTTGTATGTAGCTTAGCTTAGAGCACATCTTATGTCCCATGTGAACATAACCTTTCGGTTTTGGATGCCCATGTGAATGACCCTTGCAACATCATCATGTAAGCTTCTAAAACGTGATAATGTCTTCCTACATCATCAATGATATAATCATGGGACATTCCAGAGGTAGAACTCACACGACTTGGAGGTAGAACTCACACGACTTGGAGGTAGAACTCACACGACTTGGAGGTGGCCACTTCCTCATCATGAAGAAGGTGACCAACCTTCATGCGCAAGCAACCTCGGGTGACCAACAACATCCAAGGGTGACCAAACATCAAAACCTCCAAGTTGGACCAAACATCGTCCGTAATGGTTCAAGGGCGACCAAATATCATCCATAGTGGTTCAACGGTGACCAAACATCATCGATGATGGTTCAAGGGAAACCAAATAGCATGCAAATAACATCCATAGCGGTTAAAGGCCGACTTAACATCATCCATAATGCCTCAAGGATCAATGAAATATTATGCATATTGGTTTAATGATGGCCAAATATAACCCATAATGGTTAAAGGGCAACCAAACATCATGCATATTGGTTCAAGGGCGACCAAACATCATCCGTAATGGTTCAAGGGCGTCCAAATATAATCTATATTGGTTAAGGACTACCAAACGTCATCCATAATGGCTCAAGGGCAATCGAATATCATCCACATCAGCTCAAGGGTGACCAAACATCCATCCAAATCAGCTCAAGGGCAACCAAAAAATAAAGCTATGGGTGACCAAACATTTAATGGCCCACCCCATGGTCCATCCATTGATACCCCTGGAACTAAGGACAACTAATATGATAACTCCCTTGGACTTTATGTTCATCACTCTAGTAAGTCACAAGGACAAATACCTTGCCCTTGCACACCTATCAACCATTCCTCTTGTCACATGAGGACAATTGTTTAGTCACTTTCCTCAAAATATCTAGCTTCTTCTAGGGCTATATAAGTGGATGTCCATTTCATGTAGAAGAGGATGGATAACGAAATAGACCAATCATAGCTCCACTTGTTAGAAATTCAGGGAGTTAGCCCACACACTCCTTACGAGATGGGTAAGCTCCTCCTACACACAAGGACGGCCCTACCAGAGGTGTTGGCCTAGAGGATAACCTTGGGTTGGTGTTAGCAAGGAGTTCCTATTGTACGCCCTTCTCGTTTAAGCATTTATGTTTATGCATTGTCTTTTATCTAAGGTATCAATTGTTTCCCTTATTGGTTGTACTTCTTTCCTCTTAAGTGTCTTCTGTAAGTCTTGCTTGAGGTGTCTAATCATCCAATGTAAGTGGAAATTGAGCTCCTTCTATTAGTACTTTGTGAATTTTCTTGTCTAAATGATCACTTCAACTCTAGGAGTAAGTGCAAACTATAGTCCCTTTAACTCACATAGTTTCACCATCCACAGGTGAAATTTACCTTTCTTGATGAGACAAGGTTCTTAGAAGGGCTCTCTACTTCTCGGAAGGATTCTCTACTTTGTTCCTTATTTTTATGGATAGTTAGCATTTTGTGGCATTTTTTATGGTGTATTACTATAGAAAAGCACAGAAGGTACTACACCCTCTCCTCCCTTCTTAGTGACTCTCAGTTATCTTGGCACTTTCCCCATATGTCTTGGGAAACCACTCCAATTTTGTGCTCTCATCCACCTTTAAAAATCCCTTATCCCATCTTCCTAGGTGGCCAACAATACTTCCCCTTGCTTTCCCATTTCTAGGCAACCAACCATATTGAGCTCCTACAAAAAGAAGGTTGAGCACTATTTCAGTCCCATAAGAAGATCCACTTCAACAACTGTATGCTGATAACTAGTTTCTAGTAAAGAAGAAAACAATGCTCAACGAACTCCCAAAACGGAGCTAGTAATCTTCCTCAATGAAGAGAAAGGTTCGAGTTTCGAATGTATGGTAGAATAAATCTCCACACTATCTCTCTCTACTTGGGCACCTACCACTAATACAATTACACTTTGGACGACACTCTTTACAATGGAGACCTCTCAAGTGGGAACACCTCTAGCTAGAAATATCTCTGAACTCATTGAAGCTATAGTTGACCCCTTCAAAGTATATGAAGAAGCTATTAATCCCACCTATTGTAGAAACCTTGAAGTGTCACTTTGCAAAAAACTGCAAGTCTAAGGCAACTCTAATTTGGAGTGAAGGATTCTAGGCAACTGTCGAGGTTTCAGTGTTTGGTAGGTTTGGCATCTTGAGATTTCGATGTCCTTTGACGACCTGGTGGCCAAGTCATTCTAGAGTCTTATGGTGTTCCCTAGTGTTTGACACTCCAATATTTTGGTGGTCTTGGGTTCTAGTGTTTCGGTGCAGTCCGGTCTTCCATTTTCGTCTCTTTCATTGTTTGGATCTTGGTTGTCCCCACTGAAGCCCACTACATTTGGAAACATCCATCATCTTAATTGTGTTTCGTCCTCCATGCTGCGAACCATCCTTTTCCCACCTACGCTTTTTGGTTGGATGTACCAATCTCGATAGATATTCCCACATCTTGCTCATGCGAAAGATCAGTTCCTATAGTTGCACATTGAATAATGATGGTACAAGCTAGAGGTGCAAAGGAGGCAATGTCTTGAAGATGCTCAACGAGCCATAAATCTTTCATTCTATATAAAGAGCCAAACAAGCAATTGCATGCCATCAATGAACCAATCCATCATCAATCGATAAGTAGAAGAAGATTGGGAGAATAGATTCAAAGCCATCACACATTGCATGATGTACATCATTCAATCACTGGAAGAAGACATAGATATGCAGAGGGGATAGAGAGAGTGAAGGACATTAGCTTGCAAGATGGCTATGAGAATCATCATAGGAGGATCGTGCTTATAGTAGAGGAAGATAGAAGAAGTCAAGTGTGACATTCTATGGACAGGAAGAAGTCAGCTTATAACGTGCATGCATAGAGCAAAGGGTGCTCAGAGAGGGAGAGAGATACAACTGTGACTCTTATGTGCATACAGATAAGGGTTGGGGAGAGAAAGCAAAGTTACTGACTAGAGCTAAACCTATATGATGACTTGTAATCGTGGAGAAGGTATGGTGCAATAAGCAGAGAATCTCCTTATGTTGATCAACAAGTGGGAAACTAGAGTGCTATCGGGGAACCACTCAAGATGTGGGGATCGACCAGGAGGCTGATGCTATAGAAGATCAATAGAAGAGGTGATTGCTGAGGCATGAAGAGTGATGTATGATCCTCAACAATGCTTACTACTACCCATTTCTCCCTAAAGAATATCCCAACTATTGATCAATGATTATATTCACTCGTACCTCAAAAAGGTTATCCTAAATGTATCATCAGCGGTGATAATCATTTGTTTGTAGGGTTCGTGCAGAAGCTCTTGGGAAAATAAAAAAAGTTAGTGTGTTGAATGTCAATGCTAGGATGGTTCCATGTCCTATTCAATATATTTTGAGTTTGTTATAATGCATCATAGTTTGTATACTTCTTTTCTATCTTCTATGCAGAATTTGAGTGTAGAAACTTCTCGAGTAGTTCATTTCTTGTATTTTGGGTTGAATCTATGTTACCATAACCATCAGGATAGCAACAGTAATGCATCATTCTATTGCCTTTCCTCGACACTTGTGAATTTACGAGTCCATTGATTGCTTGTTGATTAATTCTCACATTCACTAACCTCCATGAACAATCCTCGCTTTCCCGTTTAACCGATTAATTGCTCTCTATGCACTCTTTGCATACTTTGCCACCACCTTTGCAAAATCTATCTCTCTATCTTTCTCTCTCTTTGCACACTTTGCTTCTCTCCGCACACACTGTTCAAGGGTGTGTTTTGCTCTCTCTTGATCTCTCTTGCTCTCTTAGTGTAGAGTATGCTCTTGCTCCTTGCTTATTTCTTATGCCTATCTCTGTTAGTGTATCTCCAAGAATGCTCCTTTATGGTGTGTTGAATTCCCTTACATACATCTCTTCAACTACTTGTTGATCTTGATGCTCACTTCTATGTCCCAAGAACCTCTACATTTAAAGACCAAAGACTCCGTGTTTTGTCTTGTAGTGACTTTATAGAAAGGGAGCCACATATAAACTCTTGTGTACCGTTTCCACTTCTTATCTTTTCCACTTTTGATCTTAATTTCTAAGAAATGTGCACATAAGGGAGGGTTCACTTAGACCTTCCATAACACTTTAAAAGCCTTAAAAACCCTTCACAAAGACCTTTTTTCAACCGATATTCAACTTTCTTGCAAGACCATTGTGAACAACTATCTGTGCACCCATATCCTTAGCCACTTGTGCACTACTTATGCACCATTTTTCCAAGTAACCACTTTGATCGTCTCAATAGATATGTACTCACTTTGAGACAATTATATGCATATATTACTCCTATCATGAGTAATGCACATGCAAAGAACATGTTTGGCATCTCCCAAATCCTTCATATCAAATGTCTCAATAAACTTGAGAAATGAAAACTCATATGAAGACTTCCCAACAATCCACATATCATCAACATAAAGTATCAAGCATATCAAGATGCCATCTAAGCATCTCTTTGTGTAGAGACAATGGTCCTCATTGCTTCAAGAATAGCCTTGAAATTTCATAAAAGAATCAAACTTTTGGTACCATTTTCTAGGGGGCTTTTTAAGTCCATATAAGCTCTTCTTCAGCTTACAAACTAGACTTTCTTTGTTGGGAACTACATAACCCTCTGGTTGTTCCATATAGATCTCATCTATAAGATCTCCATGCAAGAAAGCAGTTTTCACATCCACTTGGACTAGCTCTAAGTCCTCCATTGCAAAGAATCCAAGAAACATGTGTAGGGTAGTCATCTTGACTATTAGAGAGAAGATTTCCTTGAAATCAATGCCATGCTGTTGCTTAAAAACCTTTGCAACAAGTCATGCTTTATACATTGGAGATGCACTATCTGATGTGAATTCTAGCTTATATACCCATTGACATGGTAAATCTTTCCTACACTTTCGAAAAAGGTACTAAATCCCAAGTACCATTCTTGTAAATAGAATCCAATTCGCTCTTCATGGTGTGCTTCCACTTGACATGCCCCTATGCCTGCATATGCCTCTTTGTAGCAAGAAGGCTCATCGGCATCTGTTATCATAACAAAATCCAAACCTATAACATATATATCAAGTGGATGTGAGACACGTGCAGAACATCTCAATGGTTGCTGAATAGGAACATTTCCTCAAACAACACTCTTCTCACTTCAACCTCCTTAATTGTTTGTTCATGCATCTTAGACTCATTGAAAATGATATCACTACTTTTGATCACTAACCATGTTTTAGGATCCCATAAGCGATATCTAAATTGACCTTCTTGACCATATCCAAGAAAAATGCATTTCTTTGACTTATGTTCTAGCTTTTGTCTAAGATTCTTGGGTATATGAACATACACTTCACAGCCAAAAAATCAAAGATGATCATAATATGGTGGCTTCCCTATCCATAACTCTTGTGCCACTTTCAGACCTTTGGTAGTACTAGGTGAAAGGTTAATCACGTGAAATGCAGTCAATATTACCTCTGCCCAAAAGCCTTATGAAAGGTTTGCATGATGCAACATGGAAACTACTATTTCCTAAATACTTCTATTTATCCTTTCAGCTAAACCATTATGTACTCGGATATAAGGATTTTTAATCTCTCTACGAATTCCTCTGGACTAACAGAAAAGTTTAAATTCATATGAGGTATACTCACCCCATTATCCTAACGTAAAGCCTTGAGCTTAGTTCCTTTTTCAGTCTCAATTGAAGCAAGCCATTTTCTGAAGATACGAAATACCTCATCCTTTGATTTGATAGGATATACCTAGACTTTTCTAGTAGCATCATCAATGAAAGTGATAAAGTAAAGACAACCACCTAATGAACTTATGGGCATAGGACCACATACATCTATATGAACGAGATCTAAAGGCTAAATTGAAGAGTCAATGTGTGTCTTATGCACATTCCTAGTTTTTTTCCATATTGACAATGCTCACACCATTAAAAAATGAGAGAAAGATAACAAAGGTAAGTAGCCAAAACAAGAGAGATTTTTCACTCCACTAGGAGATATGTGGCCCAAATGGCCATGCCAAATACAAGCCATAGGTTGTTCAGTAACAGCTAACAAGTGTTCTTTTTGTGACACAAATAAAGGATAAAGTGAGCCAACTTTGCTTTGCTTTGCAATAACCATATTGCCCTTTGATATGAAAAAGGACCGAGCATAGAAAACCATCTTGTAACTAAGGTCATCAAGTTGACAAACTAACATCAAACTGTGTCATAACTAAGGTATATGGTGTACATTATGCATAGTAAATTTTAAACCATCAATGAACTGCACAACCACATCTCCAATCCCCGCAACATCACATTGGTAAGCGTCACCAAGTCCCATAGTACTAAGAGACTTTGTTACATAATTAGAGAACCATTCTCTATGTGGTGTCACATGGAAAGAAGCACCAGAATCTAGCATCCATGTGTGGGAAAGAGAATCAACCATAAGAGCCTAAGTGGGCATAGTACTATCAAGTGTCAACACGTCAACATCATCAGAAATAGCATTAATTTCTTCAATCTTCACAACTGAAGCAAATGGTGCAGGTAGCTATTTAACATTCCCATCGACATTTTGTCTTTTACCTTTAGCA
This sequence comes from Ceratopteris richardii, assembly GCA_020310875.1. Taxonomy (NCBI): domain Eukaryota; kingdom Viridiplantae; phylum Streptophyta; class Polypodiopsida; order Polypodiales; family Pteridaceae; genus Ceratopteris; species Ceratopteris richardii. The sequence goes on along the minus strand of CM035409.1, from coordinate 140,050,616 downwards.
TTCTTTAATGCATAGAAATCTTTCTTCAAGTTTCCTTTCTTAAGACAATTGATGTCCCTCTTCCTTGATTTACTTCTACTCTTATTGTGTTGACCATTCTTTTCCTTTTTCTTGCTCTTGCCAGGTTGTTGATTCTTTCCTTGGTATGAATCACAAACATTTTATGCATCTCCACTTTGAGTTCCAACCATAGATTTTCTAAAAATCTCTTTGCTCAAGAGTAATCCACATATGTCATCATAGAATAGTTTACCATCAGGTGCACTATTGCTAATATCAATCCAATACATATCCCATGATGATGGCAAGGTGCATAGAATAGGACTGCTTACATTTCATTATACATCTCCATTTTTTGAGCCGATAACTGAAAGAATATAGCATCAATCTCATTTAGATGAGTGGGAACACTATCTGTGTCCTTCATGCAAAGGTTATATGACTTTCTCATCAAGTACACTTTATTTGATGTTGTTACTTTTTCATTTGTATTGCATAACTTCTTCCAAAGCTCCTCTCCAATTTCATACTCCAATACTGTAAAGTGAACATTATTTGTCAAGTGGAATCGAATGGTAGACCTAGCCATTTCATCCAACTCATCCCAATCATATTCATCCAGATCAAAAATATGAAGAAACCTTTGAAACTATTGCAAGGTTTAAAACTATAACAATCATTCTTACATTAATTGCACACTTCAAGTGGCCCATTTACCAACTTGATGTTGAAAGTGATTTCCTAAACAATGATCTTCAAGAAGAGGTTGTTGGAAGCAGCCAGAGGCATAGAAGACGTGGAAGCATGTAACGACGGAGCAGGGAGCCAGTGGAATCTTTTTTCAAAGAATCATGTTTTAAAAATACTTTTCAAAAACCTCCAACAGTGATTTTTTGTAACATATGTAACATAGAAAAACCCTTTTTCTTAATTTCTAGCTCCATTTTGTGCAAGCCGAGGAGTCCTCGAGCTTGAGGAGCTTAGGTAGAACACGCGTATCAATTTTCGTTATTTTTAGACACCGTTTACCCTTCCAAATAGCATCTAGGACCTAATTTTTAACTATGCCGGTCACTAGATGTGAAACCGGTCAAAACTAGTCTAGAAACTATAAAAAGAGCTAGAGAGCTCATTTTTGAGGTTAGCTTGTTTGAGTAGAGAAGAGCTTAGAGCTAGTTTGAGCTTGTAATAATGTTCTTGAGTAATAGAGTGGATTTCTCACCTTCCATTGTGTCTTGCTTGTCTCTTCATAGTGTGTGTGTATGTGTGTGTGCATCTTTATGCTTCTCACCTTCACTCTCACTTCATCTCACATTCACGATCTTCATATCACTCCTATCTCTTCCGCAGATTGACAATTAAGGAGGTGAAGCTTCTTAACGTGGTTCTCACCATTGTGCTAGAGCAACACCAAATTTGGTGCCGTTGCCGGGGATCGAGTCTAAGACGAATGTGTGATGGTAAGAGTATAGCAAGAAGTAGCGTTGGAAGGTAAAAATTTCAGTTTTTGTTGTTGTTTTCACTTAGTTTTTAGTGTTTTTCACCTCCCCCACACTCCATCTTCATCACCGCATCATCATCTTCATCTCCAAAAAAATCAAAAAATTCACCATATCCACCCATTCTCCTCATTTCCCCTCATTTGTGCATGCGAGAGAGTGAGAGAGAGCTTTTGTGCTTGCATGTGCTTTTGTCTTCTTGAGTTTTCTTGCAGGTACAGTGCTCCAGAGCATCAGGAAAGCTTGGAAAAGGTAAAATTTTCAGTTTCTGTCAGAGATTTCCGTCTGTGTCAGACCATCGCGATGGTCTGCCAAGTGCGGAATTTTTGGTAAGCGACCACACCACGGGATAGGCGACACAAGCGCACACACGAATCCACAGATGCATCTGCAAAAATCACATTTTGGTGGACCATCGCGACGGTCTCAGACCATCGTGATTGTGTCACACCATCGCGACGGCTCGGCCGGACCATCGCGACGGTTCATTTGGACCATCGCGACGGTTCGCGGACCATCACGACTGTTCGGTTGACCCCACACCATCGCGATTGGCTCACGCCATCGCGCCGACGCTGCCACGTGGCAAGCTAGACCATCGCGACGGCTCGCACCTCACGCCATCGCGACGACACCCTTACACCATCGCGACAACTCGAATTTTGGACCATCGCGATTGGCTCAAGCCATCGCGCCCTGACCATCGCGATTGGCTTTGGACCATCGCGATTGTTCACGTTGACCGTTGACTGACGCCATCGCGATTGTCCGCCTGATTGAGTCATCGCGATTGCTCACTTTTGGACCATCGCAACCGTGCACTTCAGACCATCGCGATTGCTCACCTTCACGCCATTGCGACGGTCCCAGACCATCGCGATTGTCTCACGCCATCGTGATTGTGCACCCCCATCACAAAATTTAGGGTTTCATTTTTTGGCCAATTTTGGGGCTATTTTTGGGAAATTTTTGGGTGATCATAGGAGACCCCTTAGCTCATATTTGGAGAAAAACCTGTTTGTCAGTTTTTACCCCCCAGGGCCTGAACGGTCATAACTTTTTCGTCCGAAGTCCGTTTTTTGAGCTTAATAGCTCATTAGAAAGCTCTTGACGAGTACTACGTGACCTCAACTATTTTTTTCTTAAAGAATACGTCTATTTTTAGATAAGCTATTTTGAGGTTGACCTAGTTTGGGACTAGAAAGCCAGGGGGCAAGCATTAAAAAGTTGGGCAAAAGGGAAGGGACTTAAAGGGTGTATATACTCAAGTGCTTGATCATCCAACTGTGAATTGGTCTAATATTGAATTTTTCCAGGTCTAGCAAGGGCAATCAAGGGCAACCAAGGCAAGGCAGTGAAGGGCATAAAGCTTGGGAAGCGCGGCTTCTTGGGCATCAGAGCAACCAGGAAAGTTGACTCGAGGTTGGAAGATTACTCAACCCCCTCAGTCAAATTCTTAGCTTAGGATAAACGTTAGCATTGTGGAGTAAAGACGATAGGAACGCCTCAAGTTCAAGAGAATTAAATTTGTCAAGTCCAAGACTAAAGATAAAGGTGTGTGACACGAAAACCTAAAGGAAAGAACATAAGTCTGACGGAACGAGAACTCAAAGTACCACGGAAAGTCGAATTCCTGACGCATACATTAAGACAAGAATCTAAAGAAATCTAAAAAGAATCAAGAAAGTAATAACAAAGAATCATTGATGATCTGAGCGTATACTGAGTGTGCAAGGAAGAAAATTAATGAACCTTAGATCGGGCAAACATTTAGGCAAGTCAGACCGACGAAGCCTTAGATCATCAGAGGCAAGTGTAAGAACTACTGCACGATCGTGGGCTCAACAATTGAACACTAGTTATCCCTACGAGAGCTCAGATACTAGTGATTCAGAAATGGCATTTAGCACAGAAAGACCAGAAGGAGGGTCGAATGTAGCTTATTTAGAAAAACCAGAAGGACCCTATAGAACACAACTAGAGTTTCTCCAAACCAACCGATTAGGTGCTCGCATCTATGAGGATGGTTTGCGAAGGCAAGTGGTGCAAATGCACAACCCCGATCAACCCATTGGATTGGAACGTCCAGTGGTGAAATTTGAGAGAGACGCGTACATAGACAAAGAAGGAACAATGTACATCTTAAGTACGCAGCCAAACAATACCAACGAGTTTGGCATGATTCAGCCAGAGACGGAAACTAAATCTCAAGGAAAAGAACCATTAGAAGAGCCTAGAACACCTAGAGGGAAATCTGTACTAACACGAGTACTAATCCCAGAATGGATCCCTCAGGACAATAGAAGCATAGAGTTGTTTGTAAATAAAGAAACTGATGAAGCCTTTTGGAGATACAAGACAGAACTACTTAGTGAGGTAGGTATCATCACGATATACGAGTTCAAGGACCCGGATACACCTGGAAAGGTTGTATACCTGGATGAGACTTCAGAAAGAGTCTTTGTGGTGCCTGACCATGCTAAAAACACATACACATGGAGAGGTGAATTGGTATTCCCTCCACCTAGAACGAACATGAATACAAGTCAACAAGGGGCAGGAACATCCTCAGCCCATGGAAATCAAAGAGAGAAAAATAAAGAAAGACCCGAAGTAAGCTTCACTTATCCCGTAGGGAGAGATAGAACAACCACGAACACTAATAGAGCAGATAGACAAAGAGATCATGGAATACCAGGTGGTAGAGATGATTTTCCTCTACCTAGACCACGTGAACACGCAAGAATACTGAGACCCACTCAGTTAGTGAAATCCATGAAAAATTACTTTGATGGGACAGGAGATCCCTATGACCATGTTGCAGAATTCAAGCAAGTACTAAGAGCAGAACAAGTCGAAGACATGTTCACACAATACAACGCATTTGGACTAACGTTAAAGAATACAACTTTAACTTGGTTCCAACCATTGCAACAAAGGCAATTTAGAGACATCCATCACTTTTTAGAGTCATTCATCATTGAATTCTCTAAAAGTGGGATTAGACATGACACGTCTTCGTTGATTCATAGCTTTAAACAAACCCCTCAGGAAACAGTTAGACTGGCAGGACGTAGGTTTAGACAATATGTTGAAAGATGTCCAATGCAAGAGCTACCCTCACAAGCTAAACAAGTGTCATTGTTTCTAGATGGCTTGTTGAGCTCTAAACTACGCTCTTATGTGTACCTAAAAGAACCCAGAACGCTAGAGCAATGTGTAAGAATTTGTATAGACATTGAGGACAACTTAGGAGATGAGTTGGAACTTTCAAAAGTCATTGAATATTTGTTACAGGAGTTTATGGTGATTCACAAGAAATCCGCACCATATCATCCTCAGGCCAATGGTCAGGCTGAAAGCACTAATAAGATCCTTTGTGACGTACTGACGAAACTCGTGAACAACAAACGTTCAGATTGGGACAAACAGTTACACCACGCTGTTTGGGCATATCGAGTGGCCTACAAGACCGTACTCAATGCAACTCCCTTTCAGATGGTTTTTGGTCAGAATGCTGTGCTTCCTTTGGACTTCTTGATACCGACCCTTAAGGTTGCACAAGAACATCAGTGGACCGGCCATGAATTATCAGCAAGAATAATGGACTTGGAACGATTAGGAGAAACCAGGCTAAAGGAAGCAGCAGGCATATACGCGGCAAAGAAGCGACAAAAAGCATATTTTGATGCACATGTGAAAGATAAAGGCCTAAAAGAAGGAGATTTAGTTCTAGTATATACGCTGAAACAGCACGCACGGAAGTTAGAAAAGTGAGGTTATGGACCTATGATCATTAACAGACTCTCAACAAGTGGAGCAGTACAATTAGCCACCTTAGAAGGAGACATAATGCCTAATTACATTAGTGGCTGTAGAGTCAAGTTATATCAAGAACCTCTTACTGAGGATATGCTTAGACGACTCACGTTGGCAAAGAAGCGTAAGGAGGAAGAAAATAGAATACGAGCGGAAGCTCAGGTAGAAGCAATAGAACACATTAAGCGCATGAAGCTAAGAAGACAAGGACTAGGGAGAGAACATTATAACCATCTGGAAACTAGACCCAGATATCCCATGGCCATGTGTCAAGTAAAGTCAACCACTCATCCTAGTATAGTGGATAGGAGACCATTCATTACAGTCAGGCTAGAGCACGGCAACCCTTGCCAAGAGCTCAGGGCTTTAATTGACTCAGGTGTTGCGACTAGCACGATTAGATGGTCCCACTATAAGGATTCAGGAATAGAAATGCGGCCAATTGAGGCATACGTCATAGGGCTAGGAGGCATGGAAACCCCTTGCATGGGTGAGGTGGACCTTCCTATCCTCATTAAGGGTGTGACCATGATAGCGAAGCTACTAGTGTGCCATGATGACGACCTGATAGAACCCCTAATCCTTGGCCAAGATTGGCTATACAATCACTCAGTGGACCTAAATCTTAGACAAGGCTCCTTACAAATTGGAACCTTAGAGCAGAAGCGAGTGATACTGCTTGACTTCCCTAACGTCATTCCAACTAAGGTTTGTAACCCTAGACCCTATGAAATACATGCGACGGAAGACCGGAAGATCTTGGGTCAGCTCAGTCACGTTACGTCTACACCAACCCACTCGGGCTTGGCTATGGACAGTTGTCAATCAGAAGGACGACAGGAGATCTTCCCTGGGGCTTCCTGCAAACTAGAAGGGGCAGCTACCCAACCGCTAGGGCAGATGGACACAATCAGCGGTCAGGTGGGTTGCATCAGTGGCCAAATGAGCACAATACCCTGCGGTGCTCATCCTTCCAAACTTGTTGTGGACTGGCCTAGATTAAAGATAAAGAACGAATCACTTCCTAATGGGCAGGTCACGCAAGTGTTGGATCTCCCTTCTTTTCCAAAGCAGAGCGCCCAATGGACCTCTCAAACCCAACCACGAAGGAGTCAACCACAACAGAGGAACCCAGACCGACGATACAACCAGACAAGGCAAAGAAAGCAGCAGTATCAGCATCACAGAACAAGTGGCATGAGACAAATATGGGTGCCAAAAGGACAGCAACCACAGCCTATTGGCAACACTGCAGACAAGAACAGGACAAAGTTTCAAAAAAAGCAGAGTCAGCATCCAAAGTCCCCTCGATCTTCTTCCCCAAGTACAAATACTCGACAGATTTGGATCGCCAAGAAGTATATTATCAATCGACCCACACCCCCGCAGATTTGGGTACCCAAACAATGTATTATAGCCCAACCCTCAAGCTATGTAATATATACCCCTCAGAAATCTTTCCATCCTTCAATACCACCAAACTCCATACCGCTTTTTGTCCCTCAGCAGAAACACACCACCCACTCAAAGACTCTTAGGAAATGGATACCAAAACGTATCCAGATGTCTTCTTGTACCCCCTTATCTAACAATTCTCCCACCCCGTTTAAACTCCACCCTTGTAATAATTCACCTTCAACCAAATCTTGTATGAATTCATACACCAAAACCCCACATCATGCATAATAAAAGCTCATCATGAAATGTATGCATAATCTGAACCATGTAGGCGTCTAGAGACATGCACTAGCTCTGCAAAAAATCATTGCATCAATCACTTCACAACACCTGGCTACACGGGTTACACATCGGTTATGGAAAGGGATTGCGGTCTCACCTTAATGGGATCATAATTAATTTCCATACTAATGTGCTAATCTTTTGTAACAGATCTTTTCCATTAGCTCGTCAGTCATCATGCAAACCGAAGAAGGACCATCAGAGTTTCAAGGTTTTCAAGGTCCCATGCCAATCGACGATCCTCCTAGAGGATATATTGAGAAGATTCATCGTAATTCTCACTGGTTTCAAGGCCTAGCAGGACCATTAGCAGACGCTGATTTCATATTTGAGGCCAATTTGGCATTTGATCTTCGCACATGGGCCAAGTACCAGTTCTTTTCAAGAGAATTTGAAGGACTACAGAATACACAAGATTTAACGCACGTTTGGGCACGAGCGGGATTTACAAAATATTTTAGTGACCCTCTGCCTAAACCCGATTTTTACAGATGCTTTTACTTAGTAACCACCTTGACGGCTTCAGAGAACAAGGATCTACCCGGCACATTCATGTTACCATCCTTGGTAAATGACCCTCCATTCAGAAGGTTTTATTTGTCTAAAGATTTAATTCGCGCAGCTCTCAAAATACATGGAACGCATACTCCGACGGAGCGAGAACGGCTAGTCCCAGAGCCGATGAAACGTGGTGATGTAACTAAGTGGGAGGATATTTCAGCTATAACCCCTGAGCTCTCCAAGCCATTACGGATATGCATGCAACACTTTGCTTTCCCAGCTCAGGATCGTTTTACGATGCCCCACAAAAGAATCTGGTTTGGCTTATACTTAGCATGTACTGGACCTTAGACGGTTGATCTAGCTAGCTGGATAATTGATCAGCTCTATTTGGCACAACATAGATGGGAACGAAAGAAGGTAATCAATGGATGCTGTGCCCTCACTAGGATCATATATATGTGCTTGGCATATGATTTGCCGATTGAGCGTGCCATGACCAGTGAGGAACTGAAGGCATTTAAAGGAACCACAAAGAAAGCTAGAAAGGCTAGCAAAGGCAGAGCCGGAAAGCGGATGAGAGGCACTATCCCGTGCTTACAAGTCCCGGAATCACCCTCACCACAACCATCTCCAGAGCAGTCACCGACGGTAGCCACTCCCACCGTACAACCTATTCGTATCAGATTATGCAGAACTTCCCACCACTATTGGTGCGGAAGCGTTCTCTTTTCCAATACCACATTTAGAAGCAGAACAAGCAGCACCCCTGAACACAACGTTCGATTTTGAAATGCCCGACGCATTCTCCAATGAGTTTCAATTTTCAGAAGGACAACTGTTTTCTCAAGAATATGAAAGGCCCAGCTATCCCACCACACCCCGGGATCAGCCACAAGGACAGATCGTGTCCAGCTCCGATGACGAAAGAACAGCAACCGATGACGACGAAGGTGATGACGAAGCCAGCCAGGGCAGACACACATGGTGATACAAGTACACATGAAGATGAAACTTGTGAAGCAGCAGCTTACACACTGGCTATTAAGAAGCTGTATAGAACTATGGAAAAAGTTTGGGCACGCAAAAAGTTGGCTGAGGAAGAGAGTCAAGCAATAATAGAACAAGAACTTGTCACAGGCGGATTCGAAGACGCATACATCAAAGGATTCAGAGAGTTGGTCAGATCAGTAGGCTCCAACGAAGCACTCAGATACTTGCAAAGAAAGCCACTCCCACAATTTGACCCCCGCAGAGTACGACTACTTTCGAAGCCCGGCGAATACATTCGTGTACCAACAAGAGCACAGTCCTCAGAACCGGCCAGGGAGGCACGTCTCATCCCCGAAAGTTCGTTGGCAGCAGAAACCATCCTTGTAGATTCCCCACCCCCCGCTAGAACTGTACATACCTCAGTAGTCACTGAAGTACCGACCACCCCAACCGCTCCTCCATCTCCGCCCGTCCATCCAGCCTCCCCTCTTCACCCTCCTTCCCCCAGACCAACATCTTCATTCGCCGGTGGCGTAGCAGAAATCGTCTTTACGACCACTCACCCCACAATTCCGGCACCCATTAGACCCAGTCTACCCCCTCACACATCCACCTTTCTCTCCAACCCATTCCTCCATCCATCTTTCCCGTCCTTCCCCACACCTCCATGACCCCTTTTCCCATTCCCACCGCCATTAACCTTCTCCCCAATCTCACCTCCCCGACCCACTGTAATCCCTCTTTCCCCTTTCCACCCAGCTGCACCAGCCAGTCCCCCTATAGATTACTCCTCAACCTTTGTAAATCCCGTATTTACACCAACACAAGCACCCACAGTCACACCCATATTCACGGTCACCGCACTGGACACGTCCAATGACATGGACATCTCACCACCCACTACACCATCACTCACTTCACTCACGGCACAAACATATTTAGGCACCTCACAATTTTCCACAATCACCACAGCATCCACCTTCCCACCCCCATTCCCCATTCCCTTTGCATCTACACCCACTGCATCTTCATTTAGCACCCCATTAATACTATCATCCAATGTAGATAATGCATTTCAACAGATGTTCATGTGTATGACGCAAGTAAGAGATGAGTTCACATCTCTTGGCGATAATTACCAGCAGCTGCAGATGACAACCAATGACTTACAGTCGCAGCTTAATTTATTGTCTATTGAGAATGCCTCACTGAACAGCCGCTACCAAGAATTACGAGAGGCCTATCATAAATTAGAACTAGAAAATGAAGAAAAGACCAAGGAAGCCACTGCTGACCTGGATAACTTATTAAGAGCCCAGACAGTCCGCAATGCAACACTAACACGAAACATGGGCTTACTCAGAAGACATCTAGCAGCAGCAAAGGAGAAAAACCAGCACCTACAGGATCAGAACCGAGAAAACTTAGAAGCAGCTCTTGACCACCCAGACCAACCTTTGAGTCCTAGTCGGTTCAAAGCCATTCCCTCAGACTCGATGAGGATGCTGCTAGAAGATCATGCAAGACTGCTAGATGAATACGATCGCATGAATGAGGAGTTACAGAAACTCAAAGAAGATCACAAATTACTCCAGTTACGAGCACCGGCACACCAAGACATACCAGCACCTGTGGACCCCTCTCCTGACATCTTAGAGGAACTCAACGCATTAAGGGCCCAGGTATCGAACCTTGAATCAAGGATCTCAGTATATGAAGCACCACCAAGGCCAGATTCCCCACCTGAGCTACCAACTGAGGATGAAATTGTCACCATCCCGGTGGAGGAAACATTTGAAGAGGCATACGAGCCACAACCCATCCCAGGCGGACGCGTCACGGCCGAAGGCCAGATGACTTACGAACTCCCGACCCCCGCGTGGATGAAGACAATTGAGGAACTTGGAACAACGCACTCAGCTAGAGTAGAGGCACAATTACATGCCATGGCGATGATAGAAGAAAGAATTTTACAATCTCCATTCTTTGCTCACTTGGCCCCGCGATGATACATATCTGGGCATGAGCTACAGTATAAACCATATTTTATGTTAATGTCCGAATACCAGTTAGCCATTGAGAAAGAGACAGGTAA